>CP125259.1:0-1200000 GCA_030027945.1 Phytophthora plurivora
AGAGCGAACGTCTTCACAGTTTTAGTCTTTTTTTCGGCTGGTAAGCCCACATACGGCCACCCTCTGTCTGAGTCGTTGCATCCACCTCTTGATTGACTTATCAAGATCAGTTGCCCATACAGCGGCCTGAGTCTTCTGAGGGCGGTCATGAATGATAAGATTCTTCATGATAGCTTTGAGTTCAGCGACGTTGTTATCAGCGTTATCACCATAGCTACCAGCTGAGCTGGAAATAATGCGGGGTTGAAGAAGAACATGGTGTTTATAGTAGTCGAGTGATAATTTGCTTGAATTCCTTATCGTCAATCAATCGATTGCTGTACATATCCACTGTGAGCGACTTGAGCTGCTTGATGATGCTCGGATTATCATTTCCTAACTGAATCTCCCCTTTAGCTTGTCATACTCAGCACGTAGGGTCTCTAACGGGTCCGTGAGCTTATCGTGGAAATTGTACTGAAGATGAGTGATCGCAAGAATCTCCTTGAACATTTTTTTATCTTCGACGCTGAGCTTGTCATACGTTGGCTGATCAATATGCTGCTTATACACGAGCGTTCTGATCATGCCTTGAAGACTATCACTGATCTGACACTTTGGACCACATTTGCGACGGTTTGGTTGAACAATGACGAGTGTCTTAGCATCAAGGTCAGGAATACGAATGTACTTACTACCGAGTTGTCGATATACGTAGGCACTTGGCGTAGCTAACCCCTGTATCTCATTGAGATTGTAGGTTCTTCCACGTCTGACAACACCTTCCAGTGGAGCTACGCCTGCTCCTCTTAGACCACGACCTATAAGTCCCTCCCCGCGAGAACGCTTAGCAAACTCGTCGGCAGCACGCTCTCTATCCTCTTCTTCCGCGATCTCCTGAACCAATTTGCTGTATTTCTTATACTTGGTACTATAAACAGACTTTGTTGCTTTCATAGCTGATGTCGCTGCCTTTAGTGCTGATCGTGCTGATTTTGAGTTATTACCTTTAACGGACTTCTTGGCCTCTTCGTATCGCTTTTGAGCCTCTCCATAATTCAGGTAAGCGCGTTCGGCGTCATCATGAACCTTGTCCAATTCACTCTCCTCATGTACCTCCTCACTTTGTTGCTTGATATCGTCAGCATTGTTGAAGATGACCTCGCGAATGATCTTGAGATTGTCGTTAATGTTTTCAATCGTTTTTTCTCCTCTTCAGTTGCAGGACCTTCGATATCGCTTGCAGTACGATGAATATCTTCTAACCCGCTTAGTAGCGCAAGGAATGTATCCATCCAGCGCATTCGCTTCATTAGATCGCTCCAACCTTTTCCTGAAACAGGTTTATGGTTCTTATCTCTAATGTTAAAGTAGCGATCCTCGCTTGGTACGCTAAAGTAGTAAGTGTCATGGGCTTTTACACCAGTCTTAGAGTCGACAACAAGGTGAAGACGAAATGAGATCACGATCTTGTTATCAAAGAGGCTCTTATAGTACTCAGAGATAATTTTCTTAGCTTCACTGTCTGGGATTGATAGATTTCTATCTACATCTTCATCTAAACCGGTTTTCGTACCATGTCGTGCCTCACGCTCTTCATCATTGTCATACGGCTTGTAGTCCTTGATATCTCTTTCAACATCGCTATCTCCAACCATTGTTAGCGCTAAGCCCCTATCCTTGATCATCTTCAAAAACTCTCTAAGTGTGGATTGCCAATCAATCTTCTTCAGTGCTGCTGTGTGCTTCAGGTTTGATTATTTTCCAAATACATCAACGGATCCATCCTTGACCCAAACATACTGCTCTAATGAGCTTTTGTCAGATTTATACTTATCCTTGAAAATCGGTAGAATACTTTTCATTAGACCATTTGAATCCAGCATTTCTATGTTTTTGGAAATAATCCATAGCATCTTAAATCTACTACGCTCGTCGTCAGATGTGGTAGAAGTTGATTTTCTATCAAATGTAATATTGGGCAGCCTCCGATCCTTAAGAACTACGTCAAGCTCTTCTAATTCATCACCAGTTCGCTTCTTCTTTTCCAAACGCATAACGGTTCTCGTTCGATTTTCTTCATCCAACATTCCATGTGTTTCATCGATCGATTGACTTTCAGCATCATAGTACATATCTTTAATCTTCTCCATAGCTGTTACCCAGTCAATATACTCGTATCGTTTGTATTTTTTTACCATTTCTCGAGATAAGCGCCCCGTTTTCACCAATAACATAGCGTTTATCGTCTTTAGTATCTTTCTTTTTAATCGGATGAATTCTAAGCGCAACCCAATTAGGATACTTTTTGTAAAGCTTTGACCCATTCACGTGATGAAACTTGCTCCTCCGTATCAAGCCGGCTGGGTTTAGAATATGTATTTGTTTCTGCATCTGTCGTTGAAGGCTTTGCATTGACAGATGCATCTATCATTCGAGCACTATTATCCACTCCAACATCAGATGTCATAGGACTGGCCTGAATATTTCGGTCAGTTGTATCAGGACGTGCTTGAAATCCTCTATCAGTTGTATGGGGCCGTACATGTACTTCAGCATCCACCATAACGGGACGAACATTTACTTCCGCTTCGGTTGGTACCTCAGGGTTTGTCTGGGAGGATTCATCACTCACCGTTTTTTTAAGGGCTCAGACGACCCGGTTGTGGAATCTGTCTGAGCTGATGCGGAAGTTATGCTAATAGTTTTACCTACGTCGCTTGCCCACGATGCGCCTTCATATATATCACGCTTCGAATTAGCTTGTCGAACACGACGTTGAGATCGTTCAAGAAGCTCCTGTCGCTTCTGCTCCCTCTGAGCGAGAGATGTGAAATTGGGGAACATTGTGTCTATATCATCTGAATCATAAAAAATGAGTACATAATTACCAGTAGCTTGGCATAACCGAGTCATGACGAAATGAGACATAAGAATGACAGATGTGATTTCGCTCATTTAGAAGGCTTAGATAACGATCCTTGATGCAGTGGAATGGAACGCCAACTATTGTCTCCAATTCGTATCGATACTTACGGTTAACTACTGTCTTACGAAAATTTGAAGCTGCATCAAGATTCAGCAACTCGTTTTTAATTCGGCTCGCTTCCTGGATGAGCCACAACTTTCGCCGTAGCTTAGCAAGCTCACGGTCCTTTTCTAAGCGGCTGGAACACATTATGAAGGGATTACTATATATCAAGTCATATATTTATTCAAAAATCTCACCAAAAAAATACTTCAAATAATATACTTGAGTCAAAAGCTTACAGAGGATGTCTCTATCGAATTTATTTACAAGCTGATTATGACTCATTTTTTTGACGCGGGGTGAAACCCCGTCCGGAGCGGAGAGGAGACCTCTCTTGGCGCCAGCCTTGAGGTCTCTGACCCCAAAGCTTGCTTTGACTACGTCAGCTCTTTGTTGCTTCCCAGTACTCCTTTTCAAGCGTCGATCTCCTACTCTTATTAACTAATCTAAGATTATCTTGCGGCTCCCAGGAATCAGGTTCATTACCAACCCACTGAACCAAGTATCTGTACTTTCCAGTTCGCAACTTTTTGTGGTCTAAGATCTTCTCTGCTTCAAGGATATCACCTCGGTTGATGGTTGCTTCAGTCGTCGCCGATTGCACCATCTTGAGATCATTGGGAGCCTTGTAGAGTGTGTGCCCATTTTTGACTTGATTTGGACGCTATAACCATCCATACCTACAATCGAGTACACAGCTTTACTCCACCTAGCAGCTTCCTTATCAAACGTCCTCTTCTTTAGTCGGTAAAGGACATTGGTACCAATCTTGAGCTCATTATCAATTTTATCAGCTTCTGCTTGGTTATGGTTCAACTCAGTCTCAATTACCCTGCCTTTGGCTTCATTGGGTGTCATTCCAATTGATCGATGAGAAGTGGTGTTGTAGTTAGTAATAACGTCGCTGATGAGCTTTTGCGTAATCCTCTTGGGAGACATTTTGGTTAGTCTCTGCTTCAGCGTTCTATTGAAGCGCTCGATTTTCCCCATAGTACCGTGATCACCAGGCTCATTGTTGTAGTGTTCGATCTTCTTTGCTTTAAATAATTGCTGAGCTTTTGAGTTCATGAACTCAGACCCATTGTCGCTTGTGATAATATCTATCTTATAAGATCGGATGAAAGCTTTTAGTGCTATCAATACTGTAGCAGCTGTCTTATTCGATAAATGTTTTGCGTACTCGATGCGGGAGTTAATGTTGATACCAGTCAGAATCAGTTGTTTTCCCAGAATGCAAGGTCAATTTGCCAAGAATTCGGGTTATGTGAGGCGATTTTGAACCCATCGAATCTCTGCTTTTGCTCTTGGAATCTCTGAATATCTGACTGTGTAGCATACCAATCCTTCACCAGTTTTAGAGTTATCTTAGGATCTAACTCACGAGCCTTCTCATGTAGAGCCTGAGCACCGATATAACCGGTTTTAGGGTCATAGTAAAGTTTCGTAAGTATCTTATCCATGGTATATGTTAGATGGACATAAAAATGTGATAGCTTGGATAGCGATTAAATATCAAGAGCTACGGTAGTAATACCATCCTCAAGCACACGCCGCTTGTCGTAGAAATATGATAGCGCTGTCTTTGTCTGACTGTATGTGATGACAGATTTAGTCTCTTTCGACAGTCTAAACCCCTTGTTAGTACCTTGGAGTGTGATACGATCACGCACAACAGACTCGAACCCCTTAGGGCTAAGAACATCATTGTTGCGTCCACGACCCTGTTGCACACCCTTGGCTGAAACTTTGACCTTGTACGATTCGTCGGGTAGATAGCAGATGTAGTTCTTGGAGGACAATGAGACCATAGCATCACCTGACCATTCATCCTTAAATAGACCAGGGTACGACGATCAAACTTAGCCACATCCGTGTTGTAATCACGTGGGAACCAATCATACTTGTGCTGTTTGAAGTGCTCACGTAGATTAGGTTTGATACAGTCTTGGAACGAATTATCACAACTGAACGCGATGTAGGCGGAGTCCGTATCCATCTCCTGATACTGAAAGTCTGAACGATCGAAGTAAAAGTCGATGCAATCATAGTAGAACTGGAGCATGCGTAGCTTAGCGAGCTGGTAGATAGCAATCGACAAATGGATCGGGTTCTTGTTCTTAAGCCTGCGCTACATCATTGTAAGCTCGCAAGCATCGTTGAGCTCCTCTAATCCATGAAAGGTGAAGTGCTCAATCTTTGAAGCAATTGCCTTCTTATCTGACTCATACTTAATTTCCTTGTGCTTGCTCATGTCCATTCCAGATCGACCGAAAGCACTGTTGCCTACTAGCTTCATCATCTCAGCAATCATAGCCTTGAACTTGTCAGCACCACCCTCTCGCCGAGCACTAGACACCGCTTCCATGAATGGAGCAAATGCCTTGTGTGAGCTAGCTTTGATGAAGCTGTATGTCTAGGTGATTTCCATACCATGAGATAGGTACCACTTGAGCAAAGGCGTGTAGATTAGGATCTTCTCACCAAAGTAGCTACCAATCAATTTGCGAGCTGGCTTCGATCTGCTTTTCTCTCGTGTTTGGTTGTAGTCATACATATGCTTACCAATGATACTCTCATCCGTACAGTCAATCAGTGTATTTTTGAAGATGGGGGTCATCTCACCGAAATACTGTTTCAAGTGTTCTGGTGTTTGAATATCACACTCGAGAAAGCCGAAGATCTTATCGTTCTTGATGTCCTCAACAATGTCTGGATAAGCTTCGATAGTTGTAAGTCTTCCGCACGGCATGTTATTACCGAGAGCCCAGAGATATAGAGCATTAGCATCGTACCCGATTACCTTCTTACACAGCTTCCCACCACGAATCTTCGTCTCATTGCGCTTAGCGTAGCGGTTGAAGATAATGGATGGACCACCAGCAATGTTAGCTTTCATCTTACCGTAGATGTCCTTCTCCTCCTTGTCAATGGAATAGACCAGTCGCTCTGAGTTGAACTCGAGCAGTTTCTTGTAGCGGAAACCCTTGAGAGACATATCCTTACGAGCGGTGTTGCACGAAATACAACTAATCAAGATGTTGCCATCAATGTGCCCAAGCTTGTTATTGATTCGATCAGCTCAGACAGTTTCAGTGCTCAAAGGACCGTAGCAAAGACCACAAAGATACTTCTGTTGATTTAACAGTATATCTAGGTGTCCTAACGTCATACCAAACTCGCGCTTAGCCTCAACATCCTGACTCTTGTAGCCACTCATACGCTTGCTAGGGAATCGAAACGCTTGAGGAGACGTCTTGCTAGGATATTGGAGATTGTCGAAGCATGTTTGATACATGACTTTCTCCGAGAGACCGGGTAGCGATACACCATCAGCAAACATGTCAAGCTCAAAACGCTTGAACAACTCACGCTGAGCCTTGATGGCCTTGATGAAAGGTACCACATCCAAGTTGTTGTACCAGATCAGCAGGTCCTTGATCGACTTCATTCCATAGTGCTCCCAGACGAATTGTACCCGCTTATAGTCATCATCGCTGATGCTAGTTCCACGGAGATCGCTATCGAAAGCTGACTTAGGAGGAATCGTAGTCTGACTAAGAACGTTGAACGAAGTAATGAACTCGTACGGGAAAATGCCCTTACCTAAGCCGCAGACATATCGAATCTTGTTGTCGCGTTTGCAGTCGCCTAGATACGTGCTGAGGTACTTTGCATAGCTCGTACCAGCTGGTACATAGTTGCTAATATCGAGCATTTTCATGTTCGAGGTCGCAATGCACATGTAGCTAGGATTTTTGATTACCGATGTGATGTTGTCTGTACCAATAACGGCGAAGAGATCGTTCTTAATCAGATGTATATCGTAGCGACCGCTGTTGAACCCAAGCACTGGTACTTGATCAAGGTGCTGCTTAATCCTACCATAGTCAGACCTCTGCTTACCAAACCCGAGGGTGCTATGGAAGTCGAAGAAGCTGGCATATTTCCCTTCCTTAATCCAGCCGTCCACATCGATCATCTTATAGGTCTTATCAAGTTTAGCACCTGGAATCTCCATACCAGTCAAGCCGTGAGCATCGATAATTTTCCGCAGAAGGATCTCATACTTGTGCACGTTGTACTGCTGGATCTTGATCGATACATCGTGAATATATTTGATCATGTCCGTTAGTAGCATCTTCGGTTCATCGCTGACAAAGCAACGCACCTCCTCGGTTAAGCTATCAGATACAGATACTGACACGGGAATATGTTCATTGGTGAAGACAGTATTCTCACCATACTGTGCCATAACTATCTTTAGAATGGCCTCAAAGTCATACACGAGATAATGATCTAGGTACTGATCAATGCCCTTGATGGAGTACTTGGTTAGCATTGATCGAATAGTGTTCGGGGCTGGTCTATAGATAGTTGGTTCAGCTGGAAAGCTCTCGATGTTTACAAGCTCACACTGATTTTTGGCATGGTCGCGTAGCTTAGTAGAGCTAACGAAAATCATTTCATACTTCGAGCATTGGTACTTGGACTGAAGCATATCAACGTTCTTGATATACAAAGCGTGGTTCTCATGGGATAGAATATCCATAGCCACTCCTTCTCTCTCGAACGACGGATACACTCAACATTACCGGTCTTTACATCCATTGAGTATACATTAATACCGAAATGAAAGCATTCCTCAAGCTCGTCGAGCTGTAGGAGATCAATCGGCTTAAAGCTACGGAACAGACTAGGCGTATAGCTGATACTATTATAGGAGCAGTAGCGCTTCAATACTTCTTTCACTTGGGCCTGGATCCGACGAGGATCTCTCTTAGCATGCTGATGTAAGTACCATGCGCTACAGTGGAACACACACTTGTTGTTGGTCTTGGGGAAGTTGATTATGTGCTTGTTATCGCGGATAATCTGTGGGATAACAGCTTCGCTATCGCCGAGTGCATGCTCGCGAAAGTAAATGTAAATTTTGAACCCGGTAATTGACTTCAGCTTATACCCCGATTTGGGGTAGTTCAGCGTGTTAGCCAACTCCATCGACCTGATCTCTGAGATAATTTTCTTACGAATGTCAGATCGACTGTTGATAGCAACAGGGGTCTTAAATACGTACGTGTTAGCCAGATTCGGGTGCCAGTACTAGGTAAAACTACCATCCGTTAGGCTTACGAGATCGTAGCCAAGAGCAATGTTTACCTTGAAAGCATTAGTTTGGCTAGCGAGCACGTTCTCGAGCTTGTCGTAGAACTCAGTAGGCTGGATACCTTCATACAGGTGCGACTCCATGTGTTTTTCGTTGTAGAAACGATACTTGGGGTCAGTCTTGTAGTTCGGGGACATGTGCTTCTTCAGAGTCTCGACAGAGATCTTGTATTGCTTAGCTAGCAGCTTCTGATTGGTCGGACGGGAAACGTTGCTAACATAAACCATCTTACCAGTTCTACCACGCACCTTAACGCGATAGGTGCTGCCCCAGCGAACAGCATCAATATTCAATCTCTTTAGACCTTCGAGCTCGTATGCAAACATGTTGCCTATATATTCTTGGCGATATTATTCCCGTGGAAATGACTTTATAATTATTGGATCTTGTATCAGGATCGACTTTATATCCTAGTCCCATACAAAAAATTCGAAATTAATTAATTCAAATACTTGACGTAGGGTCTGTCACGCGTTTGCAACCAGCGATAATATTTTGGATCGTGAGCCTTGACCCAATTGAATGTCTTATCACTGTACTTGTCTTTGCCTCCAATAACAGTTCTTGGGAGTAAATTACGAGCTAAATCCAGTCTAGAGGCTTCAGATACGATATCACACTTAAATAGGAAGTGAATGTAGGAGTCATCCACTCCTAATAGCGACTCTGGCTTTCGATTTCTGTACTTACCAAATGCTAACCTCGTCTCACTAAAAGAAGTCAGACCACGGTCTCGGCACTCCTTACAGTACTTGTAGCTACCTCGGTACCGACATTGGCAGCCAAGGCACATTATAGTGCCCACCAAAAAGCTTGACACACTCTGAACCAACGAAGTGATGGTTCTCATCCTTGTCGATAATAAGGGGAAGTGTCGCTTGATAGGGGTGTTGCAATAACACCGTGAGTTGACATTAGGCCGATAGCCAGGGCACGGATAAACTTGCGTTTTCCCTACAGGCATCCATTTACCCTTGTCCTTTACTGCATCCCAGACGAATGGTACTGGCGAGGGCATCCTTCAAAATCTTAAGCGTGGTACCGTCAGTCATTGTCTATATATGGCTTGACTTTTTATGGCAGAAAAAAAATTAATAAATTAGCTAAGTTCGTTTTCAGAGTAAAGTTCGGTTTCACCAGTACTAAGTTCGCTTTTGGGCTTCCGCTTGCGTGTTCGAATTTGGTCCCTATTCTTATCGTCATACCCCTTTTGATAGGTTAGACGAGCTTCGCGTGCGCGTTGGTAGTATCTCTTCTGCACTGCCTTGATGCGCTCCATGTCAGCGAGATATTGGTCGGGTGAGTACGTCATCTTTATATACTATTAACTTACATTTGTTAGGATAAAAAATAAAATTGGAGGTCCCTACAACTAGCGAATTCAATGCATACTAATTTTTGTAGTACTAGATTGTGGTTCTTTTTCTGATCTCTTAATAATAGTATCCTGCCACCCTCGCATCTTGTTGCTTGCTGCTTCCTGGCTCCAGCATACTGAGCTAAGCGTACGCATCAAACGCTCCTTCAAAAGGGAGCGCAGACAAGACTCGACAATGTCGACCCAACGTCATAGGAGAGCCTCGTTGGAGGCCACGGCTGGCTCATCATCATCTGACAGCATGGAGTAGATCTTCTCTGCAATCATCTTCACTGATTCTCGCGTAGGAATGTCATTCACGATAGCAATCGTTGCATCAAATCGCTCGATTCTGTCATCCAGACTTCTGGAGAAGTACCATTCCTTGAAATTTGTGACGATGCTGTATAGCTTCGTCAATCCTTCGACATCTGCGAGTACTTCGCACCCTACGTAAGCCTGCGCGAGGCCCTGCTGAAAATCATCTCGTTTCGCCTCGACGATGCACACACGTTTACTGCCACGTTCAATCACAAATTCAAAAGACCCGTCTCCATGTACTCGTTTCCCGGTAACTGTCTCTTCGGCGAGAATCCGGACTTCTCCATCAAAAAGTCCACAAACGCAGGCAAGTATTGGGACGATGAAGTGAAGTCTTTTCGCTTCTTTCCCCGTCACGATTTCTCTGAACGCTTTGGTCAGGAGTAGGAGATACGCATGGAGCACGTCAAATTTGTCATTTTCGATGACTTTCGATGGCTGCTCGTAGCGACGCGCCCTCATTATTTTGTCGACATCGGTGAACGACACGTAAGAGTACCCTGTGGACGACTCACCAGCAGAGTTGACCTTCGCTCTTTTGTTCCGATCGAGGCATTCGTTCAGTTCTTCCCATCTCTTCTTGCGAGCGGGATGGGGTTCACGAAAACCTACTGATAGGCGTTGTCCAGGAACCACCACCAGCACGTTCACAGGGCCCTTCAGATCCTCAACTTCTTCCTTGGTGACTTGGAGCCGCACTTCGTCTTCTGACAGTCCAACATCACCGATTGCCGCTCGCGCAGATTTCAGCAGCTTCAGATCAGTGGTGTCACCCACACCGCTCATCGCTTCTTCTTCAGTCACCCACGCGCCGCAGCCCTCGTCTTTCTTCGCCAGGAAGAGCTGCAGCTTGTCGGCTTCTCCCTTGATCGTGTCAGGCTTCTTCTCCTTGATCGCCTCCTTCAGGTCATCCACCGAGTCGTCCTCGTCTACTCGCACCGAGAACACGCTTCCCGCCACACCAACGATCGCACAGAAGAGCTTCACCATTCTCGAGCCAGCAGATTCTGAAATTCTGGAATGAGAGATAATTTCTGGACGTATTTAAGCGGAAATGAAGGCGTGTCACATAGACTTCCAACCAATGGTGAGACGCCACGCGTCGCGCTGCTCTGAACTATTCCTTGCGGTAAAAATATGCCGGCGTAATTTTCTATTGCATTTATCAATGTATAGTTTGAATGTTGTTGGTTGAGCGGTTCTAAAACTACCCTAAGATCCAAAAGACGTTGATTTCACTCTTAGGTGATCGAGAGGTTGTCTCGTTGAAACCATCGGCTGTCGCTTCTAAGGAGACGAGAGCATTTAAAACTACTTTCTGAAGTGGTGGCGCTTTCTCTTCGTCCTAAGGTGGTCGAAAGGTTGTGTCGTCAAAGTCGTAGCATACGGTTAGCCCTATTCTCCTTGTTAAATAAAGCTAAGAAAAAAAACTGCCGGTGTAATGTGCTGGCTATTACTACTAACGGCGTCGATAGGACCGTGCCGTGCGCGGCGTGTTCGAACGTGATGAGCTCCTTGTTGTCGCCTTTCAGAGCATTCAGCAGAAACTCTGCGTACTTGTGCGTCGTCTGTCCGTCCAGCTTGCTACTGAGCAACAAGACGCTGGCCTGAGTCGGAATCACGGCGCTTGTGTTCCAGTATTCGTCCCGGTCGTAGATGATGGGATTGGCGTCGTATTTCCCCGTCTTGAACTGGTTGCAGGCCTTGGACTTCTCCTTGGAGTAGGCGCAGTAAGACTCCGTTGAAGTGTAGATACCTGTGTCGGATATCAGCACGTCCCTAAACTGCTTTTTGATCGAAGATACCGACGGCGACGGCGTTTCCCACATCTCGGAGAAAGTAATGACGGTGAAGAGCAGCAGCGACTGGTAGGACTCGTCCTCAACTTTAGTGCGCATGGAATCTTGTAAAGCCTGGATAACACGATTCAAAATCTCGAGATCTTTGTCCGCACAGCGATTCAAACGATACACAACCGGTGGGAGGAGTTTTCGAACCTCGGAGTCTGACAGCATTGTGCCCAGTGCACGACGGAGGGCGAACGAGGCCGGTTCAGCTTCCGCTCCTTTGCTGGAATCGGTATTGTTGTACAACGTATTGGTGATCACCGCACAAGGTGACTCCGGGTCTTTGTCGAACTGTGCAATCAGATGCTTGATCGCCCCCGCCAATCCTTTCTTCTTGAAGCGGGCGGAAATCTCCTCCTCTTTCTGGCACATGGCCAAAAATCTGTCGGCGACTTCAGCAAAGTCCGTGTCCCAGTTAGAATAGTACGGGATCTCTGTAGTCCGTGCGCCCGACGACGCAGCAATACCGTCCAAAACGTAACCAGTGACCTCGGGCGGATCCAAGTGGATCAGGCGTTCTCCCAACATCGTACCGTAACTCCAGCCGAACACAATAAAATCTTCTCCATTCGTGTGTTCGCCCATGAAACTAGCGACGTCTTTAGCAGCGCTTGTGGTTGAAAACGAGGCCATGTCTCCGTACTTGGAAGCCAACTCTTGAGCGCATTTACCAACGTTTGGTGCTTCGACATCACTACCCCAAATAGAACTTGAGTTTTGTTTCTGCCAAACAGGAGAGTCTCGTGCTGCGTCCAGTACCGCGGTGGTCCATGAGGTACATGTTCACAGCACCTCCCAATTTCTGTTGAAGATCCACCGTTGTCGACTCCAATGGAACGGAAGAGATACCCGGTCCTCCCTGGAGAAGCCAGACATTTCGAGCAGTCTTTGGGTTCCCAACGGTTGCTGGGTAGCGTTTCACGAAGACTTCAATGGTGGAGTCCACGCCTTTGGGGGTCTCACAAAGGCCAGGGTAGCACAGTGGAGCATTATAGACGGCACACTCCGCGTCGTCACTTGAGCTTCCGCTGCCACTGCTCGCGGGGATTTGAGATATGACCGTTAGCTGGGGACAGGGTTTCCATTGGATGGATGTCTTGTTTGACTTGGCGGTGATTGGCGATGTGGCTATGGCCGCCAGGAGAATGGCGTGGTAGAACCGCATCCCGCAGAAGCTTCTACAGTATAGTGATGTCGCTTGTAGCTGGTGAATTCGGGAATGTGAATTGTGTTTGCAGGGCGGTTGGCGGCTCACTCTCATCAGCCATTCCATCAGAAGTTACGCTTGCTCTCCGTAACTCCATATGGTGTGGTGTTGCGTGAGGCAACGACACCCGATGAGACTACATACAGGCATCAGTGGTAAGTTGTTTTTCCATCCGGTGCTCCAACGATGGATCCTAAGATGTGGTTGGCCAGGACCCAGAGAGTAGAAGTTCTTTCTAGGCGCGGCACTACAGTCCAACAGCGTTCAAGCCTGCAAGACGATGATTAAAAGGCAGTTTGTTGTGGTTTTCGGTGCATGTATCGTCCGAAGTACAACAAGAGGAGTGGTCTATGATACCGCCGATGGTTTTAAAAATATTCTTGTTGTGCTATTTCTTTTTGTAATGTATGTACATGAAATGTGAAAGTATCCATGGATAGTATCGAAATCGTTCTTGCGAAAATTGGTCATGATATGTATTATAATGTCAAGCTTATATTATAAGCTTGGTGGAATTGTGTCGGTCAACTTTCGTTTGTTCAAGGTGCGTGCTCGATCGTTGGATTTACTTGTACATGTACATCCCGCTTGCCGGCAATGTTCGCGATAGGTTTAAGCTGCAGGGCGAGGGTCCGACTCGGACCCCAGAAACGTGGCTACGTGTATTGACGCGATGTGCATACAGTACTCCTGGGTTTCAGCACAGCAAACTGAACTCAAACAAGCCACAGGGACGAATACATGAAGTTTATTCCAACCACATCACGGAAGAGATCAATGTTCTCATGTAAACATTATGGCAATCTTCAGTCAGAAAATACCAAATCCAGTGTCTCTTTCCCAAAAATTGTCATCGCTTACAAATTACCAGATATCTGTCGGAATTCAGACAGACTGTAAACAAGTTGTATTTCGACAAATTTGTGCAAAATATGGGCACTAGTTGAAGAACATGGCTGGATGGCGTTCTGACCCGACGCAGTGATCTCATACGACGAAAGCGCTTCTTCTGAAAACACCTGTAAAAAGCAAATAAAAAACAAAGTAAAAAAGCAAAAGCAACCATCGATCTTGGGGTATGGTCTCGATTCTAAGCTGTCCTTTTCCATCACGCAACAGGTAGGTAAAAGTTGATTACCGGTAACTTTAGCTGAACTTACAGACTATTACCAGTGTCTCACGCCCAGCCGAAACCCAAGCGCGTTTTAAGCGCTCCGCCGTCAATATTCCAATCAGAATGAATGCCGAAACAGGAAATGGCAGTAAATTAGCGATATTTGGCGTCACAGTTTGTGTTTCGCCGAAGTAAATGTCATTGCGCAGCCGCCACGTTGCGTGAAACACTATCGCAGTGTGTATTCTCCACAGTAGCAACAGGTTCTCGTGATCGTCTCTCCATCCTCTAGCAACATCTCTGTTGGACGGGAACAGCAGAAGCTTCCACTTAAAGGTGCTTTGAAATGCCCCTCGCCATTGACTCTACAGTATTTGCCACATTTGCGTTACCATTGGACAAGTGAGAAAGCAATGTTCCAATGTTTCAATAGAATCGCAACCGTCCCGGACACAAAGTTGTGCATTTGCTAGTAAGCATGAAGAAGAGCCTTGATCCGACAATAAGGTCTCCGAAGAATAGCCTCAGCATTATATCGTGAACGACAGGTACCAGACACCGTAGAAGCCAAAATATCTGAGTGAGCGTTTGATGTACACGCCGTCGGGGACATCCAAGTTGTACCATTGAGTGTTGCTCCCAATTCGTCGAGAGGCTGGATGAGTTTCTTCCAGTCTCCGGCTTTTAGGCCAGGAAAGAACCGTGAACGTGATCCTTCAGGAGTGCTTGCAGTCACCACCACCCCTTTGGAATAAACTTCATGTATTCGTCCCTGTGGCTTGTTTGAGTTCAGTTTGCTGTGCTGAAACCCAGGAGTACTGTATGCACATCGCGTCAATACACGTAGCCACGTTTCTGGGGTCCGAGTCGGACCCTCGCCCTGCAGCTTAAACCTATCGCGAACATTGCCGGCAAGCGGGATGTACATGTACAAGTAAATCCAACGATCGAGCACGCACCTTGAACAAACGAAAGTTGACCGACACAATTCCACCAAGCTTATAATATAAGCTTGACATTATAATACATATCATGACCAATTTTCGCAAGAACGATTTCGATACTATCCATGGATACTTTCACATTTCATGTACATACATTACAAAAAGAAATAGCACAACAAGAATATTTTTAAAACCATCGGCGGTATCATAGACCACTCCTCTTGTTGTACTTCGGACGATACATGCACCGAAAACCACAACAAACTGCCTTTTAATCATCGTCTTGCAGGCTTGAACGCTGTTGGACTGTAGTGCCGCGCCTAGAAAGAACTTCTACTCTCTGGGTCCTGGCCAACCACATCTTAGGATCCATCGTTGGAGCACCGGATGGAAAAACAACTTACCACTGATGCCTGTATGTAGTCTCATCGGGTGTCGTTGCCTCACGCAACACCACACCATATGGAGTTACGGAGAGCAAGCGTAACTTCTGATGGAATGGCTGATGAGAGTGAGCCGCCAACCGCCCTGCAAACACAATTCGCATTCCCGAATTCACCAGCTACAAGCGACATCACTATACTGTAGAAGCTTCTGCGGGATGCGGTTCTACCACGCCATTCTCCTGGCGGCCATAGCCACATCGCCAATCACCGCCAAGTCAAACAAGACATCCATCCAATGGAAACCCTGTCCCCAGCTAACGGTCATATCTCAAATCCCCGCGAGCAGTGGCAGCGGAAGCTCAAGTGACGACGCGGAGTGTGCCGTCTATAATGCTCCACTGTGCTACCCTGGCCTTTGTGAGACCCCCAAAGGCGTGGACTCCACCATTGAAGTCTTCGTGAAACGCTACCCAGCAACCGTTGGGAACCCAAAGACTGCTCGAAATGTCTGGCTTCTCCAGGGAGGACCGGGTATCTCTTCCGTTCCATTGGAGTCGACAACGGTGGATCTTCAACAGAAATTGGGAGGTGCTGTGAACATGTACCTCATGGACCACCGCGGTACTGGACGCAGCACGAGACTCTCCTGTTTGGCAGAAACAAAACTCAAGTTCTATTTGGGGTAGTGATGTCGAAGCACCAAACGTTGGTAAATGCGCTCAAGAGTTGGCTTCCAAGTACGGAGACATGGCCTCGTTTTCAACCACAAGCGCTGCTAAAGACGTCGCTAGTTTCATGGGCGAACACACGAATGGAGAAGATTTTATTGTGTTCGGCTGGAGTTACGGTACGATGTTGGGAGAACGCCTGATCCACTTGGATCCGCCGGAGGTCACTGGTTACGTTTTGGACGGTATTGCCGCGGCGTCGGGTGCGCGGACTACTGAGTTCCACTACTATTCTAACTGGGACACGGACTTTGCTGAAGTCGCCGACAGATTTTTGGCCATGTGCCAGAAAGAGGAGGATATTTCCGCCCGCTTCAAGAAGAAAGGATTGGCGGGGGCGATCAAGCATCTGATTGCACAGTTCGACAAAGACCCGGAGTCACCTTGTGCGGTAATCACTAATGGGTTATACAAAAATACCGATTCCAGCAACGGAGCGGACACCGAGCCACCCTCGTTCGCCCTGCGGCGTGCACTGGGGACAATGTTGTCAGACACCGATTTACGAAAGCTTATTCCACCGTTCGTGTATCGCTTGAATCGTTGTGCGGACAAAGACCTTGCCATATTGAATAAGGTTGTCCAGTTCTTGAAGGATTCTCTCAGCGACAAAGTTGAGGACGAGTCCTACCAGTCGCTGCTGCTCTTCAACGTCATTATTTACTCCGAGATGTGGCAAATGCCGTCGCCGTCGATGGCCGCGATAAAAAAGCGGTTCACGGACGTCTTGATATCCGACACAGGCATCTACACTTCAACGGAGTCTTACTGCGCCTACTCCAAGGAGAAGTCCAAGGCCTGCAACCAGTTCAAGACGGGGAAATACGACGCCAATCCCATCATCTACGACCGGGACGAATACTGGAACACAAGCGCCGTGATTCCGACTCAGGCCAGCGTCTTGTTGCTCAGTAGCAAGCTGGACGGACAGACGACGCACAAGTACGCAGAGTTTCTGCTGAATGCTCTGAAAGGCGACAACAAGGAGCTCATCACGTTCGAACACGCCACGCACGGCACGGTCCAGTCGACACCGTTGATTCCCGGTGATCCCGAAAGTCCCATTTGTGGGATGGAATTGCTCGTTTCGTACATCAAAAACGGTGGAAACCTGAAAAAGATGGATAAATCGTGCGTGAAGAAGATGCCCGCGTTCAACATGACAATTGCGCCGAACTCCCTTAGCACGGGTGACGCGTACAACGGTGTCGACGATGAGAGCTCAAACGATCAGTCCGGTGAAAAGGAACAGTGAGGAGGACACTCCTCAACGCGTTCCGTAGAATCCTCGTTGATACATTTCTTCCTCAACAGTAAGCTTTCTAAACGCAAAAACAAAAAAAAAAGAGTTCACCTCGGACCCTAGAGACATCTAAGAGACGACTCTACTGCACAATGAAGCCGCTGAATCCCAAGCGCTCCATCAACGATGGAGTCCGTTCCCACATCCACCAACCGAACCAGGCCTCGGAAAAAATAATATCAAAAGTAATTACTGTATTGTCCCACTACATGTACAACGCCGTGCTAGCACGGAGCTCTGGATTTTAACACTAGAGCGGATTGATACAGTAGTACAATACATGTAGTTTGATATTATATATAATAATTTTGAAGAAAATATTGGTTGTTGCTTGTGTGAGTGAAATTCATGATCATCCTACTAACGAATGTGTCATTTTTAAAATATCCAGAGAATTATTTTTTGCAGATAAAAGTGAGTCACAAAGCAGCTTTCGAAATTTTTATTATTTATGATTTATTGTGAAAACCGGTCAGAATGTCTAATCCGACTCTTATTCGGCCGAGTTCCAATCTTAATTAGAGTTGAGTACTCTTGTTTATTTACGTCACCTTGTGTTTTAGAAAATGTTACTCTCAATTCAGCCCCGAATAAAGTTTTAGCTGCGGTGGCTTTAAATTGCATTGTAACTGATTAAGATATTAATAAGCCAAAATACCGACTTCGAAGTAGGCAATCCAGCCATCTGCACACATATAAATCCGCCGGAAATGGAAACACGAGCCCGAGTGTCAGTCAAAATCGGTTCAGACTGGAGGTCTGATTTTTTAAATGATTGCACCAAACCAAATTTACACACCATGGGCGCATAGTACAATCATTTCGTGTTTCAGGCGAATGTTGCTTGTGACTTCATACACATCCAATATTTTTTGCAAAAATAAATATACGTATTGTGAAAACCGGTCAAAATGTCCTTTGCAAACCCGCGTTAATTCTGCGATTTGAAGGATGGGCGCTCTGTGTATTTCACACGCAAGTAAATATTAATAAGAGTGTAAAAACGAGTAGAAGCATATAAATACGAGTTTAGTTCAGTACTCTTATTAAGCTTTTTGTGGGAGAGAAGGCTTGATTCTGAGAGCGTGGCCGTCAAACTGAGTTTTTCAAGCATGTACGCTGCTGAATTTAGTTGGCGGGCAGTGGTGTTGCACTACGCGTACGGAATTCCATGGGCATGGAGATATATTCTGCAGCCTGCTCAACTCTGCCTCGCACGTCGTCGCGTTGACTGTCGCTCTAGCTTCCTTAATAGCGTACACAAAATATTCGAAACATAGAGGTCCGTCCGCTATTCGATGTCGCTGATAGTTACCACGAGCTTGGTCCAGCACACCCCGCCAATTCTCTGCAGTCAACGCCACCAAATCCTTTTGAGAAGCACCTAAACTTGGTTTTGCATAGACGTTCGAGTCCGGGCGAATCGTTTTCACTTCGTATGCAGCTAGCGCAGGCTCGACCAGCTCATCAACCTAAACACAAAACGCTTGGAAAGATCCTTCTGGGTCGAAGCAAAAATCGGGCTTTTCAACTCACCCAGAGAACAATTATTTTTATTGGATCTTGCAGAATTCAGTATAATGTTCATAAGCGCCACCACTGCATGCACATGGACGAGGAGAATGCATGGACTCATGCGGCGATGACTCTAACGAATCCGACGGCGACAGGAGAGCCGGCGGTTGCCTGGTCCTGGGCTCGCGACGACTGGTCAGCGAGTCCTCGCCAGACACAGTTATAGTGAAATCAAGTCAAGTGGTCGACGGGGGGTAATACGTCTGATGAGAGGCATCAACGAGCACAAGGAGGACAAGGAGGAAAGCAGGAGAGCAAAGACAACAGAGTAGTTTGAGGAGTAACACTTAATCTCACTTCGGCATTTGCCTTTCAACACACAAGCATCTCAACATATAATATCATAGGAAAATGAATAAAATGCCCCTCCGATTTAAATAATTGAATACAATGCCTCTCAAGTTTGAAAAGTGAACAAAATGCCCCTGCCGCGACTCTTCGTCCATTGGCGTCTTCTGCTACAGACACATGAGTTGAACGCCGATCAAAGGTGATATTCCTTCACTAAAAGAGGTCAAGCTACAAATTTTCGCCATGTTGCTTGTTAATTAAGCAGTTGTGGCCAACACCGCCTCAGTTGGAGCAATGTAGTTGTCGACAGGGCACGGTCGTTCTTGCTTTTCTTGCGCCCCGCGTTTGACTTGAGGAGGGGAAACTTTATTCAGCTGCTTTTCAAGGATACAAGAACAAATCCATCTTCGTACGGTTCTGGAGGAAGGATGTCAAAAAGCCCTTGTCAAACGCACTCATCCCAGGAATATGGTTTGATACATCCATTGGTACACACCTTCGGCCTTGGAATTCTCGTTCAGTTCCGGTAGTTCGTCGGGTTCAAACCACATTCGCTCGATAAGCACCATTTTGCCCTTGGACGTGGCCACGTCATTGCCAGAAGTCCTTCAGCACGTAGACCGGCTTGGTCTTGGCCGTATCCGTCCTCCACGTTAAATGCCTCTTGGTACTGTGCGCCAGAGTTGATGAACACTTGAGCCACCCCTCCTGCTTCTCCTATCTCTTGGCCGAAGATCTATGCTTTTCGTGTTCCCTAGCTTGATTCCGTGTGTCATTGACACAGTGTCATGGGCGATGTGAACTCAACGGTAGCATCCGACGACAGGTCCGCGGTGGCCAAAGGCGTTGTTGGACTCAAACACGGTTACGTTCTTCTGCCCTTACGTTACGGGCCTCCTGGTGGTCCGGTGGGCTAAGACCCAAGAAGTTCGCCAACTTGGCTTGGCTGGGGTTCGAGTCCCTCCGGAGGCTCCGAGCAATCGCTCACAAAAAACATCCAGAAGAAGAAGGAATCATTTCACAATTCAATTTCACTTTCAAACCCAATATCACATTCAAAATCAATTCAAACATTTCAGAATAGTTCACCCAGCCAATAGAATAACCAGGAAAAACAAGTTAATCATCTGAACTACCTGAAGCATCGTGAGCTCAGTGGCAAGTACGACATCATCTTCAAGCGCGCGTCCTACGAGCAGGCCCAAGCTCCGTCCGATGCCCTGCAGACCCAACAGGCAGCTGAGCCTCTTGTGTCGCTGGGGCCCAAGACGCCTGCACCTGAAGCCGTTCGTTGTTCTGTGACGCCCGAGAACCGCACTCTGACGGACGTTCTGGACTACTGCGTGGATGTCTACGCGTCCATTCTGACCTACAAAGTGGTGAAGCTGGTGCTGCTGCTAGCCTTCCTGTTCTGGACGTTGTGGTCGATCTACTCGATGGAATCGCTGAGGGACTGCCGCAAAAGGAGGCGATACCCTCGGACTCGAATACTTCAACTCCTTGGACGTGTACCTCGCCAGTGGTGTTCAAAGGACGATGTTCTATCCGACAGAGACCAGCGAAGTGTTCAAGATGAGTCCAAAGAAGCGTAAATCGATGTATGTACTCCAGAGAACTGCAACCCCGAGTATCTCTCTGGATAGCCAAGCTAGAAAGAAAGCGGATCCTTACGACCGCGACCTCTGTTCAGAGCCCCTGTTACGAGATCTGTCCTTTGATCTAGCAGACAAGAGAAGCTACTGACGATTGCAAGAATAACTCATAGCGTGTAAAACAAAAATGTCTAGTGTTCACAAGATCAAAGAAGGCATTTAATGCAAATGGAACACTGCGCAAATCATCCAGAGCTTCACCGGGCAACGCACGGCATTAGTCGAATCAAGAAATGGCAGTGGCTTCGGAATGAAGCCTGCAAGTTAACGATATTTGGCGTCACCGCTTGTGTTTCGCCGAAGTAAATGTCATTGTGCAGCCGCCACGTTGCGTGAAACACTATCGCAGTGTGTATTCTCCACAGTAGCAACAGGTTCTCCTGATCGATCGTCTCTCCATCCTTTAGCAACTCTCTGTTGGACGGGAACAGCAGAAGCTTCCACTCCAAGGTGCTTCGAAATGCCCCTCGCCATTAACTCCACAGTTTTTTGCCACATTTGCGTTAGCGCCGGACAAGTGAGAAAACAATGTTCCAATGTTTCAATTGAATCGCAACCGTCCCGGGCACAAAGTTGTGCATTCGGATTGCTAGTTAGCATGAAGAAGAGCCTTGATCCGACAATAAGGTCTCCGAAGAATAGCCTCAGCATTATATCGTAAAATATCTGAGTGAGCGTTTGATGTACACGCCCTCGGGAACATCCAAGTTGTACCATTGGGTGTTGCTCCAGTTCGTTGAGAGGCTATGTCAACGAACTGGAGCAACACCCAATGGTACAACTTGGATGTCTCTCCTTCATGACCTCCATAGCCAATGGAGGTCATGAAGGAGAGATATACTCATGGTAGAGTGATTAGCGTAAATGTTTACCTATGGATCAGTGCACTGCGATGTGCTGAGCCGGTTCTCTTCTCTTTATGATGTGGTTGTGAATAATAAACTGCGCAAAGCTGTCTGGTTGACTTTGATGCGCTGGAATCCAGTTTGGTTTGTGGGTCTCCTGGTGGTCCAGTGGGCTAGACCCACGAAGTTCGCCAACTTAGCTTCGAGTCTCGCTCACGAAGAAAAAGAAATCATTTCACAACTCAATTTCAGCTTCCGACTCGTTGTATGTTACTTCAAACTATGCCGATAACAACACCAAACTGCGCGTTTAGGATTGAACGCAGTACCGTACATGTAGAGCTGCACCTAGAAAGAACTTTTAATCTCGGATCCAACGCATCTTGGGATCCATCCTAGGCCTAGGCTTTGCGTCCATGGCTCCGTATGGAAGAACAACTTGCAACTGGCGATGAGACAACATACGTACATGTACTGTACCGGTCTGTACTACATGTACAGGCACCCGTTGTTGCATCTCGTAATCACCATACGGAGTTACGGAGAGCAAGCGTGAATACATGTAATGAGAGTGAGCCGCCGACCGCCCCGCCAACTAAATTCGCATTCCCGAATTCACCAGCTACAAGCGACATCACTATACTGTAGAAGCTTCTGCGGGATGCGGTTCTACCACGTCATTCTCCTGGCGGCCATAGCCACATCGCCAATCACTGCTAAGTCAGGTAAGGCATCCTCCATCCAATGGAAACCCTGTCCCCAGTTCACGGTCACGTCTGAAACCCCCGCGAGCAGTGGCAGCGGAAGCTCAAGTGAAGACGCGGAGTGTGCCGTCTATAATGCTCCACTGTGCTACCCTGGCCTTTGTGAGACCCCCAAAGGCGTGGACTCCACCATTGAAGTCTTCGTGAAACGCTACCCAGCAACCGTTGGGAACCCAAAGACTGCTCGAAATGTCTGGCTTCTCCAGGGAGGACCGGGTATCTCTTCCGTTCCATTGGAGTCGACAACGGTGGATCTTCAACAGAAATTGGGAGGTGCTGTGAACATGTACCTCATGGACCACCGCGGTACTGGACGCAGCACGAGACTCTCCTGTTTGGCAGAAACAAAACTCAAGTTCTATTTGGGGTAGTGATGTCGAAGCACCAAACGTTGGTAAATGCGCTCAAGAGTTGGCTTCCAAGTACGGAGACATGGCCTCGTTTTCAACCACAAGCGCTGCTAAAGACGTCGCTAGTTTCATGGGCGAACACACGAATGGAGAAGATTTTATTGTGTTCGGCTGGAGTTACGGTACGATGTTGGGAGAACGCCTGATCCACTTGGATCCGCCCGAGGTCACTGGTTACGTTTTGGACGGTATTGCTGCGTCGTCGGGCGCACGGACTACAGAGATCCCGTACTATTCTAACTGGGACACGGACTTTGCTGAAGTCGCCGACAGATTTTTGGCCATGTGCCAGAAAGAGGAGGAGATTTCCGCCCGCTTCAAGAAGAAAGGATTGGCGGGGGCGATCAAGCATCTGATTGCACAGTTCGACAAAGACCCGGAGTCACCTTGTGCGGTGATCACCAATACGTTGTACAACAATACCGATTCCAGCAAAGGAGCGGAAGCTGAACCGGCCTCGTTCGCCCTCCGTCGTGCACTGGGCACAATGCTGTCAGACTCCGAGGTTCGAAAACTCCTCCCACCGGTTGTGTATCGTTTGAATCGCTGTGCGGACAAAGATCTCGAGATTTTGAATCGTGTTATCCAGGCTTTACAAGATTCCATGCGCACTAAAGTTGAGGACGAGTCCTACCAGTCGCTGCTGCTCTTCACCGTCATTACTTTCTCCGAGATGTGGGAAACGCCGTCGCCGTCGGTATCTTCGATCAAAAAGCAGTTTAGGGACGTGCTGATATCCGACACAGGTATCTACACTTCAACGGAACTTTACTGCGCCTACTCCAAGGAGAAGTCCAAGGCCTGCAACCAGTTCAAGACGGGGAAATACGACGCCAATCCCATCATCTACGACCGGGACGAATACTGGAACACAAGCGCCGTGATTCCGACTCAGGCCAGCGTCTTGTTGCTCAGTAGCAAGCTGGACGGACAGACGACGCACAAGTACGCAGAGTTTCTGCTGAATGCTCTGAAAGGCGACAACAAGGAGCTCATCACGTTCGAACACGCCACGCACGGCACGGTCCAGTCGACACCGTTGATTCCCGGTGATCCCGAAAGTCCCATTTGTGGGATGGAATTGCTCGTTTCGTACATCAAAAATGGCGGAAACCTGAAAAAGATGGATAGATCGTGTGTGAAGAAGATGCCCGCGTTCAACATGACCATTACGACGGACTACCTAAATGGATACCTGATCACAGATGATGCATACGACGGCGTGTACAATGAGAGCCTGTACTACGAGGTCGTTGGCGCGTCCGGCGAGCAGTCCGGCGAGCAGCTCGTTAGAAACACCGAGGTTGTCTAGATATGGGACTACACTTCATGTTGTCCCATAGTATCATCCTCGGATCGTAATCTTTTTCCTTCTCTATAGAAACATTTCTAAATACGAATAGACTTGCCAACCAAATAAAACCACAAAGACACCAGCAATGGCGCAGTCAGCTCAGCCTCAGGCTTCAGGGCACCGCCCTCCTGCCGCTCTTCCAGACCCTAAGAGACAACGAAGAGACGATCCTACAGCCACGCAGAAGCCGCTGAACCGCAAGCGCTTCCTGCGTTTCCTCAAGTCGCACGAGCTCAAGTTCGGACTGGCGCCGGTGGCTCGGGACGAGTCCTCGGGCGAAGTGACGCTCGTCGTGTGCCGCTTCTGCCAGCACTTTGGGCGCGAGCAGCGGCCGGACAAGCAGCGGCGCTCCACGAAGAACATCAAGTACTTTCGAAACTCCTTCCGGACGGACCAGTACCAGCAGCACCACGAACTGTCGCACTGCGAGACGTGGAAGAGGTATGTGAGCTGCACTGACGACGAGAAGAGAGTTTTCTTCCCATTACCAGAGGGACCACCCTCAGAGACTCCTTCAGCGGTTGAAACGACGCAAAAATTGAAGGTTGAGCTAGCTCCCGGAGAAGTTTGGGCGGTGGAACCTACACTGGAGGAGAAACAGCGGTGCTTTGAGGTTGCGCCAGCTATTGTAGAGCTGGTGGCTGTGCTGGCTATTGGGACGACAGAGCCTACAGTGGAGAAAGTTGTGGAGAAGCAGAGCCATCGGCTGATCGACCATGCGCACGAACCGAATTCGAACGCGGTTGCCATGTGGAACCCTCCGAAGGACACGTTCCAGTCGTGTACGTTGGTAGGGACAGTGGTGGAGCCGCTACATCGCGTGGTGGCGCACTCCCGCGCGCAGATTGACTGTTTAGTGGAGCTCACAGCTGCTGGGATGTCCTTTAGACAGATTTCCAGTGCTATGAAGACGTTCAGGAACCACGCGTTCGTGCTACTTCGTGATCTTGTCAAGACAAAAAATCCTGGTCAAGATAGCGCTACAAGTGCTGAGAGGCAGCTTCAAGGTGCGCACAAAGGAAGCCCGCAGTACACGGAGGACCAGACGGCTGAGTTCATTCGTCTCATCATCGCTGTCAACTTGAGTGTGGTTTCACGGCTGCTGCGTGGCTGCTGGGCCTTCTCTTTGGAACTACGAGCGTCGATGGAGCATTCGCCTGCGCGTTCTTACCTGGAGTTCCGAGTGAAGGCGTACGGGGCAGGAGCAATGCACAACGTCCACCTCATATCGATCCCGGCGTACGAGAGCAAGTGCAAAATGATGATGTTTACTACGCTGGAGCGAGTGTTGGCTGTCGTACTGCCCAACTGGAGACAGCGGTTGATTGGAGTTGCTACTGATGGAGACGCACAGATGCCAACCCGAGTATTGGATATCGTGGCACGTCTGCAGCAAGAAACAACGATTCCAGCCGTGTACCGCTCGTCAAGTGGCTGCCACCAGCTGGATTGCATTGTGACGAACTTTTTCTCGTCTCTCCAGGGCGGTTGCTTCTTGCTGGCTCTGAAGGAGATTTCCACTTACGTTCGTCGGCAACCTGAACTTGTTGAGAGGATGACCCCTCCTCCTGCTCGCCCCAATAGCTCCACCAGTTCTAAAGAGAGATGGCTTGCGTTCGGGAAGGAGACGAATTGGATTGCAGCTCACCGAGAGTTGATTTGCCGCCATCTTGAGGTCGAGAAGCCTCCGAGTGCGCCTGACATCTCGTGGTGGTTGTTCTTTGCGGCTGTGAACTGGGTAGCTACTTGCGCTAACAATACGTTCGAGAGGCTACTGCGTAACCACGCCACTATTGCTGATCAGACCACGGCCATTGCTGGGTTTTCTAACGACTGCGCTGTCGCTTTCCATGCGCTTGGGCCCCTGAACGATTCTCTCCTGCCTGCAGACCCAGCAAACAGTAAAATGTACAAGTCGCGCAAGGGCCACTTCGCCCTGAGCAAGGCCAGTATGGTCGAGTTTATCAAGGAAAACGACCCAGCGTCACTCCCGATCATTAACAGTATCGAGACGCCGTTTGTGGACTTGGTCGGCGAAAACCTGGCGATTTGTGGAGTTAACATGATCGAGTCCCTACTGGAGCTCAGCACCACTCTTGGCAAGGAGCAAAACTCCAGCGACACTAGACCCAACGACCCAAAGATGACCGAGTTCCTGCCCCCAACATTGCCACACGAGTTGGCTCAACTGAGCGGACGTGAGTTTGCCTCATTGCTGCGGACCTACGGCCCCATGGTGCGCAGCTTCCTGTCCGAGGAGGATATCGACATGATGGACCAAGAGCTTCAAGGTCTGCGGCGTGGAGCTGTTCGCGAATCGGTTCTCAGTGCAGCTTTGGCCAACTGCGACGCTGACACGCCGTTCGAGGAGGCTTGGGCTCTCACGGAGCGCCGGTTCAAGCTGCTCGAGTGCTTCGCTGGAGGGTTTGCAAGTGTTTTCTCCTGCGCCCCCATCGCTACTAGAGGCAGCACTGGCGACCTCGCTCTGTGTCGAAGTGAGATGGATATGGCCCGCGTATTGCTCGCAGACTTTGCGTTGGAAGGGTCTCTACATGCACAGCAGTTCCCAGCATTGATGGCCCTGAACGAGAAGCTCGAGGCCGAATCTAGTCGAAACAACAGCGCCACTACTACACTACTGTGATGGTGATAAATGATGTACGTGTATCCCTCTGGACTTGTGACTTAATGTACATTTTCTTCTTAAGAACGCTGTTTTGCGTTTCCAATTATGGTTGTCTTTAAAAAAAACGAATGATAATCAGGGCCCGGTAGTAGTGAGATTTTCGGCGATAGTAGTGGTGCTATTCTACTACCCGAGTCAGCAGGGAATAGCAATATCAATAGTAAATACTAAAATTTGACCCACAACAAATAGTAATCGTAAAAGTAATAGTAAAGTTACTATCGGATAGTAGAATAGATGGCTACCAAATACGGTGCTTCGTTTCGTCCATGCGTTTCATCTCTTCGCGGTTGTGCCGCATTATCAACTGCCGCTGAGCGCGCTCATTATCCGTGGAAGTACGGAGTGATTTCATAACCAGAGTTGCCGTTGAGAAAACGCGCTCTTGAAAGGCAGTCGAGCAGCTACGTCCCAGCCAGACGCGCGCAAGTTTCGCCACAGACGGAAACCGGCTTTGCCCGACGTCGGCAAACCATCGACAGACGTCGACCTGCTGACAGAGCTGCCCCACATTCCACACCCGGACGTTCCCTTCTTTCTTGTTGCGTATGGTCAGCTTCGGTAGGTCGATCACACTCCTCCTGGTCTGGGATTTGACCCTTCACCACTTTCTCCCAGTCGATGCGAAGGGCTAGCCACTGCTCCATCACAGCATCAGCCTTTGCGTTGAGTGAAACATCAGTTGGTGTCATGTCGACTGGCTCCGACACCTCTTCGCCGCATAGGAGATCTAACTCCGTGTCAGAGCCGCTACTGCAGTCACCACCAGGCGAACTTACTGCTGAGTTCACCGCATCTCCTTCTGCGACGTCGTTCATATGAAGAGCCTTGTACATGACTCGATGCTCAGCGCGAAGCAACGCTTTCGTGTCCTCCAGAATATGACCCGTCGCCGCTTCCGCACAGTCCGGTATCTGAAGATAATTTTGCAGCGCTTTTTGTTCGTGGGTCAAGTAACAGGGCCATCCATGCCCATTGGCACCCCTGGCTGTGGAAGCCAGAATTTTATTTGATGTAACGTCCGCTTGATACATCGTTGCGCCAAAACACTTAAATCCGGCAGTGTGATCTGATGACGGGCAAAACTTTTCTCGTTCGTGTCTGCATTGCGGGTACGTGTAGCGAATATGCCGAAAATTTGAAGGAATTCATCCGAGCAGAAGCAACCCGCAGTAATACGTACATCGTAGATGACACCATAGTCGCGGATTGCGGCGCCACCAGTGCAAGGTCCGCTATCCGCTGCACGACTGTCTCTAGTTCAACCACCAGCTCCCATTCCGCCATTGTAATGCTGGTGAACACGGCTTTTTCAGATTCCGTCAAGTCTGCCCTCTGGAAAACGCATTGAATGCAGGGTAGTTGATAATTGAACGCCTGAACAATTTGACAGTCGAAGCAACGCGCGCGTCAATGTCTACCATGGCGGCCAGCTTTGGGAATTTGTAGAACGCTTGAACTTCCTCGAGTTTCGCGATCCGTTCAGGTGACCGGCTCGACGCAAAGAAATTGTTGAGTGCACGAAGTTTCCGGATAACAGCACCACCTTCGGGGAAAGCACCTCCTTCAGTTACCACGACTTTCTTCTTGGTACACACTTTCCCTTCTTGTCGTTCGGGTCTGGTGTGTACATGTTGCGCACATTCTCTTTCAAGCTAATCCCGTAGTCGATACATAGATTAAGCGCATGCATCGAACAGTCGGTTTGCAAGGTGGAGTCAAACTGCTTAGAAACCTTGCGAGCGGCTGATGCTGTGTCCGATATCGTGAAGCGTGCCATTTGTCTCCAAACGAATCATAAGTGCTGTCCAGAATGTTATTATAAGTCTGATGCGAGGCACAGTCACGTCAGGGTTTCCTGTAGTTCCAGCCAGGAACTCACGGAAGGCCGATGTAGTGATCATGTTGTACGGCAAGTCTGGGAAGCATGTTAGTAACACTGTCATAGCTATCAAAGTTTAAAGTAGTACCCACCATCACGAATCAACCAGTGAGCGACATGGGCGGTGACTCCGTCTTGATTCACTTGTGGCGTCCAAAATGATTTGTTTCGCTTGACACGTGGGGCTTCAGTCTCCGTTGAGCGTTTCCGCTTCTCTCCAGCCACGGGGTCTGACATCGCAGTAGGCGGCTTCACCGTGAAGCGACCTGCTCGTTGCAGCCGGTGCTGTTGTTCCTTGGATGCTTCCTCGAGGTCTTTGTGCTTGGATACCAAGTGAGCCTTAGCGATCGATGTGTGCCGACATTTACACAGTGATTCTCTCCATGTCTTTGTCTTCAAGCACTCGAGACAAATATGAGTGAACACTTTGCCTTTGTATAACACCTTTTGCTCGAGCTTGTGGATCAATTTCCAGATGAAGTCGTTTGCTTCAGGTCCGCGGACAATCTCCTTTGGGATGACGTTTACCACCTCCGCTTCCGTCTTCTCCCCCTTCTCTACGTTTGTCTCCGCCTTCTCTTCTTCGTCTGCGTGTCTGAGGTCGATCACTGTGGCCTGGCTTGATGCCGAGATACCAGACATACTACTCGGCGTTCTTGTCATGCTGTCCGGGGCCAAGTCGCTGTTTTCGAAGAGCTTCTTGACGCATCTGCGGCTGCAAAACCTGTACTTTTGTGTTAGCGTTTATCGATAACGCAAAACGAATTACTCACCTTTTCGAGAGTTCTGCGTTGGTACAAAGCTCGTTACTACATAAGTGATGCACCGGCAAAGCACAAACACTGCAAGGAAACGTATCCTTAAAGTTACTCCAGGAACAGCCACTCTTTGCGCACTTCATTTCGATCGTGGCTTGAGGGGGAGAATCTAGAAATGACGAAGAATGTGGGACAGCAAGCCAGTTGAAGCCAATGCGTACGTCCCTTGAAGATTCGCTCGGCTTTTCAAAAATAGTTTAGAATGTTAAATAGCTTCTACTGGCGCTACCAGCAATATTAACTATTGATATTGGCTAGTCGCGCGCTCGCTCTGGCAATATGTTCGTAGTAATATCAATAGTAATAATAATAGCAAAAATATACTATTCTACTGCTTTACTGGGAGGCGTTACTGCAACCATAATTTCGACATGACGACACCAAATAACGCAACTTTATCGCCTTATAGCAACCTATGGCAACGTTAAAACACTAAAAGCAACCCGAAAAAATATATGCTAAAAACCCTAACCCGATTCGAGGACGGGTGTCAGGGCTTCAAATCGCTGAAATTGAGGGGCTGTTGCTTTAAAGACTCTACCTTCCTCGGCTTTTAAAGCCCTTAAGCCCATGACTCCACCCTAAAACGAGCTTGTTAAGGTCATATAGTTGAAAGGGGTGAAACCCGTTCGCTTAGAGCACGGATAGCAAACGAAAAGCATGAAATTGAAATTCATGTCATAGGGAAATCACCCCCTCTCCGATGTTAAGGTTGCTTAAATCACTCCGTACTCTACTACCAGGTCCTGGTAATAGTACATGTACCTTCAAGATTACACTACCATACTGTGCCCGTACCGTATTTCGCATGTAGAGAGATGCACCCAATGTTCACAGGCAAATCACTAACATTTATCAACCTTTAAATTCTATGTTCACAAAAAATATAAATTTACAAAATACTCAAACAAATATTTTTTTAAAGATAATTATTAAGAACAGAGCCAAAGTAAAATGTATTTAGACACAAACTTCCTCTACAATGCGGTCAAAGTCATGATCTTGGTCGACAGTTGATCGATCAGCCAAAGAAAGCTGCTGCAGCTCAGCAACTAATGCTGCCGCTGCCATGCAGCCATCACTCACATCCAGGCCGCACTTCTTGTAGCCATTAGCGATAGTCTGAGAACTATCGCAAGACTGGGGACTTAGTCTTGAGAAGGTGAGCTGAAAAGTGAGATACGATTGAAAGCTGGAACCTGCTAACCTCCTACGTGCTCCTTTGCTTACTAGTCTCTGCTTGCACCAGCCCTTTGTAGCAGGGTCCATGATCATGCTCACGTGCTCGGATGCTGATGCTCGGACATCATCAAGTTGCGCTTCTTCACCGCGTAGAGCTGCAGCTCCATCCTTCTCCATACAAACATGTAGCGACGCCAAAGTCGAGCGGCGCCGGAGCATCATGCACGATGATGCTTGAACAATTGAATGCAGGCAGCGATTATGTTGCGAGGAAAGTCATTCAAGCCTTGCCACTGACGAAGGCTTGTCAGCCACCGCGAGTTGAGGCTTGACTAACATCTCCACCACCACAAGAACTCAAAGCTTCCCACGCACTGCATATCCATCGACACATGCCTGCACGGCCTGGCGGTAGCAACTTGAACTTCTCTCCTTCCGCCCTTGGCCTCTTCAGCTGTTCTCCAGCCAGCACGCCCTTAAATGTGCCTTGAAAGGATGGTTCCATGCTACGTCTGCTGGCTGACAGACAAACGTAGCATTAGGAGGAACCTTCATTAGGACGACATTAATGGAAGTAGCGTAGGCAGTAACTTTTGCGGTCCAATGTCCGCTAAAATCGTCCCAGAGGAGCAGAACGGGCTCCTCTGGTGACGATCGGTGCCCAAAATGGTATTCTAAAAACTGGAGAGAAAGATTGCGATTCCACCAGCCTTAACAAATTCATAAAGTTAGTTTTCTTCGAAAGAACTCAACATTATACACAATACCTTTTTCGTTTGCGTAAGTTTGTAGCCCAGTCTCGTTTTTTAGGCTCTGTCCGAACACCAGACCCGCAGCGCTTCTCGTTGTTGGTCTCAATCGTTTGCTTGTTTTTAGATGGCTTCATCTTAAAGATAACAAACGGATTGTATCGCTTTCCAGTTGAATCTCCCAGCAGCATCACCGTTGCACGTTCCTTCGAAGCACCCCCACATTTAACCCATACCGTTTTCGCCCCGCGTGCGTTTATCGTTTTTCGCATGGGCAAGTACTAAAAAAACGCTGCTACAAATACCAAACTTGTTAATTAAAAATAAAAACAATTTATAAAATAAATATAAACTTCAAACCTGTTTGGTCCGCATTAAAAATGCGGGTGATGCCCAATTGCTGCACCTTCTGCTCCACTTCTGTAGCAAATGCTGCTCTTACTTTCTCGATATCAGCAGGACTAACTTGCCCTTGTCGTGTAGGCGCCCTCATGCTGAGCCGGTGACGACGTTTGAAGCCGTTTATCCACTTGTCGGAGGACTTGAAGCCGACGATGTCGTGCTCTGCAGCGGCACGGCGAGCTTCCATAGATAACATACGAGGAGAAATAGGCACCCCCTCCCCCTTAGACTATTCACCCACGCAACAATCTCTAATTCTACCTCGTTAGGTAAAATAGTGCCTACACCAACACTACGCACCTTTAAATGGCTATCTTTTTGCCATTTGAGAGCTGCTTCAAGCTTGGGAGCCTCTCGCTGCCAGCGCTGGATCATGGTTCTTTTAGAGTTGTAAAACTCTGGCGCAAGGTTATGCCAGAAGCGGTCAATGGTATGGCGCATTTTGGGTAGGGGGGCACTAGCCCAGTAGGACAGAATCTCGAGCTTCTTGGTCACGGTAATGCTCTTGACAATGTGCTTTGTATGGTGGCGGCCCTTTCCGTCAAGCCTTGGCCTGCCCGGCGGCTTTGGCTTGACACGAGTCATCGCGTGCGCGAATTGGAATGGTGTTGCGGACAATCAGGTGCATCTCTCTACATGCGAAAATCTATTGAGTGTATATGTCGATTTTGATTGGATAAAATGTAGGTGCATCTCATATGCCGGCGCATCTGCGAAATACGGTAATACGTTCCGCAAGCATCGTCTGATTACGAAAACGTTTTGACAAATATCAGATTTGTAAATCGAAATTTGACTTCTCAAAATACGTGTTGTTCACACGGAGATTTTGTCGGGGAAAGCGAGCTTAGGACGAGTTTTTTGTGAGTGTCCCGATGTAATAACTGTAGGCGCTTGAAATCGATGCAATATATGTACATGTAGAGCTACAATAGACATTGCCAAGAGAGTCCGTCGTCAATCGGATCAGCTTCCGATACCAGTCGTATCAGACCTCGCTCCTTCCCTCTCGCACTTTATGGATGTCGAAATTCGGGACTAATCCGAAACTGTCAAATTTCGTGATTTTTCGACTGGCCGTGCAGAAAACATCGACTCGACGAAGAAGGCGGCGCACTGAGGAAGACGCCCCCAAGGACAGCGACGGCGGCCCACGACAGCGACCGCAGCATGCGCCCGGAGCCCGTGGACGCGCAGGGGGGAGACCGAGTCCCAGCAGCAGCCGAGAACGCGCCGGTCGCTGTGTCGTGTGTGCCCAACGCCACGGGCGCCGAGTCGCCAGCGACGCCCATGGAAGTGGCGCTGGCCAATCACAGCGCGACTGAGCAGGAGCAGAAGCCAATGAACCCGCAGGAAGAAGAACAGGACGAGCCCATGACGGCTAATCAGGTGACACAGATGCAGAACGAGCAGAGGAGGGAGCGGTACTGGAGACGATCAGTGCACAGTGAACTCAGGGATCGTCTCGTGGCTGCCATGTACGTGGTGATAGAGGGGAGTAGAGTTGATACGGGAGCTGATGGTGGTTATAACAGGATGGAGCAGTTGCAGAGGATAACGGGGGGGCCGGACATCCGGCATTTGCGCATGTGCGCGTCCAGATACGAGTCGTTTGTGTGGAAGAAGAGCGCGAATCAGGTGCAGTACAAGCAGAAGCTGGAGCACCGCATCGAGTCTCTCCGTCGACAGCCGACCCATGGTGAAAACGGAGGCATGGAGGTGACGGTGAGACTTGTTGAAGGCCATCGACTGAATCTGATTCGGTCGCCCAATCCGACGTTGCAGAGGCAACCTGCAGCAGCCGCTGCCTCTGTGGCCGTGGCCGTGGCGGCAGCTCCTTTGTTGCCATGTTCTTTTAGCCGTCAACAGCAGAGTCCATTTGATGCTGGCTATGCATTAGCAGATACCCCGAGACGACACAGCCGCAGGTCCAGTATCTCTAGCGGCAGTAAACGAGCGGGGAAGCGTAAAATGCGCTCGTCGAGGTCGTCATCAGCCACAGACGCTACGTCAACTCGACGAGACGAGATGTACTTTGCCAAGCTGAGAGTGATGAAGAGCCGATACCGAGATGAAGTGGCGCTGGTGTTCCGCGAGCTCTGCCGTGTCAATACAGTGATCCAGCACTCGGCCAGTCTGCGGCGCCACGAGTCCAATAACCTGGGAGACTTCCTGGCCAACCTCAAGAAGATAATTTATTTGCTGGAGCAGCAGCCTGGCGAGGCCTGCGGCATGATCCCAGGGCGTAAACGCACTGTGGAGTACCTGGACGTAGTGGAATCTCACATCCAGCGGAAGGTACTGCCGATCCTCCATCGCCTTCGCCACACCTACTCGACGATCCTGCGCCCCATCGTGCTGAACTACATGAAGAACAGCTTCCGCTTCAATCGCCGATTTTAACGGTACAACCAGGGGACAAGAACGTCAAGGTGAAGTCAGCAAATAAATCGAGTCAACGCTCGCAACCAGCAAACAGAAATCCGGTACACTGGGATCTAAGTCCATGCAGAATACGCTCAGGAAGAGGAGTCGGACCCTCTCCAATTATCAACAAGACCATTTTGCCACATTTACAAAAGGAATTCGAATTTAAAATAAGAGGTTAGGGATACACCTACGTTTTACTGTTATTTTTCACCTATCACTAAACTAAAAAGGTGTTGCGTGGCACATTCCTAAACTGCGAGAGCTATCATGTCGACGGAGGAGGAGCTGCGTGCACTGGACAAGCAGATCGCCGAGTTGATGCAGCAAAAGGCGGCGGTGCAGGCCAAGCTGGAGCGCGAGGCGGGCGGCCGCACCAAGCAGATGAGCGCCGAAGTGGTGGACAGCAATCCGTACAGCCGGCTCATGGCCCTCAAGCGCATGGGTATCGTGGATAATTACGAGAAGATCCGGGACTTTTCTGTGCTTATCGTGGGTCTGGGCGGAATTGGCTCCGTGGCTGCTGAAATGCTCACTCGCTGTGGCATCGGCAAGCTCATTATGTACGACTACGACACGGTGGAGATCGCCAACATGAACCGCCTCTTCTTCCGGCCCGAGCAGGCTGGCATGACCAAGACGGCGGCTGCCAAACAGACTCTCCACAGTGAGGAAGAGCTATTTCTTATATTTGTTCTTAATTATTATCTTAACTTTGAATTGTTTTTTTTTTCTGTAGGTATTAATCCGGACGTCATCTTTGAGGAGTACACGATGGATATTACCACGACGAGTAATTTTGAGCAGTTGCTAGACCGGATCCAGCACGGAGCTGTGGATGGCAAGAGCAAAATCGACCTGGTGTTGAGCTGTGTGGACAATTATGCGGCCCGGACGGCTTTGAACCAGGCCTGTAACGAGCTCAACCAGGAGTGGATGGAGTCAGGAGTGTCAGAGGACGCTGTGTCGGGTCATATTCAGTTCCTACTACCAGGACGTACCGCCTGCTTCGAGTGTCTGCCTCCGCTCATTGTGGCCAGTGGCATTGACGAGTCCACACTCAAACGTGAAGGTGTTTGTGCAGCTTCACTGCCTACTACGATGGGACTGGTGGCTGCTATGCTGGTGCAAAATGTGCTCAAGTACCTGTTGGGCTTCGGTCAGGTGTCGTACTACTTGGGTTACGGTGCCATGAAGGACTTTTTCCCTTCCGACGTGATGCGTCCGAACCCTGAGTGCTCGAACGCCCAGTGCCGCAAGCAACAAGCTGTGCCCGAGCACGGGAGCTGGACCCCCATGGTCTGGAAGGGCCATGGTCACGATGGACAGGAGAACGTTGCTGTGGAGCACGAAGACAACGAGTGGGGCATCGAACTCGGTGGAGGCGACGATGCTGGAGTCACAGAAGCTCCTGCTGCTGCTGAGACGGCTAAACTGGCGTCAGGACTGTCTTTTGCGTACGAGCAACCGCCTGTAGCTCCGGTAGTTGCCGCGGAGGACCAGTCCGCTTCGATAGCAGACGTGGAAGTTAGCCTGGAAGATCTCATGGGCCAGCTGAAGTCTCTTTAGACGGTGTCAACGCCCTTAGTTCTTGAATGTGAAGTGCAGACAATTCGGTGGAGAATGACGAACGTTGCGCTCTTTTGGTTGTTGCCAACAACTTGTTGATACTGTGTCTTTAAACTGTTATTGAGCGTCTAGTAGATCCCGGAAGGTATGAAGCAGCGCGATAGTTGCTGTCTCTATCGTTTCGTTCCAGAACCCTTCGCGCAACCTCCGATCGAGTGTTTGGGCTGCTTTCACGACATTCGCCAGAGTTTTCGTGGATTCCGGTGACGTCTCCACCAGAACTCGCATTGCTTCGAGAGCTGAAGAAGCCACAGTCAACTCGGTGCAAGTGTCAAGTTCCCCTAAAAAGTCTACGAATGTGAGTCCGAGCTCAGCGAGTTCTTGCGGGTTGATCTGGCTGATTAACGTTGGAACTTGGTCACTTGACATGTACAGCTCACGGATATTTGGTGGTAGGAAGCTGTAGTTGACTCCTCTCCGTGCACTCGTCATATTCTCTTCCTCCAGTAGTTTTTCAGCCGAGGAAGACATCAAGAAGGCTGACGACTGTATCAAGGACAAGACAAATGGTAAGAAATGAGGTCAAAAACGTGTCGTTTAGGTTGCCTACCTGCTTGGAGAGGCCACTGCACGATCCATGCAGAGATTTCAGCGATTTCCGAGCGAGATGGCCACGTCCGAGAGACTGAATGCACGTGGCAGCCTCGATCTCCTCGATACTGTGATCTCGAGCGATAAAAAACGACCTCCAGAAGCTTTGAATAGTGCTAGCAGCGATTTCCAGGACACTAAAGAGCTCGTTATCGACTGCAGCCTGGTGAATAGCTGCTCTTCGTGCCTCGTAGTCGCGGAAAACCTGTTGGATTGTACGAGCTGCGATGATACGAACCCCCTCGTCCACTGCTTGTCGAGTATTTTGCCGGTGAAGTCGAAAAGATCGCTGAATTGTGTTCACCGCAGTAACCACTCCTGCTTTCGTGCACTCAGTTAGTAAACGACTCTGCCGTCCACGAACAAGCGCTTGGATCTTGATTGCACTGAGCTCTTCCAAGAAACTCTGTTCCATTGCCAGCTATGAAAAAAAATAATACTTAGCAAACGGAGAGGAACTGGTAGAACGACGAAACTTACCGCATGGTCAAGAGCGACGTTAAAGTGTCTCCGTTCAATGTATATCCGAGTCAAGGCACCAGCATTCTCTATCGCAATTCGTTGACGTACCACGTAGCTTTTGATTGACGCCTGGATACGAATAGCTGCAGTATGATGCCGTCGGGTATCGAGCTTGTCATTGACACTGCGGGGAGTTGAGGGTGTGGACTGTTGTTGACTTCCAGTACTTCGACTCGTACATGCGAAAATTGAGGGTAGTTTGTCCCTATTACTACGAGTTGAACGTATATCAACGTCTTCATCATCACTTCGCGAGCTTTGCTTCCCTAAAGGTATCGATGACACAGTACCACTTCGTCGAGGCGGTTGTGGTTCTTGTAGGCGACTGAGGTTAATGTGGGGGACAGTAGCCGCGGAGTTAAGATGGTGGTCTGGATGTCTTTGGCTTGAACCTGTTGACTTGTTTACTGCAGCTCCAAGTGCAACATCAGCAATTGAAAACTGTCGATGAATAGGAGGTCTGACTGCGTTTTCTTCGGGGCTTTCGGTCACATTCCGACCAAGTACTCGTCGACACAGTCGTTGGATAAGACAAGCTGCCATGTCCTCCACCTCTTCCCTTTGGAGCTCTAGTTGGAATCTCTCTTCTTCCAGTCTCAGATTCTCCTTTTGTGTTTTAATATACAGTCGAACATGCCGTTGGATCAATTTTGCCGCATTATTCTCTTCTTTGACCTGCAAAACAAAAAAAGTGAGTAAAACTAAAAAGCATAGTTTACCATACAAGTTGAGTTACCTGTTTCAGTTGTCTGACCTCAATTCGACACCGTTCACCTCGGAAAAACGCCTGCAGTCGACAACCAGCAGCTTCACGGAACAATTTCAACTCGAAATCACGAGCTGTAGCCTCCGACTCGAAAACGTGCACGTCTTCTTGAATCTCCACTCCTTCGTCATTCTCCTTCTTTATCACAGGTGTTACAGTCTGTGCTCCACTCGACTTAGCCTCAGCTTTAGCACCAGAATCCCGTCTGGCTTGTTCAATTCGATCACGTAATTTAAATGTGGCACTTCGCGGAGTTGATACTCTTGATCCGCACTCACTGTTGGCTCCATCCGTGCGTGTAGGGCTTTTAGAGTGGTTATCGACTGAGGGCGGGCGAATTCCGACACCGTTGAGATCGTCCTTAATACTTTCCGCGAGCTTTTTCATACGACGAAGATACTCCAAGTGGCACACTCTCTGGGCCGGTAGATCAGGATCAGTGTCATCGTCTCCAATGTACCCAGCAGTCCCAGCCTCACTATCACTAATTGTTTCACTTGTATCCATTGATAATTGAGAACGACTATCATCCAATGCTCGACGGTGTCTTGGTTCCACTGGACGCTCATTCCTGGTACTTCCGTTTTCCTGTCGATTGTTGCTACTTGAAGCCAAACTGGTTGGGTAATTATCGAAACCATCATCAATGTCCCCGTCGTCATTTATAACGCCATAGTCTTCATCATTCCCGATAAAATCTTCATCCTGCGCAGTAAAATACAGCTGACCCTGTAGTTTCGGCTTTCTCTCTGGTATTTTATTCCGTCGAGTGCCAGCACTTTGCGGTCGACGCGTTTTCGGCTCTTTCTTCGTCGGAGAAGGAAAGTCATCGAGCGCGTGCTCCTTCTCCAGTTTTTTCCAGTGCATTTCGAACGTATTTTCAACTGAATCACGAGATCCTCGAGATAAATTACGATATTTTCGTGTTGTCGGCTTTGCGGACACTGGCCTCGGCCTCGTTGTGGCTGAAACTGGACGTTGAAGTTTCCCTCGAGCTGCAGTGCCGTACCGAAGACCTGCGGTCGAAGGTTTGGTAGCTTTATAGCACTGAGACGCGACGGTGGAGCTGTACGACACATCGCCAGCCTCATTGGTACCTCTCGATGACGGATGTGCAGATCGTGGACGAGTAAGTGGACGACGTCCAGTTGCTGAAGCAGGGATCCCATTCTGCCGGACGTTAGCTGTTTGCTGTTTCTTCTTGGCATCGAGGAAGATTTTCTTGAAAGATTCGCACAGAGCTTCGTTGGTGTCTCGATACTTCCACACCAATTGTAGCGCTTTCTTGTACCATTGCAAACTCGCTTCTCCTCGACCATTAAATTCGAGTTCCACCGCTAAATTGTGGTACGCCACAGCGAGAGAGATCATTTTCTCCTCTCGCGTCTTTGGATCCAGTGCCCCACTATCCGGATCTTCGTCACGTTCTCCTGCTCCGTCTTCCAGACTCACGAGCTCTTCTTGTGTATGGAAAATGGCAGCTTGAGCGTGTTCCAGTGCCAGATCGTGTCTCCCTAGTTGCGACTCAATAGCGCAGAGGTTGAGGTGGGTGATCGACAGGTTCTTCACGTGAGCAGAGCCTGATCCGATCTGCGCCGCCTCTTTCAGATACTTCAGAGCGGATTTCAACTTGCCAAGCTTACGATAGCAGCAGCCAATGTTGTTAAACGTAAGGATCTGTAGAGCCTGGCAGCGTTTGAAGTTCCCTGGCGCTGTAATGGCCTCAGCTTTGCGTAACATGGCTAGACATTGGTCGAATTGACCCTGGGAGAGGTACTGCATGGCCACGGAATTGTAACTCAGCATCATCTCGTTCAGAGCTTTCAGAACAGCAGAGCTATCGACGCCGAACATGCGGCGTTTGAGCCACAAACTCTGCTCCATACAGCCCAAGGCCTCCAGGTCCATATTTTTCTGCTTTAAACACGCCACTGTTGAGCTCAGCATCTCTAGGAGATTCTGATCGCTGTCGTGGTTTGTTGTCTGCTTTTTACTTGGGGAATCCATTGGGAAGTCACGTGTTGTCTGAAAGGGATTCCTCTTAGGTGAACGTTGACGTGCTGGTGCGTCGTCATGACGGTAGAAGTGGCTCATTGTCTGGGAATTACGAGTAAAATCCTCCTCAATGCGCTTAGATCATCCTCTGGCAACGACAGAGTAGCAGGACCACGTGCAGTCAGGCTATTTTCCCTCCAGACTCCGAAATAATGAGCGAAACGACCGTGATAATTCACTGTCATGACGTTTTTAAGTCAAAACCACATCGATTCTCTACACAAAAGCTCACTTCTCCACCCTAGGTCTGCTTGCAATCTTTATTCGTCTTCAACTAGGCATCATGGGCCTGGTATTTCTTCAGTTGGAGCTCTAGAGACTTGATGTGCTTCTTCAATTGAGAGATCTCCTGCGCCTGGCCCGACACCACCTTCAGTAGGTCGTGCTTCTCTCCCTCTAGCCTCGACGTCATCTGCTTGTACATATCCGACAGCTTCAGCGAATCATCCAGTGTAGACAGCATCGACATCCGACTGGGCGCGATACTGGGAGCGTTGGACATCGCATCATCTTCACGCTTTCCAGCAGGAAACTTCATGTGCCGAACATCCAGGCCAGACTTCAACGGAGACTTGGAAATTGACAGCCGCATCGTGCCAAAAGCGGGCGTAAGGTGATCCTCGGGTCTCATCGCTGGAGACGCCGGAGCTGATACTTGGGGTCTCATCGGTGGTGACGACGCGTTATTTCCCGGCGTGGGGGATCCAGCTTCAGGATACTTGATCGGGGAAGGCGGGACGCTCCTCTGAGACTTGGCAGGTGACGGTGGAACGCTGGTTTGACGATTAACCGGAACATTGGCTTGAGGTTTCCCCGGAGGCGGCGGTGGGACACTAACCTGAGGCTTAGGAGGTGAAGGAGAAGCATTGAGAGCTGAAGACTGGCCAATCTGGAACGGCGACGGCGCGTTACCACCGAACAAACTGCTGGCATCGCTAGCAAACAATTCGTGAGCTTGGGCCGGGGGTTGCGAATGCTGTTGGGGTGGTGGATGAGTCCAATCTCCAGTGTTGGTCGGAGCCGGGGATTGCGAAGGCTGTGGGGGTGGAGGATGAGTCCAATCTCCAGTGTTGGCTGGAGCAGGTGACGCGAATAAACTGTCAGCACTCGCCATACTCTGGGTCGTGTTGTTCGATGGAGCTGGAGATTCAAAAGGACTGCTACCTGAACGAGAAGGCGTGAAGCCAAAGGGATCTGCTGACGGACTCGCTGGTTTCTGCTGACTAAAGCCTGTGCCCTTAGGCGGTTGAGCGGCAAATGGGTCTTGAGCACTTGTTCCATTGCCAAAAACGTTCCTGTTCTCTTGCGCTGTACCAAATGGGTCGTTCTGCGGAGTTTGCTCAATCGGGCCTCCATTCTGCACCGGAGAAGCAGCGAAAGGGTCTGTAACTGGCGACGTATTGCTACCGAACATTTCCCCACCATTAACCTGCGTAAATGGACCCTTTTGGCCAAACACAGCTTCATTTCCACTCGGAGAAGCTGCAAACGAGTCGTTCGCAGGCTTCGACTGCTTTCTAAAAGGGTTCCCGCCTCCCGACGACGGTCCTCCAGCGGGTGGTCCACTTGCAAACAGCTCTGAAGCTGATCCTGTGCTCCCCGGGGGCTTCTGCTGGTACAACTGACTGCCTGGAGGCGTAGGGGTCTTGTAGCCATAGTTGTGACCCTGGTTATTAGGCGTTGATGGCGGCCTATAGCCCGCAGAGGACGTCGTGAACAGCCGTTGTTGCTGGTGTTGAGGCTGTGGAGGTCGATGCTGTTGGCTGTTGTCTGCGTTTAAGTCCACCGTCTCGTACATGGCTCCAGTAGACTGCGAGGTGAGTGGGACTTCTTGTAGACCGTTGTGCCCTCCAGTGTGGCCCTCGTTAAGCTGTTGGGGCGGCCATTGAGGATGCCCAGGAGGCTGGTAGTAAAATGGTCCTCCGGGCGCTGCCCGCTGGTATGAGCCGCGATTTCCGGCATTGTAGGAACCCCCTGACGACTGCGGAGGCGCTGGAATAGGCGGACGCGCCGGTGAAGCGCCCTGGGCCCCGCCAGAGTCCACGAAGTGCTGCAGCAGGCGGTTCATACTCGAGAAGCTCCGCCTTTAATTGAAAACTGAGGAAATGGGTACATTTGCTGTACGCTACACAAATTACAAAATATTATTTTGTTAATTTCTAAAACAAAATGAGTGCGCGAAGTCGAACGTTAAAGTACCTGCCCGGACACTTGCTGCGCTTCGGCATTGCGGTCGTCTCGAGGGATGGGGCCACTGGGGACGTGAACGAAGCTGTTTGTCTGTTCTGTAGGCACTTCGGACGCGAACAACGGGCGGACAAGAAGCGTAGGAGCTCGAGTACTGTGAAATACTTCCGAGACTCTTTCCGTCCGGACCAGTACACGCAACACCACCAGCTGCAGCATCCGAGCCGGTGGACGAAGTATAAAGCCTGCAGTGACGATGAGAAGCGCCGGTTCTTTCCTGATACTGCAGAAATTGTTTCTAATACAAATAGTTATGGAGGTAGTAGTGATACAGGGTTATTGCTGCCTAAAGTTGAAGAGAGAGGACGCTGCTTCGACCTCAAGCCGTCAATTGTGGAGATTGTGGCGGTGTTGGCGGTGGGCTTGGGACCGGTGGAGCCGACGGTGCTAACGAGAGATCGACTGGTGTTTCAATACATGACCCACCATAACTACGAAGGGGAAGTCCCGTCGAACTGTCCAAGATGGTCACCACCCCCAAATACGTTCGAAAGCTGCTATGTGGTGCAAAAGGAGCCGCCCATGTATCGTGTGGTGCTATTCGACAGTATGCAAATGGACTTTTTGATGGAATTAGCAGCTGAAGGGATGTCAGTAGCACAAATTTCAGCCTCTGTGAAGGTTTTTAGACACCACGCGCCCATGCTGCTCGGTGAATTGGAGGACAACACAGTGGATGAAGAAGCAAGTCCTGAGTACAATGAAGCACAAACGGCTGAATTTATGAGGTTGGGGATCGCAGCCAGTTTGAGTACCATGGCGAGGTTCCTGGAGGAATCGTGGGCGTTTTCGTTGGAGCTCTGCACCGTTGCTCGACACTCCGAGTTTTCGTATTTGGATGTACGGATTAAGTGGTACAATCGAATAGGGGGGTTACGTCGTGCCCATTTCCTGGCGATCCCGAAGTATGTGGGGAAGTGCGATATCATGATGTTCAAGACTTTGAGTCGTGCGCTAACTGCACTACTCCCAGACTGGAAACAAAAGCTTCTGGGTATCACAACGGATGGAGATATACCCTTTCCAGCGCGTTTAAATGACGTCATCGAGCATTTCAAGAGTGTTATAACGGGACCCACGCTATACCGAACTTCGCACTGTAGTAGCCAGCTCCAGCGCATTCTGCATACCTTTTACGCTTCAATCGATGGTGGAGCATTTCTTTCGACCCTGAAAACGCTAAGCGAATGTGTTCGCAAGGATCCCGACATTTTATCCGAGCTCAACAACGATCCTGGCTATTTGGAGTACCTTAAAACTGAATTTCAGATTACCAGTACACCCAGTTCGCTATTGGCATTTGGACAAGAAGTCGAAATGCTCGTGGCTCACAGCTCGTACATTCGAGGACGCTTGAAAGAGATCGAGTATTCTGATGTCCCTATTGTTATTCCCCAATCGTGGTGGCTGACACTACAAGTTTTGCGGTGGATAACAGTGCGCGCAAATGCTGTGTTTGACGTCTTGGAGAAGCAGCATGTAGCCATTTCCCAGCAAGCAACAGTGGTGGCCAGGTTGGCTGAGGAATGCATTACTGGCTTCCACGCTCAAATCCACGAGAATCAGGCGCACAATGGTGGTACGGAGTACGTCTCTGTAGATAAACGGGTGACCCTGTCCAATGCCAATTTGATCGCGTTTGTTACGAGTTCCAGTGAACTTGCCCGTGATCTGATGAAGAAGGGATATACAGCTACAGTGGCAGCAGCAGCTGAAAAAATCGCTTCTGGTGCTGTGAATATGATCGCGTCACTGGTCGAGCTCAGTGTTAGTCTGAAGCAGCAGTGTGCAGTTAGCTCAAACAGCCAAACGGCCATTGTGACGGATGTTCCTCCGGTACTGCCTCATGAGTTAGCCAAACTAAATCCCGACGAGTTTGATGTACTACTGGAGGCTCACCGACGTGTATCACTCAAGGACGTGGATATCAAGACTATCAGGGAGGAGCATGAGTTACTTCGCGTTACTTTTGCAGACAACAAAGATCTCCAATCTGCGCTAGAGCTGTGGAAACAAGAGACTTCATTCGACGTGGCGTGGAGCCTCATGGACGTTCGCTTCAAGTCTCTCGAAGCCTTTGCTGGTGGACTAGCCACTGTATATCCGTCATGTGCTAAACCGTTGAGTGGCCAAAGCACTCGAGATCTTGTCCTTTGCCGGAAAGATTCGGAGGAAGCGCGCTTACTGCTCACAGACTTTGAAGTGGAGAGCACCTTGCACGCCCAGCAGTTCCATGCTCTGGCCAAGCTCCAGGAGGAGATGTACGACCGAGAAATAAACGAAAGACGAACGCGGAAGCGTCAGAAGACGGGCAACTGATGCGTGTCAAGATCCGAATCTTCGCGATCTTTGATGACGGCTCTTGAATCCCATTCATTTCTCTATTGGCGACCTTAAGATCAAGTCTCGTGATGCAGTTCTTCGCTACAGGCAAGGATAGTTTGGTGGCTGCGGCGCTTGAGGCGTCCATGCGATCAGTGAGGCTTTGCGGGGCTGCTACCAACGCCTTTGATCTAGAAGAACACCAGGTATGTGGCATGTTCGTTGGTCTACTACTGAAGTACGACGACGCAACTCACGATGATGTTGTATTGACAGCACTGGTGTGCTGAGACTGTGAAAGAGCCTGTAGTTCTGAACGTGAGTGCGCCTGAAGCACGTGGCACGTACCTACAGAAGCACACGACGTACCTTGTGACCCAAGAATCTCACCAAGAGGGCATCCGTCGGCGTTTCAGAGACTTCGAGTGGCTTCGTGTGGTGCTTCATGCACGTTACGTCGGACTCTTAGTGCCTTCCCTTCCTGAGAAGACTACGACTGCGGCGGTGTTGAAGACCGACGGATTCATGCAAAGCCGCATGCGTGGTTTGCAGAGATTCCTGAATGATATCATGGAGTCGCCGTATCTACGCTCGGATGCAGCGGTTGTGAGCTTCTTGGGCGAGCCAGGGGATGAAGCCACGTGGGAAGCAATGCGGAAGGACACAGCGGTGATGGACAACGCTGGAGAAGGACATATGCGCTGGCTGCAGCGTATTCTGTGCGAGCACATCGCCTCCTCCCCGGAAACGTATGGATATCGATTCTGGTTTTCTTGTATTGAGTCAGACTAACGGCTGTCTGCTCTGATGGCAGCGAAATCTCGGTGTTTAAGAGGCATGTGGAACAGCGAGAGCGGCTACTGAGCGAACTTGCTGCTTGTGCCAAGCGTCTAGCGGACAAAAGTGCAGCCATGAGTAAGGATGTGAGCACCTTGCATGCCATCTTTGCAGGTTGGCAACTGGCGGAAACGGGCACTGGGTCGTTTGAAGCGCGCAATGATGGACCATTGGTAGCTTTGCTCGACAAGTCCAGTAAGTCTTGTGCTGTCCTGCTCAAACGCTGTTGCATGGTCTAATCATTAAGTTTTGCCTGTTAGCGGCGACATTTTCCGGCTGGAGTCAAGTGGAGAGCCACGAGCCTGCGATTTATGAATTGTTGCTGCTTGAACACATCAAGTACATGCTCCACCAAGCGACAGCGATGAAGCAGATGCTCATTGAACGCGAACGCGCGGTAGCAGGTGAAGCCTTACCAGAGTGCAAGCCCTCGCCACCTCCACCGGAATCTCCACCGACCTCTGGATTTTCCGTGGCATCTTTCACCTCGGCAGCTTCGACGGCAGCATCGAGATTCATGAGTGCAGTGGAACCGCCATCCCTTAGTATTGAAGAACAGCGACGACGCGCACATCACACGAGTGAACTCATTACGCGTGCCTTGATGGCCGAGGAGATGCAGCGCTTTCGAGTCCAGACCACGAAGGAGCTGGAGAACATCATGAACCACCTCGCGTGTGCTGAGGCACAGCTCTCAAAGCGGTCGGCGTCTGTGTGGCGGGAGTATCTCAAGACGTCGTCGGCTGATCCTCAAGAACTCGCTCGAAGCACGAAGGAGTTGCTTGATTCAGCATCTACCGGTCCCGCCCCTGCCGCTGCTGACGCGTTTTAAGTTAAAACTTTTAACCTGTTTTACACTCACTCATCCTGCTTGTATAAGTAACACAGCTCAAAGATGCCAACTCTTATTACATGTACTTACCCGGTTGCTACAAACACTTTCCGCTCTCACACTCTAAGGATCTCGTGCATCGTCGTAAATCTTAACGATGGTGGCAGGTTCGCACTTCATCTGCGTAATGGGGCACTCTCCATACTGCTCGACATGCCGGTATATGCAAGGGTAGCAGAAGACGTAACCTGACGGTGCCATAGCGGGATTTACACGTTGCTTCTTGCACAGTGGGCACAGTGCAGGGTCCATGGTAGCTAGCGCCACCGCTTGCCCAGAAAACTGCGGTGGTAGTGGGGGAGGAGGGACCGGTGCATCAGTGCCAGTTAAGCGTAACTTAGCTGCTACTCCCTCTTCCGAGTACATCCACTCGACGAACTTGTAACCAGCGATACCGACCAGTAGCAGCACGTACGAATGGTCAAGCGCTGCCCAAGTGGTGCGCAGTGCTAGACGTCGAATCCTGTTAAAGAGTCCTTGACCGTCTACCTTCTCCATCAGCTTTTCGCGGTACGTGGCTTCGTTCTGTCGGAGTAGGGATTCATCGTCCGCAGTCACTCTCACCAACACCGTCTTCATTAGTTTCAAAAACGGGGAAAAGTACGGGGTATCTCCGAAGAGATACAGCCACTGATACACGAAGAATGAGCCTTCATAGGCGAGGTGCGCGAATGGGTACGTGGCCACGAAGCCTTTCTTCAATGTCCGTAAGTACTGAAAGCTGCGAAGACGTTGCAGGAAGTTCCCCATCCTTTGCTCTCTTGTAGTTGAAGCACTCGTCCGGGTCAACTGCTCCGATGTCTCCTTGTGATACGTGTCCAGCTTCGCCTTCAAGTACGGCACCACCACCTGCAATATCAACAATACTATTAGCAAAGGATACGGCCATCTGTCCGTACTAAGATCAACGTACAGCGAAGAGCAGAGCGAGTTTTCTGGCTCTGGGCGTCAATGGACTCGTTGCATCCCCATTGGCGCTCGCCAACACGCGCTTCATGCCGTAGAACTTCTCCGTAGCCAAACTGTCGTACTTAGACAGGAAATAGCTCTCGATACAGTAGCGTAGCAGCGCGTAGCTCTCGTCGAGGCGGCGCACAGGCAGCGTCAGCGCCAATTGCGGGTACGACTCGCACAACGCATGCGCCAAGTACTCAACCGCCGGCTTGAAACCTGCTGCCATGCGCTCCTGCATCAGTAGTTCGAACAGCGAAGGCGCTTGGGCCCCCACATCCGGCGCATCCTCCGCCGCGAAGCCCTGGGTCTGCTCTAGGAAGAGCATAGCGATATGCGGATACGTTGACGCAGTCAATTTCGGAACTGCATGGTGTTACTTAAATGTTACTTAATATTATGTTGAACACCCAACTTGAAGATGGAACTGCCCGCATCCAATCAGAATGTTTGACGCCGTCCATAGTGAGCCCAACGTGGACATTTTAGCGTCACTTCCAGTTCCGCCGCCTTGAAGAGAGACCATCACTCCTGATGCTACGTCAACCTGCCCGCCTCCTCAAGGCCCGCGCCTTCAGCACGCGCGTGGCTGATACCGACGTGGTGATCGCCAGCTACGCGCGCACGCCCATCGCGTGCTTCAACGGCTCCTTTGCGCCTCTGCAGGCGCCGGAACTGGGTGCTATTGCGAACACCGAAGCTGTTAAGCGCGCGGGTATCGATCCGTCGCAGATCCAAGAGGCGTTTCTCGGTAACGTGGTGAGTGCAGGCATCGGACAGGCTCCTGCGCGTCAGTCTGTGCTGAAGGCGGGTTTCCCCAACTTCATCCCGTGCACAACAGTCAACAAGGTGTGTGCGTCGGGAATGAAGTCGCTGGCTATTGGCGCGCAGAGTCTTTTGAGTGGAAGCCAGCAGATCGTGCTAGCTGGAGGCTTCGAGAGCATGACCAACGTGCCGCACTACTTGCCGAAGGCCCGCGCGGGCTATCGACTGGGCAATGGAACGCTAGTGGATGGTGTGATCCACGACGGATTGTGGGACCCGTACAACAACCAACACATGGGCATGTGCGGCGAGAAATGTGCTGAGGACTTTGGCTTCTCTCGTGAAGACCAAGACGCCTTCGCCATTGAGAGCTACCGTCGTGCAGTGGATGCGAGTGAGAGAGGCTTCTTCAGGCCGGAGATCACTCCCGTGACCATCAACGGACGACGTGGTTCCAAGGTCTTTGATACCGATGAGGAGATGTTCAACACGAAGCCAGAGAAGATCGCGACTCTACGTACGGCATTCAAGAAGGACGGTACTATTACGGCTGCCAATGCATCGACGCTGAACGACGGAGCAGCTGCTATGGTGCTCATGACGGGAGCGAAAGCTCGTGAGCTAGGTGTGACCCCTCTGGCACGTATCCGCGGCTTTGCGGATGCTGCACAGGACCCCGTGGAGTTCACAATTGCTCCCTCCAAGGCGGTGCCGCTGGCATTGCATCACGCTGGACTGCAGCTGAGTGACGTGGACTACCATGAGATCAACGAGGCTTTCTCGGTCGTTGCACTAGCTAATATGCGTCTCATGAACCTCCAGCACGACCGTGTCAACGTTAACGGTGGTGCCGTCGCTATCGGCCACCCCATTGGTATGAGCGGAACGCGCATCGTGGGCACGCTCATCCATATCCTCAAGGAGAAGGATGCCACTATTGGTTGTGCGTCCATCTGCAATGGCGGTGGCGGTGCTGGTGCCATGGTTATTGAACGCTTGAACTAGACGAGAAGCAACGTGGTAAGCGTCTCATCACAAATGAACGGTAATCAATGCCATTTAACTTCAACTGTACAGCAGCGGTTTAACTTCAACCTGTAGGTGTATGCCAAAATCGTTGCCATCACCGCAGTGTAGCGAAGATCTCCTGCAGATTCTTACGCAGCAGGAAACGCTGATCTTCCGTTAGTTCGTGTGCATCGCACATGGTTTCCACAAACGACTCAATTTGCCCCAGCGGAACCTCAAACTCGAGCATACTCAGCGTGAATGAGCCGAGCTGGCCGAACACGATATTGTGCACGCGGCACACGGCCTCTTCGCGCGATGGGAGACCTGTCAGCATCGTCAGCAACAGGAAGACATGCGATATGAAATGTTTTCCCACAGACTCGTCAGAAATCGGAGGCTTACCGTCGTGTTTGGGTACTCCGCTTGGTAGTTCTTCCCACGGACAAGGCTGAGGTGTCCGCTGAAGCTCTTCACCAATTGCCAACAAAAGAGCCTTCTCCCAAAACTACGGAATCACAACAAAGGTCAGGATGCCGCTCATGCTCAATACCATAACCAGCTTGCTGGAACTTACCGACGGTGACTTCCAAATGGGGTGCTTTTTTACTTCCTCTTGCAGATACGTTCGCGTGGCACCTCTGCCGATTCCTCCGCCGTGAAGCAATGGATGTGCTTCGTCCACGTACTGGAGAAGTTCTTCACTTGTACTCTCGGTGTAATCTCGGCAATCAGCACACAATGAGGACCTCCGTCGATTAAACTCACCTTCATCGTCGTCTCTGGTATGACTGCAGCCATTATGCGGTGCGGTTGAGTCTTGTTTGCTACCATTCGAACTTGAGCCCTGAGATTTAGGATAGTAGAACGTCTCCGCCAAGATCATTGCAGTCTTCGCTGCTTTGATATCGTCTTCACGAACACATTCATCAAGGAACGCATTGAAGCAAGCCACGAGGGCTTCAAAGCTCGCTTGATCTTTCACCTTGGTCTCTAGACTGCGCTGTCGGTTCAAGCATTTGACAAACAATGCACGTCCTTCTGCTGTCTTGCACGTTTCATGCACGAGAGTCTCAGTCGATGTCTTCGCGTGGCCGTTAGGCACTTGTAGCGTAGGAATGGGCTCGCCGCTGTTGACATTTGACGTTGGCAGCAGTTCTTCTCTTGTTTCGCTGTCTCCAGCTTCATTGAACGAAGCAACACGCTGTTCGTCTTCTGCGAAGTACTGGTGAAGTGATGCACTCAAAGGAGTCTGTGTGAGGACACTGTGTGGACTATCCAGTGGAGCCACAGACGCCGCTACGACACTATTGATAACGGGTCCGCGTCTCGGAGAATTCGATGTCGTTGTCGAAGCCGATGAAGAAGTTGGCGATGCGAAAGAGCCGTCCTCTACGCTGCTCCGGCGCTCCAGAAGACCAAGTGGGTGTCGTCTAGAAGCCGCAGCATGATCCATCTGCGATTTATTCCACTGCCAGTCCAGCAACGCCAGCGCTTTACCCTGGAAGTGCATATTGTCCGGGTCACGCTGGTTATGAATGAGTAGCTGGATATCCTCCGCTCGGCTTAAACCCTGCACGTGGGTCTCCAGCGACGAAAGCATTTGCTGGGAAACTTGCAGTCTTTCCTTCTCAACGTGCAGAAACCGATGCAAGCTCGCATTGAGCTGGTCAAGTCTCTCCTCCTCCGCCTTTTGATATGCCACACTCACTGCCATAGTCATTTCATCCCTCGAAATAATCCGGTTGTACAGCGCGGTCTTCGCTCGTGCACGCGCCATCACCGCCTGAGCCTGTTCCTCCTCACATCTTGCAACACGAGCCGCAAGTCTCTGCAGCTCAAACTCTGGCACTCCGATACCCTGATGCCAATACACAAAAATCAGTCCACATATCTATATATCTATATATCTTTCAAGCTACAAGCTACTTACATGCAATGCAAGCCGTTGTCTGTCCTTGGCATCACGCACTTCCATCGTGACTTTGTGCAGTCTATTAGCTGCCTCTTTATGAGCAGCAGCAGCCTCCTCGTACTCGTTATTAGCGTTCAAAATCTCGCCCTGTAGCGTCTGAATGTAGGTCTCCGACGCGTCCTTGAGCGATTCCAGCGGCTCCGCGACTTGTTCGTCCAGCACTTGAGCCATCAGCAGCTGCTGCCTACACGTGGAGTCCACGAAGCCCTTGAGCTCCAGCAGAGCGCGTCGAATACCCGTCCCAGACTCCTCCAGAGCTCCGATCTCGTCCAGCAGAAGCTCTCGGAGCTGCTCACTCGCGCCTCGCTCTGCGTCCGCCTTTCGCCGGAAGAACGCCACGAGCCCCTGCAGACTGCGCTTTCCCTTGTCCGCATGCTCGTAGATGGCGGAGAAAGGCACTTGGCAGAACGTGCGGCGCCAGTGATTCTCCTCGTCCGAAGTCGCCCACTCGGTTCTCATCGTCATGTGTTGTTTATAACGCTCTAAAACTGTTTTATTCCTATTTACAATTGAAGAGCAATTCGGAATGAAGAGACAAGGTGAAGTTGAGGTGCAAGTGGTTTTAAGGAGCAATTGGCTGCTAAAACTGCACAAATGGCTGTATTTTGCGATGTCGCTCCTATCGCCATGGTTTCTTCTTCTTCTCACCTGCCAACTACCTAAGTGCTATCTCCTACTCCACTATATTCCGCTACGACTAATAATCCTTTCCTCCCGTTTCCATCTCCCTCGCCCAAGCATACTCACTCCTCTTCCGATCCTCCTTCTGCTTGTTCAGTATTGTCGTCGTTGTCTTCGTCTTGAGAAACGGCCACTGCGACGCACACGCCATGACGACCGGTGCGTCAGCTCGAGACGCCTCGGTTCTCTCTTCTGCACGTACGGCGAGTCGCAGGAGAGCGTAAATATGCTCAAGCGAGCTGTATCGTGGGCTTCTGCCCTGCTGGATTCGAGTCGCGTCGCTTTCTATCTGTACTGCCGATGGTACTCTGCTGCAGAAGATGGCAGGTCGTACTCCATAGAACTTGGTTCCTTGCGTAGATCGTCCGTGTCCGGGGTGCCTTCACTGCTCATCATCCGTCCGAACGAAGCCGAATCAAGAGGGTGTTCGGCAGCTCCAGTCTCGTGCTGCTGTTGCTCGTGCGGGTGGTTTGTTGAGAGGTAATTCTGCTGCAAAAATCCTCCCAATGAACTGTGAAGTGTGCTGTTGCCATCCTCCGAATGCATCCCGAACGCCCCACGACCAACTCCGTTACCACCAAAGCCGCCGTCGATAGATAGACCCATGCCCATCATCCCGTTACCAAAGCCATCGCTGCCTGAGTTACCAGCAGTCTCGTTGTTTCCGTAACCATTGTCAGCATTTGAAGGCCAGGCGCTCGATCCATGAAGAGGAGTACCACCACCACTACGCTGGTTTGAAAACATCGAGAACAATGGGGCAGGAGCGGGTGGTAGGGGAGGCTGCTGCTGCTGCTGTTGACCACGCGGCATCGGCGGAGAACCCCACGACTGCTGCTGCCAGGGCGTTGCTTGCCAGGACAAACTCGAAGGCTCTGCGTTATCGTCCACAAGTCCGTGCGGGAGGTAATTCGTCTCAGAAGGTGACCCCAAAGGCGCATTTGGGGAGAGCTGCGGGCCTGAACTAGGAGAGAGCTTCCACTGCTCGATGACTGGATCATTGTCAAGAGGATGAAGTCCAATATCCAACGGGGACACGTGGCCGTTCGTGACTGACGCGTTCCCTGCGTCCACGAGGTGATCGGACGAGCCACGAGACGAAGAGCTCGCGGACAAAGGAGGAGAAGCAGCGCTACTGCCCCCGCCCAGGATGCCACCACCACGCGATGAGCTTCCATCACCCAGCACGAGACTGGAAAGAGCATCTGCTACGCCACTGAGCGTGGAGGGATCCAGGTTAATGCCATTGATGCTACCGCCGTCGCCGTTACTGGACAGCGGTCGAGGCGAAGTCACCGACGAAGAAGAAAGCATGGCATTGGAGCTCGAGGTCTTTGGCAACGATCGACCACCGAAGCGAACCGCAGCAGCGTAGCCTCCTAGCATGCCATTCGGCATGAGATTAGCGGAAGCCGAAGAAGTCCGGCTCAGCTTTTCAGCCCCCATCGCAGCGGCGAGGCCACCGACAGATGACACACTTCCAGAGAGGGATACGGGAGGTGTTGTCACCGTGCTCACATCGTCAAGACTGCCCACAGAACCAGGGCCAGAGGGTCCGCTGAAAGATCCCCCACGGGACGAGACCGACCGCGGAGGAGGCACATCCGTTCGCGGTACGGCGCGCTTCACCTCGACGGACTTCCCGTCAAGCACGTGGTTCTTGTCCTGCAGCACCAGTTCAACACTGGCCTCACTCTCGAAAATGACAAAACCAAAGCCACGCGACTTGTTCGTCTCGCGGTTGAACATCACTTCAGCTGACACCACCTTGCCATACTGCATAAAATACTTTTTAAAGTCCGCTGTAGAAGGAAACACGAAGGTAGAGTAAGAGTAAGCACACAAGCTGGATAGAAATCAACACAGGTCCACAGCCAAGACGTACCATCTTTCGTTTCATAATGTAAGCCGCCCACGAATATCTTTTTCGTGGCGCCAACCGCACTGTTCGCGCTGATGCTGGATATGGAATTGGTGCCGTTGCCACGACTAGACGACGAGGCACTCCCGATGTCGCGCAGGCTCTCTGCCCGGGGAACGGCTCGCTTAGCTTCAACCTACAACGCAAAAGAAGATCGAGTCAGTGAGTAAGCCTAAGGCCGACAGGGACAACGCTTCAACGTACTCTACGGCTGTCTAGGATGTGGTTGGGCTGCGCTAGTGCTCTATCAACACACAAAGGATCCGCATATGTAATAAAGCCAAAGCCTCGTGATCGTCTAGAAATCGGGTCCTTCATCACCACGGCATCGGTCACTGCGCCGTAAGCTCCAAAGTACGACCGGAGCTTCTCTGCAAAGCATCAGTCAATGGAACACAAAAGAAATATTAGCTCCTGTTCTTCTTCATCTCTCCTTTCAGTTACTTCATCCTTACCGTCCGTGGTCTCGTACGAGAGGCCCCCAATGAATATTTTTCTGCATACAAAAAGACATCGAGATATGGTCAGTCCATCCACTCCCCCTCCTCCCTTACGTATAGTGTTGATCATCAGCCCTGAGTGAAGGTCTGCTACAAACCTCCACCGCCTCTACTTGTAGTGCGCTGTACTCACCCTAACTTGGTTGTGTCTGCCATTCTCGAGTCGCCTACTGCGCTAAGGTGGAGCCAAGTTGAAATCGGAGAGAGTAAGAGACCTTCAGAGGCGAGCAATTGCCTGGGTCTCTCCGTGTGCGTTGCTGGGCGCCTTTACTGCCTCGCTGCGGCTTGAACCTGGGGCCAGAGCGGGTCAGAAGCGCTAGGAATCCTCTGGAATCTCCCTCTCCGAGTCGGAATTCGCGTTTAGAGCGGTCCGGGACGTGCTGGAAGCGGGTGCGAGGGTCTCTCTATGGACTGCGGACTGCTGCGGAGTGCGTGCGGCCGAGGAGGAGACGCGTGCTGTGCTGTGTCTTGCGCTGCAAAGCTTCTCGCGCTTTTGGATGTCGTTCGGTCGGCGTGTTGGTTTTGTTTCAGTGCCGGGTCGGTCTATTGCGAATGTTGTGTTTACGAATCGGAAATAATGAGAGAGGGTGGCCTGTGAGTGGGTAGTTTCTGTCATACTGTGCTGTGATTGGTCTGAGTCAGCCATTTGACTTGCAAGTTTCAGGTTAGAAAGTTCGGAAGTTTATGGGGCGTCCGACACTGGTAGACAGCGTGGATCTGCAACGGTAAATTGTACTCAAGCTCCTTCCTGGCTGCAGGGAGAGATAATAATGCCTGCATTGCTAAGCTTTTTGAGCTCATGTAAAGCTGGCATTGCCCACGTGGAGCTTCGAGAATCTGTCGTTGCTGAGAAAATTCACTTGAAGTGAGTATGGAGCTCTCCCCTATTCGCGCTACGTACGAACTTCACTCTTGCTCTGCCGACAGAGTTGCGGTGAATCCGCTCGTCTGAGTCAGACGATCGGCATCGCTGCCGGATGATCGAAAACCAACGTTTGACGCTCCGCAGGACAGGATGATGACTGTGCAGTACAGTGCTTTCCAAAGTTGCGTCTTTGTGATACATCACTATCCGCCTTTGGAACCTTCTTGCAAGGTTTCGATCTGGCGCTGAATCAAGCAACGTAGTTGCCATCATGAAACAAGCGTCACCGTGACGGGTGTGGAGTCCAGAGGTCCACACTCTCCACGTGTCGGTCGATGGATGATGCGGGCAAAGTCTCTTTTGCATGTTGTCGACCTCCGAGATATCTGGCTCTGTTTCCAGGTTCCAGTTTTCCAGTCCAGTTTCTAGGTTCAAGCTGGACCGGTTAAACCTGGACTGGACTTGAACCGTTAAATCCCCGTCGTGTTGCGGTGGTGTGGCACAACTGCTCCTCACGCTTCACGTTGCCTAAATCGGATCATGCTCCTGCGTCGCTCCGTCGCTTCCCTGCGGCCTACGCGCCCCTTGCTGCGTGCCGCCGCCCTCAGTACCGAAGCTCCAGCCGAGAACAAACCGCTGACTGACACGTTGCGCGAATTGCGCGCCAGCGAGCACTTCGACCTCATCGTGATTGGCAGCGGACCTGCAGGTCAGAAATGCGCCATTGATAGCGCCAAAAGCGGCAAGTCCGTGGCAATTATCGACAAGCGGGACATGATGGGCGGCGTCTGTGTGCATACGGGCACGGTACCTTCTAAGGTGCGGTAAAAGCGGTGGATTAGAGCTGAGAAACGACGTTTTTAGCTGACTTGAGGGCTTTTTGATGTAGACGTTCCGAGAGGCGGCACTGCATTTGACTGGATACCGCCACAAGGCCTTTTACAACGGCCAAGCTGGACCTAGTAAGCGCTTTGGCGTTGAGGATATTTTGCAGCGTGTCAGGAAGGTGGAGGATGCCGAGACGGACATCACCCGCCACCAGCTCATGCGCAATGGCGTGCAGCTAATCAACGGCACAGCCAGGTTCTTGCCGGGTAATAACCACATGGTTGCAGTGCTGTCTAACGAGTCGTACGAGACAGCTACGGACGCTAAGAGGCACTCGAGTGCTGACATTTGCAAGCGGTTCGTCTTGTGATGGTTTAGAACCAGATTTACTTTCTGTGCTGATGGTTGATTTGTGGTTGTTGTAGTGTGCTGACGGCGGACAAGTTCCTGGTGTGTGTGGGTACACGTCCGGCGCGTCGTCCGGACATCCCATTCGATGGAGAGACGATCTTCGACAGCGACCAGCTGCTGTGGGGCAAGGTGAAGACTGTTCCTCGCCGCCTCATTATTGTGGGCGCTGGTGTTGTGGGCATGGAGTACGCGTCGATGATGACTATTATCCCGGGCACGGACGTGACGGTGATCGATGGACGCCAGGAGATTTTGAACATGGCGGACAAGGAGGTGTCCGAGGCGCTGTGCTACTCCATGGCCCAGACGGGCACCCGTTTCCTCACTGGTGAAACGATCAAGAGCGTGGAGAAGACTGCGAAGGGCGAGGTATTCGTGCATCTGGAGAGTGGCAAGACGGTCGTGGGAGACGGTCTGTTGTACACGGTCGGACGTCAGGGTAACGTGGAGGGCCTGAACCTGGAGGCGGTGGGCCTTGAGCCGGACAAACGCGGACGTATCAAGGTGGACAACAACTTCCAGACTGCGGTGCCTCATATGTACGCATGTGTTGTTGTTCAAAAGTAAGTGCAGGGACTTATTGTTATGCTTTTTATGTTGGACAGTTATGCTGCAGGTGATATCATCGGTTTCCCTGGACTAGCGTCGACATCGATGGAGCAGGGTCGTCTTGCTTCCGTGCACATGCGCACGTCCAAGACGCTGAACACCAAGGAGCTCTCCGACGACAAGAAAATGGACGACCCGGACCGTGTACGCACTCGCATGCGTTCAGGCGAGGTGTTCCCGTTCGGAATTTACACCGTGCCGGAGATCTCGATGGTGGGCAAGAATGAGCAGCAGCTGACGAAGGAGCAGGTTCCGTACGAGGTTGGGAAGGCACGCTACGAAGAGCTGGCTAGGGGACAGATGCTTGGTGGCGTGCCTGGCTTCCTCAAGATCATCTTCTGTCCGGAAACCCTCAAGATTCTGGGTGTCCACGCCATCGGTGAAGGTGCTACGGAGATCATCCACATTGGACAGGTGGTTATGTCCACTGGAGGAGACCTCGAGTACTTCCGCAACGCTGTGTTCAACTACCCGACGCTGGCGGAGGCTTATCGTGTGGCAGCACTGAATGGGCTCCGCAAGATCGACCGTCTGCGCGAATAAGCGCCATCACGGTAGATAATGGAGGTTTACAGTCAAGAAACAGAGCAACAGCAAAGGATAGCCGTTGTTTGTAATGACATGAATGGGCCTGGGCGAATAGACATTCACGATAACATGAGTGAGTACGAAAAAAGAGATCAAGTTCGAAAAATGGCTTGTGAAAAGACGCCTTGGGTAAAATGGGGCTTGGAAGCTCCTTGTGGTCATCGGGCCAGACTTGTGATCTGAACGAGGAAGAGATCGAAGAGATCCACATGGTCACCTCACGTAGGAATGACCATCGTTCTGTAAGTGGACGTGATCTTGGTTGACTTTTTCGGTTTGTCTGTTGTGTGGCAGTTCCTCCTAAAGAGATTCACCGCATACGGCGGAAGTACAAGAGCTTCGTCAGAGCTGAAGATATGACCAAGGAAGAGTTCTACTCTTTACCAGCGATTGCAGTGAATCCGCTCCGAGATCAATTGTTTAACTCATTGGAGCTAACAGCAACGCAGACGATCGCCTTCGCCGTAAGAAATTCTTTACACAGGTTTCATCGAGAGTTCAACTATTGAACGCGACCACTTGCAGGAGTTTGTCAAGTTCGTACAGACCTTCAGCTACAGCAGCTCGCAAGACTCCAAACTCAAAGGTTTGTTTGTATCATACAAACCAGAAAATCTACACTTACAGACCTGATACTTTCGTTTCAGCGGCCTTCAAGATCCACGATTTCGACAATGATGGCAAGATCTCGCGAGAGGATCTTCGAGCTTACTGCTCCCTCGTGTTCCCTAGAGCTTACGAAAGCGATAATTATGCCGCTGCCAAGTCTCAAGAGGAGGTAACTCATTATTCTTGCGCCAAATATTGCACCCACTTGACGTAAAATGTTACCGCTAATGAGAATCTGGATACCAAAAGATCATCGATACGTTGATCGAGCATGTCATGAATGAAGCTTCATCAGCCCCGTCACGTGACTTCCTCATCTACGACGACTTCGTGAAGGCAAGACAATTTATTCTGTAAAAGGGTTTTACCATCGTCATGACAAACTTCAACTGCAGGTTCTTCAATCGACGGACTTCGAGAGCCGGCTGATCGTCCCGTTCTGACGACGGACTCGTCAATACATCGCCGCGTCGCATTCAAGCAGCAATCTCCTTCTCCATCGAAACGGGCGGCACTCTGTTATACTCTGCACTAAAATGGCCACCTTAACAACTTCCCAAGTTGCTACAACATTCTACCTATGCGACTGTAACTTCAGTGCATTTTAGCCTTTTGTAGCCATAAAAAACCGCTTTTTGTTCGCTTCTGGCAGCTGTGGAAAATCCAGATTATCAACTTCACATACAAACACCAAGTCAATTTAGGGTCTGGGGGAACACCCATACATTATTTCCAATCACGCGAACTGTCTTTCATTATTTGCGATCGAGCCATTAGACGGCACTGGGCGGTTGCTACCTGAGACCAAGCCAAGCGCGTTAGGCTCCGTACAGGACACAAGCAGTTCCATGGCGAGGGAAGCGCAGGTGCAGGGCGAAGAGGGCGGCGACAACGCGGCGCTGCTGGCCACGACCAACTACGACAAGCTCACGACGCCCAACAGCGGCGAAACACCCGTGTCCAGCCGCCAATCAGCGTCCCAGCGGCCGAATAATGCGCCCAACGAGCAGGAAAATGCCCCGCAGGACGGCGAGAGCTACGACGACCTGATGCACGGCATCAACTCGTTCTGGGCCATTGTCTTCCCCGTGTGCGTGACGATGATCATCGCTAGTCTCGTGGTGGTCAACTACCGCAGTTCCAGTATTGAGGCGTCCATGTCGACGTATTTGGTCTATGGAGACTCGGGTTCGACCACGAGCAGTACCGGTTCTGGTATTGGGGAGTCGCTGGTGAATGCACTGGTGATTATTGGAGCGATTGCTCTGCTGACGTTCGGCATGGCACTGCTGTACAAGTACAACTGCATGAAATTCCTCAGTGGCTACATCATGTTCGCGTCCACGGCCATTCTGAGCTTCGTGGGGGGACAATTAGTGGACGAGATCGTGAACGACCAGTTCGGCTGGGCCGTGGACTGGCCCTCGTTCCTCTTTGTGATGATCAACTTTGGTTTCGTGGGGGTGATCTCCATTTTTTATCAGAAGGGAACGCCCAAGTTCGTGCAGAATGGCTATTTGGTCATGGTCAGTGTCATTCTGGCGTGGGAGTTCTCCATGTGGCCGGAATGGACGACGATCACCTTCTGCGTCATGTTCGCGTGCTACGATCTCTGCGCCGTCTTGACGCCCTGCGGACCGCTGAAGTACCTCATCGGACTGATCCAGGAGAAGCAGGCGCCGCTGCCTGGTCTACTGTACGAAGCTGATGTTCGTGACGGAGTTTCGCACGACCACCACCGACAACAGCAGCAGCAGCAACAGCGTCAGGAACAGGAGCAGCGTCGCCCCAAGAACACCCCGACGGACGCTGTTACTGCTACACACCGTCAGTCGTCGTCCGCTACGTCGCACTCATCCAGCAACAGTAACAACAACAGCAACGGAACTACTTCCGTGACGAATAGCACTCGTGCACCGCCTCCTTCTGTGCCGGTGGCGGCTCCTGTCCCGATGGCTCAGCCCCTGGCAAATCGCACGGACTCTTCTCCGATTCCGGTGATGTCCTCAGGTCGACCGCGTAATGTGGCGGAGTCCAACTTCACCACGTACGAGTGTGAGACGTTGGAGGCGCTTGTGAGTCTGCTATCGGAGTTCTACGAGACGTTCAGCCCCGAGGACACGTGGAAGGCTCAGCAGGTGGCCGAAAAGTTCTTCCCCACGCAGGACCGACTGTGGCTGCTGATCTTCCACAAGTACTACGTCTGCTCGTGCTCAATGGACATGCCCTGCCCCGTGCAGGCAAGACGTGAGCGTCGTCAACGCCAGCAGGAGGAGGAAGACGAGGACGACAAGACCATCAAGCTGGGACTGGGTGACTTCATCTTCTACAGTGTCTTGGTTGGCCGTGCTGCTATCAAGGACTTCTCCACTTTTGCGGTTACTTTCGTGTGCATTGTGATGGTACGTGCCTTCTAGCTGAATTGGTACCTTGTTGTATGCATGACTAACGATGTTTCTATGATAGGGTCTCGGAGGAACACTGTTTCTGCTGGCTGTACTACACAAGGCGCTGCCGGCATTGCCCATCTCGATCTTCTTGGCTACGATTTTCTACTTCCTCACTGAGTACATTTTCATCGACTTCTGCAGCTTCATGATGACGTTCCCAGCGGCAGTGTAGAGGGAATTTGTATTTGAAAATCAAACAATCTTCATGTTTTGACCGTCAAGACACGAATCCTCTTCACAAAAAGGATCAGCCTTTGTGGTCTTGATGATCTGAGATCATTCTGAGCGCCGTCAACTGCCGAGCGTGCAGCGTCGTCTCCAAACCAAAATCCATAGCAGCCAGACGCAGTCCAGCATTGTATTTACTATCACCAATCGAAAGACCAACGACTGACTTCTTAGATCCAGTTTCACGGCAGGCATACGCACTGGCGAGACCTCCTGCAAAAGCTTGTAACAATGGAAACTTCCCTTGAGTGAGTCCCCATGCCTCCGCGAATGGGGATTCAGCACGACACTGCGCCAAAGCAGCTTTCAATTCGGTTTCTCTCGTATCCGAACGCCTTAGTGCCTGGTGTTCTTGATTCATTGTGTCCAAGTCCTCGTCAGAGTAAAATCCTCCCAGTTGCTCATCGTATTGCTGCAGTAGACTGGTAAACTCCGTTCCATTTAACTGAGCCAACTCCTGTGGCAATGACGGTGGTAATACCCCAGCTTCATCCATTGGGAAACTGTTGCTGAGATCATCCAGAGCTTCAGCCAGGTTCACCACACAAATACTGAGATTTTGTAGCACAGGATCCAGAGCTTCAGGGTCCAGACGTGAAGTCACACTGATAACGAACAAGCCTTGGTCGTAGAGGAAGTCGTCCACATTCGACTTCAGAATCGAAAACTTGCGTTGGTTGGAGTGACATCGCTGCTCTTCTTCTGTTTGCCGCCCTCTTTGGATATTAAATGAGGCAACAAGTTCTGTCAGCATTTCCGTGATAATTTGCTTTTGTTGCGAACGAGAAATTCGCGGTGAACGTAACTTTTCAAAGGTTTCGTTTGCCCCAGTAGCGACCCAGTGCACAACGAAAAACGCCACCCACCACGCATTATCAACAGGTGCCACTGCATCGACGGTTCGAGATGAATTTTGCTCCAGATACTTCCGCAACTGAACGCGCTTGTCGCTGATCCACTGTGTATGCAGCCCCATGGCCAAGTAGATATCATCGACAGTGAAGTCCACACTTGCAGCTAAAGTTTCATCTGCTGTCCTCAAAACAGGAGGAGGACCCATTTCTTGCAGCAGTTCAGGACTTTGACGGATGTAAGCAGTGAGAGTATCCAGTGCTCGAACAAACTTCCCACCAAAGAGAGAATCGTAGAACGATGAGAGGAGACATGAGAGCGGACGGCAGCTTCCCCATATTCTGTGAAGAACGCAGTTCGGAGTTGAAGAAGTCTTTATCGACGTCTCCAGCAATCTACAAATCTCAGTAGTACGTGCTGATGAAGAGGTAGAAGCAGTTCGAGTAAACCCCAGCACGCGTGTGCGCCACGGCTGGAATATCGTGGTCAGTACGTCCTCGATAGTTTGCGCCAGTGTTGACGAGTTGTGCTGTCTAGGAAGCGGCAGCGCCAATACGTGAATGTCTCGTAGTTTACCTTGAACGTACACAACCACCCGAACGTCCAGAAATTCAACCCCCGACACCATCGTCTCCTCTCTCAGCACGAGTCCAAAGCTCCATGATCAAGACAATAACTGCCCAATACTTTGCATATTAGTACCCACTGTCAGACGTGCAAGTTCCCGAACTTCCGCCTCCTCTAGCAACGGGAACAGAGGAGCTGCTCCACCCGCTGCAGTTGTGTAGTTTGCCAACGCCTTCAAGTGCATGGACACTTGTAATGGATCCATCCCCGCGGCCAATGACGCCACCGCCACATCCAGCTCCAATCTAGTAAAGATGGCAATCTGGTAGTATTCTCCGCTCGTCTGTCCACCAAAACCTTCAGCTTGAGCTCTCGAGAGCTTCATGAGCTCGAAAGCTTTAAAACCTGGAGGTTTCCATCCTCTGAAGCCTGCAATTGTAGCTAACGGCACCACCAGGTCCGTAATTCTCTTGGAAATGAAAAACCAGCGACGTTTCTCGACTGGGAGTTGTTTGGCAGCGGTAGCAGCTTCCATCACGTTCTTTTCGCCCTCGATCTTCTTCTTTTCCAAGTTACTGCGCGTCTCATCTATTGGGAAGAATTGACTCTTAATTTTATTGGAGCTTCGATTGTATTTCTCCCACTGCGCCGGATGCTGCGCAACAATATGCTCCAAGTAATTACAAGTGTGGAATGGCTCGCGGAAGTATCTGATAGTGTCGGAGCTCTTGCGTTTCCTGCCCGGTCGCTCCTCCCGACCGAAGTGCCGACAGAATAGACACACAACGGATGTAGCAGCGTTAGAGTCCACGTCGCGACCTACAACTTCCAGCCCGTAACGCAGCGCATGGTGCTCCACGAATGCTTTGTAGCCATTTTTGCAACCGTAAAATGAGGTTATAGAATATTTTTGGTTTTGATAAAAACACGTATTTAAAGCTAAAAATGACGGTATCCGCCGACTTGGAGCACAAGTTGGTCAAGGCCTGCGAGGAAGGCGACATTGAGACGTGTAAGCTAAACGTTGTGGATCTACAGATGCGATATGGACTAGCTGTCGAATCTACGCAGGAACTACTTGGCTATGCGTTCTCATGCGCTGCAGCACACAACCAAGTCGAGATCATGGCGCAGCTGCTGTCCAAAGATGCTCGGGAGTGTTTGTGGTATGGCATGTGTCGCTCGGAGAAGTATTTCCCACGCAGACCGAAATTCCAGTGCTGTTACGCGTTGCGGTATTTGGCCTACGCGGCTGTGGTTTGCGTGGAACAGAACGCACTTCAGGCACTTGAATTTCTGATTCAGCAACAAACGCCACCAGTTCCTCAGTTGTTGGTGGACTCGGATGTGGTACGCTGTTTCTGCTATACGTTGGAACTGGGGAGCGACTTCAATGCTCCAGCACCGGAAGCTTACCGCCCGATGCTCATGCTGCTTTTGCATCGTTTCCCGATGCTTTTGATCCCGCACGTGGACGCGAAACATGATGAAGATGAATCTGTGGAGTTTACCACACGAAAACGCATGGATGCACTGCGATCGAGTTTGATGTACGAATACGTGACCAATCCACAGTTGCAGACAAAGTACTGATTTCATCCCTTTGATAGCAGAAACCTGCTAAAATGTAGAGAAAGAGAAAAAAAAATCCACACATTTACGATAGAATAGCGTAAGGAAGCCTGTCACAAGGCGTCAACTTACTTACCGGCCAAAAGCCAAACCGGTTATTTCTTCAGGGCGGCGTCGAAGAGCACGATAATGGCGCTCATGTTGTCGCGACTGCCCTTGGCCAGACACTCGTCCAGCAGCATCTCGGAAATATCCTTGGGGCTCTTGACGCCGTTCTTCAGCTTGCTGCGGATGAATTTGCGCAGCTGATCGTTGCTCATGACGTCGTAGATACCGTCACAGCAGAGCACCAGGAACTCATCAGCCGGATCGCGACGCTGAACACGAACACAAGGCTCCGACGTCACCAGTTGCTGATGAGGCTTCAACTCTGCATTTCGCTTGAACCACAAGTCGCCAAAGCTGCGCGAGACAGCCACCCCACCGCACACGCGGCCACGGAAGACTGTTCCACCCGCGGCCACGATGCGCTGCTTCTCGAACTCCAAGTCCGGCTTGTGATCCACGGACAACTGGAGCACCTCCGGGATCTTGGCGTTGCTCATAATGCAGCGTGAGTCGCCCACGTTGGCGCAAATAATATCTGTGGGTGTTATCATGGCGAACAAACCCGTGGAGCCCACTTCGTCACAAGCCGTGGCGTACTCCGGGTCCTCCTTTAGCATCTCATCTGCAGTCATGAAGCCCTCGCACAGAGCCACTGCCAGCGACTCTGGCGCCTTGTGGTCCTTCTTAAAAGCATCAGTGTCAGTAATAGCCCCGATGATCTTCTCCGCGCTGTGGAATAATAAAAATATAGTCAGCACTGCTAATTGTATCACATTTTAGGCAGAACTTCACGTACATGTACGTGGAGACCGAGGGCCCACCATGGCCGTCGAATACAGCGACACAAGTGATGTCTCGCACGCTGGGGTGCATCGGAATCTGCACGATGTCGACGTCCTGATATCATAATAAAACAATTAAATTTAACAAAGTGTTTAACGGAATGTTGCGGGCTGGGGCCGTCTAACCTCCATAGTGTCGCGCCACCCCTGCATACTGGACTTGCCGATGATCATGCCAGGCGCTGAGACGCTCTCCGACGTCTTATTCGTGATAGGTTCGGCCAGGAAGCGAGACATCTTGCCACAACGGAGCTTCTTGAGGAATATAACTTTTTGGGCTAGAATAAAGAATTTTGTGTGTACTTCGTGTACGACGTTTGGGTTCATAGTTTTGGGTACATTTCGTGTATTAATAGTACTCCAGTTTGTCAAGAGCAGGATGGTGGAGGAGGGTGCTGCAGCGGGAGAGTGGGTGACGGTGCAGAAGAGTAGGAACCCTCGGCTAAAACAAGCGAACGCTGCCGAGGAGATCGAGCGATCATGGGGAGTGTTTGTGCTGAGCAATGATGACAAGGTGCTGTTATTGAAGCACAAGAAGAAAAACTCGTTCTGGTCGTTCAGCAAAGGGGGGAAGAACGGCGAAGAATCCGACTTAAAAACAGCAACGAGGGAACTAGAGGAAGAGACAAAGCTCGAAGGTCTCAGGTTGTGGATGGGAGGGGAGGCATGGCAAAACTACAGCAGCGCCACAGTAGCAGGTGACTCACTGGAAGACTCGAGCGTTCTCAGAACGTTTGTCGAAATATACAACTACAAGAAGTACACATATGACAGCCGCGGTCATCCGGTGAACTACCGCTGGATCCAGAAGGAAGTTACGTTTTTTGTCGCCAAGACCCAAGGTTCAGCTTCTGAGGAAGACGTCGATGTCACAAAGTCAGAAGGCGAAATCACAGGTTTCATGTGGGTGCCTCTGGACTCCACGCGCGACCAAGTCAAAACGCGGACGGTCATACCAGGTAGCAAGGAGGGTGGTAAAGGCATGTATGATGATGACCTAGACTTGCTTGCCACAATCAAACAAGAGATCTTGAGATCTCGCGCAGCCGACTAAAGCTGATGATGCAAGTCGTGGCCGAGCTGGTGGGGAGGAACCCGTGACATGCCAGCCGAAACCCGTGACCAGAGATTAAAAGTACCGGCGCTTTTTTGCTGATACTGCCACCAGTAGTTTAATATATTTTTTGAGCTACTGTTCTACATAGCAGCCTCGATGCGACCATCTGGATTACTATGTAGAAGTACTATAGTACCTTTCAAAGTACTGCTCGTCGACCACCTCGAGCCCAATCTCCACGTCGTATAACTAACTCTGTGATGCGGGACGAGTTCTCTTCTGCATAACAATGGAATCGTGCAACGCATTGAAGACCATCACTAGGAACGCGAACGTCCAGTCCTTGGTGGTTAAAGTCATCGACGTGCCGATAGCATCCTTCTTGTCTGTGCTCACCATATTCAATACCGCATCTTGAAAGCGGACGTGTACTCCATCTTCAGAAGTCGCTTGATCATCGAATTTCATATAGAAGGCCGCAAGTACGGCGTTGAACGTCTCGGCGGAACGGACAATCACGCCCGGTTTTCCAGTTGCGACTTCCACCAGACCTCGCAAAGCATCGCTCGCCTACAGTCAGCAACACAATGGATCAGTAACAAGTAATACAGAAGCTTACAGCGAGACGCGTACCGTCGTTAACCAGCCACCTAGCGATATAAGCCCTGAGCTTCTTCAGCGCCCCTGCTTCATAGAGCCTGTTGACAGCGGTCACGGTGGTTTCCGTGTCTTGGCTGGCAAACTGCCGGGGGGATGCGCCATGTGCTACTGCCTCGGTATTCGACGACTTGGCTGCTGCTTGCGCCTTCCTGTAGGGCACGCACAATGCACTACAGCATCTAGAGCTAGTCGTGAATTAAAGCAGCACATAAATAAATACAATAAATGCTTCTTACTGCTCGGCAATGCTGTCCCGGCCAAACAGGTCGTTCGACCCGTTCGCACACGGAACACGAGTACAGCGTCGGCAGCTCAGGGTTCGCACGTAGATTGGCTTGGTGCAGGTGGCTTCTCGCTTGCGTGGAAACTTGGAAAATGAGCGTGCAAGCGCCTCGGGCTGCGACCCACAGCTTCTGACCTACATTCACCGCGCAGAAAGATTCCTCACCGTCAATGCCAGCTCCTGTAAGACGAAAACCTCCATGCAGCAACCATCCGATCTCAATGTGCCTGGATCCGCTCAAGCCGCCCCACAATTTGCAACTTAAACGTCTACAGGGCCAATAATTCGACGTGAACCGCGGAAACTTGAGAGGGCTGCTGCGGCCGCCGCATGCCGCGAAGGCCATAAATCCCTGTATGTCACCACGGCGCCACAGCGGTGATCTAAAGCGAAAAGGGCAGGTGCGCCGTCTTCTCGAGCAGTAAAAAATAGTACCTTTTTAGCTTCAAGACAAATTACTGTCTACCGGAACAACAGTAATTCAAAATTTAATCAAAGTACTGTTTGTTCCAGTAGAAGTACTATTACTGCAGTATTTTTTTGTACTGCTGGACGGATTACTTTCAATCTCTGCCCGTGACACATCAATTCATACAAGTGCCGCCAAGAGCTGAGAACTTCGCTTCAGTTCAAGATTGGTTCGTGTTAGCGCTGCAACTCCTCAGAGCTCTGGAACCCCCTCAACATGCAAGATCGGGCCCAGGAGCTCGCGCAGATCCAGCAATCACCACGGCGATAGGCGTGATGATGAAGAAGATGTAGAGCGGGGTCCTACATGAAGAAGAAAAACGAGAAAAACGAAGTGTAGGAAGAAAAATGAAACTCGATTCTATTCACAGGACTGTGGAGTCATGTCGAGGGGGTCAGTGACTTGTGTCGGCGGCCGAGATATGGGTCTCCGAGGCCATCCCCTTGCCTGAAAGCACAACATGCATCTCCGCAAGATGGATTTCATGCTACTGTATTCTGTGCATGTCATGTAGATGACTGAGCGGTAGTTTTATGGTCTTAAAAAATCTGATGGAACCAGAAATTGAAGGCGCGCCTTGTCCACCATCACTCGATCTACAGTAGTGGTCGGACGTTGGCACCGCAGGGGTATCCTCGAATCGAGAGGCATCCTGGAGCGTACAAGTACGTCGACAGCCGCCACAGCTCCAGTGTTGTATGATCAAACAGCCGCCGATTCCTGGTAATTCCATATACGACACTAATGCAGTTTAACTAGGACGTATCCGGTAAATTAACGTGGAGGATACGAGTGAAGAAGACAACTTGATAAAGTCCAGATAGCGCTTGAAGAGGAGCGAGAACAAAAGTGCGTACAACCCTGCACGGTGTGTATCGCCCGCTTGTTTGACCTTCTCCAGCATTATCAAAGCTTCATCCACACTCCTTATACTTGCTAACTAGCGCTGGAATATGGTGTCCATTCCGAGGCCGCCCAGAGAGCGCACTTTGAAAAAATCTAAAAATCTGATCCCAGGATAAATTGTATCTGATTCTATCGAAAACCTCAAGTTGTCGTCATTTTGAGCCATGCCCAGCGCCGATGAATTTGAAGCTCCTGCCAACCCTTCCTCGCCTCCAGAGCACCCCCCAAGCACCCCCACTGACGAAGATGTCAGCACTGATGCCGATCGGTTTCTCGATGTCGTAGTTACCAGCGTCGACGCGGCGTCTCCGAGCGTCACCCAAAGCATTACATCCTCACTCTCAACCGCCGGTCTACACGCCTATTCCGTCGAGTTCGTAGTGACCAAAGGCGCCACCTCTTATTGCATTGAGCGGCCTCTGAACACTCTGTTCGACGTGTTGAATGCCATCCAAACGGCGGCTCCGACGCGCCAATGCGCCAGTGATAACGCTGACAAACTCCCCATTCTTCCCGAATTTCCTCCAAGAGGCAGTCGCAATGACTCGGTAATCGCCCAATGGTGCGCGCAGATGACGGAATTCCTGGCCGCTCATCGTTGCGGGATGCTGGAGCTGCATCCAGAATGGTTAAGCTTTGTGGCCGAACGTGACGAGGACAAAGGTGCTCGGATGCACATGACAGCGGTTGATTTTATCTTGCAACCTTTTCCGCTGGAGAAGTTTTATGTGGCCAGAGGCTCCCTACATGAGGTTGTCGTGCAAGTGAAGGCACCGAAGGATGGTACTCCACAATTTATCGTATGGAAATTCGACTTGGAGGATTTCGATGTGGACTTTAGTGTGACGTTTGCTCCTGAACCGTACGAGCAACCGGTTGAAATTGTTCATGCACGTACGAGATATGTGTCAACAACCACAGGCCGCGCTGTTGAAGGTTTGTACAGATGCCTACGACCAGGGAAGGCGACATTGGTTTGGGATAACTCATACTCGAGACTCCGCGGGTAAAACTGAGATAGAGTAGGAGAAATATCCAACATTTTAACGTATATTGCTGTTATATTGTGTGCAGGAAGAACGTGTTGTACCAGATGCAGGTTGTGAGCAGCAGCATTATGGAATCAGCGACTGCAGCAGCCGATGCGCTCGATGAAGCTGTTCAGGCGGAAAAAGCACGCGATCAAGAGCGGGATGCAGCTCTGTCCACGGCGCTCATTGTAAGCCCCGGATCCCAACCTGATGCAAGCCAGCAGTCGGGGTACTCTGCGTACATCCCGGAGGCAATCGCCCAGCAAAGTTGGCTGCTGAGCGCTCCGATCAACGTGGCAGGACACTTGGCATCGAGGCTTTTCGGCTCGCAGGAGGAAACTGCAGTAGTCCCATCTTCGAGACGCGAACGCAACGGGAGTTCAGACAGTGAGGCTCGCAGTTTACTGGAGGAGCTGAATGGCCTGAACATGCAGCTGATGGAGCGGATGGTACGCAATACCTAGAAGGAAGCTGGCAATAAAGTACTCATCGTGGTTTTCGCCAATACAGGAAAGCTTGGAGGATAATGTTGCGAAGCTGACCGCAGAACGAGACCAAGAACGATCGAAGACCCACATGGCTATCGTGGAGAAAGAGAATTTTGGAAATGAGGTGAAAGCGAAGGAGCAGGAGTTATCCTCGATCGCTGGTGAACTTCAACGGATACAAAGGGAGCGTGAAGCGTGGCGGGAAATCCAAGCGGAACGCGACGCATTGCTGGAGGAAAAGCATCGTTGGGCTATGGTGTGCAAACCAATCGGCAAATGTTGATACGTGATACCCTTCTAACTAAGTTGTGTGTGCTGCTTGTGACTTAGACGGATGACTTTGATGGCGGCGACGAAGAAGCTTCGAGCGTGGCAAGCGAAATGGACTCAGCGATGCGAAATCGTCTTGAGCAGGAACTTGGTCAAGCCGAAGCCGCAGTGTTGCGATGCCGTGCGGAGTTGGGGTACCCTTTGAACAACCACTTAACGGGCACCTCCACGCGTTTGGAAAAAGTCGCAAGGGAAATGGCAGCAACGAAGCAGCAGTACGAGGAACAAATGCAGACATGGGAGCAAGAGCGTCTGCAGCTGACTCAACAATTGGTGAAAGCCCGTGGTCAGAGGCGGGTGCTCGTTACTGAGATCCGCAACATGCGTACTCAGACTGAAGGTCAGATTGCTGTGGCAATGGCTGAAGCAAGCGAGGCGCGAATGGTGAACAAGCGGTTGAAAAAGCAGAACGAGCTACTGCTAACGCAGATTCGAACGCTCATTAACGAAGCTGAAGAAAACGACAAGAAGCTGCAAGATGTTAAGGAACAGCTGCAAGAGCAGAAGTCACAACACTCGGAACCCGTCGAAGCTCAATCAAATGAGAGTAGAAGCAATGGAGAGGAACCTGGCGTTATGATGCTGGAACTTTCCATTGGGAAGGAGCAACCGCCACTGGAAACTCAATCTTCGAGTTATGACAATCATCTCAACGATGCCAGTCCAAGTGAAGCAAGCCGAGATGAAACGACGGAAGAGGAAGAAGACTCGCCAGTCCCGTACACTCTGAGCGAGGACGATATTGCCCTGTTAAACGGTCGTCCGCCTCCTTCTTCGATGCCCCCCGCGTTTGCTACTTCTCCTGAGCGACACGAAGCTGCTCAAACTCTGTCGTTCTCGTCATCAGCCCCAAGAATGGACCATGGAAATCCATACCGTTCACGGTTGATTACTCTCTTTGAAGAACGCGATCCTGAGAAGATACCGGAAGTGGACGACATGCTCGCAAGCTACAAGGGCGTGGAAGAATCTCTCTTCGAGAGTCTTGAGCTCAAGTACAGCTTTATGGAGCTCAACCAACGCATCACCCAGGCGATGTAAATGGTGAAAACTTTTCATTTCAACCATGTAAAAACACACATGAATTGTCAACTAGCAACAAATGCACAGTCCCTGCTGTCAAAGTTACTCCTTCTTGGACTTCGGAGCCTTGCTTCCACGGCTCGTGCAGCAGCCGCACATGCAGCCAAGCAGCAGGCCGAGCAACAGACCACCGGAGAAAGTAACGAGCAGCACGTTCTTCTTCGTGGCCAGCAGCGTGATGAAGTCCCTCTTGATGTCCTGTGCGTGCTGTGTCGCAGCGTCCAGGAAGCTCGGAGCGCCACTCACCGTCTCTCCATCCACATTCTTAAAGCCACCACGTGCGAACGCCGACAGACCCTCGAGCGTGCGCTGACCCGCGAACTTGTACGACTTGCCATGGCTGAAGTGCAGCACAGTGGGGAAGCCGCGGATGCCGAAGCGCTTGCCCAGTTCAGCGTTGGCCGTCACGTCCACCTTGGCCACGTTCACCTCACCCTTGAGGTCATTCGCCACCTTCTCGTAGATAGGCGCGAGTTTCTTACAGTGGCCGCACCAGGGGGCGTAGAATTCCACGAGCCAGTCGCCAGTGGTGGCGCCAGATCCCGCCTGCGTCTTGTGCTCAAAGTCGGCGTTCGTCAGTACAATGACGTTGGAGTCGTCGGCAGCCGCCAGTTGCAATGAGCCGAGGAAGGCGAACAGCGCCACACACAGGAAGCGCCAGCTAGACATGACAATTGCTACTTCTTCTGTCAAGGGAAAAATTGGTTCTGACTATGGATGGATCTTTACTTCGACTTGGACACGTGGAGTGCTGTCGTTGATTGGCTGGATCTGTCGTTACGTTGAAACTGCAACCTAAGTAAGAGCATGCTATGGATGTACTTATGATGAACAAGAGGTGCAACTTGTTAAGATTCACATGATGTAGTGCAGCTTCTTCGGGTGACGCCGTAGCTTGCCGCTCTTGATCAGCCGCACAACGACACTATTGCTCACATCCAGCGCTGTCGATAACCCTCTCCCTGTCATCCGACGCTCGGCTGGGATCGCTGCGATGCGAACCTTGAGCTCTTCGTCCGGCACTTTGGGCTTCCGTCCCGAATGGCCCTTAATACGACTGGCAACGTTGCCAGCAAGCCCATCCGTTGTGCTGGATGCAGTGTGCAATTTCCACAGCCGACGGATCGTGGCACGGTGCACGCCAAAATGCGTAGCTGCAGCCTTCATGTCCCCATGTTTGAGGCGTCCTCCAGCACTGTTCGCCAGTAGATAATGGACGATCGCCACTCTCTGCTGGTCCGTAAGGTTCTTCCTCTTCTCTTTAGATGGTTTATCCGCTGTAGTATCCACTCCTGCCAACGGTTCAGCCATGGGCTCCATTGGGATCTCCATAGCCGCTTCTGGGAGTTTTGGTGTGGCTTCCAGCGAGATTTCCGTCAGTTGAGAGGGCATCTCGGGCAGCTTCACGGGCATCATAACGGGCATTTCCGGCATGGGGAGAGCTGCCAGTGTCATCTCTGTGGCCTGCATGGGGGACGGCTCCATCGCGGACTGGTCGACTATGTTTGCCGCCTTTCGTTCTTTGCCGTCCATATTTATAGCCAATACAAATAGGCGTGAAGCAATCATAGTGGGCGCAAATGGAACAATCAAATTCACTGGCTCGAAAATGGCGGAGGCGTATGCGGCCTATGCGGAGCAGGTTTCGGACGCGCTACAGACGCTATTGGACACGACGCGGGTGGAAATTGAACCTGCAGTGGAGTTCGTGTCTTGTGGGGTCGCATTGAACGAGCATTTCGTGCCGAAAGCTTCGTTGGAGAAGCATTTGGTGCGAAACAACGACTAATATTCAAGACGTTGCAAGCTTTTAGTTAACGTTTTATTTTACTGCGCTTGTGTGTGTTGTGCTGTTCTGATGACAGAGGAAATGTCATGGAGAACGAAGACCTCGACCCATTAACAATGCTGCTGTGAGGAATATAATTGTGCATGTTGAAGTGAGCTTGAAAAGTATCCAAACTGATCAGGTCTGAAAAGTTTTACTATGGCAGACACATTGAAACTCAAGGCGCAGAGAATGATAAAGATGTTGAAATTGAGACTGAAGATGTACAAGATGCGCTACAAAGTTTGGTGGAGGCAAAAGCCGAGGGGCAAGAAGTTACCGCCGACGGAGTGATTGATGCGATCCAAAAAACAGCAAAAACTGCAGGGGCGTTCTACGACCAAGTGCTGAGGTGGAAGCGTATCCCGCGTGCATTTGCTTCGATGAAAGACAACGAGCGAGAGCTGGTGATGTCGTCATCGTTGAGTCGGTGGTTGAATTCGGAGTTGAGTCGCCCTGGGGTGCTTCCAAATGATGAGCCCTTGGACGAGGAGCTGGTGGGGTATGTGGTGGGACTTTTGGAGCACCCTGACTTCTGCCAGCCTGATCTATTGGTCTTGGAACTTCACGAGTTTCTGGGCTCCAGTGTCACGGTGAGTTGTGTGCATCGTGGTTAGTTCTTGGCTGCTCCTATCGCTGACTATGGGGTGCTTTTGTTTGCCAGAAAATTGTGCTCGCGCTTTGGAAGTTTATGATTGTCGAGATCGGTCTGCATAGTGTATTTGTACGTCGTCGCTGCTTGTACTATATCAGTTAAATAGGTATCAGCTAACCTTACGTCTCTCACCAATCCAGAAAGCGGAGAAAACTAAGGGGAGCAACCAAATTCAAGTGAACTCCACTGCCAAGTGCCCTGATCCTGTATCGTCGGCAACAGATTCTCCATCGCAGCCTCGTGATGCAACCATCGGACGAGATTTCAAGCGTCGACGTGCTTCATATCGAGGAAAAGTGGGAACGAAGACTGGCCCCGCTGCATTTCGTGAAATGATTCAGAAACACATGATCGGGCTCAGTATGGAAATGGACCGTGAGTTAGTGCTTGGTGGTGGGTTCCAAGATGACGTTGCTGGTGACAAGGATTCGAGCAAAGCACAATCAAAACGCCATACACCTGTGAATTGGCGTAACTTCACTGATGCCCTTGAGGTGCGAAATCGAAGTCGACCGAAATGCCAAGAAATCCGTTCAAGTAAAAGCGGTCAATATAAGTCCAGATCCAGATCAAGAGGGAGATCTACATGTAGTGCTTACTCAAATAGGAGATCCACCGACAGGAAGAGTAGAAGCTCAAGCTCAAGTAGAAGCTCTCGTCGTCGAGAACGTGATCGTCGCCATAGATATGAGAGGAAGCGAAGTACTTCACACGATAGGGGCAGGTATCATCGCCATCGTCGTAAAGAATACCGTTAATTTTCACTTATCAACCAGAACTACATGTAGTTGGAGAAGGTCATAACAAACACAAGGATCTGACAAGAACTACTGGGGCGATTGAGCTCCTTTAAATAGGTTCCGTTGGCGTTGCTTCCAGGCTATTCACAGTTCTAAAGTAACCCAACGCAGGAGAAGCTCTTCAAGAACCGCAATGTCGAGACAGAGCAAACCACCTGGAGGAGGTTCGACTATGGGCTCGCTGATCTTCGGTGGAGGGGACAACCAACGCTCTTACCTCGACGAACGGAAATCACGGCGATCCAAACCTCACCAAGCCGAAGTACCCGAACACGGCAACAACAACATAAAGCACGAGCCAGGAGCTGCCGAAGTGTCGTATTACGCCAAGCCAAATGCTGCACAGGAACTGCGCGATCGTCTAGCAGTCGCACCTGGCGCAGTCCCTCGAGAGACGCTACAGCAGACGACGGCGTTGGCCATAGTTCGCCGTGGAAACCATTCTGGCACAAGCTCCGACTACTTCGCAAGTGGCATGGGCTGTGAAAATGGTGAAAACAACCAGATACGACGTACTCGCCGAATGTTTGGAGGTTCAGGAGGAGCTTCTCCGTTCCAGTTAGGCTAAACTGTTGCCACGGTGATCGAACATTCATAAAATCTCCTCAATTTACAACGAATAAAAGACGCCATACTGTCCTACTTTTTGCGATCGCTTCCCTATCAATAGTTTGATGCTGCAAATAGGAATGTCATGCACCTAGAGTTACATTTTCTGCATTAAACTTCTTAACTTCTGAATGCAACAGACCGACAAAATTGGTCTTGGTTAACGAGAGATGGGTGGCCTGTTATCGAGGAACTCGGTGGCACCGCAGCAGCCGCTCTCGGTCGTAGCAGCCAGCGCCGTCTCTCAAACAGAGAAAGCCAAGAAGAACAAGCATCACAAGTTCAACACATTGGTGCCTGATCCCACTCAAACATCTCGAAGTACTGCTACATCCAAGACCCCAGCCACTGCTAATGAGCCGCTGAGTCGTGCCGATCTCCGTGTTCAATTTCTCAAAGCTGTAAAGCGTGGAGATGTTCAGGAAATGGCAGATGTATTGCAGCGATATCAACAGCCAAGGCCCAAGTCTCGCGAGGATGAAAGCGAGGAAATCGTCAACGAAGAGCTGGTCAATATCCGAGGAATGTGGGAGAGCACCCCGTTGATCTCCGCTGCACAGTATGCGCACTCTGAAGCTGCTTTGTGGCTGCTAAGCCAGGGTGCTAATCCCCATGCCAGCAATGAGAAAGCTGTGACGGCTCTATTGTTGGCTAGTCTTGAGGGCCTAACACCTGTTGTCGTTCAGCTTCTTGAAGCTGTCAAAGCAAAACCTGACGCACTAGCCATCGACAAACAGGTCGGTGTTGTGTACAATTCCGCTGCAGACGTTAATGTACGATTGAGTCCGCTGTTAGCCGCCAGCATGAATGGCCACGTTGATATTGTTCATCTTCTACTGGATAATGGAGCTCATATGAACCAGCAAGTGATGACTACGGTCGGCTCGGAAGCGTTGACTACTTCAGAGGGGGGTTCTACTGCATTGCTACTCGGTTCACGACATGGCCATACTGCAGTTGTGGACTTGCTGTTGAAGAGGGAAGCAGACTTTACTCTATTAGACGGAACGACAGACACTTCTGCGTTGTTATCAGCCTGTGAGCTCGGCCACGAGGAGTGTGCTTTATTACTGTTAGAAGCGATGACTTTAGGAAGCCAAGCGAGACTTTCCAGTGAGACTGAGAAGTGGCAAGCCGGTAATCGCCAGGGGTTTACGCCTTTGCACTTTGCAGCAGCGAATGGATTGCTGCGCGTGTGCAAAGCTCTGCTATCTGCTCTCAAGGCACAGCAACACAACCTCGAAGACGAAGTGATGGCAACTGCATTTGTAAATACTCGTGCTGGGGCTCGACGGGAGAGTGCGCTTCTACTGGCCGTTCGCAAGCGACAGCATGAAGTAGCCCGACTGCTGTTGGAAGCAGGAGCTGACGCTGAACTCGCAGATCGAGGTGGCAACACCGCGACGCAGGTACTTGCCCGCAATAAGCAGGATGCATTGTTGCAATTGTGTGAGGCGGCCAGTAAATCTCAGAGGCAACTTGCGATCGCCTCGCCTACAGTGGAAGACGTGCTGGTGTCGACGAATAGAAGAGCAAACAAGGAAGAGGAACTTCGAGAAGCGGAAGTACACGCAGACGAAGCAGACGCTGCTGCCACAGAGATGTTTACCGATGTCGACGAGCGGTGAGGGAGTGCATTTCCCTTATTTCAATCGCGTACTTCCCCATTTTGTGCCATAGCTGTGGTAAAATATCACTTCAAGTTGCCTTTGTGTACGAAACACCATATTTGTCATGATTAACTTAAGTGAAGACATAGTGATTTTAAGTCAAAATTTATCTGACTTGGGTTCACTATGCCTCAATTGACAAGGTGTTGCCATGGCCAAGAAGCGGCGTCCGAAACTCGCGCCGCGCTACACTCGAAGTCACGACGCAGACACGGAAGAGGGAGAGCAAGAAACGCGACTGGCAAATGCACAGCAAGCGGAATTAGTGCGCGACGTCTTCACCTCCGCCACGTGCCGCTGTTTCGTGCTCAAGTGTTTCAGTGAGGCAAATTTCCACAAAAGCCTTAAATATGGCATTTGGAGCACCACAACGCTGCACAATGCGCTGTTAGACCAAGTTTTCAAAAGTGACTTGACAGCAGTGAGGCCAGTCTTGTTTTTCTTCAGGTTTGTAGCGTTTTTATCGGAATATTTAGGTTATGAGCTTACGGGATGGATCCTTTTGAAGTGTGTGTGGCACCAAGCACTTTAATGGAGTGGCTCGCATGACGTCAGGAGTGCGTACCGGCGAGCAGTTTCTGCTGTGGGAGAAGCTCAAGTATGAAGGTTTCTTCCATCTCGAGTGGCTTCTGGTCAAAGATGTGCCCAACTACGTCTTCACCGGCGTTAAGATGAGCAACACGCCCACGAAGAAGTCCATCACATCATGTAGAGATTGTGAAGAGGTGTTGTTTGAAGAGGTGAGGTATTACTCTTGCTTTTGAATAGGATTTAGCAGAGCTGACGACAATTTCGTGTCCACTGTTTTATCATTAGGCCAATGAATTCCTGTCCATCTTCACGGAGTTTGATAGCCGCTCGAGTGCTTGGGACGATTTTGTACACTATGACCAGCATCAAGAGCAGATCGAACGCAAATGGGGCCTGGACTTGCCGGATGATGCCGACAAGGCAGACTTAGAAACCTTTATTGTTCCTATTCAACAGGACGGACCACCGACAAGCTCGTAAGGTGGAATGATCTTGGCTATAAGGGCTGTCATGTATCTGTGGTGTTTCTTGCAAAAATGTCCGATAGGCTTCCGTTCGTCTGTTTCCTTTCGGAAATATCTGTGGTCGGCATGCGAATCTTGTCCAAGTCTTTGGTCAGCTTCATCACCTGAGTGACCAACAAATCCTGCCGACGCGTAGCTTCTTCCAGCAGCGACGCTACCTCACTGATCATGATGGACATGCCTGGGCTGACTCCACTCACTCCTACACCCCCAGAACTTCGCCGTACGTTACTACTGATGCGCATGGAGGTTGGTGTGCGGATATGTGCTGCGAATCGTTCCGATGGCCGATGTTCCAGTGGTATTCGTGTTGCAGATGAGTGGCGAGAGGGTGTAGGAGGTTGGACAGTAAGTGCAGGAGCTGATGTCGCTGGAGCTGCATTTCCATTAACAGGAGGAACAATATGCGATTTCACAGAAAGCTCCGGCTTCACTGTTGGCGGTGACAATGACAGCGCTGTAGCTGCTGCTGCGAAGCTGTTGCCCCCACTGAAGGGAGACTTTTGCTTCTGCTTTTCGCTGGCGGGATCAAGATTAATCGCAGCGGCTCGACCTTGTGCAATCTGCGCCATCTTCGACTGCATCCCTGGGAACAGAGCCAACGCCTCCAGAAATCGCGCCCTCGAGAGCATTCGAAGTTCACAAAAGCACAACGTTCGTACGGTAGCTGTCCGTCGGTTGTCTGGGCTTAAGATGGCCATTTCGCCGAAGTATTGGTTCTCGCCAAGGATCCCAATACGTACATTCTTCTTGACAACTTCCACAGCTCCGCGAAAGATGAAGAACATTTCGTGTCCGATTTCCCCCTCGATAATAGCGTCTTCGAGCGGTGCGAAGTGAATCACGCGCATATTCAGCGCCAGTTCCATGAGAAAATTGGGTTCGCTGCCTATGAAGAAGGGGAACTTCCGCAGGAATTGGTCGTTGATGCTCAACGCAATTTTCGACCGCAACTTGGACGACAGATCGTTGAGAATTTGCTGCTCCGAGTTGAGCTTACTTTCCCGCGATTGCCGTGTGTTGTGGTAGAACTCTCGAATTTCCATGCGAAGTTTCACTGGTAGCTCACGTGCACTCATATACTCGTTCACCTCGTCGAGTTTTTGCCGAAAAACCGTTTCCTGGATCGTCAAACTTGACACAAGCTCTACAATCTGGCAAAAGTATCAAGGTTACTGAAATGGTAACGCGAAAAATACTACTGTAGACTGGCAATACGTACATTGGTAATTCCGTAGGCGAAGATTCCTCCACCGACAATCATTGCAAATACGCAAAACAATCGCTCGTTTGCACTTTGCGGGGCCACATCACCGAATCCTATTGTAGATCTGCCACGTACAAGAGTAATTAGCATTAGGAAACGACCTACCGAAAGAGACTTGAAGCTTACAATGTCTGGACGGAGACATATAGTGCAGCGACGTAGCGATCCCACTTGTTCGCTGTTGGTTCTTCTAGTCCCTGAGTTCTGATCCAACTGTGCTCGATGTTTGAGGATCCTATTGCGTGAAACGTACAGCTGAACCAGTGGTTGATGAAGATAACCACGAGGCAGTATTTCATCAGAGAGCTGAGGGTGGAGCGAATGAAAACGGTCTTCTGTGTCGAGCTTCTTCTGCACTGTTCGTGCGGAGATTGTAGACCAGGGATTGGTAGCAGTTGGGATTTTGGCCTAGCAATGATAATACTATTGGAGGCTAACCTGATGAACTGCTAATTTTGTGATAATACTATAAGGCAGCAAAATCAAAACTGCTAACGCTGATTAGTACTAATCCGTTAGTACTAATTCACCATGCACTCGCCGGTTGATGCAAAATAAGCTGTTGCTCTGCCATACACAGACGTCCACATGCTTACAAAGCTCTTCGACGTTCCAGGCACTCTCATCCACTTTATTCCTCGTTCTCAGACGGCAGAGCACTTGTCGGCGTCCTCGGCATATTGGTCCTTCACGAAGCTCACCCATTCGACGCGTAGATCAAGCCACTTTCTCAGGAGTGCTTCGGCGTCCGCATTTAGTGCATAATCGGTCAGGTGTTGTTCCGATTGGACTGCTACCTGCTCGCCGCACAAGAGATCCAGCTCGTCGTCAGATGCGATGCAAACGGTTAAAACGCCCCTCATGAAGCACGCGCTCTTGTCGAACTTGACATTTGCAGTCGAAGCCACCCGGCAAAGCGCATGCTTCCATATTTTCTTCTCGTCGCCAGCGCAAATCATACATAGATACATTGCGATACTTAACTGGATGGTAGTTGGTGAATGACCCAAACAGAGTCTTTTCCACGCTGAACATGGTGCATGATGAAAGCAGGAATGTCATTCTCTGAGTTTTGCCCTGACTCCGCTTCAAATTGAAGCCCGGGGTCTGGCGCTGCGTCTAACACTGTAGCCTGGCTGGATGGCGAAATCCCGGAAATGCTGCTCGAAGTGGATTCATATCCGGCACCGTCCACGCTACGAAAACGGCGGACACAATCTTCAGTACAGAAACTACATGTAGCAAAACAAACAAACAGCAATAGTCTCAATTAGGAAACACTCCAGCATCGTAGATATTTCAGGGCGTACTATTTAGAGAAAGGAGCGTCCACGCATTGCTCATTGCTACAGACGTGGTGGACGTGACGGCCGCAAATGGTACACGGATATGTAGTCGATAGATAATTAAAGTCACACCGGTTTTCGAGCATTATCGCTGTTCTCTTGACTCAGCCAAACGCGAAATGAGGGGAAAGCAGCCAAGAGCGAGATCTTAGGCGGGAGTTTACCTTCTAAGATTTAGCAGTTTTATATTACTAATCGCATCTTTTGAACGACTGATAATTTGGCTTATACTGGGAATACCCGAAGAATGAGGGGTGGACAGCCTCAAGGGATTAATTCCACGGTACTGCGTGCGTGACCGTAACCTCGGTCAACATTCGTACAACATCAGAATGTTGCAGCTGGTGATGGATCGTTCCCGACGCAGACAGGAGGACGCTCGCGATTCGCACCGGGGCTGCTGATGCTGTGGGCGGTGCGCTGGCTGTGGGTGCCACTTTCCCCAGAGTCACCACGCGCTTGTCACGGCGAATGGCCTCACACGCCACGTGTAACACGGCAGGCACCGACGTCGCGGCGTTCTGAGCCAGCAAAACTGAATATCGGCAGGAACAGCGGCAGTGCTCCCAGTGCACTTACCTGGTACCTTTCAACGTGGATTGCTGACCCAGAACCTGCAGGTCTTCTTCCAGTCAAAACACTGGCAGACGGCGATGGAGACTGATCCTGTGGTGGTGACGAGTGTCTACGGCGGAGTCTTCCGCAACTCCGTCTTCTCGGTGGGCATGGGTCGTGCAGCACGACTGTCGTGCTGTGCTTCGTCACCTGGCTACGGCTTTGTCTCGCCGTGCCTTTGTGGTCGCTAAGAGCGAGGAGCTGTACGACGCCGCATTGGTGAACGCTGCTTCGGAAAGCAGCCAAGCGACCAAGTTTGACGTGGTGTTCGGTGATTCGTTGGAGCTCGGATTCCTGCGCTACAGTTCCGACGATGTGGAGGCAAACGCAGCTCGTGCCGATTATGACACCAGCAAGCTGTTCGAGTCTACGTTGAACAAGAAACCGGCCACTCGCGTGAACGCCGTGGTGATGCACAGTGCTGAAGAAGAGGCAGCTGAGCGCCCGGTGTAGTGCGTGTCGCTCTTGACGGAGGCAACAGCCCGGCGACATCCGAGCCTGTTGAGCAGGCTGATGTGGTCGTCGTCCCCCGTCCCGAACTTGTGGCTCACTACGACGTGGCTCGCAGTGTGAAGCAGGGCAACAAGCTGCTTGTTGCTTGTGCTGGCGGGTTGGAAGACGTCGAGCGACGTCGATGAACGTGCAGCGTTTAAGAAGCAGGTGGCAGCTCGCGACATTCAGCTTCTGGTGGTGGACGCCAACGAACTTGTCTCTCGCGTGGAGGACTTGCTGCTGTGGGTCTACAGGTTGCTTTCTAGGTATCGGGCCTGTAGGACGAGAACGTGGTGCTGGCTCTGCTGGAGGCTCAGTTCTCTGGGCTCTTACGTACCCTAAGAATGAGTGGCTGAATGCCACGGACGTCAACGTGGAGGCTGTCGCCGCTAAGCCGTTGCTGGAGTTTACTAGTGTGGCCACGAGCAAGGCCGCGTTCGCCAGAGTCAGCAACTGCCTCGAAGACCAATAGCAAGCGCCGGTCGTTCGCAGAGGTGTCTTGGAGAAGATATACTGCAAAGACTCCATCGCCGACATAAAATTCACGTCGGATTGAAGCTGATGGGAAGTAGTTAAAGTTGGGTGCACCGTGATCACCTCAGCGATCGTGGGTGAAGAAGATCGGTATCTTTCTGCAGTAGTTGTTTGACGTCTCGGTCTCTGAACTTAAGATCTTCAATATCGAAAGACCTTCGGGTTGGTTAAGCGAACAACGCACTTCTTGTCCATGGAGAGGAAGGTCTCCCGCGTTTGCGACCAGTGTGTTCACTGCACCAAACATAGACAAGCATTGTTCGTGTTATGAGTGCCGTCGTTCATGTTCATGTATATGTATTCCCAGCTACGTCGCAGACGCTCTAGTTACTAAACGCTGCACTTGCACCAATCTACTAACTACTAAAGTAATAATACTAAATTGATTTAGTACTATTAGTACTAATTCGCATTCTGCTACCAATCCCTGTTGAAGACTTCAACGTTGACTAATGATCTTTTGAACTTGTGAACAACAGTACTAGACAGTTGTTTGCACGCTACGACCTTCAGTTATTCTTTCAGTCATCTTTAATTCTCTTATCTAGGACAGATCTCGTTAACAGGCCATTCCAGGGCAGTCGTAAGGATCCGCTTCGTTTCTAGCTTGGCTACCCAGACATAAGCTCGGTGTTGCAGTTCTCTGGAGTACATACATCGCTAATGCACTTTACACTTCTTTGGACTTATCATGAACACTTCAATACGCGAAAGAGCTAGCAACGACTGTGCCAGCTTCACGCACGCCTTCTCGTACACCACAGCTTTTGATAGACGGCTGGGCATTTTCAAGATCGGGAGGCAAGCTCCGCGTCGCTCATGCATTAGGTCACGTGAAGGTTGCTCTAAGCTAGCTGGGTCGACATTCATCTGCGTGTTGCGACTCGGTCAACATTCACCATTTTTGAGATAGAATACCCAAGGTAATTAGATATAACAGCTCAGTGTTGTGTATATTGTTGCTGCCGCATTTTAGCTGTGGTATAAAAGATCCATATATGATATTAAACAGGTAAAGCGACGGTTGGCGATGGCCCCCTAAACTGTGGATTTAAATATCCAGAGAACAATCACTCTTCCCCGTTAAAACGAATATTTGTCAGTTGAACGGAAATAACAATGTATTGAGATGTACATGCTGTTGAAATAATCTCAGTTTAGGTTTTTTCTTCCCTTCTTGTCAAGAAGTTCTTTCTGTCATTCTGGAATTTGTCGCGTCGGAAAGAAGTGATGATGCAGAAGTGGTTTCAGCTTGTGGGTGATGATGGCAAGGCGTTGACGTCAGTCTCCCGCGTGACACTCCCGGACAATGCACTCGTTGTTGATCTGCAAGATGCAGTATTTGAGAAAGATTCCCGAGCTCTTCCTGCGGATGTTGTCGCGTCCGACCTCATTGTGTTTGCGAACAGTGTGGCGTTGGATCCGCGGGCTTCGTTGGTTGGAATCGATGAGAAAGAGGCGTTCGTTGTGGTTGTGCCGAAGCAGTTTCGTAGGGATATTACCACCGATAAACCGCGAGTCGACTGGAAAATCGCACCTGAACCGTGCCCTCGGCTCATCGTTAAAGATGAAGATCAACTCATTGAATTGCCACCATCTTACGTCAGTGGCACCGGAATCGATGCCACTCGTCCTGATCAGGCACTAATCCTCTATCGTCGGCCACCTCTGGTGAAGCAATGGAGTGAGATGAACAGGTGCTCAATCCGAACGTATGCGCTTCTTTGGGTTGTCGGCCCACCTGGAACGGGAAAGTCATGCGCAGCGCTCGCCTTCGCTTGGTCACTTAAGCAATCGCACTGGGACGTGATTTGGATTCATTACTCGCGAGTTAAAGAGCGTTTCAATTGTGTTTTGCTTCGTGGTAATCAGAAAGCGGTTTGTGTTGTGGACGAGGATAACATCAAGCGCGATCTGGCAGCAATCTTGGAATCGACGTCGCAGACAAAGAAAACGATTGTATTCCTGGATGGGTACGTCACGTCATCTGCAGCTGCAAAGGCAGCTCGTCACGAGTGCCTTCGTTGGCATCAAAAAGACAAATTCAAGCATCGACTAGTGTGTGTTTGCTCGATGGTTGCAGTTGGAAAAGACTATCGTTCAGATCTTTACGGTCGGATCCCAGCGAACGTGGATGAGGAGCCCAGGGACTCTGAAATGGAGGATGTGGAGATGTCGGCCGGAGAATTACACAATCTGGAGGAGGTACATACACAGATGCTTTTTAAGCTGACGTCATGGCGCTTTGATGATTACAAGATGGCAGTCCTGAACGACGATTTCTTTCGCCATGTTGAGGCCATGTTTCCACCATATCCAACGCAATCTGATCCTGAAAAGGAAGCGATGGAGCGAATCAAGTTGCTGCAAGAGAAGTACTTTGTTGTCGGTGGAAGCGCTAGACACATGTTTGAAGTTTCGACAGCGGATGCGACTAAAACACTCACCGAAGCATTCGACGTAGTACCAGACATGGAACCTTACCTTAAAGGCTTTGTTGGCGATTCGTCATCTGGCGCTGTCAACCGTTTACTTGCGCGGTATGACGCCCCCCTTGGTTACGACATTCGTTTGGTGAGCGAGTACGTCGTGCGTCATTTTGCAACGGTCATGGGTCCGCATCTAGTCCAGAAATTCGCGAGGGCTTGCAACGTGAATCCATCCATGGATGGTTTTATCCTTGAAGCTTGGTTTTTTGCCGAGCTTAGCCATAATGGCCTGGCGTGGAGCGTGCGTGTGGGAGGGGAAGTAGAACGTCGCAACTGGGAGAGATCAAGCATCGTCTTTTTTGATCCAGACAGGTATCCGCTTGGTGTTTCATTGGATGTTCGGACGTGGATGGCTCCAAGCAAGTGGAACCAAGGCGGATACGACGCTGTTTTTATCGACAAAGCAGCACAACTGGTCCGGTTTGTTCAAGTGACGCGTGCTAACTCCCATACGTTCGATGCGGAATACTTCGTCGAGCACTTGGACAGACTCGTCGCTGGCGATCTGAACCAAGTTGCTGTGGTTGAACTGTGTTTTGTCGTCCCAATGGCTAGGCGGGACACGTTCGAGTTACCCGTGAGCAAGGAAGATTTTAAAAGGTGTGTTGTGGAAGTTGCTTCGTCGCCATTACGAGCTACTCGGAGTCATCCCGATCAAGCATTCAAAGGCTGCAGTGCAAACGTCATGGTCATCGGAGTTGACTATGAGATTACCGACCACTATCGGGTCGAAGGATCGCAAGTTGGCTAGGAGCGCAAGGCGACACGTATGCTTCATAGCATAGTTAGGAAACTAGTTTAGTTAGGAAATTAACACAAAATACATGACCCCTTTCCCACCGACACGTAATGCTTCCTTATGATACGCATCCGAACTTGACAGAATAGCATTTATCCTAGCCTTGCGCTGAGAAAAGCTCTGTCGGAGTAGTTAGTTGGCATCTGCATAGACCCCGTTTGTAGGTCCGCAAAAATTTGCAATCTTGCAGTATTTCCTAAATGCCTGTGTAAACGGGGACTGAAGGTCGTTTTCCTTTCTGAATTGCATACCGGGGGTTTTGTATTTATTTTCGAGGCGGTTGGACATTGCGCCGTTGCGTGAATTGAAGTCGCTGACGGATGCCAACTGTGGGGCAATTGGACTGCCGCCCTACGTCGCCACCATTACGAGTGCCCTGCTAAAGTATAGATAGTGTGAATGGCGGAGGCCAAGAGCGTCCAAGATGAAAGGTCCATACCACGCAACGACTCGGAAGGCCGAAAAAGGAAATCGTACGACCAAGCAAAGGTACGAATTATTTTCAAAAAGAAGAACGATCCGTTCCTGACCTGTTCCGGTGTCATAATTTACCAGCAAATAGTACGGAAAGGATCGGCGCATGTACTACAAATGCTGGATCCTGCAAAATCTTCGCCATCAGAACTGGTAAGTGAAATATTGTTGAGTGGGATCTTCTGAGCTGGCATTTTACTGCTTGTGATGGTTTCCATACAGGATTTAGACCTTGATACCTTTTACTATTCGAGGTTACGCCGCCGTACTCAGTTCTCACAGCAGATCAGCAACACATTGCTGGCTGCAGGGATCCCAACAGACGCCGCTGCTGCCGGGGCACAGGAAGCAGCAAGTCCTAGTAAAAAGCGTGGCATTGGCATGACACTTTCACCCGGAGAAGAATATGAAAACTATCAAAAAGTGCAGGCTACAATGATGGGGGTCGATGGTATCTATGCTACGGACGATGTGCATCAAGAAGAAGAAGAAGAAGAAGAAGGAGAGGAGGAGGAAGAACAAATTCCAGACAATAAGGTAACGCCTCTCAATCTAGGACGAGCGATAAAGGCAAAAAAAGCGGTGGATGCCATATCCAAGCGTGAAGAATTGCGACAAGCTGCTGGAATTACGATAAAAAGTGCCCCCGCTCGACAACATGTAGCTGCTCTGCATACAGAACGGACAATCCGTGGGAAAGAAGATCTATCACGCCCAACAACTCGGATGATTGACCCTCTCGGACGTTTTCGACTTTTCTGGGACCTCACGAGTATCAGCTTCATTTTCTACAACGCGATTGTTTTACCAGTAAGTACCACAAAAAAAGAAGTGATAGCTTCTTGTTCTAACGCTGCTGTTTTACGCTTAGTTTAAGGCGTCGTTCGACGTGAATGCAGTCGACAACCCGTTTGAGACTTTCCTAGACGTATTTTTCCTCATCGATATCGTACGTGATACGTGGTACAATATCAACCATACGAGGATTACTCATTGCTTTCATCTCTTTTGTAGGCTTTAACGTTTAATACGGCCGTCGAGAAGGAAGGTTCAATTCGATACAATCGCCGCCTGGTAGCCGAAAAGTACATCAAGACGTGGTTTGTCATTGATCTCGTTGCAGCGCTTCCGTACGGCTACATCTTCTCAGACAGTGGCAACTACAGCGCAACTTTACGCAAATCGGTGAAACTACTACGACTGGTTCGATTACTACGGCTGCTGCGTATTTCTCGAATTTTACGCCGCATTCAGAACGCCGTTTTCATTCGCTCTACCCTCAGCTCTCTGATGAAGTACTGCCTCATGGTTATCTTCATCAACCACTGGTTCAGCTGTACGTTTCACGCAATAGGATCCTCAAACATCGAGCACAGTTGGATCAGAACTCAGGGACTAGAAGAACCAACAGCGAACAAGTGGGATCGCTACGTCGCTGCACTATATGTCTCCGTCCAGACATTGTAAGCTTCAAGTCTCTTTCGGTAGGTCGTTTCCTAATGCTAATTACTCTTGTACGTGGCAGATCTACAATAGGATTCGGTGATGTGGCCCCGCAAAGTGCAAACGAGCGATTGTTTTGCGTATTTGCAATGATTGTCGGTGGAGGAATCTTCGCCTACGGAATTACCAATGTACGTATTGCCAGTCTACAGTAGTATTTTTCGCGTTACCATTTCAGTAACCTTGATACTTTTGCCAGATTGTAGAGCTTGTGTCAAGTTTGACGATCCAGGAAACGGTTTTTCGGCAAAAACTCGACGAGGTGAACGAGTATATGAGTGCACGTGAGCTACCAGTGAAACTTCGCATGGAAATTCGAGAGTTCTACCACAACACACGGCAATCGCGGGAAAGTAAGCTCAACTCGGAGCAGCAAATTCTCAACGATCTGTCGTCCAAGTTGCGGTCGAAAATTGCGTTGAGCATCAACGACCAATTCCTGCGGAAGTTCCCCTTCTTCATAGGCAGCGAACCCAATTTTCTCATGGAACTGGCGCTGAATATGCGCGTGATTCACTTCGCACCGCTCGAAGACGCTATTATCGAGGGGGAAATCGGACACGAAATGTTCTTCATCTTTCGCGGAGCTGTGGAAGTTGTCAAGAAGAATGTACGTATTGGGATCCTTGGCGAGAACCAATACTTCGGCGAAATGGCCATCTTAAGCCCAGACAACCGACGGACAGCTACCGTACGAACGTTGTGCTTTTGTGAACTTCGAATGCTCTCGAGGGCGCGATTTCTGGAGGCGTTGGCTCTGTTCCCAGGGATGCAGTCGAAGATGGCGCAGATTGCACAAGGTCGAGCCGCTGCGATTAATCTTGATCCCGCCAGCGAAAAGCAGAAGCAAAAGTCTCCCTTCAGTGGGGGCAACAGCTTCGCAGCAGCAGCTACAGCGCTGTCATTGTCACCGCCAACAGTGAAGCCGGAGCTTTCTGTGAAATCGCATATTGTTCCTCCTGTTAATGGAAATGCAGCTCCAGCGACATCAGCTCCTGCACTTACTGTCCAACCTCCTACACCCTCTCGCCACTCATCTGCAACACGAATACCACTGGAACATCGGCCATCGGAACGATTCGCAGCACATATCCGCACACCAACCTCCATGCGCATCAGTAGTAACGTACGGCGAAGTTCTGGGGGTGTAGGAGTGAGTGGAGTCAGCCCAGGCATGTCCATCATGATCAGTGAGGTAGCGTCGCTGCTGGAAGAAGCTACGCGTCGGCAGGATTTGTTGGTCACTCAGGTGATGAAGCTGACCAAAGACTTGGACAAGATTCGCATGCCGACCACAGATATTTCCGAAAGGAAACAGACGAACGGAAGCCTATCGGACATTTTTGCAAGAAACACCACAGATACATGACAGCCCTTATAGCCAAGATCATTCCACCTTACGAGCTTGTCGGTGGTCCGTCCTGTTGAATAGGAACAATAAAGGTTTCTAAGTCTGCCTTGTCGGCATCATCCGGCAAGTCCAGGCCCCATTTGCGTTCGATCTGCTCTTGATGCTGGTCATAGTGTACAAAATCGTCCCAAGCACTCGAGCGGCTATCAAACTCCGTGAAGATGGACAGGAATTCATTGGCCTAATGATAAAACAGTGGACACGAAATTGTCGTCAGCTCTGCTAAATCCTATTCAAAAGCAAGAGTAATACCTCACCTCTTCAAACAACACCTCTTCACAATCTCTACATGATGTGATGGACTTCTTCGTGGGCGTGTTGCTCATCTTAACGCCGGTGAAGACGTAGTTGGGCACATCTTTGACCAGAAGCCACTCGAGATGGAAGAAACCTTCATACTTGAGCTTCTCCCACAGCAGAAACTGCTCGCCGGTACGCACTCCTGACGTCATGCGAGCCACTCCATTAAAGTGCTTGGTGCCACACACACTTCAAAAGGATCCATCCCGTAAGCTCATAACCTAAATATTCCGATAAAAACGCTACAAACCTGAAGAAAAACAAGACTGGCCTCACTGCTGTCAAGTCACTTTTGAAAACTTGGTCTAACAGCGCATTGTGCAGCGTTGTGGTGCTCCAAATGCCATATTTAAGGCTTTTGTGGAAATTTGCCTCACTGAAACACTTGAGCACGAAACAGCGGCACGTGGCGGAGGTGAAGACGTCGCGCACTAATTCCGCTTGCTGTGCATTTGCCAGTCGCGTTTCTTGCTCTCCCTCTTCCGTGTCTGCGTCGTGACTTCGAGTGTAGCGCGGCGCGAGTTTCGGACGCCGCTTCTTGGCCATGGCAACACCTTGTCAATTGAGGCATAGTGAACCCAAGTCAGATAAATTTTGACTTAAAATCACTAAATCCGCTGCAACTGTGATTCAAAATCGATTCGCCAAACAACTAATGTGATACCAGGATATCACACTTGACTGAAACCTTCCTCAATTCCCGGAGAAAACACTTGTTATCATTATGGCAAAGAATAAATAAGGCAGATTTACTGCAACTGTGATAACGCACAATCACACTTTTAAAATTTGAAAATAGAACGTCTGTGCCATAAATTTTGTGTTACTATTGAAAACGATGGCAAGAGGTCGAAAACGAGCAGCTAATGCCTCTACGGATGGTGCTGCTGTAGCGCAGTCAATGCAGTCCAAGCGCACTACCACAAACACCAAACGTACATACCAATCGAAAGTGAATATCATGACAGCGTGGTTGGCTGAGCACTATCCTGATACTATCGACGACGAGACCAAGTCGATGCGAATTCCACTTCCCACAAAAGCCGTCCTTGAATTTTTTGGACATTTATGCAGCCCCGCTAACATTTTCGATCAAGACAATATTTCGGCTAGTACTGCTCCAACTGAACCTCTGTCGGTCTCTTATGTTTGCGGCTTCCGGAGCGCGTTACTCGATGTATATCGAGCCAAATTACTAGATTTTGATCACCCGCTAGAAGCAAAGTTGCAACGCTTGTTGGACGGCTATGAAAAGGTGATAAATGATCTGAAGAAACGAGGGCTCATGAAGATTAATGAAGGAAAACGCGATCTAAAGGCGTCCGGGTTTGGCATGCTTGCTTTGAAGCTTATGACGGACGCTCCGACACGAAAAGGGCAATCCTGGGTTACTGTTACATTTGGATGGAGTTACTTTATGGCTCGGATCGGCTCATCAAATTCCGCATAAGCACAATGTTGCAGCACATTGATTGGGGTGATGACTGTCTTATTGTGGAAGAGCAAGGCCACAAAGGAGATCAAACGGGCGCTGAGAAATTTGGGAAGCACGTGTACGCAAATCCATACGAGCCAGCTCAATGTCCAATTCTTTCTATCGCTGTCCATACTTTTCGTGTCCGGAGCGTGGACTTGGTGGAAAGCAGCAGCTTTTTCTTGGGAGTGACAACAAAAATCGATTTGGACGCATCTTGGGCCGTACAATTCAAACTTTGACCGAAGATGAGTTGTGCACTAGGCTGTAGTGCTGAAGAGATCGGTACGCACAGTCTTCGCAAAGGAAGTAGCTCCTATGCGCTTGGACAAGTTAACGGCCCAACTCCTGTGTCTTGTCTATCTCCGTATGGGGCAAAGCCTCGGCAAACTGAAGGACCGGTATATCCATTTCGGGGAAGGTGCTGACCAGCTCTGTGGAAGAATGGTTGCCGGCTTGCCTTTCAGCTCAGAGCAATTCGCTGTACTACCGCCCCATTTTCCTGCTGTGCTACTCTCCAAAATGGACACTGAGTATTGGAATAATCTCGTAAGTGGCTACTCTAATTACCCACGTGGTGTGCAGTCTGCGTTTCCCTTTTTTCTTGCCTCGATAATTCATCACGAGGAGTACCTGCGTCAGAAACTTCATTCAGCTCACACTATTTTCAAGTCAAGAGTTTTTTCAGCTAATGGACTACTGCAACAGCAGCGTGGGGCCACCATTTTGGCTATTGGTATATCACCAAATTGTGGTCTTAAAGCTACGGGAATACCTGCACATCTTGCTGTTGATAAACAAGTGAATCAGCTCAGAGAAGATGTAGTTGATGTTCGCTCCGAGGTTAGCCAAATTAGAGAGGGCATGGCTAATACTCTACCCAACGATATTGCAGCAAAGGTGGTCGGTGAACTGCGTCAGCATTTCGTTGTTAATGGAGTTGTTCCAGTTTCGTTACGTGATATTGACGCTAGAATTGGGGAGCTGAAAACCAATCTTGCACTTGAGTTCCATCAAGCAATAAATGAGTTGCGGGTGCGTAGTGATATTTCTAGTGAAAGAATCGACAGTGGTCAGCAACCAGCATGAAAGTCGTGGGATTGGAGTGACGGACAGATTTGTCATTCTGTGCCGATGAACTGGCAATTTCCCGCCCGGGCTAGCGTTAAAGCTACGTGGAACTTGTGGTATTTTGGAGACACAGACTCTGGTATCCGACCATATCGTCTGCTTAGCAAGCAGCACGATATTCAGCCAGAACACTACATGCGTCACTCACGCGCCAAACGCGTGATGCTGCACATGCAGCAAATTATCGACGAGGCAGGTATTTTACCTACGGGGTTCCACAGAATATCTACTTCTGTCCTGCAATCTAACTTCGAAGTACCACTTCAAGTTGCCTTTGTGTACGAAACACCATATTTGTCATGATTAACTTAAGTGAAGACATATCAATTGCAAAGGTACTTTGAATTTGTGAGTAAACACTTTTTTTCTAGGCGTAGTACTGCAGCGTCGCCTTCTTCTTCGCGGCGACAACAGAGATGCCCTCCATGAAGTCCTCGTGCTTGATCACGTTGCTCTCGCGACGTAGCGCCAACATACCGGCTTCAACGCAGACCTGCAATAATCAAGCAAAAAATTAGATTTTGGGTTGGCAACGAAACCAAATGTGGAGACACACGTACCGCCTTCAGTTGAGCACCGTTGAAGTCGTCAGTGGATCGCGCAAGCTCGTCGAAGTTGGTGTCTAATCAAATATAAAGCCAATCAGTCATAACTGGGAGAAAATATCGACAAAGGTCTCCTTCATTTACCTTCAGTGTCGACGTTCATTTTACGGGAGTGAATCTGTAGGATACGAGCACGAGCCTCTTCCGTCGGGTGTGGCAGCTCAATCTGCAATACAAAAACAGTATAATCAGTATTCCTATCCTCCCACCGCTATCAAAAGTTTAACCAACCTTTCGATCCAAACGTCCAGAACGAAGAAGAGCAGGGTCCAGCACATCAGGACGGTTTGTAGCTGCAATCACCTTAATCTTCGTGTTGTTCGTGAAACCATCGAGCTGATTCAGCAGCTCCAGCATCGTCCGCTGCACTTCACGGTCACCTGACTGTTCTCCACCGAAACGCTTCGTACCAATAGCATCCAACTACCAAAACACAAAATTCAGTCAGAGCCGACTTCTCTCTCCTTCTTCTAAACCTTCTCCTCACCTCATCAATGAAGATAATAGCTCCACCACGTTCTTGGTCCTTGCACTTCTCCTTAGCCAGTTCAAAGGCATCTCTCACCAATTTGGCTCCGTCGCCAATGAACATCTGCACAAGCTGCGGAGCTGCCAGCTTCAAGAAGATGGCATCAGTCTGTTTCGCACAGGCACGAGCCAGCAGCGTCTTGCCCGTTCCAGGGGGTCCGTGCAGTAGCACGCCCTTCGGAGGAAGGATACCAATGGCTTCGAACCGCTCCTTGTGCGTCATAGGGAGGACTACAGCTTCCACCAGCTCTTGGATCTGCTTATCCAGTCCTCCAATGTCACTGTACTCTTCCGTGGGCTTTTCATCCACCTCCATAGCTTTAACCCTCGAGTCATATTCACTCGGTAGCTTCTCCAGAATGAGATAACTGTCCTTATTAACCCCCACCAGGTCATTGGGGATCAGCGTCGTGGAGTCCACAAGCCCAGGGATCGGCAGGAAGATCGTCTGACGCGTCGACGTCTTGATGACGGCGCTCTTGCCCTTGCGCGCGGCGTCCACGTCCGTCGCAGCTCCGTCCTGCTCGTCCTCGTCGTCCTCGAGCTCCAGAATTTCCACCACATTGGCCACGAGGTACGGCAGCTGCTTGTTGAGCTTCACCTTCTCGTTGTTCTCCTTAATACGTTCCCGCTGCGAGTTGCTCTCGTGGTTAATGCGCTGGATGTCGCTGCGCATGATGCGGATGTCGTTGTCCAGCAGGCGGATGCGCTGTCGCAGTTCCTCATTGGACATTAAGAGGATCTCAGGGTCCAGGCCCTCATCGGCGCCCCAGATTTCGGAGGATTCCAGCCCGCTCATGCTTCCTAGTAGTGTTTCTTAGGCTAAATAGGATATCCTCCCCCCTTTAGTGATAAGATACGGAATGCTTATTGGTTGAAACTAAAGTGAAATGGGATTGGTAGAAATACAAGCTTATTCGAACCGACCCGACCACTTGGTGACGCAGCTGACGTCGACAAACTCGGTATTGTCCTCTTCGTCTACAGGGCTGGTCTTGGAGGGTGTTTTCTTGCCATCTTCTTGTGCGCAGGATACAATGGAGATCTCCTTGCTGCTCGGGTCCTGCGATATCCGGATCTCGGCGTCTGGGTTGAATGGGCGCAAGTACCGTAGCAACTTCGACTTGAGCAGCTGGATCGGACCTGTCTCCACGTCGCGAGCTCCGTACTTGGCGAACACCTTGCTGGACTTGACTTTGCCATTGACCACGGCCGAACGCACTTTATAGTGCACTGAATCCAGGCGAGACATGTAGTCCGCGATGCTGTCCTGCAAGTTTGTGAGTAAAATACGCAGCGTAAGATAATGAACGACACAGAGAACTTTAGAATCTGACAACGCACCTCGATCCACAGCCGGTGCCAGTACTTGCCGCGATAGTTTTCGTCCAACTGGTGCAGCTTTAGGGCAATGATGTCGACGATATGTTGGTGTTCGAAAGGCAGGAACGGGATGACCTGGAAGGTTAAAACAGCAAATGCAACGTCAGTTAAGCTCGTAAACCGCGTTACCATCAAGAAGGCAACGTACCTGGTCGATCATCTTGCCAAAGTCCAGGCGCTTCCACTGGTCATCGAGAGCTGCCTTGACTACCCTTTCAAGCTGCACGGTCGGTATCGCTTCTCGGGTGTCGTACTGAATCATGACTTGTTCCATTTCCCCAACACCAATGTCGGACACGAGCACGAAAATCACCTGCATAGGCAAGTACGATAAGAATCACATAAACAAAGAGAAGTATTTCCTTGGCTAGGCATTCGTACATTGGCGGTATCGATGTTCATGGTCACTCCGTGCTTGTAGTAGGAAAACAGCGAGCTCTCACTCACAGCTTCCATGAGGACTACGCAAAAATCCATGAACCTGTTAGTCATATCTCACTTCAAACACCTCGTTTTAAAATAAAGGTCGTACCGTCAAGAGTGTGCGGGATCACCTTCTGCACTTCGTCGATCACTACAACGGCTTTTCCTGAGCAGTGGTGTAAGTGCTCGGCTAGTCTACAGCAGTAAGCAACGGGTCAGAAAAGTGCGCAAAAGAGTACGTAACTCTTCTTTCGTACCTCGTTTTGATCTGCGTGTGGTACTCCGTGATGGGATTCGTAAAGTTGTCACTAAAGTCTTCACCACTGAATTGAGCAACAGCAATGGCAACAAGTCGCATGGTTAAAACCTCGTATCCCCACCGATCGGCTCCTCCTTCAGCGATATTCACCGAAAGATCAGTAGCCCGGAGGGCACGCGCTTCTCGCTGTTCGGTAGCTTCTTCTTGCGTTTAAACAGCGCTTCCGCGATCAAATTGGACATCTCCGTCTTGCCAGTGCCCGTTGGGCCCGTGATCGCCAGTACCAATGGCGCACGGTCATTTGTAGAGCTCCGTCTAGCAATAAAATAAAGTTAAGACGTTATACGACCACATGTGCATCCTTCCACGCGACTTACGAGAACTCCCAGGCTTCAAAAGCGCCCACTACAGCCTCCACAGCTCGCTCTTGGCCCTTCAAGTTGTCCTGCAGATGCTGGCGCACCGCCTGCGACGGTTTATCCACGAATGTGCATTGATCTGCTAGCGGACAGTCACAGAAAAAAATGAGCAGCTACTTTCAAATTATATGGATACATTCGATCGCCACGCACAGCCCAGGCCCGTGTGGTACATGGCCGCCTCCCAATAGTCCTCCCATCGGAGCTTGAGCGCGTAGGTACTCGGCAGCAAGCACGCAACCAGCAACAGCAGCACTCGAGCGCCAGGCATCTTCTTCGACTCAAAAGTTGCAATAAGAAAGTGACTTTTCTTCACTATGTAACCGCTATACACAATAATTGTTCAGAACCATTATTGAAAATAAATTAAAATAGAGGAATAATATTTATTTATTGGTGTTCATTAGCAATAATTGCGTATGGAAGTTGAAGCCAAAATGACACCAACCAGCTTCCGCGTTCAGCTCGTGATGGAGGACGCTGCAGGCAACAGGAAGAGGCTCAAACACTCTAAGAGACATGGACAGTTGGAACTAAACCCCAGTGACCAGAGCGCGCAGCTCGTGTACCCGCGAGTCGGGCAGCTCTTCAAGCGGAAGTTCGAGCAGCCGCGGAAGTGCGTCATCGGCAGGAAATTATTGCGCGTGTACTCGAGCAACGGGAAAAGGAGTTTCACGTGCGTGTAAAAAGTTAAATAACCAATGCTTAAAGAGTTGATACAACGGTGTTTTATGACAGGTGTCGACTGCTGTTGGAGGAAGACGCGGCTTCATGTTCCGAGACGTTCCGCAGCTTTGGAGGTGCAAGAATTACAGAGGTTTAATATTGCTGAAGGTGTTAAATAATTGTCTTGTATGTAGTGGAGGTCATCAGTGTCGGGGAGTCGATGCTAGCGACAATTGAGCCGTCTAAATCGACACTCCAAGCTGCTGTGCTTGCTGGTATTGCTTGTCGCTGTCCTGTTCCTTGCTGTTTATCATGATAAGGATTTTGTAATTGTATACAGGAGGAGAAGCTGCACTGCAGGCAATCCGCGCAGCGTCTCCTAGATCGATGCAAGCGGAGCTTCGAGAATATGAGGAATCGGCTCAGTTTCAAGACGACAAGGACGCAATTCTGCGCGCGATGTTTAACGTTGGGCCTTGAACTCCCGTGATGCGTTGAAGTTATAACTGTTTGGTGATAGGAAAACGCCTTTCGCTCGCAAGGTTTTCAAGCCGAATTGAATGCAACCACGTGTATTGCCCGTGAGGAATAGCACGTGCCTGCCATTGACGAACTAACTACATAGCAGACGCAGCATTATCCGATGAGAGGGTCACTGCCGTACGCTTCGTACATGCCGAGAATAAAAACACTTGCGAGCTGGGAGACGATCACACTGGCCAGACCATAGCGGTAGGCCCAGTACAGACGCTTCGAAGAGAGTCCATCCAACTCGTTTACCCAGGTCGAGACAGTGGAAAGGGAGCCCAGGAAGCCGACCATGACGCCGCCTTGGCCCCACATGACGAAATGACGATACGCAGACCCACTGTCCCGCGCCGCAATGCTGCCGACGATCTCCATCGCACAACTCAAACACGACGCAGCAACGTTCGGCACGAAGGTGAAGAACGGGAAGCGCTGGCACTTGGGCTTGCTGTTGGAAAGGGACAAGTACCAGCGCAACAGCGCTCCAAATGGACCGAAGCACAGTGCGAGCAGCCTGGAGCTCGGGTAGTTGTCGAAGCCGCAGAACGCCAACACCCAGAAAAGCGCCGTCATCAAGAGTGCCGTCACGATCCAGACCACATTATGGTGGTGAACCGGATGCTGCTCGTGCTCAACTTGTGCGATCTCCGCCATCAACTCGTTGCACGAATCCCTCGCCATAGCCAGTGATTCCTCCGTGGCACGCACTCGTCGAGCCACTAGCGGCCCGAAAGTGTGCATCTTGATCCCCCGGAAGTGGTTGATGTTCCTGTCCAGGTCCAGATTCAGCTGGGCGAGATGGACCGGCGGTTTGCGGAACGGATACTCCTGCAGCGTGAAGTAGTGCACGATGCCCTCGGCGACGTGGAAGCCCAGGCGGAGACTCACCATCGCGCTCGCCACTTGTACGCAGAGCATCAAGAGGGCGTTGAGCCAGCGGCCGTGGACGAACATGAGCGCCGCGCCCAGGTCCCAGCTCGCAAAAGTGGTGCAGCAGCCGCAGAAACCAGTGGTGACTCCTGTCAGCAGCACCTCGTACTGGCCGCGAAGCACCGGTTTCAGGCGCGTCGCCAGCCCCATGACGAAGCAGCCCACGACGTTCGGCAGGAAGTAGCCGAAGCCTAACAGCTCCAGCAGCTCCGTCTGGCTCTCGTACATGACGTCGGCGAATTCCGTGAGCAAAACGCGAATGCCCACGCCGAAGTACGCGCCGATGACGACGCTCATTATAATTGGGATGTATTTGTCCATCGTTTTCCTGCAGGAGACCTGTTCTGGGGCTGTTCCGGTCGTCCGGTCACTAGAAGCTTCGTCACTGAGTTGGATTTGGTCCACAGACACCGCGGTGACCCCTACTTCCTCCGTAGACGACGTGCTGCTGCTGAGCTGGCTGGGGCCCTGCAGAGAGGACGACAGGGGCGTGTTCAGTGTCGCGTAGTCCTCGGAGATGGTGTGCATGGAGCCCACACTGCGCATGGAGCCCACGCTCCGGAGTGCCGCCATCGCCTCCGACCAGCGGCTCTCAAACGCCAAATGGCGGAGACAAAAACAACAGTTCCCCGTTCAAGAGGGGGGCGGCCGGCCTATGGGAGCTCGCTAATCGTGCGCTCTCCAGCTTCGCGGGGCTTTCCCCGCATGAGACACGCACTGCCGAGCTTTACGAGACGCAGTGTGCCAAGTGCTCCTCCGGTGTCGTATGCAGCAGTGGGCTCGCAACAGTAGCTCGTAGTGGAGAGATACTGTACCAGCACACAGAGGACCTCAATGAGGCGGGCTGGAGTCGCGGAGGCAGTTCTTCGGTCCGCCCTGGCTATCCGCTCCGGCTGGCACATCATATCTTCCGCCCCGGAAGAGCTACATGTACACACTGAGAACCAAGAGCAACATGCTTATATTACGCATTTCATTCACTTTCCTACTTCGTGGCCTGCCTGGTCAAGTCTTTCTTTCCAGATACGTTTGGCTCTGCTCGAGGCTGGCGAATTTCGGGTGTCCGCGGGGTGTGTAGCACGTTAAAGGCACTTCGACGGGAGGTTGGAGACATCCCCATCACTGGAGTCCGCGCGAATTGTCCGGCCGCCATCCGAGCGCCAAGCTCCGGGTCGTCAGGCATGACGAAGAAGTTGGACCGGTTGCTTCTGTGGGTCGCAAACGGATCGAACCCTGCGCCGGACGTTCCGAACATGGCTACACGAGATGGCGGGGGTGGCATGGGCAGGTTCTCCGCCGCGAACACCTCTGCAAGACGGTCGTAGTCAACGGAGTGGTGGTTCACCACACTGCGGCCAAGTGCCAATGAACGACCGTCCAAGCACAACTCCGACAACGAATCACGGTAGCCATTGTTGGGTTGCAGGAAGTAGGAGGCCGTACTGAAGTCGCTCGTGGTGCTGATCTCGTTGGACAAGGCCTCCGCCAGCTTCTGGTCCAGTAGAGCCATTCGTGTCGCAATATTAGCCAAAGCGATGGACGGCTGGATCACTAACACCCCCTGGGCCTTCATCTCCTTGCTGAATCTGCAGTCCGGTACCAGAGCGATCATCCGTGGGTGAGTCTCTCCCAGTAGAGACTTAAGCAGGTGGATATTCTCGCGAGTACGGTTGGGGTCTCCCGTGAAGATCAGCACGTCTGCAGACGACATGGCCTTGGCGTTGTCCCGATCCTTGAGCGTGTTCTTGTACGTGATGAGGTCTCCCTTTGCGGTGCGTTTGAGGATGGTTTCATTCATCTTCTGCCACTTCTCAGCACGCTCTTCATCCAGTAGCGGCACGTTGACTTGTGCTCCGTAGAGCGAGAGATCGAGTGCCACCTCGAAAGCCACTTCATCGTCTCCGATGACGACTGCATTTTGCACTTTGTAGAATGGCAACAACGTTCGAGGGTCCTTGTTCCCGAGTGTCATAGCTGGGCTTGACAGTCGTCGGGCATCAAACATGCTAACGCTACTGAAATTCCGACCATGGATACTGCTGAGGTTTCCGCCGTGAATACTGCTGAGTCTCCCACTGTGAATGCTCTTGGAGATGTCTCCTTCGTTACTTCCTTCAACTGACCGGTCCTTCAAGGTCTCACCAGCACGACTCAAGCCCATAGCACACAACACCGGACCGATGATCTGGTTCACCACCACTGCAGCCACAATCGTCGCAGCGAACTCGGCCGCCCACGGTTCGTCACTCATAGCCTTCACTTCGTTGGCCAAACCCAGAGCCACACCAGCTTGAGGTGTCATTGTCAACCACAAGTTGTTGTACTGCTTCGGAGTCAACTTCAAAAGGAATCGTCCGCCGAAGTAGCAGGCGATGAAGATGGCTACGTACCGAAGACCAACGTACAGACTCATGAGTGGAATAGCAGCCACGACCTGGTCCAGCTTCAGTGCCGCGCCGGTCATGACGAAGAACGGCAGAAACATGTACGGAGCGACGGTATCGAGAATGACGTGCATGTCGTGACGGATAGAGGTGTAGTGGCCAGCGATGCACGAAGCGATCATGAGCACCAGCAACGGCTCAAACTTGACTTCCCACGACAAACTATAGGCTGCAGCGGTCGTTTCGGCCACGAGAGTAGTGGAAATGTAGAACATGTACCCCATGGACAGCCAGATGAAGCCCTTGACTGACAGCGCCATGTTCGACGTCCAACATGAACCTTTCTTCGGTTCAACTTCTTCGTTGTACGCGTTGTGAGGGTGGGGAGCCATGTCCCGATCCACCGAAGTCATCTTCTGGTCAGTACGTTGACTGTAGTACGTTGAGGCTCGATGTCCTGCAATTGCGTCGTGGTTGGAGTCTTCGTGTGGCTTTCCTCCCGGGATCTTGAAGATGAGGATCGTCACTCCGGCCAGGATCACACCCACCAGCACGTTAGCCAGCACAATACTCATCGTGAAGGCCAGGTTCAGCACAGACACGTCCAGGTTGGCGCAGTAGATGGAGCACACGATTCGAGAGATCGAGAAGGATACCAACACCACAAACTCGGCCGTCATAGTAGCTCCCAGCATCAGACTGGTGAATGGCCCCACACTGTTCAACTCGATCTTGATAGCCATTACAGTGGCAGGAGAACCAAGCACGGAAATGGACCCGAACATGAGTGCAATGCCCAACTGACAGTTGAGAACCATGTCGCTGTAGAAGAAGGACTCCTCGGCGAGTAGAACGGCGCCCGTGAGGATGATCATGGCCGTCACGTACAGTGTGGCTAGAAGAATCATGATCGACTTCAATTGAGGACGTAGTTCAGGCAGGTAGATCTCTTGTCCGGCCTGGAACGAGATGAACGACAGCGCTAAAGCACTCACGTAGTTCGAGAGCATCGTCACGCTGTTTTCGGTTATGAGATCAGCAACGAACGGACCAGCGATGATACCGATGACGAGGTAACCTGTAATGAGCGGGAGCTTGAACAACTTAGGGAAGAAGAGTCCGAGCGGGTGGGCAGCCACTAGGACGACGATGAAGGCGAGGCCGTACTGCAGTGTGTCGATGGTATTATTCCATGAGTTGAACGGGATTGTCTTGTCTTCGTCAGCATCTGCGGTACTCAGTTGACGGCTGTCACTCCGAAATGCTGGGCTGGCGGATGTGCCGTACAGGGATGCAACTAGCGAAATAGTTAGCAATAGGATCCGTAATGGTGGGGACGGGGTGATGGTTCGCCTGAAGGACATCATCGTCCTAACAAAACGATGAATCCCGAAGATGTTTGCACTCGATGGCGAAAGCTGGAATGACCGTGGTAGGGATAGCAATTGCTGGCACAAGATGGGGCGTTAAACACCCTTGTTGACTGGCAGCAAAGCACCTGGTCTTGATTTGCCAGAACTCGATTTTCGAGGTGATAAGAAAGACCGTATGTCCTGTGAGATGTGGAGGCCACGAAAAGCAACACTGCAAGCGTGACTGAGTCCATAAAGTGACCGTCAACTACACGCGTTGGGTGCATGGACTGAAGAACAGCGGGTTAGAGATTAAAATCGCATGTCACTTCACTTTGATTAAAATGCAACAGACATGTTGTAGCTCTCGGATATATCCAAGGAGGAATGAGTTTCGATCGAATCCCTTGTCGCTGACTGTATCCATAGCTCTCAAGCACGATATATTGCTGATTTTTGTAGTATGCGGAGAGAGATGGGGGTCTGGTCGGGATCTGGATCTGCAATGGTTGGTGTCTTTCTTACGCCTCCAGCTTCATAGCGGTACATGTACTGGGTACATGTACATTTTCGGTGGGTAAATAGTATTTACTAAATACATGGATTGCCTGCGAGCATCAACTTTTGTTTCCTCCCGGTCGATGCCGCACGTCGCTTGAAACGCTGACAAACGAATGACAGAACGACCGAGAAACACTTATCCTACGTTGAGATCGCGACCTTGGCAAAGCGGACGGTGTGCTCACAATGATCTCGTCGCCGTCGTCCGGGTCGTCACGGATGACGAAGAAGCTCGATCCATTGTCCCTGGTTGAAAACGGGTCGAATTCAGCAGCTGAAGTGCCAAACATGGCCACTCGAAAAGGTGGGGGCACCATCGGCAAGTTCTCGGCCGCTAACGTCTCCATAAGACGGTCGTAGTTCACTGAATGGTGATTCACCACGCTCCTACCCAACGCCAACCGACGAGTGTCCATGGCCATCTCTGAAACGGATCCTTGATGTCCTCTGTCAGCCTGCAAGAAGTACGAAGCCATACTGAAGTCGCTAGTCGTACTGATCTCATTCGACAGAGCTTCGGCTGCCTTGCTGTCCAGCAACGCCATACGCGTCGCAATGTTGGCTAGAGCAATGGACGGCTGGATCACCAACACACCTTGGGCCTTCATCTCCTTGCTGAACTTGCAGTCAGGCACGAATGCGATCATTCGAGGGTGATTATCGCCCACTAGAGACTTTAACATGCGGATATTCTCACGTGTGCGGTTCATATCACCTGTGAACACGATTACATCGGCCGAGGATATCGCTTGGGCATTGTCGCTGTCCTTGAGTATGTCCTTGTTCGAAATGAGCTCCCCCTTTGCACTTCTCTGCAAGATCGTTTCGTTCATCTTTTGCCACTTAGCGATGCGTTCTTGACCCAGAAGAGGAACGTTAACCCGTGCTCCATAGAGTGAAAGCTCTAACGCTAATTCAATAGCCACTTCATCGTCTCCAATGACAGCAGCGCTTTGCACCTTGTTAAATGGAAGTGGCTCTCTTGAATCTCCACTCTCATGCACTGAGAACCTGCTAGCTCTGACCGACAGTCGACTTTGTCGAGCTTTGTCATTCCCGTTCTCAAGGTCCTTCCCATCCGCAACAGCTTTATCATCGTGTTCTTCTGCTACTCGGTCCTTCAGCGTCTCGCCAGCGCCTCCCAAGCCCATCGCACACAGTACAGGACCCACAATCTGGTTCACCACCACTGCAGCCACAATAGTCGCAGCGAAATCTGCCGCCCACTGATCGTCACTCATAGCCTTCACTTCGTTAGCCAAACCCAACGCGACGCCAGCCTGAGGCGTCATCGTAAGCCACAGGTTGTTGTACTGCCTGGGCGTTAACTTGAGCAAGAATCGCCCTCCAACGTAGCAAGCGATGAAGATGGCTACGTACCGTAGCAGCACGTACACTGCCATCAGCGGAATGGCGTTTACCACTTGATCTAGCTTCAGCGCCGCGCCTGTCATGACGAAAAACGGTAGGAACATGTACGGAGCTGCGGTGTCGAGAATGACGTGCATTTCATGGCGAATTCCCGTGTGGTGTCCAGCGATACACGCGGCGATCATGAGAACCAGCAACGGCTCGAACTTGACTTCCCACGACAACCCAAAGGCTGCGTCGGTGGCCTTAGCGATTGTCGTCGTTGAGATGTAGAAGACGTACCCCATCGCCAACCAAATGAAGCCTTTCAAGCAGAGCGAGGTCTGCGGTGTCCAAAAGGAAGAGGATTCAGGCTTCTCATGCTCGATTTCGCCAGTGGAAACGTCGTGAGGGTGTTCCATATCTACTAGAGAAACTTTCACATCCGTCTTCTGGTTGTAGTAGGCTGAAGCACTGGGGCTTGCAGCATTATCGTCTTCATGTCCGTGGTGTTCAAGGTGTCCTCCACTCGGGATCTGGAATATCATGAACGTCACTCCTGCCAGAATTACGCCCAGTAACACGTTAGACAGCACGATGCTCAGTGTGAACAGTACGCTGCCAACTGATACGGCCAATTCAGCGCAGTAGATGGAGCACACAATCCGAGAGATCGAGAAGGATACCAACACCACAAACTCGGCCGTCATAGTAGCTCCCAGCATCAGACTGGTGAATGGCCCCACACTGTTCAACTCGATCTTGATAGCCATTACAGTGGCAGGAGAACCAAGCACGGAAATGGACCCGAACATGAGTGCAATGCCCAACTGGCAGCTTAGCGCTAGGTCGTCATAGAAGAAAGCGCTTTCAACAAGTAGATGCACCGACGTGAGAATGACCATAGCCGTCACGTATAGGGTACCAAGTAGAATGAAAATGGCTTTGAGTTGTGGTCGAAGTTCCGGCAAATAAATCTCTTGACCAGCTTGAAATGAAATGAATGACAATGCCAAAGCACTCACGTAGTTCGAGAGCATATACACAAGCCCCTCCGTTAGCAAGTTGGAGACGAACGGACCCGCGATAATACCGATAACCAGGTAACCCGTGATGAGCGGGAGCTTGAAAAACCTTGGGAAGAAGAGACCCAGCGGGTGTGCAGCTACCAGGACGATGACGAAGGCGAGTCCGTATCGCAGTGTGTCGATGGTGTTGCCCCAGGAGTTGAACGGCACGGTTTTGTCCGGGTCTCCCGCGGCTCCGCTTAATCGACGCGTAGTATTGTCAACTTCATTATCTTGTTGCCCAGAGACGACGCGCAAGAAGACCGCGATAACTGCAGCGAACGTCTGTATTATGGCCCTGCGGCCTGGTGAATGTCGCCGCATAGTCAAGTCCGTTTGAACGCTGTCCGATGTCGGAGGTGAATGCCGTAATGAAGCTAGTGTCATGCCCTCGTCGTGACGAGATGGGCCCGTTTAACATTTCTCAATAATTCGTGTTTGCAATGTCTCGATTTTTGATAGTCTATCCCAAGGCCCCTCTACTCGACGTAGCACCGGCTACATGTAGACATCGTCCTGGTCTTTCCAGTGGAAAGTTTCCACTAGCTTCTTATGTATTCGGAAGTGTGCCAAAGCAAGAGGGTATTTCAAATGCAATCGATAGTTCCGTATAGACATCACCAACCTCCTCGTTTTCTGGTCGCTATTCATAGTTTCCAGCTATAATATAGATCCCCTACTCCAACAAGTAGTTATCCTACTTGATCCACGCATGCACTACGACAGCTTAAAACATGTACTTCCCGAAGGCCTGAGCTTAGAAACCGGTATGGGTACGTCCGGGTGTGCGTCTTCCTCGACCACCACTGATACCGCGTTGCATGCGACTCGCTCCAAGGATCGATGGCCGCTGGAAACTTAGTCTGGGGTTGCCTCTAGACGAATGAGCTTCCATGATTACCTCGTCCCCCTCATTCTCATCGTGCATGACGAAAAACTCCGACTGGTTCCGTTCGCGCTGGAAAGGATCGAAGCCGGCAGCCGACGATGTGCCGAACATGGCTACACGAGACGGTGGAGGCGGCATGGGTAAATTTTCCGAGTGAAGAGCCTCGGCAAGACGGTCGTAGTCCACTGAATGGTGGCTCACCACATTGCGACCAAGTGCCAAGCGCCGGCCTTCCAACCGCATATCTGCCAGGTCTCCACCGTCATTACGCAAGAAGTACGAAGCTGTACTGAAGTCGCTTGTCGTACTGATCTCGTTGGACAAGGCCTCCGCCAGCTTCTGGTCCAGTAGAGCCATACGAGTCGCGATATTTGCTAAAGCAATGGACGGCTGGATCACCAACACTCCCTGGGCCTTCATCTCCTTGCTAAACTTGCAGTCCGGTACAAGTGCGATCATTCTTGGGTGGGAAGCTCCGAGCAGAGATTTGAGTAACTGGACGTTCTCCCGCGTACGGTTGGCGTCGCCAGTGAAGATGAGGACATCCGCTGCTGACATGGCTTGTGCGTTGTCACGGTCCTTGAGTGTGTTCTTGTACGAGATGAGGTCTCCCTTGGCAGTGCGTTTGAGAATGGTTTCGTTCATCTTCTGCCACTTGCTGGTGCGTTCTTCATCCAGAAGAGGCACGTTGACTTGTGCTCCGTAGAGCGAAAGCTCCAGTGCAACTTCAAACGCGACCTCATCGTCTCCGATAACGACAGCATTTTGCACTTTGTAGAACGGTAGGAGCGATCGTGGGTCTCCATTGCCCATGGTTACTGCAGGACTGGACATCCGACGACTGACTTCGAACTGACTTACACCGCCTCCATGAATGCTGCTGAACCTCCCGCCGTAGTTGGTACTGCTGAAGCCTCCGCCGTGAATGCTCTTATCCAGGTTATCTGCGTCCTTGGAAGAAGCCACGTCAGCTTCCATCATGCGGTCCTTCAAAGTCTCACCTGCACGACCCAAGCCCATAGCGCACAGTACAGGGCCAATGATCTGGTTCACCACCACTGCAGCAACGATCGTTGCGGAGAACTCCGCCGCCCAAGCCTCTTCACTCATAGCTTGAACTTCGTTGGCCAGACCCAGAGCCACACCAGCTTGAGGTGTCATTGTCAACCACAAGTTGTTGTATTGCCTCGGCGTCAGCTTGAGCACGTATCGACCGCCAAAGTAGCAGGCGATGAAGATGGCAACATACCGCAGGATAACGTACAAACTCATGAGTGGAATAGCAGCCACGACCTGGTCCAGCTTCAGTGCTGCGCCGGTCATGACGAAGAACGGCAGAAACATGTACGGAGCGACGGTATCGAGAATGACGTGCATGTCGTGACGGATAGAGGTGTAGTGACCAGCGATGCACGACGCGATCATGAGCACAAGAAGCGCTTCAAACTTGATCTCCCACGACAACCCGAAGGCAGCAGCGGTTGCTTCGGCCACGAGAGAGCTGGAAATGTAGAACATGTACCCCATGGACAGCCAGATGAAGCCCTTGAGGGAGAGCGCTGCTCTGGGCGACAGGAATCCCGAGGGAGGGGCGTGCTGTAGCTCGTCCAACGAACACTCGTCGGCTCCGTTGTGCGGGTGCGGCTCCATGTCCGGATTAGAGGGGACAACCTTCTCGTTGGTCTTCTGGTCGCTGTAGGACGTCGTGTTCGGCCTTGCAGCCCCGTGGTCAGCCCCGTGGTCTTCGTGGTGCTCACCACCGGGAATTTTAAAGATCAGGATCGTCAAACCGGCGAGGAGAACGCCGACAAAGACATTGGAAACGACGATCCCCATGGTGTACGTCAGGTTGAGCATGGACACATCCAGTTTGGCGCAGTAAATGGACGTGACGATTCGGGAGATGGAGAACGACACGAGCACGATGAACTCGGCCGTCATTGTCGCTCCAAGCATTAGACTGGTAAAGGGCCCAACGCTGTTCAGTTCAATCTTGATAGCCATTACAGTGGCAGGAGAGCCCAGCACGGAAATGGACCCGAACATGAGCGCGATACCTAGTTGACAGGCCATTCCCATATCGTCGTAAAAGAAGGCACTCTCCATGATCAGAACTCCCGCTGAGAGGATGACCATGGCCGTACCATACAGCACACCGAGCAGAATCATGATGGATTTAAGTTGCGGACGAAGTTCCGGCAGGTAAATCTCCTGGCCGGCCTGGAACGAGATGAATGACAGCGCCAGAGCACTGACGTAGGTCGACAACATCTTCACGAGATCCTCAGAGAGCAGGTTGGAGACGAAGGGGCCAGCGATGACACCGATCACCAAGTATCCCGTGATAAGCGGCAACTTGAACAGCTTTGGGAAGAAAAGTCCGAGCGGGTGGGCAGCAACCAGCACGACGACGAAAGCGAGCACGTACTGGAGCGTGTCGATAGCGTTGCTCCATGAGTTGAATGGCACGGTTTTGTTCTTGTCGCCTCCCCCACCACTGAGTCGGCGGGTGTATACATCCTGATCGTCGTTATCTTCCCGCAACGCAGAATGACCTGAAGTTGAATGCAAGGAAGTGGCTACGACCAGCGCAATCAAGAGCAAGAGCCTCATTGAGTGCGGTTGCATGGTGCGGGCCGCGAAGGCCATTTCGTCTTGAAGTTAAACGCTTTAGGTTGAGCTATTGGCAGTAAATCCTAGAATGAACAGGTTGCGGTCTGTTGAACAAACCCAAGGCACGTGCTTGATCCAGTGATTGGCCTTGGGCAAGTGAGAAATTGTACGCTGGACGAAGATGGACAGCATCCGATGATGCAGCTCCAGCGGGAGGACAAAGTCCGGCTTCATGTGGTCGCCAATTTGCCGGATTACATGTACCCAGACAGACAGGGCCTTGGTTGCACTGTCAATGCAGGTCACATGCAGGTGAATTGATGGTGTGGAGCGATTAACTCGCTTTAATTCGATGTGTCCGAACGATATGGACTTGACGTGTACATGTACCTAAATGGCAGCACCATGGAAATGGCTTTCTTGCAGAATTGTGGCAACAGTGGGTTTCTCCAAATCCCAGGCAAGACGGCGCTTTTCACGACACACTTGCCTGCATTTCGTCCTTACGCTAGAATTCGGTGGCAATCGACGGTGAATTCGCAGTGGCATTGGAACCCCCGAGAGTAAACAAAGGCGTTGGAAGAACGTGGATAGGAATGCCGGTTGATAATCCGAGGTGCAGTTTAGTTTGCGTTCGGAAGATACAGCAGGATACCGTATTTCGCATGTAGAGAGATGCACCCAATGTTCACAGGCAAATCACTAACATTTATCAACCTTTAAATTCTATGTTCACAAAAAATATAAATTTACAAAATACTCAAACAAATATTTTTTTAAAGATAATTATTAAGAACAGAGCCAAAGTAAAATGTATTTAGACACAAACTTCCTCTACAATGCGGTCAAAGTCATCGATCAGCCAAAGAAAGCTGCTGCAGCTCAGCAACTAATGCTGCCGCTGCCATACAGCCATCACTCACATCCAGGCCGCACTTCTTGTAGCCATTAGCGATAGTCTGAGAACTCAAAGCTTCCCACGCACTGCATATCCATCGACACATGCCTGCACGGCCTGGCGGTAGCAACTTGAACTTCTCTCCTTCCGCCCTTGGCCTCTTCAGCTGTTCTCCAGCCAGCACGCCCTTAAATGTGCCTTGAAAGGATGGTTCCATGCTACGTCTGCTGGCTGACAGACAAACGTAGCATTAGGAGGAACCTTCATTAGGACGACATTAATGGAAGTAGCGTAGGCAGTAACTTCTGCGGTCCAATGTCCGCTAAAATCGTCCCAGAGGAGCAGAACGGGCTCCTCTGGTGACGATCGGTGCCCAAAATGGTATTCTAAAAACTGGAGAGAAAGATTGCGATTCCACCAGCCTTAACAAATTCATAAAGTTAGTTTTCTTCGAAAGAACTCAACATTATACACAATACCTTTTTTGTTTGCGTAAATTTGTTGCCCAGTCTCGTTTTTTAGGCTTTGTATCTCCCGCCATGTCCGAACACCAGACCCGCAGCGCTTCTCGTTGTTGGTCTCAATCGTTTGCTTGTTTTTAGATGGCTTCATCTTAAAGATAACAAACGGATTGTATCGCTTTCCAGTTGAATCTCCCAGCAGCATCACCGTTGCACGTTCCTTCGAAGCACCCCCACATTTAACCCATACCGTTTTCGCCCCGCGTGCGTTTATCGTTTTTCGCATGGGCAAGTACTAAAAAAAACGCTGCTACAAATACCAAACTTGTTAATTAAAAATAAAAACAATTTATAAAATAAATATAAACTTCAAACCTGTTTGGTCCGCATTAAAAATGCGGGTGATGCCCAATTGCTGCACCTTCTGCTCCACTTCTGTAGCAAATGCTGCTCTTACTTTCTCGATATCAGCAGGACTAACTTGCCCTTGTCGTGTAGGCGCCCTCATGCTGAGCCGGTGACGACGTTTGAAGCCGTTTATCCACTTGTCGGAGGACTTGAAGCCGACGATGTCGTGCTCTGCAGCGGCACGGCGAGCTTCCATAGATAACATACGAGGAGAAATAGGCACCCCCTCCCCCCTTAGACTATTCACCCACGCAACAATCTCTAATTCTACCTCGTTAGGTAAAATAGTGCCTACACCAACACTACGCACCTTTAAATGGCTATCTTTTTGCCATTTGAGAGCTGCTTCAAGCTTGGGAGCCTCTCGCTGCCAGCGCTGGATCATGGTTCTTTTAGAGTTGTAAAACTCTGGCGCAAGGTTATGCCAGAAGCGGTCAATGGTATGGCGCATTTTGGGTAGGGGGGCACTAGCCCAGTAGGACAGAATCTCGAGCTTCTTGGTCACGGTAATGCTCTTGACAATGTGCTTTGTATGGTGGCGGCCCTTTCCGTCAAGCCTTGGCCTGCCCGGCGGCTTTGGCTTGACACGAGTCATCGCGTGCGCGAATTGGAATGGTGTTGCGGACAATCAGGTGCATCTCTCTACATGCGAAAATCTATTGAGTGTATATGTCGATTTTGATTGGATAAAATGTAGGTGCATCTCATATGCCGGCGCATCTCTCTACATGCGAAATACGGTAGACGGATTAACACCCGTGTGACAGTTGCATCCAAGTTCGAGTCTACACTGTACAGTACAAGTACACTGTACACGTAATGGCCACAGCAAGAAGTTCCGACATGATCGCCAAGTGCATGCACATGTAAAAAAAATAATGAAGTTGAAGTGACCCTAAAAGCAGTAACTGAAGCTTGACGTTGACTGCGTCGTACTGCAGTTGTTTCTACTTACCTCGCTTGACTTCACCAGGCAGCGTCAACAGCAGTCCTCAGCGAGCCAGCAGCACATAGGATACATCCCAATTGGGTGTAGTTTTCAATGGACCCCAACAAGAGCCACTGTACTTCATTTTTAAATCGTTCCCACGAACACCCAGCACAAAGTGACTGTTTAAGTGGCGATTCCAGCTAAAGATTACATGGAGTACGCAGGGAATTGCTGCGTAGAATGAGTAAGAACTGAAGTTATAGCCTTATACATGTAGCTGTGTCACTTTCACAAGCTGCAAAAGATGTTCGTGACGTTGAAAAGCGTCCAGTATACAGTGTATACACACCCACCGAAACTCGAAAAGCGAGCTGGCAACGACGCACTTCATACATGGTAAGTGCAGTCTACCGAATCCCTTGCACTGTGCTACTGTACTTACAGGCGACATCGAATTGTAGATCGCATTAGGCTGCACATGTAGTTTCCACTTGGTGGACTTTGGCCACACGACTTTTCGTCACAGTCGGTTACGTTAGTCTTTGTTTCTGTCGCAGCAGGCCGCTCTCGACCAATCGCCTCTGCCGCCCCTTTTGCACCACTCACTGCAGTCTCCAAACTTCCGCCGGTTGCGCAATACCAGTCAATCGACGCAAGCATGAGGAGCGACGTGACCGCCGAGGAAGTGGCCATGCTGCAGCGGCCGTTCGTGCGCGGAGAGACCGACATCTTCGCGTACCTGACGGCGCTCATGAAGCAGCGCACGTTGGTATGTTTTTGTCGCAGAGACGACTTCGAGTTCACGATAAAACACTAACATTTCCCCCTTCTAATGGTAATTTTGTGTATTTGCTGTAGATTTTCGACGGAGGTATGGGCACTATGATCCAGACCCACAAGTTCTCCGAGGAAGATTTCCGTGGCGAGCGATTTAAAGACTCTCCGTGCCTCGTGAAGGGCAACAACGACCTGCTGTCCATCACTCAGCCGCAGGTTATCAAGGACATCCACAAGGAGTACATGCAGATTGGCCGGGCGCAGCTTATCGGTACCAATACCTTTTCAGGCACGACCATTGCGCAGGCCGATTATCAGATGGAACACTTGGTCTACGAGCTCAATTTCGAGTCCGCCAAGCTCGCCCGAGAGGCGGCCGATGAGGTGGAGCAGCTGAACCCGTTGCTTCCGCGCTTCGTTGCTGGATCTATTGGTCCTACGAACAGAACATTGTCGATCTCTCCAAATGTAGAGGACCCGGGTTTCCGTAACGTGACGTTCGATGAACTGGTGGAGGCTTACTACACACAAGTGGAGGGCCTTGTGGATGGCGGCAGTGACGTGTTGTTGGTGGAAACGATCTTCGACACGCTGAATGCTAAAGCTGCAGTCTTTGCCATTGACAAGTACCAGGAAGCCACGGGCCGCAAGCTGCCGCTGTTCATCTCCGGTACGATTGTGGATATGAGTGGACGAACGCTGTCTGGTCAGACCACAGAGGCCTTTTACGTGAGTCTGCGCCACTCCAAGCCCTTCTGTATCGGTTTGAACTGCGCGTTGGGTGCCAACCAGATGAAGCCATTCCTCCAGCGCCTGGCCAATGTGGCGGAATGTTTCGTTTCGGTATACGCCAATGCTGGTCTGCCCAATGCCATGGGTGGATACGACGATACACCTGCGATGATGGCCGAGTACTGCGAGGAGTTCTCCAAGGACTGCCTGGTTAATATGATGGGGGGATGTTGCGGTACGACGCCCCAGCACATTGAAGCTATCGCAATCATGACCACGAAGTACGAACCACGCCCGCTGCCCGAGCTGAAGGACCCGTTCATGTGGCTTTCAGGCCTTGAAGACATGATTGTGACGAAGGAGCGTTTCAGCTTCCTGAACGTCGGTGAGCGTTGCAACATCTCCGGTTCGATCCGCTTCAAACGGCTCATCATGAAGGGCGACTACGGTACTGCGATGGACGTTGCCAGACAGCAGGTTGAAGACGGAGCCATGGTTATCGATGTGAACGTTGACGACGGAATGCTGGACGGTGTGGCCGCGATGGAGCGATTCCTGAAGATTGCTGTGACCGAACCCGACGTGTCCAAGGTCCCGTTCATGGTTGATTCGTCCAAGTTCCACATCGTGGAGGCTGGCCTCAAGTGTGTTCAGGGCAAGTGCATCGTCAACAGTATCTCGCTCAAGGTGGGCAAGGAGCTTTTCATGGAACACGCACGTGTCGTCAAGAGACACGGCGCCGCTGTGGTGGTCATGGCCTTTGACGAAGAAGGCCAGGCTGCGACAGAAGCCGAGAAGGTCCGCATTTGCAAGCGCTCGTACGATATTCTGGTGGATGAAGTGGGTTTCCCACCAGAAGATATCATCTTCGACCCGAACATTCTTACGGTCGCTACTGGTATGGAGGAGCACAACAACTACGGAGTCGACTTTATTAACGCCTGTCGAATCATCAAGGAGCAGAACCCGTACTGTAAAATCAGTGGCGGTGTCTCCAACTTGTCGTTCGGTTTCCGAGGCGTGAACGTTATTCGAGAGGCGATCCATAGTGTTTTCTTGTATCACGCCGTCAAGGCCGGTATGGACATGGGTATTGTAAACGCCGCCATGCTCGAGGTGTACGATGATATCCCGGAGGACCTACTCAAGTTAGTCGAAGATGTGGTTCTAAATCGTCACCCGGATGCCACTGAGGCGCTTCTGGACCGCTCATTGATCGAAAAGGAGAAGGCTGATGCTGCGAAGAGGGGCGGCGCTGTGGCAGCTGGTGGTAACAAGCAGGAATGGAGAAACAAACCTATCGGAGAAAGACTCACGCATGCTTTGGTGAAGGGGATTTCAGAGTTCATCGACCAGGACGTGGAGGAAATGCGCCAGGTTGCGGACAAGCCCCTTCACGTAATTGAAGGTCCTCTCATGGACGGAATGAATGTGGTGGGCGAGCTCTTCGGATCGGGCAAGATGTTTTTGCCGCAAGTCATTAAGTCTGCTCGTGTGATGAAGAAGGCCGTGGCGTATCTGCTTCCGTTCATGGAAGAGGAGAAGAACCAACGTCGCCTCGAAAATGTTGCCAATGGGATCGCGAACGAAGACGAAGACGAGGACTCGCAGTACGCTGGCAAGGTGCTTATTGCCACCGTAAAGGGAGATGTCCATGATATCGGCAAGAACATTGTGGGGGTGGTGCTCGGCTGCAACAACTACAAGATCATCGACCTGGGCGTCATGGTCCCGTGTGAAGATATTCTGGCTGCAGCCAAGAAGCACAACGTCGACGTGATCGGTCTGTCGGGTCTGATTACCCCGTCGCTGGACGAAATGGTATACGTTGCTCGCGAGATGAGCAAGGCCGGTCTGAAGATTCCGCTCATTGTTGGTGGTGCTACCACTTCCAAGATGCACGCTGCTGTCAAGATCGCTCCGCACTACTCCACTCCTGAGCACCCAGTGATGCACGTGCTGGATGCTTCGCGTAGTGTGGTTGTGGTTGGCAACTTGCTCCGTCAGGACGAGGAACGCGACGAGTTCGTGGAGGAAGTCATGGAGGAGTACGAGGAGATGCGTGAGGACTACTACGCTTCACTCGACGACATCAAGTTGATCGGCTTCCAAGATGCAAAGACCAAGAGCTACCAGATCGACTACACCGCCAAGCCTCCATTCGAGAAGGTCAACCGTGTGGGTCTTCACGTCATTGAGGACCTGCCGCTCGAGGAACTGGTGCCTTTCATTGACTGGAACCCGTTCTTCCAGACGTGGGAGCTGCGCGGTCGATACCCGAACCGTGGGTACCCGAAGATCTTCGACGATGAGACGGTGGGTGGAGAGGCTCGGAAGGTATTCGACGAAGCCCAGAAGCTGCTGCAGGAGATCATTGACAAGAAGCTGCTTCGTGTACGCGGCGTCTCGGGCATCTTCCCTGCCTACCGCGAGGGCGAGGACGTGATCGTATGCGACCCGAAGAACCCGGACCAGGAGATCTCCAAGTTCTGCATGTTGCGTCAGCAGGCCGAGAAGGAGACCAGCGACCCGTACATGTCGTTGGCTGATTTCATCGCCCCCAAGGGCGTTGGCGGCCAGGACTACATCGGAGGCTTCGCTGTCGGTGTGTTTGGCGTGGAGGAGATGGCGGCCAAGTTCGAAGCCGACCACGACGACTTCAATAAGATCATGTCCCAAGCCATTGGCGATCGATTGGCGGAAGCCTTTGCTGAGTACATTCACCGTGAGATGCGTGTGAAGGACTGGGGCTACGCTGCTGATGAGGTGCTGGACAGGGAGGATCTGCTTAAGGTCAAGTACGATGGTATCCGTCCAGCCCCGGGTTACCCGTCGCAACCGGATCACACTGAGAAGCGTGCGCTTTGGGACTTGCTGAAGGCGGACGAGCTGATTGGCTTGACTCTCACTGACAGCTACATGATGCTGCCCGGTTCGGCCGTCAGTGCGCTGTGCTTTGCACACCCGGACTCGCAGTACTTCGCAGTGGGCAAGGTCGGCAAGGACCAGGTGGTGGAGTACGCCAAGCGTAAGGGCCTGTCGCTCGAGGAGACGGAGCGCTGGCTGGCGCCGATCCTCGGCTACGACCGCTCGGCTTAAGCGGAGAGCCCTGGAGACTTGTGTATCTCCTTAGTGCCTTTGGTCCGAAGTAACGAGAGTGTGACCTGCTGGTTTGTCACTGCGTTGGTGGGCGTCTGGACGATAGCAATGCCAATGGAGAGGCGGGCATCCTGCAACTAGGCCTGCCTGCTCCATTGCCATTGCTGCGTGCATTACGGACGGAACTATTCGCTCATTTTGAGCTTCTTGAGCGAATGGTCAAATCCAGACGAACTGCCTAGCAGACGACAGTCAGCGGAGAGCACCACATTGCGTAGGCCGAGTAATCTGGTGAACATGACGTTGTGCATCTACAGTATCATTGTCTACAGTATGTATCGTTGGTTTTCATTGCGTTTCTGCCAGCAAACAAAATAGTAGTTAAATACTACTTTTCACGCTACGCTGTACTACTATTGATTCATAATATATAATGTAGTAGTATACTACAGATGCACACAATAGTAGTATCGGTCCTTATGAATAGTCCGAATATTCCAATTGAGTCATACTGAATGACTCATACGTCTTCTCCCGACAATTAGTATTTGTATAAGTAAAGCATCGTACAAATTTTTTTCAATGCTTTTCATGACAGGTAAGAGCTGCAAAATTTGACGGAGCTGTGGTTTAACCGCCAACAACCCTCCATTCATTTTCAGGAGGAAGTTCGTGCATGAGTGCGTGGCAGCAACCAACAATGTCAATATACTTCCGAAGAATAGGAGCGCAAAAGGCAATGCGCAAGGCAAGCAGCGCGAAGAAGAAATAGGCGCGGGTACGAAAATCTCGCAGAGCGTCCGGCTCGAACCACAAACGACTCTGCTCGACAAGGAGAAGTGTCTTTGGAAGACACCCATCGCTGAAATGGCGAGGAGGTCTTGTGCGCCAAAACTCCTGTAGCTGGCAAAATACGCCAACGACGACCCTCCATTAATCTTCAGGAGGAAGTTCGTACATGAGTGCGTGGACGCAATAGACAAAGTCAACGATGAAGGCGCCGTTTCAAGTAGTCATTTTCCTAATTCGAGACCCACTAAATCGATAACCGTTCAAGAGAGCGTCGCTTGGCTACGCTCGAGTTGGACCAACAGATCCATATGACACGGCATACCTACCATGCGCTGTTCCAGAGATAACCTGCGCTACTGACAAATAGCACGTGGAACGGTGGGTCCGTATGGCACGACATGTCTACCCTGCACTGTATAAATACCGACCAAAGTAACAACTTCGTTTGCAACTACGTTTTGATTGGCTAATATCAAATTATTAGCACAGTGCAAGATTACTGTAGACGAAGACTAGGATGACCACCTCGCCTACGGTCAACACGGAGAGCAGTCAGGATGCTCGACACAGGAAGTTGCCTACCACACGCAGAGTAAACTTTGTCTATCGCAATGTCACTAGTGTAGCCTGAACGAATGAGCGTCGCCACGACATCCCAAAAGACTTTTCTCCGAGAAAATGCGAACTTGGTGGCGCCTCGTTCGATCGGTGTGAAGTCCTTGGCCGGCTTTAGCCCGCCATTACCAAACTGAAATCCATGCCATAGCTCGAACAAGTGCTTCGGCCGCTTTGATAGCCGTGCAACTCTCGTTACCGGAGCAACTACCACAGACGAAGGCGTATTTAGGTGGACGGCGGGCTGCATCACTGCTCGCTTCAATATCGCCTGAATCTTTTGTAGTTCACGCTGAGTTTCATGTCGAGATCGCTGCATCTCGCTCATTAACTCTGACACAGACCGCCGTACAGCTGCATATTGCGAGTGAAGAGCAGCAAACTCTCGGCAAATACCTTCTCCTCCAGCCATGCTGTTAGCATGGAATCCTCGAGTATTTACATCGGCTGCACCAGCTTGAGTATCAATAGTGACGAGATTAAGTTGAGATCCATCGCCCATGACAAAAAATTCCACTCGGTCTATCGGATTTAGAGCTGGTCTCCCTCCCGAATTAACGTAAGCGCCAATAATTTTCTGCTTGAGTAGATCTAGAATGAGCTCGTATGTGTAGTTGCCAGAGGGCTCCATAGCTGCCCATAACAACGGCATCGCCAGTGTCATCGCCACCGCCTCGCCCATCACTTGTTTGATTGTAGGGGCTATCTGGTCAACTAATAGCGTTGGTGGAACACAGCTGATCCCATTTTTGAGTACGTAGAAGCATGGACCTAGTGGTCCCGCCAGTGCTGCTGCAGTACAGGCGTCTGGGTATGGCTGCGTGTTGTCAATGTAGACGTCGACGACGCCTTTGCGCGTGCGCCAGCGATCACGGCGGTTAACAAAGTCCTTTGACATTCCGCACCGAGTAGCATACGTCGCTGCACCCTTGCGAAAGCTGTGTGTCCCAAGTTTCCCGGCCTTCACATTCTTAAAAGCAGTGCCCTTTACTATGTCTCCCAAAAAGCGACGCACTGCACGATCTCCATCCTTCGGGTTGCCGTAGATAAACTCCGAGCTCAAAACATTGGTGCTCGCCTCAAATGTAGACGGCCAGGTTGAGTAACGCACACATTTTAGGATCCATACTACCGAGAACAATCTGCTCCGGGGCGTCTCGCTCTTCGTGTATGTTCTTCGACCAGCGCACCTGGCGCAATAGTGTGGAAGGGTATTGCCTATTCGGCACGAAGTTGGCGAACTGTAACTTCATCATGTCATCTATACGAGCCATAATGTGCCACTGCAAGGTAAGGACGCTGCTCACCATGTACGCCGTCTCACCCTTCCCCCATTTTGAGCGCACAAGAGACAGCGAATTCAGGAACTCATCAAACTCAAGGCTGCGCCGCGCTTTGGGCTCAACACCCTCTCGACGAACTTCAAACTTCTTCACCCGCTTGATCAGCTTATTGACCGCGTCTGAGCGAGTAGGATTTCCGCGCGCTGTCACAGGGTCCCACGATGCGTTTATGCGGGGCATGAATGATGATATGGCCTTCTTAGAGAACTCTAATGTCGCTGATCGGCGATGAACAGGTCTCATGTCGTCGCTCGGGACTGGGCTTCCGTATACTAGCTCATTCATCCAGCGGCATATGTGTTCGGGGGTGATGCCAAGCAACTCCTCCATAGTGAAGGCGCGGTCGCTGCAGTACTCGACGCCGTCCTTGTAGGACATGAACTTGAGGAGCTCGGGCTTATAGCGACTCGTCATGGTTTCTGCGATTTTCAAGTCAGTGCACGTTTACCTAATTTTTGTATTATGGCTCCACACCATGTCTAATTGCAACCCTGACGAGCTGTTTGTATAGAATCTGAGTTGTCAATCAGGCTTTGTTTTACTATGGTGCACACTACCCAAGTTGAGACGCACACCCCACTTCTCCAACACGGTACCGACCAAAATCCTTGTCGGTACCATGCATCTGGCCAATCACGGGCCGAGAATCGCCAGAAACACAACCCCGGTTGCAAATGGCCGGTAATGTTATGGTGTTGTTTTCAAAAGCATAAGAAGATCCCGCACCATGTATTATGTTCGAAAAGGAGAAGTATCTTTGAAGACGTTCGTGATGAGAGGGCTACGCACCAAAGCACATGGTCTTTCCTTACCCTAGTTTTAGCAATTTTTACCTAAACCTCATAGTAAGAGATAAAGTCAGCGTTAAGAAGCTGAGCAAATAGTTGAAACAAGAAATAGTAATTGTTGTGCCATTATTACAACACATAATACTAATAATTTATTTTTCAATACTTTTTCCAACTTGAAGTAAAAGTGCCCACGTTTTTGTCTGCACTGCTACTTGAACCGTTCTGGGGTCGACTCGCCGTCAGTCCGCAATCTCCGGTGGTCAAGCCAAGCCGCTTCTCCTTTCATCCATGTGGCGCGTAGGTGGCTCCTCCGTTGGCCTCCGCCGTGCAGTCGCAGCCTCTCGCCTGCCACTGCTTCGCGCTTTGAGCACCAAACTGGGCGAGTCTGCGTACCCTCCGCAATGGCTCAAGATGGCGACTAAAGAGCTCAAAGGCAAGGATCCAACCACGCACTTAGTGTGGCACACGCCTGAGGGCATCCCTATCAAGCCTCTGTACACACAGAACGACCTGGAGGACCTGGAGCTCGTGCAGGCGCCTGGCACCTTCCCGTTCACGCGTGGGCCCTACGCCTCCATGTACACAGCCAAACCCTGGACAGTTCGACAGTACGCCGGTTTTAGTACGGCCGAGGAGTCCAATGCCTTCTATCGGAAGAATCTGGCTGCCGGCCAGCAAGGTCTGAGTGTGGCTTTTGATCTGGCCACCCATAGAGGATACGATTCAGACCACCCACGTGTCCACGGAGACGTTGGAATGGCTGGTGTGCCTATTGACTCCATTGCAGACATGAAAGTCCTGTTCGATGGTATTCCGCTGGATAAAATGTCCGTGTCCATGACAATGAACGGCGCTGTACTGCCTATCTTAGCCATGTACATTGTCACGGCCGAGGAGCAAGGAGTTGACCAGAAATTGCTGTCCGGTACCATTCAGAACGATATTTTGAAGGAGTTCATGGTGCGGAATACCTTCATTTATCCACCGACGCCCAGTATGAGAATCATTCAGGATATCTTCGGGTACACGTCTGAGTACATGCCGAAATACAACTCCATCTCGATCTCCGGATACCACATGCAGGAAGCAGGAGCCGACGCGAGGCTAGAACTGGCGTTCACTATTGCTGATGGCATTGAGTACGTACGTGCAGCACAGGCGGCTGGACTGGATGTGGATGCTGTGGCCCCGCGACTGTCGTTCTTCTTTGCTATTGGCATGAATTTCTACATGGAAGTGGCCAAATTACGTGCAGCGAGAAAGCTCTGGGCCAACTTGATGCAGGACAAGTTCCAACCGAAGAATGGCAAGAGTTTGCTGCTCCGGACGCACTGCCAGACGTCCGGATACTCGCTGACTGAACAGGACCCGTACAACAACATTATGCGGACGACAGTGGAGGCCATGGCTGCCGTTATGGGAGGCACGCAGAGTCTTCACACGAACGCTCTGGACGAAGCACTGGGTCTACCTACCGAATTCAGCGCGCGTTTGGCTCGTAACACGCAGCTCGTACTGCAAGAGGAGACCGGTATCCCACGTGTGGCAGATCCGTGGGGTGGGTCGTACCTGATGGAAACCCTAACGCAGGAATTGTACGACGCAGCCCTGGAAGTGATTAACGAAGTTGAAGAGCTTGGTGGAATGGCAAAAGCCATCGAGTCCGGTATGGCGAAATTGCGAATCGAAGAAAGCGCCACTAAGAAGCAGGCGCGGGTGGATTCGCGTGAAGAGACCATCGTCGGCGTGAACAAGTACGTGGTGGAGAACCCAGACACGGTGGACGTGCTCACAATCGATAATACAGCGGTGCGCAAGAAACAGATCGCGCGTATCAAAGAGACCAAAGCCAACCGCGACGAAGCTGCAGCCCAAGCGTGTTTACAGAAGTTGCGGGATTCAGCAGCACTGACAGAGAGCACGGGCCCAGGGAAGCACCCAATGAACCTGCTCAAGCTCTCGGTGAATGCTGCACGAGCACGTTGCACGGTGGGTGAGATCTCAGAGGCACTAGAGAACGTTTGGGGTCGACACGTCCCTAAGAGCTCGGTCGTGTCAGGTGCATACCGTAACGAGTACAAGCACAACGAAGAAGCCGAAGCGGAATACAACGAAGTCGTCAAGGAGATTGAAGCGTTTTCGGAGCGCTTTGGCCGCCGACCTCGTATGCTTGTTGCCAAAATGGGTCAGGACGGCCACGATCGCGGTGCTAAGGTGATTGCCTCGGGATACTCAGATATGGGCTTTGATGTCGATGTGGGTCCTCTCTTCTCGGTACGTTGCTGGTTTTACCTTGTGGTGATAGAGTTGAAAGTTAATGCTAGGGTCTTCCTCGCTTTCTGTAGACGCCGGAAGAAACAGCTCGCCAAGCCATCGATGCTGATGTGCATTGCGTGGGTGTGAGCTCTCTCGCTGCCGGTCACAATACGTTGGTGCCAGCGCTTGTGAATGCTCTGAAGAAGGAGAACGCCGAGCACATTCTGGTCATCTGTGGAGGGGTCATCCCGCCCAAGGACTATCAGTCACTCTATGATGCGGGCGTGGGAGCGATCTTCGGCCCCGGCACGCGTCTACCTGTCAGTGCCCTGGAAACTCTGCGCGTCATCATAAAGAAGTCGGAAGAAAACGATGCCAAGGGCCTCTAGGAACCGACAAAAGAAGACCCCAATCTACGTAAAGATGTCAGACGTACGACGCTGTTCTTTTTCACTTTTCAATATCACACCGCGTTGCCTTTTGTGTGCTGTGCACTTAAACAAATGTGCCTCTTACCTTTCTCGATCCCTTAACTCAAAACCTACAGGAGACACATATTTCTCAAAACCTACTTACTATACGAGAGGCTGCGTTCGCCTACCCGCTCATTCTTGACTTCCCTCGCTGGATACCGCCTTATCTTCGAGTTCGTCTTTGACTTGCGAAGTTTCCTCGGAAACTTGAGCAAGAGTAGCGCTCTGACGACGGTGGCGGCGCTTGGCTTGTTGTCGACGCATGGCAGCGGCCTGGACCTCCTCGGAAAGTTGTCGTAGCGTAAAATTGGGGAACACTTGCGTCGTGGGCATGTGCATGCCCGTCATGGGTGAGATATCGCTAGTCGTGAACCAGTGCAGGATGGCTTCGCGTTCGTAGCTGTGTCCATCAGCAGCGACAACAGGGTCCAGCATCGGGCAGCCAGTGATCGGGCAGATAAGCTGTTCGGGCACAGCAGGTTCACCATCTGTATCACCTTCAAACGGCTCGTAGTTCTCGCTGTCCTCGTACGTATCCCAGTGCATCGTCATTTCCTCTTCATCTTCATAAGCAAGCGCCAAGCGGTCAGCAGCGGTGAAGGCGCGCACAATGTGTCCACGATTGGTACGAGGGCCACAATCAACCAGGTCGTCGTCATAGCCACCGTCAAAGTTCCCGTTCGTCACACGCCTCGGTGCACTCCAGTACACACGCACAAACTCATGTCTGACCTGGCCACACGCGTCCTTCGAGCTCGCTACAAACGTCTGCACACCCGAGTACACACCGGAACGCAGTAGCTCGTGAACACTGCGGACCATCGTTGAATACGCCTGAGCGCCAAAGAAAGCTACAAATGCTGCCGAGTTCTCGAACTGGATCCGCGGAGTGTCCGGTAAAGCTCGCCAGACCCGTTGGGCTCCAGTGACTACACGGAACTGACGTACTCGTGTCACTTGGTTCTGAAGCTGCTCAGAGGCATCGTGAAGAAGCGACGGACGACGTTCCACATGCACCAAGTTACGGTGCAGCTCGAAGCTCAGTGGCCATCCTTCCAGACTCCGTGTCTGAGCAAACAACTGATCCTGGAAGATATCCAAAACCTCCAGTCTCGCAGTAGGCGGCAGGATCTTGGAGTAGTATTCGAGTCCTCCGAAGCCTGCAAGGCGAACAATATCCCCTTTTTGTGGCTCCAATTCGCTGGATGCACCAGACACGTCAAAGTTAAGGGAAAGTTGCAATTGTCCTGCGCTCTGAGCCTCCTCGTCCATCAGTTGGTACCAGCCACGGGAACTCGACGCACTGGACATCAAACACGGCAGCAGCGGCACCACAACCGCGCCAATGAGTTTGTCATCCGGTCCTAACGCAGACACATTGGACACCGTAGGTGAACTCGATGCCGCTGCTGTATCCTTCACCTCTTCAGCTCGATGGAATACCTGCACGTAGAGCTCGGGTGCACACGGGAAGTACTGGCGATAGCCCATGGCTGCGTCCGCCGCTGCAGCTGCTGCTCCTGACTTCTTGGTCAAACTGACACCTTTGTCTTTGCCTTTTCCACTGCCTGCATCAGCGCTTCTGCCTCCTGGAACGCCGAGAGTCAGCAGAACTTCCGTCTCGGACGGTAGCGGGACGTTAAGTCTTCCCGTCTCCTTCCAACTCGGATTCAGGTCGTGCTGTTTGACGCTGGATACGAAGCGCTCACGGTCTAGTGATAGCACAACGTACGGGTTGGCGTAACTGGGCGTCCACTTGAGCAGACTGCCAAGCACAGCTGGTGGGAGATTCCGTGCGCCAAGGACGTCTACGCTCAGAACGCCCGCGGACTGTAGCGTTATTAGCGCTGAGCTGGCACTGCTGGTCGTACTGCTGGCGCTTGTAGGCGCACTTGCGCTGCAGGAAGCCATGGCGGAGCTTCTCAGTCGAGATCGAGCTATGACGCAGTGGTGGCTGCGCGATTTTGGGTTTCGCTCTGTCGTCTGCGTCTTGTTCCGACCTGATTCACGTCGCGAGACGGGCCGTCGGACTATTTTGGCGAAAAATAGTCCCCACTTCAACTTCGCTTCGTAGGTGACCAGTCTCTCCCGGCGGACGGCGGATACAAGTAGAAGAAGTTGAGGAATTAGAGTTCTAGAGTTTCAAAGAGCGCCATTGTAGAAGAAGTTGAGGAATTAGAGTTGTACAGTTTCAAAGAGCGCCATTGACTTGAAGAACTATGCATGTGGAGGACTATGTAAACAAGCAGGAGAAAACTACAAGTGCATTGTGCGCTTCAGGATCTGGACTTGTTGACTTTAGTGGTGTGATTTGTGACTCTCGGTCAAATAGCGAACATACTCGTAGTAATATGAGATACGTATTGAGTGAGCTGACCGGCCACTGCTTGCTCAGCGCAGTAGCAAGTGCCTCCGTACATATATTTTTTAAATTAACGTTGCGAAAAATCGAGGTGACCACAATAATACTTGCTGGTCACCCACCATCCATGCTGCTCCTGTCTTGCCAGTATATGACGGCCCTACCCTTGAGAACTTCTCAGAGAAGATCTCGAAGAGCTCCTCGTTGAAGTGCTCAAATTTCGGTCTACAATTTGGTCCGATACAATTGTCTCTTTTTCGCACATGGCTAACCTTCACGGTGACGATGTCGACGTAGCTTTAAAGTAGATATAACAAAGTAGTTCCTAAGTACCCCGTAAGTAAGTCCCACAGCGTGACTCGAGCTCTTGGCTGGAGGCAATTGGCTCCAGTAAACAGCGTGTTGAGCTTGTTCTCTCTTGCACCTCTCGACGTCATTCCCACTTTCTCCATGGGCTACGGACTAGACGTCGCTGCGGAGACGCAAGAACGAGGTGCCAAGCGCACGTTCTCCACGTCGCCGACAGTTACAAACTCTTCGGATGGAGAATCTTCCGAGCGTGACGCATTGATGAGCGCGGACGCGCTGCTGGTGGGCGCTGCGAGCCACAGTGGAGCGCACAAGAAGACGCATCATCGCTCAAGCTTCGACTGGATGCTGGGCGTGACGTTCCTCGTGATCGTGGCGCTCATATGGACGTTCGCGAGTGTATTGGTGCAGTACATCTTCCATAATTTGAGCTTCCAAGGCCCATTCTTCCTCACGTATGTGGGGATCTCCCTCTTCTCGGTGAACCTGCCGCTCTGGTACGCCTCCCAGGTGCTGTTTCCAAGAGCCAAGGCCTGGTACCGAGGTCTGCCGACCAATGGCAAGTTGTGTCACAGCGAGCTGCTGCGTCGCACAGGTAAACAAGCCAGCTACAGCCAGATATTCCGCATCAGTGCCATCATCTCGCCTCTCTGGTTCATCGCCAACTTCACGTACAACGAGAGCCTCAACCTAACGAGTGTGTCCAGCAGCACCATTGTGAGCTCTACGTCAACGGTGTTCACGTTCCTGCTGAGTGTGGTGGCGCTCAAGGAGCCGTTCGTGTGGATGAAGCTGGCGGGCGTTGTCCTCTGTATGGCTGGCAACATCTCTACGATCTTCAATGACGAAGGAGCAGACGACGGCACCGATCACGTGTTTGGAGACCTGGTGGCGCTCTTTGCCGCCTTCATGTACGGCGTCTACACGACTGCGATCCGGCGCCTCATCCCGGACGAGGAGAGCGTGAGCATCTCACTGTTCTTCGGCTTTATCGGCGTCATCAACATGGTGTGTCTATTGCCAATCGTGCTGGCCTTTCACTACTCGAGCATCGAGTCACTCAGCGGACTGTCAATGGAGATCTTGGTTCTGATCGGCATCAAAGGGTTATTCGACAATGTACTCTCGGATTACCTCTGGGCTCGTGCCGTGCTGCTGACGTCGCCCACCGTGGCCACCGTCGGACTGTCATTGACGGTTCCGCTGGCCATCGTGGCCGACTTTTGGTTCCACGGTATGCTACCCACGAACGTGACGTTGCTCGCCTCCATGCTCGTCATCTCTGGCTTCGTGCTGATCAACGTTGGCACCAAGCAGAATCAGCACGAGTACCACCCGCAGCGCTCCACGGACCGCTCGGACAAAGCTTCTGCTCCTCGCTCGCGCAGCAACAGCGCTGGTGGACTGGGCGTATAAGGAAGGTGTATGCTTAGTAGCTCTCGTAGCTGGGTATTGTGCGATTTTAAGCGAGAGTGCGTTGATGATTTAAAGCTATTTGTCGTTGGCTTCCAACTTTCCGTCGCCAGGCTGCCGCATATTGGTGGTGCAGCCGGAAACACCCATGCAAGCAACCTGCAAATAGATTTGTTCGAAGTTCATGCACGCCTGATTGCGGCGAAGGACGTGGCGGAAAAGTGGTGAAGTTCAACGGCAAGTCACGCATTCTTGGACGTTAGCCGTTCACCATGCAAGATTGGCCATTCTAACGCCGCATTAGACTCCGATTTGGAGCAGCTCATGTTGGCAAGTTGCCAATGGTAACTCGCGCCATCAGTCATTTGGCGCGGGAGCGGCTCCGATGTTAAACCCGAAAGGTCAGAGGAAATGACAGATTAAGGGATTTCGAAAAAGAAAGAATATTTAAAATGACTAAAGCAGTGAAAATGCCAGAACACGGAATTTGTTTGCCCTAAAATGTCGGGTAAGAACACTTTTTATCTCGGTTTTAAAGGGGTAAGAGGAGACCATCGTGCAGCACGGTGGAGGTCTGAAAGGTCCACATCTCGCTGATGCTTGCGCGCCGCGCGATGTTGAAGTGGTCTGGAATCCAGACGCACAGGCTTTGTGAGCACAATCATCTGCGACGATGGTGTGCTTTAGCCAATCCATAGGGCCGCACTTAAAAATTTTAAGTTGAAATTGCCGTTGCCCACTCGAATTCATTCTTAAAAGATTACGTAGTATCTACAAAATATTTGACCCCTTCTTGGGCACGAAGACATGAGAAAATCGTTTTTCTCGATGCCCTTCATCTGACAATCGGATGCAAAAAAAACGGCGGCTGCTTGGCAACGTTCATTCGCCAACTTGAAGCACCGACCGAAGAATAGCAAGAGGCAACCGAACGACAATGGACGAACTACCCGCCGTGCTGAAGCTGCATGTGCTGCAGTTCCTGGACCACGCGGCGCTGCATGCGGCCGAGCAAACTTCACTCGCGCTACTGGAGCTCACGCGCGAACATGGTGCGTGAACTCTGGTCTTCAATGTTCCTAAAACCTGCTGACGTTATGCGGTTATTTTGCTGTCTGCAGAGCTGTGGAGACGTTTGGCGAACGCTCACGTGACTTGCAGTGAGGCTCTGGACCGTACCGACCTGTGGAAGAAGATGGCGTGTCTGGCGCAACGCTCCGCGGTCGATGACAAGCACTTGCTAGGCGGAGTGGAAGCTTTTTCGTCTGCGGATCGGCCCAGCGAATCGCCGGTTAACACGCTTACGTCCTCGCGCTGCTGGATGGAGTTGTACCAATTGCAGAAGGTGGATACAGAACAAGAAGCAGAGCTGACGACGCTGGGTGAGCGCGTCCAGCACCATTGTGGCTGCTCGTCAGGTCAATCGTGCTACTGGAGCAGCTCGGCTTCGACCAACCAAGATGCAATCGAGTACATTGACTACGCGCTTAACGGACCATGCGTTGTGAGTTCCGTCCAGATTGTCCCGTATCGAGTGTTCTGGCACCCGGACAGTCCGACGTACGCGCCTAAAAGAGTTCGGTTCGAGTTCTTTGAGGTTGACGACATGGCGACGTTGCAACAAGGAGGGATGAACCGACCGCTAGGCACGCGCGCGTCAGCTATCAAGCCCTGGTACGCATCACATGACTATGAAGTGAAGAACGACATGACTCTGCAGGAATTCGTGCTACTGCGGAAGGTGGCGGCAAGTAAAAAAACTGTGTTACGCATTACGCTGATTGGGCGGCACCAGGCGCAAACGTTTGAGCTTCCCCAAGCGCTTCTCGACGAAGTCGAAGACCAACGACCAAAGTACTACTGCTGCTTAAGCTTCGTGAACGTGTGTGGGGTACCATGGAAACCCGTGCAAACGGAACAAGATGGTGCTTCTTCTGTCGCTCGGCCGTATACTATGAGTCCCAACCTGCGAATGGCAGCGTTGACAGGACTAGCAGTGTACATGACTGCATGCTACGAAGGATTCATCGGTCGCACTCGACGATGGGAGTAGTGCCTGGCAATTATCCTCCCACGAGATACTCAAGTCATTTTTATCCTAATTAGCAACTCAACATAGTAAAACTCGCGATCTTTATTATCTTACATATCTACAATTTCTCGTCACCACTTTTCAAACTGTACTTGCATGCCACAAGCACAGTGTTTCATCCAAAGCTTGGCTTTTTCATCGAACTTCTCGTCGCCAAACGCATGTCGATGGTCTTTGTCAGCCACTGGCACGTATTTTGGTTTCTTCTTCTTTGGTTTCTCTATTTCAGACGCTTCCGCTTCATCTTTCTCCAACGTTATCAAGTGTTGTTTCTTCAATAAATGCTTCGTCCTTCCTGCTGCCGACCGAAACGCTCGTTTTTTCCTCTTGCTTTTTTCACGTTGCAGTCCCTCCTCATCTCCGTACAATCGATACGCCTCTTGTACTAAAGTCCTTCTTAGGTAAAGTTGCAGTGGCGCAAAAGCTTCGTGCCGAGGGTTAGGCTTGCTCAAATGCGGCAGACCACAGAATGACGAGTCGGGTAAAGCGTAGGCTGTTCGGGCCCGAGACTTGGACAGCAGCTCGAACGCGCCGTCCCGCAGCGTCTGATCCTGCTTGCACGTTATACACACGTGCAGCGAGAAGTGGTCCAGGAGGACGCGGTCCAGATACAGAGCATCGTCGCCGCATTCTTCGCAGTGACCGACAGGCAGGTCAGCGGCTACAGATTCGGCAACCATTGGGAAACTGGCAAAATACAAAAGTTGCAAACAATTTTTTTTCCCGCCATGATCGAAGTGAAACTTGTTTTTTGCCGGGGTTTTACTGACTTTGTTTTACTATGTGTCAGTATTTCGAAGGGGTCATTACTGACGTTCCACATAAACACTTTTTGCAAATTGAGTGGACGTGGAAAATATGGAGACTACGACGACCAAGGCGCCCGAGGACGCACAGGTGCTAAGCAAGCTGCCGCAGAAGAAGTTCTACCGCTCCCGAGCACACTGCAACCCGCTGTCGCACAATGACTGCTTCAACTAGTGCGTGGTTTGATGAATAGCAGATTATAAGCCAGACAGGAATGGCACAAAACTCTAACCATTGGCATTTCACAGTCCGCAGACGCCCGATGAGATGGATTGGTCCACCCACTACCCGGGCATTGAAAATCCGTAAGAACCAGCAATATCCGGATTATTTTACTCTTTCGTGGGTAGATAATTGACTTGTGAATTGCTTTGACCAGGAGCGTCGACTTTTTGGATGTCGGCTGCGGTTTCGGTGGACTCACAGGTGCGTTCATTGCAATAGTTAAAGTGCTATTGCTGTAAAGTTACTTACATCTTACTGTGTGTCGGATATTTTCAGTGAAGCTGGCGGAGCTGTTTCCGGACAAGTTGACGCTGGCACTCGAAATCCGCGCCAAGGTGACGGAGTACGTGCGTCTGCGCATTGAGGCGTTGCGTGCTGAGAACCCGGGCCAGTTTCAGAATGTGTCGACACTGCGAACGAACGCGATGCGCTACCTCCCGCACTACTTCCGCAAGGGACAGATCACCAAGATGTTCTTCTGCTTCCCGGACCCGCAGTTCAAGGCGCGCCTGCACCGCCGTCGCATTGTCCAGTACGTTGTTTGTGTTTTCTGTGAGTTGATGGTGCTGTGTATTCACTTAGTTTTGCTCCTCATTGCAGCACTCCGCTACTTGCCGAGTACGCGTATCTGTTGGCTCCTGGTGGCATCCTGTACACCATCACGGACGTTGAGGAGTTGCACGAATGGCACGTGGAGAAGTGCACCAGCCACCCGTGCTTCACCCGCATCCCGGACAGCGAGCTGGTACGTGAATTGCTACTGCACATACTCTTGAAGCTAGGTAACTAATATTTTTCTCTACAACTTGGTTAACAGGAGTCTGACCCCTGCGTGAAGGCCATGACGGAAGAGACCGAGGAAGGCAAGAAGGTCGCTCGCGGTGGTGGCAAGAAGTACGTTGCGGTTTTCCGACGAAAGGCTAACGAGGATGTCGCTGTCGACAACCTTTTCTGGTGAGAGGCGACCACAAACACAAGGTCTTCATAGATTCTACAGTAGACCTTGTCGCTTTCGAATGAACTGCATTGCTTCTTTTCTTACAGATTTCCAGCACCGTTAGCTTGGCACATTCTAACTACATGCGCCAAACACTTTTGCTACATCCCTACATGGTTGTCTTACATCAAGCACGCGAAGGGGTCATCACTCTGCACTGGGGGCGGCGACTCTTCAAATCCGCGGATGTCGTTTCCAGCAAAGGGGTCGTTCACGTCAGGAATCAACGTTTCTGTTGTGGCAGCCTGGACAGACTTAGGCGATTCACTTCCTCCAAAGCCGGGAAGGAGGACTGCCTCAGTAGTAGTAGTTGTCGTAGTGGTTGCAGTTGAACTTGACGAGCCGATGGCACCCAGACTCAACCGGTTCGCAAACGACCACGAGGATCGCGGCGACTTGCTGGGAGGAGTTGACGGCGGGAAGCTTGAGCCATCCGAGGCGGTAAGCCCCTCGTTAACTGCAGCCGAAGCATCCGTGATATTTGTGTTGATGGTTGTCAGGAAGTCTTCCATCGAGCGCGACGACGCTCGTCGCTGTTTGCCGACTGCAGCCAAACTCTGCGAGCGTAGCTCCATCAGTATCACGTTGATATCACCCTGCGCCTCCTCCAAAACGTCCATGATTCGGTCGCTCGTAGCTTGGATTACCACTGTAAGAAGAGAACAAGAGGAACACATGGTCAGTTAAATATCTTTCAAAACAACAGATCAGGTACCAGGAGACGTACTGGAGAAATTGCCGTAGTTAGCGTTCATCTCGTTCCAGAGATGATCGAAAAGGACGAAGACCTCCGAAAAGAGCAGATGAAAGGCCTCAGTGTCGTAGAACAGGGGCCAGTTGGCTTGCTGGTCACGAACGAGCTCGCCGTCGAACTTCCAGAACAGACGTGCCACCATACACGTCACATTGATACCTGCTGGCCCCCACGGATACGTGTGGTCGTGAGATCCTGGTACCTGACTCGTCACCATCCGCACCGCTTGCGACGTGTAATGCGACGCAAAGTACACCAAGCAGTCCAGGCTCAACATACCACCGGCACGGAAATCCGTCGTCGGGTCCGGGCGCTGGAATCCTAAACGGCTCCAAGATTCTCCGACACGCTCAAACTGAAGATCGTGCAATGATTCAGAGGTGGCGACGATGCCATTCTGATCATCACCGAAGTCCAACAGGTTGCCCTCGGCAATTGGCGGCTGCTCAGTCACGGACACGCTTTTCTCCTTGTTAAACGGCTGTTGCGAGTAGATTGCATTCCAGAGTGCACGAATCATTTCCTCGTACTTCTCGTCTCCAGTCGCACAGTTCTGCTTTAGCAGCGCAAACCGTTCCTGCATGTGCGTGATGTATGGCTCGTCAGGCATCCCAGATTTACCCTGACGCGACCACAAGGTGCCTTCTACACCGCCATTGCCGCGCATAAAGGCGGGGAGGAGCTCCTCCCGCCTCTTGTTACGTAACAAGTCCCGCTTGGTAGCTTGTGCAAGAGCAGCACGCTCGCGTTCACGGGCCTGTTTATCCAGTCCCACCAGACTCTTGCAGCCGTCAGCCACACCGAAATGAAGGGCGTACGCTACCACAGCACCATCAGCATAGCCGCATACGATGCAGCGCTCATCTTGGCCCATGCTCAAACTCGTTAGCTCAGCTCCAGGACGTTTGCACTCGATGCGTCGAACCACAGATCCAGGAACTCCAGCGTCACGAACTTCAATAGCAGCGTCAGAACCGGCACAAGCTGTAATCAGGTACTCTCCTGATCGCGTGAAAAGTACACCGCGGTCTAGCAGTAACTGTGGCACATGAGGCTTTTCGTCGTCGGCCTCGGTAATCTCCTCGCCTTCTCCTCGCACAACCAGCTTGTCGTGGGATACCACGTGGCCGTTAATTGACACCACGTACAGCTCCGACTGCTGCTCTGAGCCATCATTTTTCTTCTCCTGTTGATCGTTTGTGGCGACGTACCCGCTACTAGATAAACCACCAGCCACCATGCTGCTGTTGCCAGTACCAGTTTCACCGACCGTGAGTCGAGCCTTGTCATCGGAGAAAAGAGAATTAGCACGAGAGAAGCGTCCGCTACGCTGGGTCTTGTGCGTTGTGATGGAATGAACCAGCGTATCACCCTGCGCAGAAATGACCATGTGTGCGACAGCAGAGGTCTCCGTCGGTCCAGGCGTAAGCGCCAGGGCGTGAAGAGGTGTTGAACCGCGGAGCGAGTGCAGCAAGAGCGTGTTGTCCTTTGATGCACTGACTACCACGTCCAAGTCAACATTAAGAGCCACTGCAACAACAGGACTTGTGTGACCAACCAGAAGAACCCACGGCAAGCCTCCCACTGGCAGCTCCTTCTTGAGGAAGAGTCGTCGTGATCGAGATGCCGAGAGCTTCGACAAAGCCCAGACTGACACAGTGCAATCCTCACTGCCAAACGCCAACGCCAAATCGCCAGTAAAGTCGTCTTCGCTGCGTGCCATACACAGAATAGGCTTCTTGTGGAAGGCAATTCGTTGTAAGAGTTCGCCATCCGCAGCCCAATGGATGCGCCAACTTCCATCCCAGTAGCCGCAACTGATCATTTGCTCGTAGAACACGACGCCTTCGCTCACAAGACAGCCAGCAGGAAGCTTCCACCATTGGTCTACATCTACCATCGAGAAGGGGCAAGAACGCACTGTATCCGGCACAGAGTTTAAGTACCGCTTCGCCAGGACAACACCATCACTGTCCGTCGTGTACACAACAACTCCATGGTCGTTGCTACCGGTGCTATGAGCCCCCATGCCAGTGCCACTTCCTAGTCCAGGTCCCGATCCAGTAAGCGCAGTGAGAGCCACCGCATGGTTCAGAGCATTCGAGAAGCGAACGCTTTTGACGGCAGCAGTGTGTTTGGACGAGAGGTCATGACGACGAACCTGTCGGCGCGAAGACAGCACGGCCATGCTGTGTGACGCTGGGTATCGAGCCTCCAGCGACTCATCCTGCGTCATACGAGCCGGATGCGGCTTACGGAAAAGCTGGATTGGCACCGTACCACGCTGAACAAGCTTCGCGCGCACTCCATCGCTAGAAGTACTGAGATCCAGACGCTCCGGGTAGCAAGCAATGTGGTACGAGTTCAACGCATCCACAGCGGATGATCCAGTCTGCTTGTAGCCGAAGATAAGGTCGATCCAGTGATGCAGGTTGCTCGACACAAAATCGCTTTCAAGCGCCATACGGTGAAGACGCACGAAGTCGTAAGGTGACGCAGCCCAAGGAGGAAGCGCCACGTCACGGGCTAGACCAGCCGTCGCACTGACATCCTGTCCGGGGGTGAAGTGTCGAGCCAGCGTCTTGTTCCGAGTACTTGAAAACAGCTCCGGCAAGTAGAAAAACTCCGGCGTCAGCTCAAACATGTGGCGCTCGTCGCTTGTGCACATTCGGAAGGCTTCAGGCACCGAGTCAAACGTAGGCTCACCAGCGGTCTTGAGGTAAAACTGCTGCTCCTCATTGCCTAGAACTGCTCCAGTAAACGGTGCTAGTCGGATCAAGAAGTACAGCACGGCTTGCATGTGCGAATACGTGTTGGCGTAGTGGAACGCTGGAATGGGCGTCTTCGGGTCCCAGCCCTCGTATGTCCCCCGCGCATGCTGAATAGCCTCAGCCGTTTGTGCACCGATCGGTCGGCGCAAGTCACGGTAAATGTCTTCATCATCCAGGCGAAGTTCCGCAGATTCGTAGTCCTTAATCACCCACGGGAAGACCGGATACTGGGACGGATCATTGTAAGAGCGACCTGCTGAAACGTTAAGTGCCATGAGGTACTCAAAGTTACTGATCTCACGACGAACCCACATCTCCGTCCACTTGCTCCTGGAGAACATTCTGTCAGCTGTCAACAACCGCTTACCCCACTTAGCCAGGCACGGCGGCTTACGCTCCTTGAGGGTAGCGTACACAAGGTCGGCCTCTCCGTAGCTCTCAAGACCGAAGAAGCACGAACTGCCGTCCACGAAGTAGATTTCCAGACCGTTCTGCCCCTCCATCAAAAAACGGCGTCTGTGGATCACACGGATCACGCGAACACCCCACACGCGGCGTTTCAACTGGGATACGTACGCCTCGTGAAGACGCTGTGCGCTGTGCTGTCGAGCTGCAGATCCTCCGTCTTCGTTTGTTTTAAACGCTTCTGCGATGCCGCGGAGTGTCACCACACGCTCACCCTCGAAAACAATCGTCGCTGCACCAATTCTAAGAACACCGTGCACCAACACGCCCGACGATAGCACCAGATACGCCTTGGTACGGAACGGCGCTCCCAACGTTTTCCAGTGGTCGTGCTTGGTTGGGAACTTCTTCATCATCCGCGACGACGCTGGGCCAGACGAGTTTGGTTCAGATGGGCTAGAAGGCTTGGTAGGTTCATTGCCTGGGGCGGATCCTTCCTCTCCAGCAGTATCCGGCGACGTGGCATCCTGCGGATCGTCGCCGCCTTCCTCCGAAACATTCGAGAGACTTCTGTGTGACTCAGACAATTCGGGGCCATTGGATCCTGACAACGTCGGCGGGCGCGCACCTGCCAAGCGCTTGATGCCTGAAGAGAACCGCGTAGATATGGTGCCAATGCGGCCCTTTGCAGACTTGACAGTGGTGGCAACGTCCACGGAAACAGCACGGCGGTCTCTGATAGGGGATTCGTCCAAGTTGGCTGGCGTGACGCTGTCACTGACCTCCGGAGGTGGTGGTGCCAGTGGCGCTTTCGACGACACAAGGTCTGGATTGTGGCCAATGACATCCAGACGGGAAGAAGCATCTACAACTTCGCCGACGCTGTCACTGCTATGCATCCGGTCGCGGAGCATCGAGCGGGGAGGGGTGCTAGCGCTACCATCAAGCGGTAATGGGCTGCTGTCGTCGTCCAGGTAGCCCACATCGCTCAGACGTCGAGACAACCCGACATATCCAGGTTCTTCGCTATCTGCAGCTTCGGATCCTTCTCCATCACCACCACTGCTAACCGTGTGAGCTTCATCGTCTTCTTCTTCGTCCTCGAAAGTAGGGTCTGTCGAATCGGCCGCAGTGTCAACAACTATAGAATCCACCGGAGGCATCGTCAATTCGTCTGCCATGTTGTTTAACATCTCGTGCTTCAGACTTGACGACGAATGGAAGTTGTGGGAGATCGTATCATCAGTATCAGGAAGGAGTCGGCAACGAATCCAGTTGCTCGATGTGTAGATATCCACACGCCAGAACTCATTGTCCCCCCAGAGTCCGATGATTGTTCCATCTCCAACCGTGTTCACGACATCGTCTTCTTTCACTCCCCAAACATGACGGACACCCCACTTGGCCAACACGCGAAGTTTCATCCAGTCATCAATATCCTTCGCCCTTACACGTTCCAGCCAAACGTGATCCTCGCCATCGCCAGAAGAAGCGCCCAACGAAGCCGAAGAGCGAGTAAACTTGCTAATTCTCTCCAACTCGAGCTTGGCACGGCTCTTCTCCTCGGCTTCTTCGTCAAACATCCCCACGCGACGCATAGCGCGAATATCGCGTGCATGCGCCATCTGCTCGTGGTAGAAGCAGTCACGGCGACGCACCTCTTGGTTGTTGGTGATGAAGTCATGTCGGGCAAGAAGGTCAGCTAGTTGATCGGAAGAACGCAAGGGCACCGACACCAAAGACGCCAAAATACTTGCTAGCTTGACTGCTGACTCTGACCAGCACTTTCGCCTCACGCGGTCGATCAGCGATGAGAGTTCCGGGATGAGCCAGAGCAACAGCGTTGTTTCATCACCTGGAGCAGCCTTCACACACTCAGTTGCTGTGACCAAACCGGCAGTTGTGGTCATGCCGTTGGAGCCGGAGCGAGAAGGAGCAAAGCACGAGTCAAACTGCGCGATCTCATGGCCTAGACCCATTGCGTTGATGAAGTACTCCAGTTTGTTGATACGCTGGAAAAACACCGAGTTGGCTGGAAGCCGTAGCTTCACCGACGAGAGCTCGTCATTGTCGTTGTCTTCGTTGTCGACAGCTGCTTCTTGGTCATCCGAGATGAGAACGAGATACAAGCAGCGTAGCAACAGTTGAAGGATCTGGCGCATCGGTCCTCCAGGGTGAGGTCGGGCGGAAATGTTGCCTCCTCCTGGCAATGGAGCTGGCGGGGGGTTCGTCGCAGGAGCGCTTGGCGCCACGCCAGTTGGCAGCAGGTTGAACCCGAACCCAAGCATACTCGTGCCAGCATTGCGCGCTGCAGAGCTCAAAGGTGGCGGGCTTTGCAAACCACTCTCCATCGGACGAGGAGTGCTGGTACGACGGTGGGCATTACTGGATCGCCTTGCAAAACTGGCGTCGGAATCCGAGTGGAAGTGAGACGCGAAATGCTGCCAGATTCCTAAGATTGAATCCACCAGCTCGGCTTCGTGCCAGATCGCACGTTCACACTTCCAAAAGACCAGGCTCTGGGTCGAATCCTCGGTGCCCGAGCTACTCACCAAGTTACTAGGGTCAACCTCTCCGAGCGTGTCGGGGTCATAGTGAAGCACCACAGCAGCCGCCAGCGAGGCGAGGCTCTCAGCATTTCGCCATAAAATGGACTCGCGCGATGGTGTGCCTTCGTTAATGCGCAGGTTCATCTCGGCTGACAGCATTTCATTCATCTTGTCCAACGTGGTCTTTAGTAACGAGACTACGACCACCTCCAGCTCCTCTGCAGAAGTGATGAAGCGAGAGAGAGTGGTGAACGGATCTTGCAGCAAGAACCACGCCATTTCGTTCGTTTTCACTTCCAGACAGATCATGGACGAGATAACATCGTACGACATCAGCGTGATGAAGTCCACGCATCCGCTAGGCTGGTACACGGACATCAGCTCCACAAGCGCCAACTTCATGCGACTTGACATGTCATTGAAGCAGCTCGCACTTACACCCTGCTTCTTGCGGTCGCCATCCCCATGCAAGGCCAACAAACCTCGGACAAAGTCCACGTCGTCCTGCGTGATAATGGAATACAGAGCATTCACTCGAACCTCATCCGGCTCCTGCGTGTTCAATACCATGTCTCTCAATCGACTCATCGGTACGCCGGGGCAGCCAACCAAGTCAATGCCAAACAGCGACGATGGTGGTGACGGGGGAGTTTCATGCTGAAGCTGCGGGTCGCCACGAAGACTCAGAATCGCCTCGATGATAGGCACCTGCTCCGTCGTTGACGATTCGGTGGCAGTGCCGCCCATGTTTGAAATACTTCCAAATATCAACACGTGGCGGTTGATCGCGCTGGCTACTGTGGACGACGCAAAGATAATCTTGAGGTGACGGATAGCAACCATACGAATCGTGACAGAGCTAGCGCGCACCAGACCCAAGAAGGCCGACATCATGTTGTCGTGCCAAATCGTCGCCGTAGCGAGCACGTTTTCGTCAATGAGAGCATCATATGCTGCGGTTTTTCCATCTAGTGCCTTCATATTTTTCTCCGTCACTTGAATTCCTAGAATCATGAGCAGAATTTCAGAGTATACGCCCATGGAGACCGGTCTGTCATCGGGCTTCAGCGAATGCATAATCAAATACGCATCACCAACCGAAAGCTGGATCTTGTCCGGGTTGTTAACCATTTCACGGTCTTGAGTGCACTCACACTTCAAGTACAGGTACGTTCGCAGCAAACGCAGAGTCATCACGCGAATAACGTCGTTCGAAAACTCCAGAAGCGGCAACCAGATACGAAGGCCGCCCAATCGACCAAAGAGGTTCAGCATTCCAGCAGGAGCTGTGGGCTGAACCGACAGCTCAATCAGTAGTTGCAGCAAGTCCGGCAAATCCGTCTCTGGCACATTCTCCACTACCGAGCCACTTCCATCCAGGTCACTTTCAGGCATGCTCTTCGAGCTTGACGAAGACGAGACGGTTGCTGAAGAGGATGCCCCATTTGACGAGCCAACCTCTTGAAGTGCTGGTGTTCCATCAATGTTCATTCCTGGGATCATTGGGTTGCTTGGCTTTCCGATCATGCAGAAAATAAGCGAGCGCGTGCTTTCGTACGACAGTTGAGATTTCACCTCTTTTCCCTTCACGGGGAACGCCATAACTGAGCCAGCAACCTTTGCCGGGGGAGACTCACACAACACAATCTTGATCATTGCCAACACGCGCTTCCGTAACAGATCAATCTCCTCGGGAGAAAACTCCCGTGCGCGCCGAAGTGTTGTTGAAGTGGGGAGCTTCCAGTAAATCCACGATAAACAACGCAAAAAGTGGCGCGTAGAAGCCGGAGACAGGTTCTTGCTGTCCTTACGTGTCATGATCTCCAGCTTGTCAAACATGGTTTCCTGTAGATCCACCGGAGCGTTCACCCAAACGCGGAAATTAAATAGGAGGAATTTGTAGATCTCGTCCGACAGAATTCGGTCCGATATCACAGCACTGCGCAGTCGCTCGATCGCGATGAGCAAGTCATTCGTCAAGAACTGCGGCGGCAACGAGCGCATCAGCAGAGCCATAAGCCTAACGCCTTGGCTACGTCGGAAAATAAATTTGTTGACCAGTGAATGGCGCATGATCTCAGCGATCAGCAAAACGACTTTAGGGATGCTGTGCACGCCCATCGGACGCGCAATCAGGTCGCTCATTTGCTTGAGAAAGTCTGAGTCTTCGTCGAACTGTGTCGTCAAGGCGTCGCTAGTTCCGGCCAAACTGCTTCTTACAGCTAGAGAAGCCTCCGACGCGTCGTTTCCATTCAAATCGGTACTCGTGGTATTCACAGTCGAGACTGCAGCAGTAGTAGAAGTCACCAACAGAGGAAGACAGACCAACGGTCCACCCAACTGTGCCACGGCTTGCTTAAACGTTCCAGCATGCCTCAAACGCACACCGGCACTAGCAGCAGCTGCGTGATAATCATTGCCACTGGAATCATAGCACAGACCCTTGAGTCGGTCACAATGCCGAGCATCATACGCGAGCAGCAGTCCATCAGTCGAATTTCCTGAAGCGTTGGATCCTCCTGGTGTCCCAGATGCTCCACTGACGCCGCCGCCCGACGATGTGGACGACGATGATATGTACGAGTTGAACTGAAACACGAGAGCGTCATACTCGTCCACACTGCGAATATTGTTGATGATGCTGGCTGGTAGCGCCTGTCCGAAGAGAGCTGTGGGTCCCAGTAGAACACGTAGAGCATTGGAGCCATTACTTTCGCGCATAGCCAGATACGCCTTCACCACGGGTGCCATCAACGCCGTGTTCGGGTACGCCAGTCGCACGCTTTGTCGCAGTTCCGAGTTGAGATACACGTCCAGTTTCGATCCGCGGAACTGCCGATGTGTGTGGGTGATGCACAAGAAGTGCCACCTGCCGGGCGTAACGAGATCCGGCACCTCAACATGTCCATCGTTCTTCCGCTTATCAAAGCTCGTAATCATCAACGATGAGCGCAGGAAAGAGCACATGATGCCCACTCCAGTCTTGCCACAGAACGTAAACAGCGGCGCAACTTCTTCCGGTAGGAACTCGAACTTAATCCACGCACAAAAGGTGTATCCGTTGTTCGGGAACGCCGGCAGCACAGGCATCAATAACCCCGAGAATTCTCCATTAAGATCAAAGAATGACGCCGGTCCAAAGGAGTCCCGCGCAATCATCTCGAGCGTGGACAGGTAGTAGCTCACCGCCTGGTCGTCCGGCTCCTCGTGCACCATGCGCATGCTGCGGAAGACCGCGAGCATGGCTTGGATATCGTCAATATTGACTGAGTGGTAGGCCAGGTACAAGAAGACTCTCAGTAGCTTCTTCAGCACTGTATGAGGCAAACTGGGGTCTGCGAACAGGCCACGTTCACTCAGAAACCTCAGGATCTCCCGTTGCAAGCCAGCGGTGGAGCAAGCCTCCACATTGCCGCAGCTGCTGCGTACAAGACTGATGAGCGCCTCGAGCGCGCGGATCTGCTCGCTCTCGTCTATCACCCCGATGATGTTAGTGAAGAGCGTCTTCAGGCGCGACGGCCGACGGATCTGCAGGCGTGTGGCTTCCGCCTCGCTGTATTCCTTGCCGCCCACTGATTACAGTAAAAAGAAAGCAATAAGAAATTAATTAAAATAAATCATAAAAGGAAGGAGTGAACGTCTGGACGTACGCAGCTCGCGCAGGAAGACGGAGACGGCGTCCTGCGCCTCCACGAGCTCCATCGTCTCGAGACTCGAGAGGGGGCTGCTGCGTCTTTGCCTGTGTCTTGCGAACTGATCCGCCCGAGATGCTGCACTATCCCCGCGCTGTGCCTGTCACGTCCGCCACACTCGCTTGAATGGCTTCTCCCCTGTTGGCAAAACCCGCCAAAACCAATCGATACAATTTGCAAGTCATTTGAAAACCCGCCTCTCCTTTGCAGCTCTTTGGGATTGGCTAATAGTGAGATGGCTACATTTCGTTGGTCTCGTTAGTCAGTCTGCTACAAGTGCGATAGGTTTGGCCACGAGCGTCTGGATGAGCTTGCGCAGCGCGTTGAGCTCCTTCTGCTCGATGAGCTCGTAGTGCCGCACGAAGAGAATAAAGCGCTTAAAGCAGAAGTTCAGGTGCGACTCAGCGTGCAGAGCCACGTAGTTCTGCAAGTGGTTGTGGTACATGTGCGCATACACCCGGAAGAGTCGCTTGAGGATGTTGCGCGCCGCCCGCATGAACTTGGGACTGCATTCTCCACTGCCATTGCTACTTGTAGCGGTATTATAGGCTTCCGGGAAGAGATGCGGGTCGTCGAGTTGACCTTCCACCCACTCGAGTAGTCGGGCAACGTACTCCGAGGCTGGTAACGAGACTGGAGTCACTTGCTGCACGCCGTCCGCCCACAGATACGTGTAGCACGGACCCGCCGACATCTGCGGGCACGAACTGTGTGTGCAAAACTCGGAGATCGTGCCGTAGAGTAGGCTGATCTCGTTGAAGAAGTCGATAACATGTACGGCAACCCATTCGTCGAGCTGGCAGCCCTCAGGTAATTGGATGCAGTCGGCCAGGTCGAGGCCACACGCCATGGAATTCTTGATGTAGCGGTGAAGATTCCACGTGCGCGTACCGGACACGTGTTTCTTGCGTGGGCAAATGCTCTGCTCTTGGTTCAGCACGTGGTTGGGCATGATGCGGATGGGATCGCTCGCTTGCAGCTTTTTAGGCGAAGCGGTTGAAGTCGGGTAGCGCGGCGACGATGGTTTGTCACTTCGAGCGGGATCTTCTAGGTGTTTATCTTCCGAATTATTGTTGGTATCGATGTCACTGTCACCTGATCTTTCTGCCGCCTCGGCAACATTGGTCCGCTCCTCCAAATGAGTATTTGTAGGCTGCTGCTGCTGTGCCTTCTTTGACGTTGCAAGGGCTCGATATTCTCCCAAGTGTTTCTGAAGACTTGTGACTTCGGCTTGCATCCATTTAGCAGTGAGAGCTTGATGCTGAAGCAACAACTAGTGACAGGAACGAGTTTTTGTCAAAACGTAAAGCTAGATGAGATGTTGAGTTCGACAGCTTGTTCACCTTTTCAATTGCTTGGCTTGCGGTTTCTGGCAGGTCGTTCGACAGAACATCAGCGAGGTCGGCAAGCACCTCATCATCAATCTCCTTGAACCGTGCAAGGGCAACTTGATACTTGGATCGATTCTGAAAAGCACACGAGTGTGTAAGAAAACCACTTTGTTCGGGAAAAATCAGAGTGAAAACTCACGCGTCGAAGACGAGAAGTTTCGTGATGAGTTGAGGATTGTATCTCTTCTACTTTCCGTTCGTATCGAAGCACGACACTCTTGGCACTGTTGCGGTGGTCGCATCGTAGCTAATACCCAACAATAAGCAAATATCAGTCAGAACTTGAGCACACAATCATTGTACAAACCGTTCACGTACTTTGAGTTGTGGGATGTCCGCTAAAATCGTCTGAAGCGGTGCAATCGACCTTGTTCTAAACGTTGAAATATCCGCCAAGAGCTTCCGTGCTTCTACTGCGGTTGTTTGCTGTTCGTCTCCTTCGCTGCCATAAAGGATATGTACGTACGACCCCAGATCGCGACTTGAGGCCACCACCTCTGCAATGGGAAAAAGTCAAATTACTGCAAGTCGACCAACTGAATATGATTGTGCGTACAACTTACCGCACAACGCTTGACAGTGGCGTGATAGCTTGTTGATCGTGTCCTTCAGGCCCACTACACGTAAAAGATCAGACATTCAACTCCCCCTTTCACGAACACTTGCTTTTTGTTACTTTCGAAGCGCTCTAGTTGGACAAGCATCTCGGTGAATTCAGTGCAGCGAGTTTCATTGCTTTGAGCTCCAGCTTTCTTTTCCGTATCGAAACCATTGGACGACGTAGTGCTCTCAGACATGCCACCGCTGTGGAAAAACTTGCGCAACATATTCAATGTCGCTCGTTTCGTGGTCTGCTGCTCTTCCCACTGTCTGCGATGAAAATAAATGGCTTGATGAAGTGTCGTAATCACAGTTTGATAGAAGCAGCGGATGAACCCAAAAATGGCTGCACTTGAGCTACTAAAAGAACACCCCCATGAATTCGCTATACATGCACAACACTTCCCTTGCAAGTAGGGTCATGGTGCAGTTAAGAGTACATAATGGATAGAGGACACAAGGCAATGAATTCGCTAGCTTTTCTGCAATGCGTGGCAATTCGACTAAAAGCTTCAACCAAAGAAATGTCTTCAACTTGTAGCTCTCGTACTTAAGCCAGGGTCTGTGCCACACAATTTGTAACGACGAGGGGGTCTCATCTCGGTGCATCGATTACACGACCTTCCTCGCTATGCTGCCGCACCGTGTTCCCGTGGCGGCGTCCAGGCGACTGCGCACGCCTCCTCGCCAGAAGATCATGTACTACGTGCTGTGTTTCCTGGGCGTGGCGGCAGTGCTGCAGATGGTGCGGTTCCTGTATGGCAAGTGCGATACACGTGTGCACATGTCGTCGCTGCTGACCAAGACGTCGCGTATCCTTAAACGCAACAACGTCGAGTACTGGCTAGACAAGGGCACGCTGCTAGGCGTACACCGCGATGACGGGCTCATTCCCTGGGAGTACGACGTGGATCTGGGCGTCATGAATGCAACCTGCGCCGAAATTTCGGCACTCAAGAGCGAATTCGAAGCTGTCGGACTCACGGCCTATGACCGCGAAGACGACATCCCGCACAAGGTGAAGCTCACGTATGACACAGAGAACCACGAATTCTACTGGTCGGACCCAAGACTGCATGATCCGTGCATTCGTGTATATGATGCAACGGACATCGGCACGTGGGTGGACATCTACTGGTATGTGGAGAAGACAAGCGAGGAAGTGGCGGCAGATCGCGAGAACGTACTGGTGCCGCCAGGCTACGATGAAGAAGACAGCCTCGTGTGCTGCTCGGAGGGACTACAGGCCCATACGGAGCATATGTGCTGTGGCGGGTGCGTGCTACGCAAATCGCTCTTCCCACTGCAGCGCAAGTACGTGAACGTACACGACGGCGTGGATCCTGTACAGGAGCAGCCCGTACCGGCTGAAGTGGCGCAGTTCCTATCAATTCAGTACGGCGAGAGCGCATTGACAAGTCGCGAGATCAAGGTAAGCGTTGCCGTCTTTAGTGGCTTGGTTTTACTATTCGTGTACTCATGCATTCGTGGTGCTACAGGGCTGGAAGGGAGTGGTCTGCGGCTTCTGGACAAGTCCGCTGCTATTTATGGTGCATCTGGCCCTGCTCAACGGCGTGCTGGTGGCGCTGGTGATCTACTTCCGCCGGCGTTGCTCCACCGGCAGTTCCAAGCGACGGAAGCTTTAGCTGACCGTCGGGATCCGCTAGCTCGATGCATAGACACTGTTTGTAGGGCAAAACACACAAATACATGTACTAGTCTGCACCAACCGCGGTGGATCCATCTATCCTGCGGGTCGCCCTGTCCTACTGTGCCACTCACAATGGACTTTGGCTTCAGCAGAGAACCCCGCAAATGTCGCGGAGCTGCCGTCGCAAAGGTACCAGGCAGTGTTTGCACTGCATTGCACTCTTTCCTTCCGTTGCACCGTGCGCCAGGACAGCGCAGGACAGCGCAATGGCTGGCGGAGTGCGAGTGGTGGTGTCCGATCGTCGAGCAATTGCAGCCGAAGCAAACTGAGCCGCCTGCGCCTAACGTTCTAATTTTGGTTTGGTCAGTTTCGTGCGGCCTTTCGTGCTCGCTTTTTTTCGCGACCTGCGTGACACGATTTATTTTTGGCAGGTGTCCACACTTAATCGTCTTTTTTGTATTCTATGTTCCGTCAACCCCATCTTCTTCCAGCGGGTATCAAATCTTGCGTCCGCTGTGGTTCTGCCACTGACCCACCTCTGTCTCTGTCGCTACAAAATGACAACAGCATTCATTATCCAAATTTACTCCTAGAGCGCAAGTCGTCGCAGTCTCCGCATTGACTGGCTTGCTGCGTGTTGCCTATATCATCGAACCTGCGCAGGCCACTAGCTAATAACTACACACGAGCCGTCATGGACGACGAATTCGCCTCACCACCGCGTCGCTCCCACCCCAAGCGGCTGCAGCGCAAGAGCGAGTCTTCGCCCGAGGTGCTGGAGCAGCAGCAGCGACTCAAGCGCGAGATGAACCTCACGCGCGAGCTCATCGACTTTGACCTGATCAAAGGGTGCGTCTCCTGTCGCACCGCAGCGGTTTCTTCTAGCGGGTTAAATGTGTCCACTAACAGTACAACGTTCCATTGGCTGTGATTGCTTGTTGTTCAGATCGGCGCTCTTCCACACAAAACCTTCTAGCCACGACCGCAAGCTCGTGCAGGAAGGATTCATTCGCGCACTGTTTGTGCCCTTTCATGCCAAGTTCTGGAGGCAGAGGCTGCGGTTCTACGAGACGGCGACGGCGCTGTACGCGCTGCACGTTGTGGCCGTGAGCATCTACATCTTCCACAACAAGAGCACGTCGGCGCACAGCTCGTTCGAGGTGTTCTTCCCTATCTTCCTATTGTTTCTCGTGGCAATTGGCTATGGCCGAGTGACGAGCGCGTTGCAGGCACCAGATACAGACACAGTGGGCAAGATCCTGTCCCCCATTATGAAGCAGGCAGAAACCGTGTGCAGTTCCGAGTCGGACGTCTCACATGCGGCTTCAGGACTGGGCGCCGGGCTCGCTGAATCCGAGAACTCAGATGGCACAGATAGTGACGAAGAGAGCGGCAACTCGTCGTCCTCCAGTGACGAGTCGAACCACAACGACGACATGTTCCCGCACAAGAGCAGCTCCGCTCCGTCTTCACCGAAACGCGTACGTCGTCGTGTACGTACTGCGTTGTATTGTTTTGGGGACAAGTCTGAAACTCACGTGCTTGTATTTTTGTTGTTTTCTGTGCAGATAATGCGACCTTCGTTAGGCAAACCTCCAATGTCATTGCCACCTCGTGTTCCTCTGATGAATGGAGGCCTAGAACGTGATAATGTGGTGGACCAGTTCGCTAGAAGGCGCGTTACTGTCTGTGTGTGGGAGGATGGTTTTCCGGTAAAACGAGCCATGTCCATCACTGAGCTACGGAATACAATTCTCGCCAAGGTGAGGAGAATACACATTGTTCTGCTGTTAATTCGTGCTTTTGCTGCAACTCACTGGCATTTTCGTTTGCTATTTGCCTTTGTAGGTAAAAGCGACACCTTCGCGGATGTTCTACCGTAAAGTTGCCGAGATGTCTGCGATCATACTCGCTCTGGTGCCGATTGCCTTGCGGTTTACAATCAAGTGCCAGGAATTCGACTGCCTCGCGGTGACGCAAGAGCCCCTTGAAGTGCTCTCGTGGATGTCCCAACTGTCTAACGAGCTGACGCTTAATCGGCTGAAAGTGCACTCGCAAGAGCTCGCATCTGGAGCATCCATCATTTCACTTTCATGCATGCTATCGACGTATTACCTGGCATCCATCGTGTTTGCCGCGCTCGCAGATGCCGAGGTCACGTACCACCGCCGATTCCTGTAAGTATATTGCTTTCCTTCTGAATTATTGCATGCAAAAACCAACGTGTGCTGCTTATTGTTTTACAGTTACGCCAAGTGCTTTACTGCGCTGACGTCGTCACGGCGCTCGCGTTTGGCAAACCTGCCCCACTTCCGTCTGAAGAACGTGGTAAATATCAAGGCGTGGATCTCACTCCGTGGCGGACGCACATGGCTGAAGCGTCAGGGACGCCAACGTGCGGCGGATGAAATCGTATCCACGTCGTTCCTGATCATTCTCGTGCTGCTCGTGGTCATGGGCATGCAGGCCGTTTCGGATGGTTCTGGCTCGCTCTCATCTGAGAGTATCGTTCACATTGAAGTGGCGATTTGGTGCATGCTATCCTCGTACGTTGCATGGGTTGCTTGTTGAGCTGTTGTTGATTGAGTGTGCTAACCCACATCTCTCTGGATTTTGGGTTGCCTATCCTTGCAGTGTCTTCATGTTGCGTTTCATGATGCTGGGCTCCAACATCAACAAGAAGTACCAGAACACCTCGCTACTTTTGACTGAGCAGGTCGGTACATGTAGATTTTTGTGGATCAATTCACTTGCCAGTGGAAACTGACGTGTTGATACTTTTTTTGGTGGCTGAACAGATGAACGTTTACCTCCGACTGCTGGCCAAACCCCACAAAAAGGAGAAGCTGCTGGTCTCCAACAATGTGTTGAAGCTCGCGTGCAAGCTGCTAAAGGTAAGCTCCCGAAACGGTCATATACATCGAACTGCCACCTCTGGCCACGGGTGAGCGTACTTTACTGACGTCGTGTCTGGTTCCGTGCTGCAGGAGCTGAACTCGCCCAACAAGGTGTCGGGTTTGACAATGAATCCGCTGCTCTACAACATCACGCGCGTCGTGGTCTTGTCGGCCTTCTCGTCCACCGCGTCGGACTTTTTCGGCTTCAAGCTGAAACTCTGGAAGCTGAAGGCGTAGGCGATGTCCAAGTTGCAGACGAAGAGCAGCACTACGAAAATGAGATGGACAGGCGGGTCGGAATGGAGACACAAGCAGACGACGTTCGTGAAGACAAGCAGGTTCAGGTTGAAGGAGCTCGGTACAAGTTGCGGCGCGACTCGCCTGCTTTTGCACGATGAAATGTGCCCAAGAGCACTATGACTCATATGACAGCGTTTATCTCGTCGTAACACTCAGAGCGATACACACGTACAAGTGGGCGAACGATAGAAGCAGATACAAATACAATACACGCTAGTCCATGAGTGGATCAAGATGTCTCTCTTCAAGCAGCATGACATGTACATGCCACCTTACCGTGCATGTAAAAAATTTCTTCGAGCTCTGGCTTGCTGCAGAAGCGGCCTGGCAAGATGTGTGATGTGTAGCTGCAGTGGGACGCTCAGGAACCGCCTCGCTCACCAGCGCGGCGTTGTTGATGTCAGAAGAAAGCTCAAGTTTGAAGAGAATAATGGTGTGGTTGTCTGAACCTTTGCTTGTTGTGGCATAAGTTAGCTAGCTAGAATACGTGGGCCTTCCGTTGAGACCTGGGTAGTTAAATGATAGGATCTAGAAAGGGGGAGTCGGGAACTCGCGTGATGTGCGCAGCAACAGCGACTCGAGTTTGGACGGTTTGGTGGGGCAGATGGGTGTTCGATCCACCTCAGAATCTGCGACCCCCATGACTTGCGGCTCCTCGGCAAAGGACACACGCGTGGGTGTGCGCTTGGGCTCCATGGGCGGCTTCTGCAACGTATCCACCATGGCGTGATCCACTTTGAGGCGCTGGTATTTGAGCGTGAAGCGCTTCATGTACGAGTCGGCGGCCAGCAGGAAGGGAAGCGCCTGTTCGGGCTTGTTCTCGTGCCAGAGCTGCGCGCCGCGGTCGCGTGCGATTGACATGGCCCGCCAGAGCACTGAGATATCACGGCTACTGGCGTCGAAGCCGCTGAGCAAAGGAAACTCACTGACGGCGGACGGGCTGTTGGGCGGCGAGGTGACGCTCTCCTGCGCTTGAATCAGCGCCATAGTCCACATCTGCTCGGCCTCCATGTGCAGGGTCTCGTGGCGCTCAGTCTGCTCTAATAGCTGCCCCATGCGGTTGCGCGCCAGCTCCAGGAAGCGAACGCACGTGTGCTGTTCGTAGACGCCCATCTCCTTGAGAATGGCGAGCTCCTTGGCGATGGAGAAGAGGTTGCGCTCCATCACGACGCTGTTCATGTCCGAAGCCCAGGCTTCCACGAGAATCATCTTGAGCTTGAGCTGCAGCGAGAGACCCATGAGGCTGCGGCGCAGCAGCTCCTCGCTCTCGCTGGCAGCGTGCTTGACGGCGGTCTGTTGCTGCAGTGCGGCGCGTACGGGGCTCGAGGCCATGGCGCGCGGCGACATGCTCAGCGGCATGGCCAGGATCTTGCTAGAGTCCACGGGCTCGATACTGCGGCGCCGCTTCTTGCTGGCAGTCGCGCTTGCGTCGGCGAGCGGCAGCACGGTCATCATGTTCCGGAACGGGGCTGAGTTTTACTATGGGCGAACGCCCTGTTAAAGTCCTAGCGAGCTCGACCTTTAGAAAATGAGGCAACTGCAGACTACAGCCGCTGTGGATTTTCCGGACCAGCCAGTCATACAGACAGCCAGTGTAATTCGCAAAAGGTAACGGCCAGAGCCGAGACACACCTTGATACCGCCCACTGTCACTGGTGGATTCAGAGAGCAGGTTTGAGTCGGAGTTTCCGGCTCCCTTGCCCTTGTTCTCTCACCTGGCATCTACAGCGCGCGACTGTCGCGCCGTCCGGCCAAGATGAAAAGCACCGTCGACCGACGCGCCTACATGTGCTATGATAATATCATTGATATAGCTGATGGAAATGCTGCTGCTGAAGAAGGCAACGAGTTGGTAACGCGAGTGCGGCCGGCTGGCTCACGACGCACGTGAGCGGCAGCAAGACCGGCGTAAACTCACTCCTCCCGCGACTATCCGATGGAATCAAGCTCGGACCCTGTGATCGCCGTACATTCACACTGGGGCTCGTCACAAGTCGCATGCATGGCTTTTGAGGAGGTTTTGCCGTAACTGAACGACATACCCTCCACAAAGTGATAGTACGGAAATAACGGGTGTATGTTGATAGACAGTGTGAGTTAGAGTAGGATAGCAGCGGCATGCGGTACCGTTCAGATGTGCGGCGTGTGTCGGCCGCGAGTTGGCCTTTGACTCACTGGCGCTGGTTGCAAATTGCACCGACCACCACGTCGTAGACCCGCTCGTGTGATGCCAGAAACTTGGTTTGCCCGCGTTGGCATTTTCTCATGGGGTGGCGCCAAATGTCGCCGAGAGCGTGCTGAGTCCACCAGCCGCACATATTATCAGCAGCGGCGAGCGGCCAGCAGGTAATATCTTGCCACTCTCTGCTGACAAGACGCCGGAACTTCTACGCGAGGAGGGCTTTTCGAGCATGAACCTTCCACTGTCCTCGTGTCCTTGCTGAGTGTGGCGGCAACCGTAAAGAATTTTGTGAAGCGCCTCGATTTGAGGAATTTTACCTATGGCAGAGAATATTGACACAATCTGGAGGTCGGATGTCATGAGCCTTCAAAATCGTGAAAGTCAATGGTGTCGACAAGAAATCTGTTGTCCTTTCCTAACCAAAAAAAAACTGAGAGTCCTAAGCCAAGCTAGAGGTAAACATGCTTGGTCCAGGGGTTTAAGATCCGTGTGCGGCTTAAACCCCTGGCATCGTTTCGGCTTGCCGAGCAATTTGGCATTCACCCCCTCCTCACTTAAAATACGAAAAATTGCCAAAAGTGCCCCACTTACAAAAGTCAAGTTAACTCAAGTTGTGGTAATAGTTACTCTCTTTTACCTATCGGCACTTCTTCCAGCAGCAAGTTGCTGCCCGCAACGTCTTGATTCAAGAAATTTGAGCTGTGGGATGAGCTAGATATATAGTTGAATCAACTACAAGTTGATGGAGTCGATGCTCACGACAATATCAGATAAATTGCCATGTTGCACAACTGCAATTGCATTTTGCAGCTGCAGTGGTTCCAGTACTGCACGTACACCGACAAGCTTGTAGCTGACCATTGGCGCGCGTGCCGGTGCGGAAGCCGGTGTCTACTTGGCACTGTCAAGTGCAGCTTGCACTGCAAGTTGCAGCGTTTGCATTACACATGGCAGCACCCCAGCACCAACATATCCTCCCTTGTTGGACACCGACTGCCGCGCTCGACGCTAAATCAGCCGGTCGGCGCAAGTAGGGAGCGGACAACTCAGCACCAGTGAGGCCCGTTAGCTCACGAGCGGCATTCGCCAACCATCGTCGCTGGCGGCAAATTCGGTCCCGGGCGCACCGGATGTGTCTGAGCCGGGAAAGCAACCGGCTTGCCCTCGGCACGAATACGTATAAACACGCCAGGACAAGACTCGAATCCGCTCGCACTTTTTCTATCGAGGAGCTCCAGATTCGACGGCGCGCAATCGCCGTGAAGGCTCTCAGTCATTGAGGCTCAATGCTGGAGCACGACTTTCGCGCAATGCAATGGCCCACGATGCTGTGGTGTTGAAAGCAACAACATACATGCACGTGTATTCCTTGGTACATGTATTGGCAATGGTAAGTGTGCGGCACGGTCGCAGTGGTCGCAACAGTCCGGCTTTCAGCGTCGCCCATCAAACTCCGTGATCCGAAAGTGGCTACGCAAGTGATTAAAGATCTACCGTACGTATGTAAGGGCAAAACGCACTGTATGTTGAAGCGTATTCATGGCTACGGACCGTGGCCTGCGGTTCCGGCTCGTCCCGCAGTGATACAGTAGCTTGGGCCAATGTCACAACATGCAGGACTGGTACACGTACTGCACATTGCTTGATGGTGCGTTGCCGGCTCAACCGACTCTGTTACAGAAGTCTACAACAACCATAAGCTTATCCACACGGATCCACCCTCGCATTGCCTGCTGCGAGCTGCACTTGACACCGGCAGCTCCGCCTAGCATGGCCAGTGTTGCCGCTAATACCTTCTGAGTTGGTCCCTTTTCGTCTTGGTTTAATCAGAACGGTGAGCTGTGAAATGATGCTACATGTAGTGGCAATCAATTTGCTGCTAAGTTCATGGTACGAGTCAAGCAACCTTACAGGTGCCGTAGATACAAGTACCCTCGTTGCCATTTGCAAATCCATGGGCATGTTGAAGTGGTGAATCCCAATATGGCTTCACCACGCAGCTTAAAAATATCCTCAACGTGCATGCTCGCGATAGTTTCTTGTGCTCAGAACCTGAGTAACTCTGCTGATAACAACAGGGACGAGTGTGATGCTGGAGAAAGAAGCTACCGCTATGGGCCCCGAGGTTGCAGAGCAATCGGCGGTGAGGGAAAAAGGCGATGCAGCTGACCCCGAGACACTGCCACCATCGCCACCGGACGGCGAGGAAGCGAAAGATGAAGAGAAGGAGACCAAGACGCTCGCTATAGCCTTTTCCATGGCGACCGTCGATCGCTACGGCTTTCTGGTAACAGACAAGTAAGTTCAAAATGCAGCGAGAGAAACATCCCCCAGCATCTTACCATTGCACTACATATTTCTGCAGGCGCTTCAATGGAGGACACACTACGACAGCCACATACAAGCACGCAGTGTGGCTGGAGAACCGCCGCACGCAAAAGTGGGTCAAGATGATCGGCAAACAACTTGAGGACTGGGAGGTCTGCCAGCTTCGGAATGCTGCCACGCTCAAGAAGCGCATCCGCAAGGGCATTCCGGAGGCCCTTCGGGGACGTGTGTGGAGCCACCTTGCAGGGTCATCGCAAATGCTGCTGAATAACCCAGGAGCCTATCACCAACTGCTGCAAGCGGTTCATGTTCCTTGTGAAGAAACAATTGCGCGCGATATCGGACGCACATTTCCGCGGCACTCGCTATTCCGCGACCGGTCCTCGCTGGGTCAGTGTGCTCTCATGAATGTGCTTAAGGCGTATTCGCTGCACGACCCAGAGGTGGGCTACTGCCAAGGAATGGGCTTTCTTTCGGCCATGTTCCTCTGCTACATGCCAGAGCAGCAGGCCTTTTGGCTGCTTGTGGCTTGTCTGAACCACAAGCGTTATGGACTCGCAGATCTCTACCGTCCGCGTATGCCGAAGGTTCCTGAAGTGACTTTCATCTTTGAAGGGCTCTTCAAGCAGTACATGCCACAACTTTCAGCACACTTGGAGAACGAAGGCTTGCATCCAACCATGTACCTCACGCAGTGGTTCCTCACGCTCTTCACGTACAATTTCCCGTTCGAGTTTGTAACGCGAGTCTGGGATGCCTTCCTTCACGAAGGCTGGAAAGTTATTTACCGTGTAGCGTTGGCGCTGATGAAGATCTCGCAGAGTAAGCTCGTTGTTTGACACAGATGAAGCCCCGCTCGCTATCTCGCTAATCTGGTGTGCTATGTTGATGCAGAGACCCTCTTGAGCTTCAAGTTTGAAACCATAATGGAATACTTCCGCGATTTACCCAACAAGGTGCGTGCAGTTGGAAGTCCTGAAGCTTGTTGTTTGTGCTGACAGTGTGCTGGTTTTAGGTGGACACGGATGAGGTCTTGACTGCAGCATTCCGGTTGCCGATTAAACGAAGTCAGATCGCACACCTCCTCGAAGAGTACCAAAGCTCGTCTGCTGCTTCGTGATCTTCTTTGGAGCATTCTATCGATATTTTTTTTTATGTATGAAGGAAAAGTCAAAGGCATAAGATTATCAACAGCGACGTCCTGCTTGCTACCATGTCTTCAGGAACGCCCTCAGAAAAAAAATAACTTGCTAGGACTTCGCTGTGTATATGAAATATATCTACAACTGGTCACCTAATCTTGCTTAACCGACGTTGGGGATGCCACGGTTGCCGCTGGGCTTGTGGCAAAGTGTTTCTTGAGTCTGGGCAGCACGAGAACGCCAACAACAGCCACCACAATGAGCTGCACCGTAGTGGCTGTGTCAATGATGTCTCCGCGCGACCGCAGCTCCCGCAGGATGAGACCAGCCTTGCAGCTCAAGAAGTTGTACGGGATGAGGCCGAAGAGCGGGCCCAGCGAGAACTGGCCTATCGGGATATTCAAGTGCGGCGACGCCATGTTGATGAACCAGTTGGGCGTGAACGGGAACACGCGCAGGAAAATCATGTACAGCCCCATCTCGTCGCGGTGTGCGTCCAGCATGCCGCGCAGACTGTCAAGCTTGCGCGGGAAGAAGCGTGTGACCACACGACGACCGAAGTGGCGCGACAGCAAGAACATGAAGACAGAGCCGAGGGTGTTGTAAGCCAGACAGAGCGGGAAGCCTAGTGTCACGCCGAACAGCGCTCCGCCGAGCAGGTTGAAGAACACCGTGCCGGGGATGGCGAACGTCTGCAAGTACAGGTAGCAACCCATGTGCGCGAGCAGCAGAGCTCCAAACTGACGCTCCGAGAAGCTCTGCAGCGTCTCGCCTAGCTGCTGCGCCGCCTCCAGTGACGTGGGCAGTCGTAGTGCCGCCCACTCCTCGTCGGTTAGCGCCGAGACCACCAGCGAGTGCAGTGTCATGCCCAATAAAGCTGTGCTGGCCACGAAGATCACGCCCACGAGCTGTACGTCGCGGCGCCAGGCCTGAGACGGCTCTGACGAGGACACCGACAGCTTCTCAGCATCATTAGCGATAGCCTCTGCGTCTATGGTGGCGACGAACGGCGACGAGGACTCCGCGTGCGGAGGCATAGCAGCGGCTGTGAGAAGGCGACCTTCGTCCTGGACGCCAGTTTTGGGAATGAGGAAGCTATTATTGCGGGATTTGCCTTTTTCTGGGTCAACCCAGCTTTTACTACTTTCCATGCAAACAAACGTAATTTTGCTATTGCTGGGGAGGTTTAGGCGACAACCTCGACGGTAACATGACTCTATCATGCAGCTGGCTCGGTTGCTTTTGCTCACAGCGGAAGAGCAGCTCGATGCGTCCCAATTGCACAAGCATGCCGTTTAACGTTTAGGCAGCGGTACAGTACAGCATAGTACAGGCTTTGCTGGCTTAATTGGGAGTTGTTGGGCGAGTGGGCAGTACTTCTTCGAAGTCTGAGCCCAACCAAACCCTTAGGTGCCGACGAATTGTGTCAGTGAAATCGGTTGTATTTAGTTTCTTGCCAGCCAGAGGACAATCGATACTTACGCTTATGTATTTTCGCAGACCTGCTGATCACCCTACACTTTTCGGACAACAGGGCGAAGGTTCTTTCAGCAAGTTGTTGAAGTGGCCGTGCCGCGGTCTACATATAGGGTTAAGTATCGATTGTCCTCTGGTTGGCAATGACTGTGCCGCGGGTCTACATGTAGACGAACCTCTAAAAGACCACTCAACATCACATCGCCGTTGTTTGTGGTCAGATATACTCGAAGCTTCCATAGCCTTCCACTTTGTGCAGTATTAACCCACTTGTTACAGGTAGTACATTCGTTTTGCTTGGCAATTTGCTGAAAAGTGCAACCTTTCAAGATACAAATAATGTTTACCAAAACATTTATAAAATACACTAAAACAAAAGTGTAAATAACTGTAAATGGATGGATTACCAACATTCAAACAAGCGGTTGTGAAGCGCCATCAATTTGCAACAGCGATGGCCTTCGTCGCAGCAGCTCGTCTCGCAGCCCGCGCCGCCACTAGCCGTCCGCATGCATCCAGTGCTCTGCGCGCGTCTCCGTTGCTGGCTAATGTCATGCCGTCGCAGAGGCACCGCTCGCCCTGCGCCGTGGAGCCTGCGTTCCTGTCTGCCAGTGCCAACATCGGCTCGGTGCGCACCAAAGTAAGCGAACGTGCGCTGCGTCGCAAGAACCTGCGCAAGATGAAGAGCCAGAAGGGCGGCAAGGTGCCGATGCTGAAGGACACGTTGCGCAAGCTGTACCTGCGCACGCACCCGGACCTGTTTGGTCGGTACCCGGAGCAACAACGCGCGAACGAGGAGTCGTACAAGGAGCTGCTGGGCATCTTGGACGCGATCGAGAAGCACAACGAGTTTCCTCCGGCCAAGACGCTGGTGCTCCCGTTCTTCCTGAAGACGCCGGTGGAGGGCGAGTTCAAGGAGGTGGATCTGCAATTGCGCACGACTGGAGGAGCGTGCAACACCTTGGTGGAGGAAGCTTTGGGCGTTTTCTTCGGTGAGTGCGGTCTTCCTCCGGCGTTCCAGTGGGGTGAAGGCAGCTGGGGCAAGGGCGTGGGTAAGGACGCGGTGGAGAACTCGAACTTGGGTTTCGACAAGGAGGAAGAGGCTCTCGAGAAGGCTCGTAAGGAGACGGAGGCAGCAGCGAAGCGAGAGGAGCAATTGCGTCGCTCGGCTCCAGCCTACAACCCTGTGGATCGCAGTGCACCGGAAGATCAGTCGATTGAAAAGGTATTAAACGAGCTGGACGACACGTTCCAGCTTATTGCTGCGATGCCGTACCTTGATGAAGAGGAGGAGCAACAGCGTGCGATTAAGGTCCATTTCGAGCAGGGCTCGGGTCTCGATGACCTTGACGCCCAGGGCTACAAAGTCAAGGCAGGTACGATTAAGATGTGGCAGGGAGAGCGGGACTTGAACGCGCTGGTCAAGGGCGTGGATGCGGATTCGGCAATTATTCTGCAGCGTATTCTGATGCACACCCTCGACATTGAAAAGCAGCTGAACGAGATCATTGCCAATGGGGGTATTGAGGACGATGACGATGCTGCTGACTCGCAGACCAAGTAGAGCAAATAGACCAATAATACATGTTTCGATATGTATTTTCCGCTCGAATGTGGCTATTTTTGATGTGGATCAAACTAACCAGAAGTGAATCCTCGTGCTTCATGATGGCGCCTAGAACTCCATTAAAGACAATCACAACGACGAGGGCCGAATCAAAGCGTATCTTGATGATTCGACCTACGCCTGCCAGGTCCAGCTCAACCGTCGTACGCAAGGGAGGGAACGGCCTGAATCGTTTTGGTATCAAAAGCAACAACAGTGTCTTCCCAGTTGCATCCATCGCTCACTCACTAGTGGCGAGGCCTTCAACAGCAGGGCACGGCAGCATTCCAACAATAAACAGGGATCTCACTTCGCCAAATCTACAGAATTATATTGTCAAGGTGCGGGTATTGCACGGCATCGACCTGTATATTCCGACTACGAAGGCGAATTGCCAACACGCAATCCGACCTGAATTAACCATTGCAGTCAATGGAAGTTTAACGCAGTCGTGCACCGCGGCCCACCATGCTCGTAACCATTCCATCTGGAAAAAGCACGAGTTGAAATTCCACGTCAGAGCTGGAGACCAAGAAAGAGAAAATGCTGCTTCTTTCATCTCGATGCATGTATCACTAGCCTGCGCCACGTGCACGTGTACACAAGATAAAGCTACAAGTCTGGTTGGTATTGGAGAAGTAGGCGAACTTCAGTTCCCTACAAAGGAAAACGAAGACTACGAGATCTCGCGGTTTTTTCCAGTCATCAGACGCCAACAAAACTCTCAATCCTCTCTCGTATTACTTCCTGCCGGTAAAATTAAGCTTTGGATTCGCGTGGAAATCGAGAAAGCGGTCACTCAACTCGAGATTCCTAAGCGACCGCAGTTCGCTTTACCCACCAACTTTGGAGAAGCGCTTCAGCTGAAGCGAAAACAGTTGAAAGCTACTGTTGTGCCAGAAAATACTTCACAGACTTTGAGCACCCAAGTCGCTGATTCGAGTGCATCTGCAGAGCTACTACAGGAAATCGCTGTTGAGGCATTACATGACCGTGTTGATGCTGATAAACTGACAGTCGAACACCGCGTTGGAGAAGGAATTCACTCGTGCGTAAGTGCTGGTGTGTTGCGCCATGGGAGCAATGGCAGCACCCGACAAGTAGCTGTGAAAGACTTCCGGCATCAACAGGTAGTTCCACCCGTTAATGTACTCCGCGCATTTCAACAAGAGTATCGGATATTAGCGATGTGTCGAAGCCAAAATGCCCACCAGCATGTCGTAGAACTGATCGGAGTGATACTGGAACCTCGGCTGGCCATCCTCATGGAGTTTTTCAGTCACGGCAGGTAAATAAGCTGACGCATCGTTTCATTCGTGTTGAGTGTGGTTAACACTTTTGTTTTCTTGTTACAGCTTGGCTCAGTGTTTGCAAGATGAAACGATGTGGGGTCGCATAACAATTAAGCAGGTGCGTCCGCTTTTTTTATTATTATTGAAGAAGTTCTCATTGACTGGCGTGATCAGAAAGTTACACTTGGACTGAAAATCGCACGAGGGATAGCATGGATGCACCAACATGACATAATACATCGCGACATTAAGCCACACAACATCCTTGTTGGCGATGACCTAGCAGCACCAAATGCAACAGTGAAGGTAAGCCCGTTCACAGGCTCTTTTACAGTAAGAATGCTTAAATAACGTTACGATTGCGAAACAGGTCGGTGATTTAGGCAGTGCGGTAGTTTGGCATCAACAAAAACCGCTTCTTGTAGAGGAAGTGGGCTCGTTGGGGTACACTGCTCCAGAGATATTCATGCACCAGGGCTACGACAACAAAGTCGACGTCTGGAGCTTTGGAATCGTCTTGTGGGAGTTAACTTCGAGCTCTTCACAAAATCGCGTCAATCCCTTAACAGGAATGGTAGGCGAGGAATATGTTGACAAAGTTCGAAGCGCTTGCCGTCCCAACTTCGTCCACACTCACCAACTCTGTATCAAGCCTATCGTGGAGAAATGCTGGCAGTTTGATTCCACCCAAAGACCAAGTATGGACGAAGTGGTTGCTGAGTTGGAAAAGCTTTGCCGGGAACTCTAGCGGTGCAAAATGTTAGAATAGACTATTCTGAATAGTATGTGCAAAACCTTGTTTTTTTTAGTATGTTCCTCTCTAATTGCCTTTGTTGTTTTCTTCAGGATCAACCACTTCATCGGGGTCGATGCCGCCATTAGCAAGCATATCGCGCACTTTTCTCTCGATATTCAGTGTATGCAGCAGAATACGTTGCAAAATGAGAGCCGAATCGGTGTCCACACCCTCAGTCACCTTCTTAAGGTCGCGCTCGCCCTTCCAGATCCTGTGTGTACCTGCCTTAATATTATATCCACGCTCATCTATCTCGTTCAGTCCTTGACCCTTCTCGAAGTGCTCCCGCAGTTCACCGTACTCCTCCTCGTCCATCAACGGAACAGCCGCGATAATTTCAAACACCTCATTCAGTTCATTCAGCAGCTTCTCAATTGACGCATCCTCCGTTGTCGTTCCGCTATCATCAGGGTTGAAAGCAGGTGCAGAATCCTCCACCTCTACCTCTACCTCTCGCTTCGCTGCTGCCTCCGTCTCCTTACGAGCCTTCTCGAGAGCCTCTTCCTCCTTGTCGAAACCCAAGTTCGAGTTCTCCACCGCGTCCTTACCCACGCCCTTGCCCCAGCTGCCTTCACCCCACTGGAACGCCGGAGGAAGACCGCACTCACCGAAGAAAACGCCCAAAGCTTCCTCCACCAAGGTGTTGCACGCTCCTCCAGTCGTGCGCAATTGCAGATCCACCTCCTTGAACTCGCCCTCCACCGGCGTCTTCAGGAAGAACGGGAGCACCAGCGTCTTGGCCGGAGGAAACTCGTTGTGCTTCTCGATCGCGTCCAAGATGCCCAGCAGCTCCTTGTACGACTCCTCGTTCGCGCGTTGTTGCTCCGGGTACCGACCAAACAGGTCCGGGTGCGTGCGCAGGTACAGCTTGCGCAACGTGTCCTTCAGCATCGGCACCTTGCCGCCCTTCTGGCTCTTCATCTTGCGCAGGTTCTTGCGACGCAGCGCACGTTCGCTTACTTTGGTGCGCACCGAGCCGATGTTGGCACTGGCAGACAGGAACGCAGGCTCCACGGCGCAGGGCGAGCGGTGCCTCTGCGACGGCATGACATTAGCCAGCAACGGAGACGCGCGCAGAGCACTGGATGCATGCGGACGGCTAGTGGCGGCGCGGGCTGCGAGACGAGCTGCTGCGACGAAGGCCATCGCTGTTGCAAATTGATGGCGCTTCACAACCGCTTGTTTGAATGTTGGTAATCCATCCATTTACAGTTATTTACACTTTTGTTTTAGTGTATTTTATAAATGTTTTGGTAAACATTATTTGTATCTTGAAAGGTTGCACTTTTCAGCAAATTGCCAAGCAAAACGAATGTACTACCTGTAACAAGTGGGTTAATACTGCACAAAGTGGAAGGCTATGGAAGCTTCGAGTATATCTGACCACAAACAACGGCGATGTGATGTTGAGTGGTCTTTTAGAGGTTCGTCTACATGTAGACCCGCGGCACAGTCATTGCCAACCAGAGGACAATCGATACTTAAGCTGATGTATTTTCGCAGGCCTGCTGACCGCCTTGGGGTCTTCTAGCAAGTTGTTGGTGTAGTATTAAGTAGTATTTATAATAGTAAACATGTTTTTGCATCTGTAGTTGCAGCACTACTGTAGTGCTCGATCAGCATCTTAATTTGTCAGTACACCAAGAAGCTAAATACATGTACTTCTGCCAAAGTATGATTGATGTTTTGAGGATTGAAAGCACGGCGCCAGGCCTTAAAAGCCTTCAATCGCAACAGACAACCAAAATCGGCACTTCAGGTTACTAAGTAGGCATTTTCAAGCCTATCCCAGCCTACACGGAGCCCTAGTTTCTGTCTTTCTTGCTGTCATTGTGAATTTGTAAAGAAGATGAGGAACAAGTGGTTTCTGCTTACGGGTGCTGATGGCAAGGCGTTGACGTCGGTCGACCGCGTGACACTCCCGGACGATGCAGTCGTTGTTGATCTGCGAGATGCCGTCTTTGCCAAAAAAAAATCCGAGGTCTCCCTGCGAATGCTATCGCGTCCGACCTCACTGTGTTTGCGAACAGAGTAGCGTTGAATCCGCGGACTTCGTTGGTTGGAATCGATGAGAAAGAGACGCTCATTGTGGTTGGGCCGAAGCAGTGTCGAGCGGATACTGCCATCGATATACCGCGAGTCGATTGGAATATCGCACCTGAACCGTGTCTTGCGGACACGGAGGCGTTCAAGGGCCAGAACAAGCCTCAAAATCGAACGGAACAGAGAACGCCAAGGTCCACGGACAACCGCAGAAGCTCCAGGACGTCAAGGAGCTCCAGGCGCTCGCGATCTTCAAGGAGACGCGACCGGGAACGCCATAGTTCGCGCAGGAAATCGTCCGGAAGCAGACGCAGACCCCCGTCCCGCTCCCGTTCAGCCTCCCGTACAATCTCCCGTTCGCGCTCCAGGACACGTTCGCGGTCTCCGGGCCGCCTTCGACGACGTCACTCGACATCCTCGAGGAAGCGCTCTTCTTCCAGGAGTGGAGACGTGCGGAACGCTAAGAGGTCGAAAAGGTCGAGCAGGTCCAGATCTAAGCAAAGAATGAGAAGGAGGAGGAGAAGAAAAAGGAGAAGGGCGACGAGGAGGCTGAGCCGGAGAATGATCAGTCTGCTAAAGGAAAGGAGAACGGGCAGAAACAAGAGGCAGCGGAGAAGAAGGAGGAGCACCCTCGACAATCGAGCTCCAGGAAGAGTCGACGCTCACGCTCAGGCTCTCCACGATCTCCGTCAAGGTCCTCAAGACGTAGCCTTCGCCGACGCAGCTCGTATTCGTGCTCGCACTCGCCGTCGCGCAGTCGTCGCATCAGATGTGGTGCGCATTCTCGCGGTCGAGACCGTGGCCGGGACCGTCGCAGTCGTCGTCGACGTAGCTACAGTCGCAGCCGAAGCCCAAGTTACAGGAGTTGTCGTCGACGTCGCCGTCGACGTGATCGCTCCAGCTCGCGTGACCGACACCTCCCTGTGTTTGTGACTGAACCGTGCCCTCTGTGAAAGATGAAGATCAACATGTTGAAGTTGGCCTCCAAACATATTGATTACTTTCAGTAGCAAAATTCTGAGATATGATAAATGGATATTACAGGTCCTCTCTATGTCGCTATCTCTCAGTCTCACTATACTTTTAGTGAGCACCAGTCCTCTAATGACCGGTGCACAGCTACATGTAGATGGCGCGTTAACACTAAACTACCTCACTTCGTCTTTTGACGGTTACAACTCAATATCTTCTCCTCTCTTCGCTTCTCTTCTACCAACCTACCTCGCCATAGGTTATGAGCCCAAGCCAAGCCTCAAGCGACGACTTCTCCCGCCTCGTCGGCGCTGAGAACTTCGACGTATGGAAGACTCGCGTGTGCGCAGCACTCGATGGCAAGCACCTACTCGGCTACGTGAAGCAGCTTGACTATGATGGTGTGTCTGAAGAAGAGAGTGAAGACAGCGCTAGCGACATGTCCGACATTGACGACGAACCGCAGACCAAGGCCACCAAGGATGCTGAAGTCGACTCTGTCGCTGTGGACTACGAAGACAGCGACGACGAGCTGAAGCCGCCCTCGGACTCGGACGAAGATTCGGGAGCCAGCTCTGATACATCGATCAAGCGCAAGGACCTCCCAGTCGTTCGACCGTTCAACTCGCGTGAAGCTCGTCTGGCACACAAGCGCGCCAAGAAAGAGAAGCCTCAGCCTCTTAGTCAGCGTGAGCGCCGTCGCAAAGAAGCCAAGACCAAGGCTTTCTTGATGAAAACGATGGACAACATGCACGTGCGGCTGGTCAAGAATTTCACGACTTCCTACGATATATTCAACTACATCTGCCAGAAGTACGAGGGAGCAGCCTTTCACGGTGATCCGTACTTCATCCAACACTACTTGATGGAGATCAAGTATGAGGAAGGTTCAGACTTGACCGAATTCTTTCTCAAACTTGAGAACGCGATGAAAGCCGCGTCGGAAGCCACCGAGTCGGTGATGGCCGAGGTACAGAAGTCTATCTACCTGTTCCACTCGATGCCCAAGTCCTGGAAAGACGATCTCCGCATCTGGAAGGGACAGTGGAAGTACATCCCGTATGAAGACCTCAAGCAAAGCATTGAAGGCAAGGTGCGCGACCTCCAAGTCCAAGAGCGCTACACCCTGGCCAAGGGCACACCTGAGACCTATGCAACCAAGGGTGAGAGAGCTCTAGTGGCTACAGGACCTCCAGCATCGAACGCTCCGGACCGTGACAACGTCAACGTCTGCTCTTACTGTGATCGCCCACGGCACAACATTTCGTCAGTGCCGCGGCCTGCAGAAATGCTTGCGTGATCGACGGGTGAAGGCTGGGACAGTACTTCCTGCCAACTTCGCCTTCAAAGGTAACTTGAAACGCGATCACTCATATCGACACTCGAACAACGGGGACAACGGACGCCACAGCAAGGGTAACAACAATCGTGGTTTCAAGGGCAACAACGGCAGTAGCAATACCAAGCATGGAAATGGTGGCAAACACCGCGGCCAAGATCGCTACAAGGACCGCCCTCTCGAGTCAGACAACGACGAGAAAGATGACGACGATAGTGATTCTGGCAACAACCTCAAGGTAACTCGCCAAGGACGTCGTGATACCGGTCTCATCGCTGTTGCTACCACAGTCAATCCCCCGTTTTGCCTCACCGCTCAAGCCAAGGTAGAACCTAACCCCACCTGGACGATCGACTCTGGCTGCACGCGCCACGTGACGCATGAATCCCAGTGGTTTACTGACGTCACCACCAGTGGTGGCTTGATTCCGGTTGGCGGCAATAACCAGATCCCCATCGACGGCATTGGACGGGTCGAACTGGAAGTCTCTGACTCCAAGGGCACTATGCAGAAGCTTATCCTTCATGGCGTCCTGTATGCCCCCCCCCCCCCCCCCCAGCTCCAATTCAGCCTGCTGTCAGTTCCAGCAACCGTGAAGCACGACTTTCGCTTCAGCTTTGACCGCAAGCAGTGCGCTATGCAAACCGACCAGCGCTTCAAGATCAAGGCACTCATGGCTACCAACACGGATCTGTATAAGTTCCAAGTCAAACCAGCGGCACCTCCAGCGGCTCTTATTGCCTCAAGTAAGCAACGTTCCTATCTGCTCTTACATAAACGCCTTGGACATCCTAACGTTCGTGTCTTGAATGACCTATCTAGGAGCCAAACCATACATGGACTCGTTGGATCTGTACCTCTAGGTCCTAAGACAGATTTCTTCTGTGTTGCCTGCACGTTAGCGAAGTCACACCGCTCCCCATTTTACTCAAATAGAGTTGTTAAACGTGCCACATCACCTTTGTCAAAAGTGCATTCAGATATCTGTGGCCACTACCTGTGCTTAGTCTTACTGGTTGTCGTTACTTCTTGATCTTCATCGATGACTTTTCTCGATTCATGTTCACTTATGCAATTAAGAATCGTAGCGAGCTGTATGACTGCTACGAAGACTTCAGGAAGAAAGCCCTGAACATTTTTAGACAAGACATTTCTGTCATTGGGTACACGTTCAGTGTTGAAGACGATGCAACCCAGGGCAATTTCGAGATCCAGCGGCTTCAAGCAGACAATGCAAAAGAGTACGAGAAGCTTGGTCGCATCATCTTTAAAAAGTATGGAACCCATGCCCAGTTTACCAACGCATACACTCCTCAGCAAAACGGAGTTGCAGAACGCCGCATGCGTACCATCATGGAGCGTGTCCGAGTCCTTCTACTTGACGGCAAGCTACCCAAGCAACTGTGGGCCAAGTGTGTCTGTCACGTGACCACTTTCATCAATATGACCCCTAGCTCCAAGACGGATGGCCGAACCCCGTACGAGCTTTGGCACAACCGCATTCCATCCATGCAGTACATCAAAGTATTCGAATGCAGTGGATATGTCCATATCACGGAGCAATACCGAGACAAACTCGACGCTAGAGCCCGTTTGTGCATGTACCTAGGCGTACCTGACCACAAGAAAGGATATCGTCTGATGGACATCAATACTCATGCCATTGTCTACAGTCGTGATGTAGTCTTTAAAGAGGACGAATCCCCCCCCCCCCCCTCACTGGCCTGACGTCTACGCCAGAGCCCACACAGTACACGGGTAGGCAGCAACCTGCCACTACACCTGCACCTGAACCTGTGCCACCTGCAACTGCTCCTGCACTAGCACCTGAACTTGAACATGTATCAGCACCAGTGACAACATCGTCACCTACCGCAGGTCCTGCACCGAAAACCACGCCAGGTACGGCAAACAAACGTGCACTGCCCTCACTGAGGGAGGCTATTGATCGAACAGCCATACATTACTCTTTTAGAACGGAGACGGACTCTGATCCTCCGCACCCTTCAGCTCCTAAGCGACCCCGCCTCTCTGCGGAAGCCATTGACGCCCCTCTCAACTCTGAGGAAGCCATTGACGCAACCCTCAACTCTGAGGAAGACATACACGAACCGGAGCAACGTCAGCATTTACTGTACACCTTACTAGCTATTCGGTATGTGTCAGAGCCCACTACGTATCGGGAGGCGATGAAGTCGTCCCACGCTAACCAGTGGCACAAAGCAGCTAAATCGGAATACAAGTCCCTCATGGACAATAACACTTGGGTGTTGGTATCCCTCCTAAAGGAAGGAAGATTTTAAGTAGCCGATGGGTCTTTGTAGTGAAGTATACCGGCACAGGCGAAATTGACCGCTTTAAAGCGCGTCTAGTGATCAAAGGATTCCTACAGGAATATGGCATCGACTACAACGAGATTTTCTCTCCTGTCATCAGGATGGAGGTACTCAGACTACTACTTACTATTGCAGCTCTTCTTGACCTTGAAGTCCACCAAATGGATGTTAAGACAGCATTCCTTAGTGGCTAGTTGGAAGATGAGATCTACATGGCTCAACCGGAAGGTTTCAAAATCCCGGGCAAGGAGCACCTAGTGTGTAAACTTCTTAACCCTATTGCTGCCAAAAATATACTTAGAATTTGTATAACTGATACTTCATAGTAAAAGGTAAAACATGCATATATGCTTGGTTTAACTCCGCATTCCGCAGCCCAATATGCCATATTGCATGGGTTTACCAATAATTATTGCAATTATTGTAGTAAAGCCAAGCATATTGCATGGGTTGCCGCAAGTGACATGATTGGTCCAAAATGGTAATGGAGCACTCTGATTGGGCTAAAAAAGTAAAACCAAGCATATTGCATTGTTGGCGGCAACAGGGTTAAGAGCTTATACGGACTAAAACGAGCGCCCCGAGTCTGGTATCAAACCTTGTCTGCCTTCCTAGACAGTCTTGGGTTCCTGAAACTCATTAAAGATCGATGTGTCTTTCGACGCACAGTTGACAACATCACGTATTACATTGCAGTGTACGTCGACGACTTGCTGATCATTGCGCCTACACCAGCCCTCGTCAGTGAGCTGAAATCAGCCCTGAACAAGCGATTCTCCATGTCAGATTTAGGGGAGGTGAAGTACTTACTCGGCTGGTCCATTCAACGTGACCGTAAGAACCGAACGATATTTATCCACCAGCACAAGTACGCTACGAAGGTCATTGACCGCTTCAGCGACTACATTCCGTACCCTATTGCAACACCAGCAGAACGGAACGCCAACTCTCCGTAAGCAGTCAGCCTAGCAGTTAGCGAGAGAAAGATGCGATGAAATCGATTCCGTATCGCCAAGCCGTAGGTAGTGTCATGTACTTGATGGTAGGCACTCGACCCGACATGGCATTCTACATGCGCGAGGTCAGCCAATTCCTAGCCAACCCAGGTATGGAGCACTGGAAAGCAGTCATCCGTGGTCTTAAGTATCTATCAGGAACGAAAGAATACGGTCTTCTTCTGGGAGGCTCGACCGACATTACCTCGGATAACCTAGCCGATGAGCTGATTGCCTACAGTGACTCTGACTACGCTAACTGCCCCTGCACGAGACGTTCCGTCGGAGGATACGTAACAATGCTTGCAAGCAGTCCTATCTCATGGCTTTCGCGTAAGCACCATACTGTAGTTCTCTCTACAACAGAGGCAGAATATATCGCCCTGTGTCACTGCATGCAAGAGATGATATTCCTCAAACTCCTCCTCAAAGAACTTGGCTTCGCTACAACGCAAGCCAACTTTATCTACGAGGACAACCAGAGCTGCATCAAACTCTGGTATAACCCCGAACTACACGGACGATCAAAGCACATTCATGTTAATACTGTTTTGTGCAAGAAAAAGTTGAGCGACACGAATTCACCGTCACTTACTGCAATACAAAAGAGATGATAGCTGACATCTTCACTAAGGCTTTAGACAAGCACCAGTTCAGAGAACTAAGGGCCAAGCTCAGGTTAAAGACCCTGAAAGCTAGTTTCGGCCACTAAGTATAGAAATACACTGACAATACAACTGTATGAAGCGTGCCTATCTACTGCGTTCTTTTAGATTTTTTCCCACTGGGTTTTATCTTTTTGTTCGCACAAGGTTTTCCCTCGTTGAGGTTTCCCTGGTCAAGTACCGAATTATCTAGGCACATGAGTTTATATACCATGCATAAAGACCAATTTGCTGGGAAAGTTCATTATCAGTTAGGCAAACCCGCGGAAATCCTACTGACTCCTATCATCTACTTAAAAACGATGAACGGACGAATAAATGCATAGAAGTTGATCCAGCCCTTCGCGGCAGTAAATGGCTTACCGTCATTCTTGGAGTCGTAGATGAGCCGCTTGTTTCCTTGGATCGTGAGAACCGCACCATGCCCAATGTGGCGGTGGTTGTAGGCTTCGACGATGTAGATCCCATCATCGACCTTGATTTTCCCCATTACACGGGCACCACGACGACCTGGAATCATGTGGTTGTTGTTGACGATGGCGTTGAAGGAGAAGTCGCGACCAGCAACGCGAAGTCGATCAAGGAAACGAACCACAACATTCCACGTAGTCCCCTGCCTGAGGTCTTGGCCGTAGAGAACGAGCTGATCGTCCACGAACTGGTCGATGTCTTGCTGCGTGACGATATCCGGACGCCCCACCAGTTCTGCGGCACGCTTTAACGCGTTAAACACGCAAAGGCCATCCTATCCGAGCAATCCCATGCCGGCGTCGTCTTCCCTCCAGAACGTCTCGAACAGCGGCGCCGACGAAGCTTTCCAGCGGTCGACGAGGTCCACCTCCTCCTCGAAGTCGTCCTCTATCAGCTTAGCCCTTGGTTCCCACGAACGCACGTAGAGCTTCTTGAAGGCTCGATCGGGATGGACCCAGAGCACCTGGTACTCTACCCCAAGGGGGTATCGCGCCTGTTGTTGATGTATGCAACCTGCCATGTCTCGGCTGTGGTGGCATATCGGCTGTCGACAGTTATATCCCGATCAGTCTAGTATTCTTCATATATTGAATAATACAGCTGATCGGGCGCGGTAGACGTTTTGTCGTTTACGGTACTCGTTTCGTCGGTTTCGACTTCATGATCACTTGCCACGCGGTCAATGATCTCCCTGGCTCGGTCCAAGTGGCAATTGGCACAACGAGTTTGCGACTCGGTGTTCATGACTGTGCAGATCATGCACGCCCACGTCATGGCCACAGGCCGGTCATCATGTGTCACCTGATCGGTGGCAGATGACCGTTCAGTGACACTAGTTGGCTGGCTTGTGGTGTCTGTGGCTGATGCTACACGCTGTACGAGCTCTGCCACGAGTTCGATGACCTCCGGGGAGACTTCCGAAGCCTCGCCGGCCTCCGGGGAAGCCTCGTCAACGCCTGGGACAGCTCTCGGCTCAGCATGCGTGCTGGTTGCACGCGCAGCAGCTCGCGCCTTCTTCCTAGCTCTCAGTTGCGAAGCAGTCGCATTTTTCCTTTTGCGCTTCGCGCGCGCAGGCTGTTTGATTGCAGTCATTGTCGGCACGGCTTAGAATTTCTCCTTTTCGGCGTACAACACGTCGTCTTCCTTCCATCACGGGCTAAGGTCGAGCAGCAACCGTGTCGTTTCCGTAGGTGGCTTTTCCAAGACTGAAAAGAAATTTGGCTCACAATTTCTCACCTCTGATATCTTATGCACCTGCCTGGGTGATAAAGAATGTTAGGAGACAGGGAGGCTGTTGAAGTTGGCCTCCAAACATATTGATTACTTTCAGTTGCAAAATTCTGAGATATCTGAGATATGATAAATGGATATTACAGGTCCTCTCTAAGTCGCTATCTCTCAGTCTCACTATACTTATAGTGAACACCAGTCCTCTAATGACTGGTGCACAGCTAGATCGCGCGTTAACACTAAACTACCTCACTTCGTCTTTTGACGGTTACAACTCAACCTCTTCTCCTCTCTTCGCTTCTCTTCTACCAACCTACCTCGCCATACAACTGATTGAATTGCCACCAGCTTGCGTCGGTGGTACCAGAATCGGCCGTCCTGATCAGACGCTGATCCTCTATCGTCGGCCACCTTTGGTGGAGCAATGGAATGAGATGAACTAGTCTGTGTTTGCTCGATGATTGTAGTCGGAAAAGAATATCGCCCAGAACTTTACTATCGGATTCCAACGAACGTCGATGAGGAGCTCCGAAACTCTAAAATGGAGGATATGGAGGAGGTACAAATGAGCGAATTGCGCAGGCAGTGGGTCGTCCTCTTCAGCCTGAAGTACGTACACAGATGCTTTTTGACTGACGTCATGGTGCTTTGATGATTACAAGAAGGCAGTTCTTAACGACGACTTCTTTTGCAGCGTAGTGGTCATGTTTCCACCATATCCAACACAATCTGATCCAAAAAAGGAAGCGAAGGAGCGAACCAAGTTGCTGCAAGAGAAGTATTTTGTGGCCGGTGGAAGCGCTAGACTCATGTTTGATGTTCCGACAACGACGGCGATTGAAGAACTCGACAAAGCAATCATGGAAGCACCAAACGCTAAAACTTATCTTCAGGGCTTTGTTGGCGCTTCGTCATCTGGTGTTGTCAGCCGTTTACTTGCACGGTATGGTAAATACAATATTCAGTACTTCTTTTTCTTGAAGTAGTATTTTGCCAAACGTTCTCCCAATAATAATAATTATAATATCCACATCTTAATAATATGTTATTCCGTACAAAAAATACAAATACTATTGATATTTGAGGATTTTTATGTAGGTTTTAGTAAGTGTTGTCCGTATTTTGGATGGAAAGCCGACAATAATAATCATTGCAATACCGCAGGTTCCAATAATATGTTATTCAATAAATATAATAGCAATCTTATATATATTACTTCGAAATATATTATTATAACCAGGCCCTGGTGCGACTTTATTAGAACACACACTATAATAATTTTCTCGGCCGAATTAGCCTTGGGTCGCCAGAGATAGTGTTACCGGTTTTACCGACTTAATCCTATTGTGGTTCACCCTCCTAAAATCTTACAATAACGCTGGCTTTACAAATTTAAACCAATCAAAAGCTTTTATTATGATAATTGACCAATAATATGAATTGCGGAAACCTTTACTATGGAAAACTAAGTATACATTTATCAAGTATAATTTCAATCACAATAGGGTTAATACTGAAAATGAAGACGCGTTTCAGTCTTGCCCTCGAAATCTCCCTAACACGGAGATGAAACGACGGAAATGATCCGTTTTTGCGATTGAGCGAGGGGCAAATAGATCGACAGGCACAATAGCCACAGAAATGACAACTGACTTTGTGGAAGATTTTCGACCTTTCGAACGTCGCTTTTTATCAAAGATCGTATCTTAAAATATAGTTTGATTCTACCAATGAAACAGGGAGACTTCGAGGAGATTTCGTGGCTTTTCGAGAGATAGTCTAAAGACGCTGGGCCAGCTAGCGCTCTGTTGTTAGTTGGCGCCCGATGATCTCTGAGCCCACAACACATTCCGCCTCCTGTCCCCAATGTCTTCACCGTCTCTTCGTCTCGCGACTGGTCAATGCATCCGATACCCCAAGTATCCGCGACGCTATTAATTCGTTTGAGCCCCCAGCTGGCTTCATAGTGCTGCCACCACGACGGAATGAAAAATCGATCATCTTCGCGTACGGCGTGAGGCTAGTCAAATCGCCGGACGACACATCCACCGAGTCGGACGTCAGTTCCCAAGCGATTTGGGTGTGCTTGGTGGGTCCAAATTGTAGGTCACAAGATGCATCATTTCCCCTGTCAACCGGTAAAACCTCGGCGGCTACGAAAATCTTAAGAGGGCCCATGGCGCGACGTCCGAGCGAACTGAAGTGGGGCGAACACGCGAAACCGAGTTAGATCGTGTTCGGAACTCGCAAGTGCTTCGTGACGATCCGATCCGAGTATACGTATTGGTGGAAATCTTGAGGAGAGTGAGCAACAACCTACCGTACCGCCTGGGAGAGTACGAAGAGTCCATTAGTACCCGTGAGCTGGTCTTCAAGGATGTCCTACAAGCGCTACTTACACTCGAAGGTGGTTTGTCACTCGATCGTGGAGCTTTACATATCGACTAAGGGTGTGTTGGAGGATCTATTGCGGTCGAATCAAATCGATTCGGCTCCAACATTTACGGCAGTAGCGGATTTCTGGAGATCGAAAGTGCAAGCAACAAAGTACCTGGGGCTGCGTTTGTACCTGGTCACGGAACAGCTTGAATTTAAGTCAGTCTTGCTTAGAACGCGTCACTTTGTGCCTCGCTACGGTGAATGCGAAGGCGGCATTCGACTACCGTTCCGCCGTTGGGTTTAAGATACTGGAAGTAGAGAATGCATGTGTAGAACGACCTCTTGATTGAACGCGCGCCAGACGCGTTTCGGCCCCCGCCGGGGCCTCGTCAGTGGCTTTACCAATTGAGAAGCGAGCTCTCTCCCTACTCTGCCTAACCGTGGGCAGTCGCCCCTACAGAACCTTCTAGAACCTCCAAAAGATCTGTTCGTAGGTACGACTCTGGTGTCGCAACCTGGTACCCCTCCGCGATACACTTCCAACATAAGACATTCTACGAGACTTCGGGTTAACTGTTCGCGACTTGTATGGCTCGATATCAGACGCTGGGCCTGGTGTAAGGTGGGTGATGACCGAAGGGCTCAAGCTCAACTGGTAGTGGTGCATCCCTCATATGACTAACGCTGCCACAAAGGTTGCTTTTTTGCGTATAGTGAAGACTATATATACGGTCAAACACGTCGAAGTCATGGGATCACCGTTCGAGGGGCTGTGGTTTTATGGCAAGAGCGGCAAGACGTCACACCAGCTATTGTAGTATCGAGTACACCGGTTCTTCTGTCTTACTCGCGTGATAAAGCGTATCTTGGACTTGTGGGAGCCGCTCGTGGCGTAGTATGCCGAACGGCTTGACAGGGCTCAAAGGAGCAATGCTGATCTTCCTGCTGGGCTTCCGTTGGAAAGGGATTATCAACACCTCACTCAATTACCTCTCTCCTACAACCGATAACGCTGGTGAATATTAAGAACCAGGGTGGGAGCGCAAATCGATTCGACGTGCTACTTACGCTGTACAAGTTGCGCACAACCGTGTTAGACTGTTTAAAGGAGCTACGAGACTATCGCTCAACCAAAACGCGCCGCATCGCCTTTAGACCCGGAGGCCTGACTGATTTGGCCATCTCAACGCGCACATTGCTCCATAGTACCTTTTGCAAGTGATTTTTTTCTGCTACACCGACCGTAAGGAGATCAACAAGTGCTCGTTCGTGTTGAAGATGCAACTACTTCTCCATTCGACCAAGAGTTTTAATGGTTTTCTCAAACGCATTATCACTCTTTGCAACGCCGATCCTCATGGTGCTTCTACAGCCGCTGGAGAGAGACATTTTGCAAAAATCAAGAAGGCCATTTACGACAAAGTGAGGTCGCTGGTGCTATCTACACCTCAAACACGAGTACCAGTTGTCATTGAAGATCTACTGCCAGCACCTCTCACGCTTTTCTCGGAGAATCTGATGAAATGCTTTGGGGACCTTATTGATGAGGAACGCGTTGCACCCAAGAATACCAACGACATGAATGCTGCCAGGGTTGATGAAGAACTGGAGAGGTGGAAGGGGTCAGCAACATCAATCCAGATGAAAAGCAATCGAGCGGGAGTTGTGGAAACGCCAAGCTGACAGTGGAACGTGCCACTCGTAGCGCGAATTTTGCTTGCCATCCCTTCTTCATCCGCGCAGATCGAGCGTGATTTCAGCATCGCTGGGCAGTTGGTAATACCGCAGCGCGGTTAAATTGCGCCACGCAACGTCGATATGTCGGCATTTTTGAACTGCAATCGGCAATTTGTCGATGTTACACAATGCCCCAAGATTCACGCTCGATACATTGACGCATATATTCCATCCGACGTGAAGGTTGGGCTGGAGGACGTGAACACAGAGAGTTGAGAGCTGTTAAGTAGATTTTTTCTGCTGAAAGCGACGGCGAAGCAGACGACGATGTTGATAATTAGACGTCGAAGCTTGAGGACCATAACTGATGCATAAAATGCATTATTATTCAGCGATATCTACCATTATCCTGGACGGGTTAGGGTGACTCCCTCCCGGGGGGGCGGCGCAGTGGCGTCGCTCTCGGAGGCGCTAAGGCGGCTAAGCCGCGGGCGCCTTCAGTCTTAGACAGACAAGGATGTGAGACCTGCGGTCTCTGGGCTGAGATCTCGACGCGGGCACGACTCGCGGCGGCGGTAGCGGACGAGCCAAGCGCGCTCAGTGCTCAGCCACCGACTTCCTGGCCTGATGACAACAAAGCATCGTTCCAGAAGACGCTTCGGCGGCGAGGCGCGAGCGTCCGCGAGGGGGGACTGCTGCAGAAGACTCTTACGTGAAGGGAAGGTGCTCAAGGGGATCAGCATAAGGTGCAGGAGCAAGCAAGACTACAGAACAAGGGCGTGCTGGCTGAGACTGTGTGGTTTGAGAGGCCACGTATAGCAGTTACCTGGGAAAGGAGTTGTGACCCGAGTACTGGGCGAACCAAGACGATAAGACCAGTGTGGGAGACAGAAACGGCGGACATGCCGCCACCAAGGCTTAGCGAGTCTCCGCGAAGGGGGAGCCATTCATTGCTGACGGATGCGAATTGTGAGAAGACCGTAGGAACTCGATTAGTGGCCGCCCACTACTAAAGGTAGTTGGTGTGGACCACGTTTGTAGAGTGATGATCACTGATTCCCTAAGCGAAACGCGCACTAACGTGAATACTTACTTACTTACATCTACCATTCTTTTGTCCAATTTGCTAACCGGTCAGAGTTCTTGTCGGTTCGCACCATTCGTGAACATTTATGCGAGCTTCATGACATTCTCAGCCCCTTGTCGCTTCTCCAATTTGCGTTCGTCACCGCGTCTCTTCACCGCATCTCGAATTTGCTCCGCTCTCGTAGGCACCGACTCACGTTTCTTGTGTGATCTGGTTTTACTTACAGCAGCCCCTGTTTTCTTGTTGGTATCCACAAGCTCGCGAGATCGATTCAGTGCTCGTGCTACAATTTTGTCCTGTTCCAATCTGCGAGCATCGTCAGGAGCTGGGTGTTGACGTAATTTTGGCCTTGTTGAGATGTTTGCGGCTCGCACCAGCTCCTGGACATCATCATCGAAAGATACAGCGGCACTTTCCTTAATCCACCCAGCGCTCTCACACTTTATTCCGGTACAGTGTTTTGGTTGCTTACAAACGTGTGCTAAATTGCTTCTGCACGTAAAGCTGCACTAGCGACTGCTGAACCCTTACACTCGGTCATCTCATGTTGTAGGGAAGCTGTGATAGCACTGCGTGCCCTCGATTCCACCGCATGTTGTATCTGGGTGATAATCTTCGCTTTCCTCACGGCGCAGCTCTTTGCCTGCTCCATTTGTGCTGCGGTCTGCTTCTGGAATTCTTCAAATTGCTTCTCCATCAACTTGATAACCTCACGACCTTGGGTAGCGATAGCCAAGCGAAATTCCGCTTCAACTTGAGCCGTGTGCGTTGACAGCAGCTCGCGCATTCTCTGATCCAAGCTTGCATGTAGCTGACCTTCTAACTCCTTAAACGCTTCAGCGTAGCGCACGTCACTGACGTATCGTGCAGAGCAACATGTTCTTCAGCTACAGCGTGTGCTTGGGCTTGGGCCGCGTCATTTGCCGCAGCAATGGCGGATTCGAGCTTCGCATTCGCGTGCTGCTCGAGCGCGACAAGGTCTATACGCGTTTCTCGTATCATATCGGCCAGAACGTTTGTTCTTGACGCCGCTTCTGCTCGCGCCTGCTGAACTCGCACCTCCGTGTACAGCTGCTGCTGTTGTGCAAGGATCTGCTGGTTAAGGTTAAGCTGGAATTGGTTCGCAGCGATACCTTGTGGTTGGACGGAGACGTGCGCCATCGAGCAGGCGCTAGTCCCGTCTTGTTGGTCTCCATCGTCGACCACGAGGTCTGAAGACTGCGAAGGTTCACTCTGCTCCGAGACCGTAACAGGAGGGGGGGGTAATTAGACCAATCGAGCCCTTAGCCAAGGAAATATCGCAGATCTCCCTCCTCTAAAGTACGTCTTCTTCACCTTAAGTATTGGAGTCGAGAGAAAAAAAATCGGAAACGGTCCTTCTCAATTATAAATTTCCCTTTTTATTTGGAGATCGACCTCTGCCTTCTCTCCTTCTACGCGTGGGTATGCTTAGGCTGGGATATCAGCTAAAGGGTTAACTTTTCAAATGTGTAAAAAAAAACGAGTTATGTACTTTGTGCTGCACGCTCCGCTTCATTTGTCAGGTCAACATCAGTTTCGCGTAGATTGCTATATTTTGTGGAGTTACAAGTATTATTACATGTAGCAACATATCTTCTATCAGCAGTGATACAAAACTGTTACAAGTTTTTACAATGCCACATATATTGTGCTTTGCTGCAATTTTGGCAAAACGAGATTAGATTTGATGGATTTCCCAGTGCCAAATGGTGGAATTAAGATAAATCGATCTGCATAAAACCATGAGCCACGCTAAATGTGCCAGAATTCGTTTGAAAATGCAAATGTGGCTCAGTTACAGCAATTCGACCTGATGTTCCAGTAAACGCATATTCTTGTTGTTTTGTTTTGCGAGGACTCTCCCGACTGGAGGGGGGGACGCCTTAGTTTCCCCGCGCTGATAGTCCTTTTCGAGCAAACATCTCTAAATTGCGCAAAGACTGTGTATTTGAGCAGTTCTCGACGAGCCGGATCCAATAATGGTCTTAGATCCTCTGATGCTCGAAGAGTTGCAGAGGAGGCGGACCACGAAATTTTAACACTAGATCTTAGCCTAATTCACTTTTCGCCCACAAAATCACACACCACAATTAGTCAGCCTGTGACTAAATAGCGTGAACGGTGTAGCGCATTATCGGTATTAGATAGTAGGCAAAATCATTGATGAGCTTAAAGCCAATCCATTTCTTCTCCTGCATGGAGATCCTCTCTAAGCTTCCCTGTGCGCGTTGGGCTGTGCCTTTGACGGCGCCGACTACACAGGAACGTACGGCATCATCGCTGAGAGTAACAGTGTGAGTCTGAAGCTCGTCACCAAGGTCCAGTACAACAGGGCTCTCGTGTGTACGTCATGGAGTCCGATGACAAGTACAAGGCCTCCCGCAATTTCAGTGCCTTCACGGCATGTGGAGTCTTAAGCTGCTGAGCCACCTTCGACGTGGGTGTATCGGGTCTTGACTGCGGCCCTGTACTTCGTGGACATGGCGACCGACGGTGGCATGAAGCGTTTCCCCAGCAACAAGGCTGGAGCCAAGTACGGCACGGGCTACCGTGATGCGCAGTGCCCCCAGGACTTAAAGTTCATCAGCAGCGAGGCCAACATCCTCAACTGGACCCCGAGCAAGTCGGACCCCAACGCCAGTACGGGTAAGTGCTTGCTGCGCCGAGATGGATATCTGGGAGGCAAACAACATCAGTAATGCCTACACTACGCACCTGTGAACGGTCAAGCCTGGTGGTACTTCGCGTTGCTCGTCCGCCAAGGAGTGCGGCGTTGATGACAACCGCTAGAACAGTGTGTGTGATAAGGACGGCTGCGACTTCAACCAGTACCGTATGGGCAACAAGACGTTCTTCGGTCCTGGCTCGGAGTTCACCATTGCAATGACCAAGAATCACGGTGGTGACTCGGACGACAACACGGCCGAGGGAACGTAAACCGACATCAAGCAGTTCTACGTGCAGACTAGCGCGACCCATGAGATGACGCCGTCGACGTTCTCGGCCGTCAAGGGCGTGAACTCCCTGACGGACACCCAGTGCTCTTGCTCAGATCGGCGAGGCCATGAAGCGCGGTATGGCGTTAACGTTGAGTCTGTGGAAGGCACTGTCGCCCAGCGCCTGTGACTTGACTAGGACTACCCAGTGGCCGCTGCTGACAGATCCAAGGACGCTGGAACGGATTCGTGGACCCCACCACGTCGGCAAGCGTCGCCGAAACTAGATGTCAGTAGCTGGATTTGACTCGAATGAGGGAGAACAATTTTTTGGTAAGCCTTAACATCATCATGACCGGGGTTTTATTGTTTATTGATCAAAGCTGTCCAGGCAAGACTGATGCCGCGCAAGATCGACTCCTTCCTTCTGAATAGTGCCGTAATTTTTGTAGGTATAGGCGAGCACTTCCACCTTTGCAACTGAGAGCCTGTTCCTTCTCTTTGAGTGAATATGGTCAAGAATGCTAAAAGCCCTTTCGCTCGCTGCTGAAGACGTGGGCTTGGGAAACACTCTTCTTCAGCAGAGGATACTCCTTGTCACTCTTCGCGTTCCAGTAGTTACGTGAGCTTGATTCGGAGTATACTTTCCGCTGTTTTTCACCTCCTCGCCTCATACTTTAAATTTGAGAACTTCGGCAGTCAACTTTGGGGGACCAGTGATCGATGTGAGTTTGAGTGGACGTAATTTCAGCGAGCGGTGATCGTTTTGTAAAAGAAACGCTGGAGCTCGTCGACCGGAAGTGCAGCGACGTTCTCATACTCGCCAGCAGCTACAGAACCCCCGTCGTTACCCTCATCACCAGTCGTAGCAGTTACACGCTCAACAGTGTTACTAAGCAGCGCAATGCCGTTTTCAGCGACGCTATCAGGTACTCGTGCATCTTCTGAAGCACTCTGGTGTGCTTCTTGCTCCGGCGCATGATATCGTAGCCATCTAAACCACTTATAAACTCCGAACACGAAGACATTGTCCGCTTCTAATTGTCTCAGCGCCTCGATAATTGGTTCCAGAAGCCGCACAGTTGTCCTCAAATTATTCCAAAATCCATTGTCCTGGATCAGCGGGGTCCTATACCGCAGTTTCTTCCGAGTTTGCGCGGTTTTTTTTATTGCGATCACGAAATTGCTCGTAGTCAGGATTCAAAAATATTTTTTTCAAGAACGTCACGACTATTCAGTACGCATCGCAAACAGGAATTCTCTTGAATTCGTTGGCGGCTTTCTGCTTTACCTGAGCCATGATGCTATCGTCCGTCATAACGCATCCGCCATGCAGTAGGTCATCGTGAAGACTAGCCTTCTTTTTCTTGCGGGCCTTGCAATCTTTTGTTTCCCAGACTGGGAGTCCCAGCAGTAGAATGATAGTCTGGATCCAGTCGCCTCCCTTCAACCGGTTTCCGAGAGTCCTGATAACAAAACGGTAGGCTCAAGCATAGCATACTCTCGGAGTTTGTTGCTGTACGGCTGATTTGAAAAATAATGTGTGGGCTGAGATGAAGTCGTAACACCATGTCTCGGACAGAGGAAGGATGCCGGTATTTTTCGTTGGTGTGGGCTGTTCTTCATTGGTGAATGAACATCCCTAGTTCCTCAATCGTGAAGCACTGAGCATGATCAGCACGCCGTTCAACATACGTTAGCACTCCGTTTATTCCGCCTTTCGCCAAAACAGGGTCTGGTCATTTTTAGCATCCATCACTACTTCACGGGTCACACAACGATGAATTTTCATTCGACCGACGCCGTACTTACTGCCTGCTTCCCGAATAGAGAGTAGTCTCATCTTGACAGCCGCAGCGGCATCAGTAAGCGCTGATGCTTCGTCAAGATCGACTTCTGTCATGGTGCGCCCCTGCAATCAGGAGGTTTTCGGTGGCGTCCAGGCAGATTGTGAAGTGGTTATTTCGCGCCTTGAAGCACGGGAGGTCTCTATCGAGCCAGCGTCTATTTGTCTATCCAATGGGGCTCGCTTTGCGCTAATTAAGGGGATTTTGCGATCAGGCGGCCCTAAAATGTGTCAGCTCCCTAAACTGTCACGGAATACTGGGTGTCACAGAACTCTGGTGATACCGTACTAACGGCGAACATGCAACATCGAAAAAGTAGGAATCAAGTCAAACCGAAAAAACTATTTGAGGCGATAGCCTTACACATGGTTTCCCCTTCCGATTAATCCCCACCAGTTGTCGAATGGCCCCAGAGCGTCGACTCACCACCTCAAACGCAAGGAAGCTAAAAGCCCTCGAGCGCATTGCAAGCGGCGAGAAAGTGTAAGATGTAGCCGTGGCATGTGGCATCGACCGAATCACGGTATGACGCTGGAAGAAGCAGAGGGGCATGTGGCGAAGTGGGTGAACACTTTTTCCGACCAGGAGGTGTAGTCTACCGGAAATCCGGATGATACACTCCAAATGGGATATCTTTCAGTTGGATAGATCAGAACCACCTTCCGGGATCCAAATGGGTATCCGGAAGGCGGCTTGGTGTGTGACCTTGTGACTACCCTCGTAGGTGTCGTTTGTCTTCGAACGCGAGGAAATCCACCTAGATGAGTTACTTCCAAAAGGTCGATTGGATTTCCAGACGGAGAGTGCTAATGCACTTCCAAATGCAGCGGTTGAATCTGAATGTGGGTAGGCAAAGTCTTTCCAAAACAGATAACCAAATATACAGAGAGTTAATCCAAAATATGCAGCAGCTTCTTATTCTTTCCGGCCCTCGAGCGGTGGGCACTCCAAATACCAGTTCGACTTTCGGACCTACTTCCGGAACGCTGGCACAGTTCCGGGGCCCTTTAGCGTACCACTTCCGGAAAATTCAATTGGACTTCCGGAGGACAATATCCAAAATGTATCAGGAATACCCGAAAGCAATACAAAATACACACAAGCAAGTACCATCCAATCACACAGCAGTCAAATAAATCAATTTCAGGGGTGACTACTAATAACCGCCTAAAACGCAGTCGTAATGTGAAATAGTACTCCGGATCACTCCGAAATACCAACTGGAATATGAAATGGGAGGGGTCACTTCCGGATGGCGTCGCCGGATCTCCTTCCCAACTTGGTCTTTACCTTTGGTGGAGATTCACGCGACGATGATGCTGGTCGACGCGACCTGACGCTGGCTTGGCTGAATCCGAGCCCTCGATTTCGAGGCTGGTCGGCCGTGCTTCGCAGTGGAACCTTGTGGGAAACCTCCCGGTCACTCACTTGCGCCCTTGGTGGTAAAATTGAACTCTCTTTAATATAAACTTATCTGCTAGAAGATAACTACTTGCATATAGTCTTGGTTTCACTATAGGTAAAAACATGCGCGTCAGGGGGTGGCTTGCACATTTGAAGAACACAGCCGAACACAGAAGAATTCTGGCTGGTGCTGAACACATCTTGGTCGGTCGGAAATATCTCGGCTTGAGTATGGTCGGAGATTCAAGATGGATACTGGGTACAAATCAGGTTCATCCAACTGGATTCTGTGTACAAATCAGAAGTCTTACATCTGGACATCCGCCACCCAGAAGGGCCTTGGCTTCTTGGACATCCAAGTGACACCTCAATTTCCAAATGGCCATCCAGATATCTGCTCGTTGAAGGACCGCCGTCCGGAATTCTGTTCGTAAGCCCCGTCACTGCATGCACATGGACGAGGAGAATGCATGGACTCATGCAGCGATGACTCTAACGGATCCGACGGCGACAGGAGCGCCGGCGGTTGTCTGGTCCTGGGCGCGCGACGACTGGTCAGCGAGTCCTCGCCAGACACAGGTTTAGTGAAATCAAGTCAAGTGGTCGGCGGGGGTAATCCGTCTGATGAGAGGCATCAACGAGCACAAGGAGGACAAGGAGGAAAGCAGGAGCGAAAGACAAAAGAGTAGTTTGAGGAGTAACAATTAATCTGACTTCGGCATTTGCTCTCTCCACCACAAGCCTCAAAACCAACAAATTCACTTGACTTGAGTATGGTCCATCCAACCGGACATTTGGAATCCGGAAGTCCCAACTTGGATGCGGCATGTTGGAATACTTTTGGGCGCCCTATCCACTCGGTCGTCTGGATCTTGTTCACTCGTAACGTGCAGCAGCGTCCCAGCTAGGCGTTTTTCCTGACCAATCAAACTGCAACAGGCTCTGTGAAAGGTATTTACACCGTAAAATGTGGAGTCACAGCCTCACAGACGCGATTGAAGCAAGAAAGCCAAATCGAGTGTTTACAGGCGAAAAGAAACAGATTTCAGCTATTTCTCTTGAAACTGAGCAGAAGTATGTAGGATAAATATCTTCCTGGTAGTGCTACGTAAGTAGTACGTACAGCCCGAAAGGGCTTAAATCGGAGTGTGGGCCACGCCAATAGTAGGTATCGCGTCAATACAAATTTCAAGTGTAAGGTCTTTATAAATCCACCGTTTTGTATTTATTTCCAGAACTGAACATGTTCTGCAGTATATTGACGGTCTAAGTTAGAATTGACAATTTGAGACTTGATACGGATTTCATGAAATTCCAACAGGAGATTCTCGAAAAGATGGCCATGGTCCCCGCTTTCTCATTCCAGAATCTGTTCAGGATGGAGAAGCTCTTCTGATCGGTTTCGTGGAGTCATTGCAGACGGTGCCATGGCTTTGGAGATTGGATCTGGGCACATCGATTTGGGGGGAGGTGGTTTCCCCGACTTCGACGCCGCCAGACGGATGAAGGTCCCCCCCCCCCCGGTTGTGCTACCAGCGCCGCGTTATGGCCACTCGGCGTTGCTTTTGAAGGGTGGTGAGCCTGTGGAGGCCGAGGCGAAGCATTCCAGGATATGGTATTCTTCGACCTGACGGCCTGGTTGCATATGCAGTGCGGTTCACTGCTACGCAGCTAACGAGTACTTTTGGACGCTACGGAAGTTCGTTCGAACGGATCCGCACTACGTACACTACCAAGCCACGAAATAAATGTGCGTCTTGGAGATCTGGAGATGGTTCGTTGGCTCGCAGTGAAGTTCCCAGGGTTTCGTGTCATGATGGAAGTGATGAATTTTGCTGCTACCTCCGGAGCATTAGACATTTTACAGGTTTTCTACGATCATCGCATCGACCACCAAGATAATTTGCGTGTAGCGTGGTTAGGATACTAGGACTACCGGTACCACACGACTCACTGGGCTGGTAGTGCTAGCCGACCGGCTAGCACTACCAGCCCAATCCTCTAGTTATATCGTGTATTTACAGACTCCTAGGATGGATTAAGCATATGCGCTGTTCAAAATTCTACTGTGTCACTACTGCATGTATTCGATACGCTACCGGCTACTTCGATCCTGACTACGTGGCCACGCGCAGCATCGACGCCGTCAAGATGTATGTTTGTCGCTTCCTAAAGCGCAATCGGCTTACCCATCGTGGAAAGGTGACGCGCACGGGGGCACAGGTAATGTGTTTTGTGCGAGTTATTTACGAATTGGAGCTATATTTGCTGACTGTGGCTGTTGATGCGCATGTTAGGTTGTTGTCGACCGGTTTGCAGCGGCTACTGTCTATGAAGTGGAGAGCAAGGGTTTTTTTTCCTGCATGCATGCATATAGAGCGCTATAATTATGTCTACAACATGGATCAAACGTCTGTGTGTCTTGACATGAGTCCACACAGTACGATTGAATATGTTGGTGCTCACACAGTTAATGTCATTCAATGTAAGTAACGGATACGATAATTTTTGTACTTCTGTAAATCAAACATAATACATTAGAAAATAAGCAGTATTGCTGATTTGTAGTAACTACACCGGACTCATTCAGGGTGTCTGTCTTCTTGTGTGCCTCTGCTACGAGGAAGAAGATGCGACCTCTTATTGTGTTTGCAAGTGCAGATGTTCATGACGAACTTCGTGAAATGCGCTCCCTCTTTGACTGGGACAAGGCGCACTTTACTGTACAACCAAAAGCTTACTGTGACCAAAGAGTAATGCAAGAGTGTATGGAGCCCTGATGTACAAAGACCCAGTGTGCTACTACTCGATAGTCTTAAAACGCACAAGATGGACTGCATCAAGACCCTCTTGAGGACGAGGGCTACACCAAGGTGGTGCACGTCCCTCCGGGTGTGACTGGGCTTGTGCAACCGATGGACATTGCTGTAGTGAAGCCGTTTAAAGATCGATGCCGAGAGCTGTACGTACAGTTTGTAAGCGGAAAAGATAAGTTTACGACACCAACCCAAAAGCGAGGGCGTATTGCATGCAAGCATGGGAGGAAGTCGATGAAGAGAGCATTGTGAGTGGATTAATGAAAGCTGGACTCGTGACAGTACGCCCATGCGATGCAAGCGGGGCGTTTGCATCACCAAAGTCCTCGAGCCAAGGAGTAGTTGACGCTGAATAAACGGATAAACGGATGTTTGTTGTAAGACGGGGTGTCATTCTAATGATTTGGTCGTATTAGCATAAAAAAGTATTTCCTTCTGACGAAAATGTTGCATCTTCGCGGTTATTTACGGTACGGATACGACTGCTGTAATTATATTTTTTGAAGAAAAGTTACGCGACGCGGGACTCGAACCCGCAACCCCCAGATTCGAAGTCTGATACGCTATCCATTGCGCCAGCCGCGCCCTGTTTTTACATTATCCTCGCTGATAAATAAAAAGTATAGTACCTATGTTTTCTGAAGTGCTTCTGGAAATGGTTGAGGGTCATGCAATGGTGCCACAGATGATCACGCAGTTTATTGAACGTTGTGTTCAAAAATCATGTCCTCGCCATGGGCCTGGCTGATCAAGAAAGTAGGTACCGAATTCCTCGGCTTGTAGTAGCATTGGCATAAAACAGCAGCCAATCATTTTACAGTATCCGCGGGCTAGCCTACAAGACTTAATACTTCAAACAGCGTGGAGGGTCGCGACGGCAGCGAGGTGCGATGTGGAGCGCGTGAGGAGGGCAGTGATGGTTGTGGGAGCTGCGTAGGGTGCGTGCTGGCGGCGCGACAAGTGGGCGTGAAATGGCGTTTGCGTGGCCTTGTGGTCTAGTGGTATGATTCTCGCTTAGGGTGCGAGAGGTCCCGGATTCGATCTCCGGCAAGGCCCTGCTCTTTGCTCGCCGTTTCGGACACTCGTGCAACTCGCTGGTTTTGCCGCTTCCACGTCGCTGCGCGGGTCCGTTGGCAAGACGGCGGCTTTGTCGAGCGTGTGGTATCAAGCAGCACCGACTAGATGGCTCGATACGCCCAGCGGCGTGTCGAAAATGTAGCGTGCGATTGCAGCGGGTTGGGAAGGTCAAACGCGGCGTGGAGGGTCGCGACGGCAGCGAGGTGCGATGTGGAGCGCGTGAGGAGGGCAGTGATGGTTGTGGGAGCTGCGTAGGGTGCGTGCTGGCGGCGCGACAAGTGGGCGTGAAATGGCGTTTGCGTGGCCTTGTGGTCTAGTGGTATGATTCTCGCTTAGGGTGCGAGAGGTCCCGGATTCGATCTCCGGCAAGGCCCTGCTCTTTGCTCGCCGTTTCGGACACTCGTGCAACTCGCTGGTTTTGCCGCTTCCACGTCGCTGCGCGGGTCCGTTGGCAAGACGGCGGCTTTGTCGAGCGTGTGGTATCAAGCAGCACCGACTAGATGGCTCGATACGCCCAGCGGCGTGTCGAAAATGTAGCGTGCGATTGCAGCGGGTTGGGAAGGTCAAACGCGGCGTGGAGGGTCGCGACGGCAGCGAGGTGCGATGTGGAGCGCGTGAGGAGGGCAGTGATGGTTGTGGGAGCTGCGTAGGGTGCGTGCTGGCGGCGCGACAAGTGGGCGTGAAATGGCGTTTGCGTGGCCTTGTGGTCTAGTGGTATGATTCTCGCTTAGGGTGCGAGAGGTCCCGGATTCGATCTCCGGCAAGGCCCTGCTCTTTGCTCGCCGTTTCGGACACTCGTGCAACTCGCTGGTTTTGCCGCTTCCACGTCGCTGCGCGGGTCCGTTGGCAAGACGGCGGCTTTGTCGAGCGTGTGGTATCAAGCAGCACCGACTAGATGGCTCGATACGCCCAGCGGCGTGTCGAAAATGTAGCGTGCGATTGCAGCGGGTTGGGAAGGTCAAACGCGGCGTGGAGGGTCGCGACGGCAGCGAGGTGCGATGTGGAGCGCGTGAGGAGGGCAGTGATGGTTGTGGGAGCTGCGTAGGGTGCGTGCTGGCGGCGCGACAAGTGGGCGTGAAATGGCGTTTGCGTGGCCTTGTGGTCTAGTGGTATGATTCTCGCTTAGGGTGCGAGAGGTCCCGGATTCGATCTCCGGCAAGGCCCTGCTCTTTGCTCGCCGTTTCGGACACTCGTGCAACTCGCTGGTTTTGCCGCTTCCACGTCGCTGCGCGGGTCCGTTGGCAAGACGGCGGCTTTGTCGAGCGTGTGGTATCAAGCAGCACCGACTAGATGGCTCGATACGCCCAGCGGCGTGTCGAAAATGTAGCGTGCGATTGCAGCGGGTTGGGAAGGTCAAACGCGGCGTGGAGGGTCGCGACGGCAGCGAGGTGCGATGTGGAGCGCGTGAGGAGGGCAGTGATGGTTGTGGGAGCTGCGTAGGGTGCGTGCTGGCGGCGCGACAAGTGGGCGTGAAATGGCGTTTGCGTGGCCTTGTGGTCTAGTGGTATGATTCTCGCTTAGGGTGCGAGAGGTCCCGGATTCGATCTCCGGCAAGGCCCTGCTCTTTGCTCGCCGTTTCGGACACTCGTGCAACTCGCTGGTTTTGCCGCTTCCACGTCGCTGCGCGGGTCCGTTGGCAAGACGGCGGCTTTGTCGAGCGTGTGGTATCAAGCAGCGCCGACCAGATGGCTCGATACGCCCAGCGGCGTGTCGAAAATGTAGCGTGCGATTGCAGCGGGTTGGGAAGGTCAAACGCGGCGTGGAGGGTCGCGACGGCAGCGAGGTGCGATGTGGAGCGCGTGAGGAGGGCAGTGATGGTTGTGGGAGCTGCGTAGGGTGCGTGCTGGCGGCGCGACAAGTGGGCGTGAAATGGCGTTTGCGTGGCCTTGTGGTCTAGTGGTATGATTCTCGCTTAGGGTGCGAGAGGTCCCGGATTCGATCTCCGGCAAGGCCCTGCTCTTTGCTCGCCGTTTCGGACACTCGTGCAACTCGCTGGTTTTGCCGCTTCCACGTCGCTGCGCGGGTCCGTTGGCAAGACGGCGGCTTTGTCGAGCGTGTGGTATCAAGCAGCGCCGACTAGATGGCTCGATACGCCCAGCGGCGTGTCGAAAATGTAGCGTGCGATTGCAGCGGGTTGGGAAGGTCAAACGCGGCGTGGAGGGTCGCGACGGCAGCGAGGTGCGATGTGGAGCGCGTGAGGAGGGCAGTGATGGTTGTGGGAGCTGCGTAGGGTGCGTGCTGGCGGCGCGACAAGTGGGCGTGAAATGGCGTTTGCGTGGCCTTGTGGTCTAGTGGTATGATTCTCGCTTAGGGTGCGAGAGGTCCCGGATTCGATCTCCGGCAAGGCCCTGCTCTTTGCTCGCCGTTTCGGACACTCGTGCAACTCGCTGGTTTTGCCGCTTCCACGTCGCTGCGCGGGTCCGTTGGCAAGACGGCGGCTTTGTCGAGCGTGTGGTATCAAGCAGCACCGACTAGATGGCTCGATACGCCCAGCGGCGTGTCGAAAATGTAGCGTGCGATTGCAGCGGGTTGGGAAGGTCAAACGCGGCGTGGAGGGTCGCGACGGCAGCGAGGTGCGATGTGGAGCGCGTGAGGAGGGCAGTGATGGTTGTGGGAGCTGCGTAGGGTGCGTGCTGGCGGCGCGACAAGTGGGCGTGAAATGGCGTTTGCGTGGCCTTGTGGTCTAGTGGTATGATTCTCGCTTAGGGTGCGAGAGGTCCCGGATTCGATCTCCGGCAAGGCCCTGCTCTTTGCTCGCCGTTTCGGACACTCGTGCAACTCGCTGGTTTTGCCGCTTCCACGTCGCTGCGCGGGTCCGTTGGCAAGACGGCGGCTTTGTCGAGCGTGTGGTATCAAGCAGCACCGACTAGATGGCTCGATACGCCCAGCGGCGTGTCGAAAATGTAGCGTGCGATTGCAGCGGGTTGGGAAGGTCAAACGCGGCGTGGAGGGTCGCGACGGCAGCGAGGTGCGATGTGGAGCGCGTGAGGAGGGCAGTGATGGTTGTGGGAGCTGCGTAGGGTGCGTGCTGGCGGCGCGACAAGTGGGCGTGAAATGGCGTTTGCGTGGCCTTGTGGTCTAGTGGTATGATTCTCGCTTAGGGTGCGAGAGGTCCCGGATTCGATCTCCGGCAAGGCCCTGCTCTTTGCTCGCCGTTTCGGACACTCGTGCAACTCGCTGGTTTTGCCGCTTCCACGTCGCTGCGCGGGTCCGTTGGCAAGACGGCGGCTTTGTCGAGCGTGTGGTATCAAGCAGCACCGACTAGATGGCTCGATACGCCCAGCGGCGTGTCGAAAATGTAGCGTGCGATTGCAGCGGGTTGGGAAGGTCAAACGCGGCGTGGAGGGTCGCGACGGCAGCGAGGTGCGATGTGGAGCGCGTGAGGAGGGCAGTGATGGTTGTGGGAGCTGCGTAGGGTGCGTGCTGGCGGCGCGACAAGTGGGCGTGAAATGGCGTTTGCGTGGCCTTGTGGTCTAGTGGTATGATTCTCGCTTAGGGTGCGAGAGGTCCCGGATTCGATCTCCGGCAAGGCCCTGCTCTTTGCTCGCCGTTTCGGACACTCGTGCAACTCGCTGGTTTTGCCGCTTCCACGTCGCTGCGCGGGTCCGTTGGCAAGACGGCGGCTTTGTCGAGCGTGTGGTATCAAGCAGCGCCGACTAGATGGCTCGATACGCCCAGCGGCGTGTCGAAAATGTAGCGTGCGATTGCAGCGGGTTGGGAAGGTCAAACGCGGCGTGGAGGGTCGCGACGGCAGCGAGGTGCGATGTGGAGCGCGTGAGGAGGGCAGTGATGGTTGTGGGAGCTGCGTAGGGTGCGTGCTGGCGGCGCGACAAGTGGGCGTGAAATGGCGTTTGCGTGGCCTTGTGGTCTAGTGGTATGATTCTCGCTTAGGGTGCGAGAGGTCCCGGATTCGATCTCCGGCAAGGCCCTGCTCTTTGCTCGCCGTTTCGGACACTCGTGCAACTCGCTGGTTTTGCCGCTTCCACGTCGCTGCGCGGGTCCGTTGGCAAGACGGCGGCTTTGTCGAGCGTGTGGTATCAAGCAGCGCCGACTAGATGGCTCGATACGCCCAGCGGCGTGTCGAAAATGTAGCGTGCGATTGCAGCGGGTTGGGAAGGTCAAACGCGGCGTGGAGGGTCGCGACGGCAGCGAGGTGCGATGTGGAGCGCGTGAGGAGGGCAGTGATGGTTGTGGGAGCTGCGTAGGGTGCGTGCTGGCGGCGCGACAAGTGGGCGTGAAATGGCGTTTGCGTGGCCTTGTGGTCTAGTGGTATGATTCTCGCTTAGGGTGCGAGAGGTCCCGGATTCGATCTCCGGCAAGGCCCTGCTCTTTGCTCGCCGTTTCGGACACTCGTGCAACTCGCTGGTTTTGCCGCTTCCACGTCGCTGCGCGGGTCCGTTGGCAAGACGGCGGCTTTGTCGAGCGTGTGGTATCAAGCAGCGCCGACCAGATGGCTCGATACGCCCAGCGGCGTGTCGAAAATGTAGCGTGCGATTGCAGCGGGTTGGGAAGGTCAAACGCGGCGTGGAGGGTCGCGACGGCAGCGAGGTGCGATGTGGAGCGCGTGAGGAGGGCAGTGATGGTTGTGGGAGCTGCGTGGGGTGCGTGCTGGCGGCGCGACAAGTGGGCGTGAAATGGCGTTTGCGTGGCCTTGTGGTCTAGTGGTATGATTCTCGCTTAGGGTGCGAGAGGTCCCGGATTCGATCTCCGGCAAGGCCCTGCTCTTTGCTCGCCGTTTCGGACACTCGTGCAACTCGCTGGTTTTGCCGCTTCCACGTCGCTGCGCGGGTCCGTTGGCAAGACGGCGGCTTTGTCGAGCGTGTGGTATCAAGCAGCGCCGACCAGATGGCTCGATACGCCCAGCGGCGTGTCGAAAATGTAGCGTGCGATTGCAGCGGGTTGGGAAGGTCAAACGCGGCGTGGAGGGTCGCGACGGCAGCGAGGTGCGATGTGGAGCGCGTGAGGAGGGCAGTGATGGTTGTGGGAGCTGCGTGGGGTGCGTGCTGGCGGCGCGACAAGTGGGCGTGAAATGGCGTTTGCGTGGCCTTGTGGTCTAGTGGTATGATTCTCGCTTAGGGTGCGAGAGGTCCCGGATTCGATCTCCGGCAAGGCCCTGCTCTTTGCTCGCCGTTTCGGACACTCGTGCAACTCGCTGGTTTTGCCGCTTCCACGTCGCTGCGCGGGTCCGTTGGCAAGACGGCGGCTTTGTCGAGCGTGTGGTATCAAGCAGCGCCGACCAGATGGCTCGATACGCCCAGCGGCGTGTCGAAAATGTAGCGTGCGATTGCAGCGGGTTGGGAAGGTCAAACGCGGCGTGGAGGGTCGCGACGGCAGCGAGGTGCGATGTGGAGCGCGTGAGGAGGGCAGTGATGGTTGTGGGAGCTGCGTGGGGTGCGTGCTGGCGGCGCGACAAGTGGGCGTGAAATGGCGTTTGCGTGGCCTTGTGGTCTAGTGGTATGATTCTCGCTTAGGGTGCGAGAGGTCCCGGATTCGATCTCCGGCAAGGCCCTGCTCTTTGCTCGCCGTTTCGGACACTCGTGCAACTCGCTGGTTTTGCCGCTTCCACGTCGCTGCGCGGGTCCGTTGGCAAGACGGCGGCTTTGTCGAGCGTGTGGTATCAAGCAGCGCCGACCAGATGGCTCGATACGCCCAGCGGCGTGTCGAAAATGTAGCGTGCGATTGCAGCGGGTTGGGAAGGTCAAACGCGGCGTGGAGGGTCGCGACGGCAGCGAGGTGCGATGTGGAGCGCGTGAGGAGGGCAGTGATGGTTGTGGGAGCTGCGTAGGGTGCGTGCTGGCGGCGCGACAAGTGGGCGTGAAATGGCGTTTGCGTGGCCTTGTGGTCTAGTGGTATGATTCTCGCTTAGGGTGCGAGAGGTCCCGGATTCGATCTCCGGCAAGGCCCTGCTCTTTGCTCGCCGTTTCGGACACTCGTGCAACTCGCTGGTTTTGCCGCTTCCACGTCGCTGCGCGGGTCCGTTGGCAAGACGGCGGCTTTGTCGAGCGTGTGGTATCAAGCAGCGCCGACCAGATGGCTCGATACGCCCAGCGGCGTGTCGAAAATGTAGCGTGCGATTGCAGCGGGTTGGGAAGGTCAAACGCGGCGTGGAGGGTCGCGACGGCAGCGAGGTGCGATGTGGAGCGCGTGAGGAGGGCAGTGATGGTTGTGGGAGCTGCGTGGGGTGCGTGCTGGCGGCGCGACAAGTGGGCGTGAAATGGCGTTTGCGTGGCCTTGTGGTCTAGTGGTATGATTCTCGCTTAGGGTGCGAGAGGTCCCGGATTCGATCTCCGGCAAGGCCCTGCTCTTTGCTCGCCGTTTCGGACACTCGTGCAACTCGCTGGTTTTGCCGCTTCCACGTCGCTGCGCGGGTCCGTTGGCAAGACGGCGGCTTTGTCGAGCGTGTGGTATCAAGCAGCGCCGACCAGATGGCTCGATACGCCCAGCGGCGTGTCGAAAATGTAGCGTGCGATTGCAGCGGGTTGGGAAGGTCAAACGCGGCGTGGAGGGTCGCGACGGCAGCGAGGTGCGATGTGGAGCGCGTGAGGAGGGCAGTGATGGTTGTGGGAGCTGCGTAGGGTGCGTGCTGGCGGCGCGACAAGTGGGCGTGAAATGGCGTTTGCGTGGCCTTGTGGTCTAGTGGTATGATTCTCGCTTAGGGTGCGAGAGGTCCCGGATTCGATCTCCGGCAAGGCCCTGCTCTTTGCTCGCCGTTTCGGACACTCGTGCAACTCGCTGGTTTTGCCGCTTCCACGTCGCTGCGCGGGTCCGTTGGCAAGACGGCGGCTTTGTCGAGCGTGTGGTATCAAGCAGCGCCGACCAGATGGCTCGATACGCCCAGCGGCGTGTCGAAAATGTAGCGTGCGATTGCAGCGGGTTGGGAAGGTCAAACGCGGCGTGGAGGGTCGCGACGGCAGCGAGGTGCGATGTGGAGCGCGTGAGGAGGGCAGTGATGGTTGTGGGAGCTGCGTAGGGTGCGTGCTGGCGGCGCGACAAGTGGGCGTGAAATGGCGTTTGCGTGGCCTTGTGGTCTAGTGGTATGATTCTCGCTTAGGGTGCGAGAGGTCCCGGATTCGATCTCCGGCAAGGCCCTGCTCTTTGCTCGCCGTTTCGGACACTCGTGCAACTCGCTGGTTTTGCCGCTTCCACGTCGCTGCGCGGGTCCGTTGGCAAGACGGCGGCTTTGTCGAGCGTGTGGTATCAAGCAGCGCCGACCAGATGGCTCGATACGCCCAGCGGCGTGTCGAAAATGTAGCGTGCGATTGCAGCGGGTTGGGAAGGTCAAACGCGGCGTGGAGGGTCGCGACGGCAGCGAGGTGCGATGTGGAGCGCGTGAGGAGGGCAGTGATGGTTGTGGGAGCTGCGTAGGGTGCGTGCTGGCGGCGCGACAAGTGGGCGTGAAATGGCGTTTGCGTGGCCTTGTGGTCTAGTGGTATGATTCTCGCTTAGGGTGCGAGAGGTCCCGGATTCGATCTCCGGCAAGGCCCTGCTCTTTGCTCGCCGTTTCGGACACTCGTGCAACTCGCTGGTTTTGCCGCTTCCACGTCGCTGCGCGGGTCCGTTGGCAAGACGGCGGCTTTGTCGAGCGTGTGGTATCAAGCAGCGCCGACCAGATGGCTCGATACGCCCAGCGGCGTGTCGAAAATGTAGCGTGCGATTGCAGCGGGTTGGGAAGGTCAAACGCGGCGTGGAGGGTCGCGACGGCAGCGAGGTGCGATGTGGAGCGCGTGAGGAGGGCAGTGATGGTTGTGGGAGCTGCGTAGGGTGCGTGCTGGCGGCGCGACAAGTGGGCGTGAAATGGCGTTTGCGTGGCCTTGTGGTCTAGTGGTATGATTCTCGCTTAGGGTGCGAGAGGTCCCGGATTCGATCTCCGGCAAGGCCCTGCTCTTTGCTCGCCGTTTCGGACACTCGTGCAACTCGCTGGTTTTGCCGCTTCCACGTCGCTGCGCGGGTCCGTTGGCAAGACGGCGGCTTTGTCGAGCGTGTGGTATCAAGCAGCGCCGACCAGATGGCTCGATACGCCCAGCGGCGTGTCGAAAATGTAGCGTGCGATTGCAGCGGGTTGGGAAGGTCAAACGCGGCGTGGAGGGTCGCGACGGCAGCGAGGTGCGATGTGGAGCGCGTGAGGAGGGCAGTGATGGTTGTGGGAGCTGCGTAGGGTGCGTGCTGGCGGCGCGACAAGTGGGCGTGAAATGGCGTTTGCGTGGCCTTGTGGTCTAGTGGTATGATTCTCGCTTAGGGTGCGAGAGGTCCCGGATTCGATCTCCGGCAAGGCCCTGCTCTTTGCTCGCCGTTTCGGACACTCGTGCAACTCGCTGGTTTTGCCGCTTCCACGTCGCTGCGCGGGTCCGTTGGCAAGACGGCGGCTTTGTCGAGCGTGTGGTATCAAGCAGCGCCGACCAGATGGCTCGATACGCCCAGCGGCGTGTCGAAAATGTAGCGTGCGATTGCAGCGGGTTGGGAAGGTCAAACGCGGCGTGGAGGGTCGCGACGGCAGCGAGGTGCGATGTGGAGCGCGTGAGGAGGGCAGTGATGGTTGTGGGAGCTGCGTAGGGTGCGTGCTGGCGGCGCGACAAGTGGGCGTGAAATGGCGTTTGCGTGGCCTTGTGGTCTAGTGGTATGATTCTCGCTTAGGGTGCGAGAGGTCCCGGATTCGATCTCCGGCAAGGCCCTGCTCTTTGCTCGCCGTTTCGGACACTCGTGCAACTCGCTGGTTTTGCCGCTTCCACGTCGCTGCGCGGGTCCGTTGGCAAGACGGCGGCTTTGTCGAGCGTGTGGTATCAAGCAGCGCCGACCAGATGGCTCGATACGCCCAGCGGCGTGTCGAAAATGTAGCGTGCGATTGCAGCGGGTTGGGAAGGTCAAACGCGGCGTGGAGGGTCGCGACGGCAGCGAGGTGCGATGTGGAGCGCGTGAGGAGGGCAGTGATGGTTGTGGGAGCTGCGTAGGGTGCGTGCTGGCGGCGCGACAAGTGGGCGTGAAATGGCGTTTGCGTGGCCTTGTGGTCTAGTGGTATGATTCTCGCTTAGGGTGCGAGAGGTCCCGGATTCGATCTCCGGCAAGGCCCTGCTCTTTGCTCGCCGTTTCGGACACTCGTGCAACTCGCTGGTTTTGCCGCTTCCACGTCGCTGCGCGGGTCCGTTGGCAAGACGGCGGCTTTGTCGAGCGTGTGGTATCAAGCAGCGCCGACCAGATGGCTCGATACGCCCAGCGGCGTGTCGAAAATGTAGCGTGCGATTGCAGCGGGTTGGGAAGGTCAAACGCGGCGTGGAGGGTCGCGACGGCAGCGAGGTGCGATGTGGAGCGCGTGAGGAGGGCAGTGATGGTTGTGGGAGCTGCGTAGGGTGCGTGCTGGCGGCGCGACAAGTGGGCGTGAAATGGCGTTTGCGTGGCCTTGTGGTCTAGTGGTATGATTCTCGCTTAGGGTGCGAGAGGTCCCGGATTCGATCTCCGGCAAGGCCCTGCTCTTTGCTCGCCGTTTCGGACACTCGTGCAACTCGCTGGTTTTGCCGCTTCCACGTCGCTGCGCGGGTCCGTTGGCAAGACGGCGGCTTTGTCGAGCGTGTGGTATCAAGCAGCGCCGACCAGATGGCTCGATACGCCCAGCGGCGTGTCGAAAATGTAGCGTGCGATTGCAGCGGGTTGGGAAGGTCAAACGCGGCGTGGAGGGTCGCGACGGCAGCGAGGTGCGATGTGGAGCGCGTGAGGAGGGCAGTGATGGTTGTGGGAGCTGCGTAGGGTGCGTGCTGGCGGCGCGACAAGTGGGCGTGAAATGGCGTTTGCGTGGCCTTGTGGTCTAGTGGTATGATTCTCGCTTAGGGTGCGAGAGGTCCCGGATTCGATCTCCGGCAAGGCCCTGCTCTTTGCTCGCCGTTTCGGACACTCGTGCAACTCGCTGGTTTTGCCGCTTCCACGTCGCTGCGCGGGTCCGTTGGCAAGACGGCGGCTTTGTCGAGCGTGTGGTATCAAGCAGCGCCGACCAGATGGCTCGATACGCCCAGCGGCGTGTCGAAAATGTAGCGTGCGATTGCAGCGGGTTGGGAAGGTCAAACGCGGCGTGGAGGGTCGCGACGGCAGCGAGGTGCGATGTGGAGCGCGTGAGGAGGGCAGTGATGGTTGTGGGAGCTGCGTAGGGTGCGTGCTGGCGGCGCGACAAGTGGGCGTGAAATGGCGTTTGCGTGGCCTTGTGGTCTAGTGGTATGATTCTCGCTTAGGGTGCGAGAGGTCCCGGATTCGATCTCCGGCAAGGCCCTGCTCTTTGCTCGCCGTTTCGGACACTCGTGCAACTCGCTGGTTTTGCCGCTTCCACGTCGCTGCGCGGGTCCGTTGGCAAGACGGCGGCTTTGTCGAGCGTGTGGTATCAAGCAGCGCCGACCAGATGGCTCGATACGCCCAGCGGCGTGTCGAAAATGTAGCGTGCGATTGCAGCGGGTTGGGAAGGTCAAACGCGGCGTGGAGGGTCGCGACGGCAGCGAGGTGCGATGTGGAGCGCGTGAGGAGGGCAGTGATGGTTGTGGGAGCTGCGTAGGGTGCGTGCTGGCGGCGCGACAAGTGGGCGTGAAATGGCGTTTGCGTGGCCTTGTGGTCTAGTGGTATGATTCTCGCTTAGGGTGCGAGAGGTCCCGGATTCGATCTCCGGCAAGGCCCTGCTCTTTGCTCGCCGTTTCGGACACTCGTGCAACTCGCTGGTTTTGCCGCTTCCACGTCGCTGCGCGGGTCCGTTGGCAAGACGGCGGCTTTGTCGAGCGTGTGGTATCAAGCAGCGCCGACCAGATGGCTCGATACGCCCAGCGGCGTGTCGAAAATGTAGCGTGCGATTGCAGCGGGTTGGGAAGGTCAAACGCGGCGTGGAGGGTCGCGACGGCAGCGAGGTGCGATGTGGAGCGCGTGAGGAGGGCAGTGATGGTTGTGGGAGCTGCGTAGGGTGCGTGCTGGCGGCGCGACAAGTGGGCGTGAAATGGCGTTTGCGTGGCCTTGTGGTCTAGTGGTATGATTCTCGCTTAGGGTGCGAGAGGTCCCGGATTCGATCTCCGGCAAGGCCCTGCTCTTTGCTCGCCGTTTCGGACACTCGTGCAACTCGCTGGTTTTGCCGCTTCCACGTCGCTGCGCGGGTCCGTTGGCAAGACGGCGGCTTTGTCGAGCGTGTGGTATCAAGCAGCGCCGACCAGATGGCTCGATACGCCCAGCGGCGTGTCGAAAATGTAGCGTGCGATTGCAGCGGGTTGGGAAGGTCAAACGCGGCGTGGAGGGTCGCGACGGCAGCGAGGTGCGATGTGGAGCGCGTGAGGAGGGCAGTGATGGTTGTGGGAGCTGCGTAGGGTGCGTGCTGGCGGCGCGACAAGTGGGCGTGAAATGGCGTTTGCGTGGCCTTGTGGTCTAGTGGTATGATTCTCGCTTAGGGTGCGAGAGGTCCCGGATTCGATCTCCGGCAAGGCCCTGCTCTTTGCTCGCCGTTTCGGACACTCGTGCAACTCGCTGGTTTTGCCGCTTCCACGTCGCTGCGCGGGTCCGTTGGCAAGACGGCGGCTTTGTCGAGCGTGTGGTATCAAGCAGCGCCGACCAGATGGCTCGATACGCCCAGCGGCGTGTCGAAAATGTAGCGTGCGATTGCAGCGGGTTGGGAAGGTCAAACGCGGCGTGGAGGGTCGCGACGGCAGCGAGGTGCGATGTGGAGCGCGTGAGGAGGGCAGTGATGGTTGTGGGAGCTGCGTAGGGTGCGTGCTGGCGGCGCGACAAGTGGGCGTGAAATGGCGTTTGCGTGGCCTTGTGGTCTAGTGGTATGATTCTCGCTTAGGGTGCGAGAGGTCCCGGATTCGATCTCCGGCAAGGCCCTGCTCTTTGCTCGCCGTTTCGGACACTCGTGCAACTCGCTGGTTTTGCCGCTTCCACGTCGCTGCGCGGGTCCGTTGGCAAGACGGCGGCTTTGTCGAGCGTGTGGTATCAAGCAGCGCCGACCAGATGGCTCGATACGCCCAGCGGCGTGTCGAAAATGTAGCGTGCGATTGCAGCGGGTTGGGAAGGTCAAACGCGGCGTGGAGGGTCGCGACGGCAGCGAGGTGCGATGTGGAGCGCGTGAGGAGGGCAGTGATGGTTGTGGGAGCTGCGTAGGGTGCGTGCTGGCGGCGCGACAAGTGGGCGTGAAATGGCGTTTGCGTGGCCTTGTGGTCTAGTGGTATGATTCTCGCTTAGGGTGCGAGAGGTCCCGGATTCGATCTCCGGCAAGGCCCTGCTCTTTGCTCGCCGTTTCGGACACTCGTGCAACTCGCTGGTTTTGCCGCTTCCACGTCGCTGCGCGGGTCCGTTGGCAAGACGGCGGCTTTGTCGAGCGTGTGGTATCAAGCAGCGCCGACCAGATGGCTCGATACGCCCAGCGGCGTGTCGAAAATGTAGCGTGCGATTGCAGCGGGTTGGGAAGGTCAAACGCGGCGTGGAGGGTCGCGACGGCAGCGAGGTGCGATGTGGAGCGCGTGAGGAGGGCAGTGATGGTTGTGGGAGCTGCGTAGGGTGCGTGCTGGCGGCGCGACAAGTGGGCGTGAAATGGCGTTTGCGTGGCCTTGTGGTCTAGTGGTATGATTCTCGCTTAGGGTGCGAGAGGTCCCGGATTCGATCTCCGGCAAGGCCCTGCTCTTTGCTCGCCGTTTCGGACACTCGTGCAACTCGCTGGTTTTGCCGCTTCCACGTCGCTGCGCGGGTCCGTTGGCAAGACGGCGGCTTTGTCGAGCGTGTGGTATCAAGCAGCGCCGACCAGATGGCTCGATACGCCCAGCGGCGTGTCGAAAATGTAGCGTGCGATTGCAGCGGGTTGGGAAGGTCAAACGCGGCGTGGAGGGTCGCGACGGCAGCGAGGTGCGATGTGGAGCGCGTGAGGAGGGCAGTGATGGTTGTGGGAGCTGCGTAGGGTGCGTGCTGGCGGCGCGACAAGTGGGCGTGAAATGGCGTTTGCGTGGCCTTGTGGTCTAGTGGTATGATTCTCGCTTAGGGTGCGAGAGGTCCCGGATTCGATCTCCGGCAAGGCCCTGCTCTTTGCTCGCCGTTTCGGACACTCGTGCAACTCGCTGGTTTTGCCGCTTCCACGTCGCTGCGCGGGTCCGTTGGCAAGACGGCGGCTTTGTCGAGCGTGTGGTATCAAGCAGCGCCGACCAGATGGCTCGATACGCCCAGCGGCGTGTCGAAAATGTAGCGTGCGATTGCAGCGGGTTGGGAAGGTCAAACGCGGCGTGGAGGGTCGCGACGGCAGCGAGGTGCGATGTGGAGCGCGTGAGGAGGGCAGTGATGGTTGTGGGAGCTGCGTAGGGTGCGTGCTGGCGGCGCGACAAGTGGGCGTGAAATGGCGTTTGCGTGGCCTTGTGGTCTAGTGGTATGATTCTCGCTTAGGGTGCGAGAGGTCCCGGATTCGATCTCCGGCAAGGCCCTGCTCTTTGCTCGCCGTTTCGGACACTCGTGCAACTCGCTGGTTTTGCCGCTTCCACGTCGCTGCGCGGGTCCGTTGGCAAGACGGCGGCTTTGTCGAGCGTGTGGTATCAAGCAGCGCCGACCAGATGGCTCGATACGCCCAGCGGCGTGTCGAAAATGTAGCGTGCGATTGCAGCGGGTTGGGAAGGTCAAACGCGGCGTGGAGGGTCGCGACGGCAGCGAGGTGCGATGTGGAGCGCGTGAGGAGGGCAGTGATGGTTGTGGGAGCTGCGTAGGGTGCGTGCTGGCGGCGCGACAAGTGGGCGTGAAATGGCGTTTGCGTGGCCTTGTGGTCTAGTGGTATGATTCTCGCTTAGGGTGCGAGAGGTCCCGGATTCGATCTCCGGCAAGGCCCTGCTCTTTGCTCGCCGTTTCGGACACTCGTGCAACTCGCTGGTTTTGCCGCTTCCACGTCGCTGCGCGGGTCCGTTGGCAAGACGGCGGCTTTGTCGAGCGTGTGGTATCAAGCAGCGCCGACCAGATGGCTCGATACGCCCAGCGGCGTGTCGAAAATGTAGCGTGCGATTGCAGCGGGTTGGGAAGGTCAAACGCGGCGTGGAGGGTCGCGACGGCAGCGAGGTGCGATGTGGAGCGCGTGAGGAGGGCAGTGATGGTTGTGGGAGCTGCGTAGGGTGCGTGCTGGCGGCGCGACAAGTGGGCGTGAAATGGCGTTTGCGTGGCCTTGTGGTCTAGTGGTATGATTCTCGCTTAGGGTGCGAGAGGTCCCGGATTCGATCTCCGGCAAGGCCCTGCTCTTTGCTCGCCGTTTCGGACACTCGTGCAACTCGCTGGTTTTGCCGCTTCCACGTCGCTGCGCGGGTCCGTTGGCAAGACGGCGGCTTTGTCGAGCGTGTGGTATCAAGCAGCGCCGACCAGATGGCTCGATACGCCCAGCGGCGTGTCGAAAATGTAGCGTGCGATTGCAGCGGGTTGGGAAGGTCAAACGCGGCGTGGAGGGTCGCGACGGCAGCGAGGTGCGATGTGGAGCGCGTGAGGAGGGCAGTGATGGTTGTGGGAGCTGCGTAGGGTGCGTGCTGGCGGCGCGACAAGTGGGCGTGAAATGGCGTTTGCGTGGCCTTGTGGTCTAGTGGTATGATTCTCGCTTAGGGTGCGAGAGGTCCCGGATTCGATCTCCGGCAAGGCCCTGCTCTTTGCTCGCCGTTTCGGACACTCGTGCAACTCGCTGGTTTTGCCGCTTCCACGTCGCTGCGCGGGTCCGTTGGCAAGACGGCGGCTTTGTCGAGCGTGTGGTATCAAGCAGCGCCGACCAGATGGCTCGATACGCCCAGCGGCGTGTCGAAAATGTAGCGTGCGATTGCAGCGGGTTGGGAAGGTCAAACGCGGCGTGGAGGGTCGCGACGGCAGCGAGGTGCGATGTGGAGCGCGTGAGGAGGGCAGTGATGGTTGTGGGAGCTGCGTAGGGTGCGTGCTGGCGGCGCGACAAGTGGGCGTGAAATGGCGTTTGCGTGGCCTTGTGGTCTAGTGGTATGATTCTCGCTTAGGGTGCGAGAGGTCCCGGATTCGATCTCCGGCAAGGCCCTGCTCTTTGCTCGCCGTTTCGGACACTCGTGCAACTCGCTGGTTTTGCCGCTTCCACGTCGCTGCGCGGGTCCGTTGGCAAGACGGCGGCTTTGTCGAGCGTGTGGTATCAAGCAGCGCCGACCAGATGGCTCGATACGCCCAGCGGCGTGTCGAAAATGTAGCGTGCGATTGCAGCGGGTTGGGAAGGTCAAACGCGGCGTGGAGGGTCGCGACGGCAGCGAGGTGCGATGTGGAGCGCGTGAGGAGGGCAGTGATGGTTGTGGGAGCTGCGTAGGGTGCGTGCTGGCGGCGCGACAAGTGGGCGTGAAATGGCGTTTGCGTGGCCTTGTGGTCTAGTGGTATGATTCTCGCTTAGGGTGCGAGAGGTCCCGGATTCGATCTCCGGCAAGGCCCTGCTCTTTGCTCGCCGTTTCGGACACTCGTGCAACTCGCTGGTTTTGCCGCTTCCACGTCGCTGCGCGGGTCCGTTGGCAAGACGGCGGCTTTGTCGAGCGTGTGGTATCAAGCAGCGCCGACCAGATGGCTCGATACGCCCAGCGGCGTGTCGAAAATGTAGCGTGCGATTGCAGCGGGTTGGGAAGGTCAAACGCGGCGTGGAGGGTCGCGACGGCAGCGAGGTGCGATGTGGAGCGCGTGAGGAGGGCAGTGATGGTTGTGGGAGCTGCGTAGGGTGCGTGCTGGCGGCGCGACAAGTGGGCGTGAAATGGCGTTTGCGTGGCCTTGTGGTCTAGTGGTATGATTCTCGCTTAGGGTGCGAGAGGTCCCGGATTCGATCTCCGGCAAGGCCCTGCTCTTTGCTCGCCGTTTCGGACACTCGTGCAACTCGCTGGTTTTGCCGCTTCCACGTCGCTGCGCGGGTCCGTTGGCAAGACGGCGGCTTTGTCGAGCGTGTGGTATCAAGCAGCGCCGACCAGATGGCTCGATACGCCCAGCGGCGTGTCGAAAATGTAGCGTGCGATTGCAGCGGGTTGGGAAGGTCAAACGCGGCGTGGAGGGTCGCGACGGCAGCGAGGTGCGATGTGGAGCGCGTGAGGAGGGCAGTGATGGTTGTGGGAGCTGCGTAGGGTGCGTGCTGGCGGCGCGACAAGTGGGCGTGAAATGGCGTTTGCGTGGCCTTGTGGTCTAGTGGTATGATTCTCGCTTAGGGTGCGAGAGGTCCCGGATTCGATCTCCGGCAAGGCCCTGCTCTTTGCTCGCCGTTTCGGACACTCGTGCAACTCGCTGGTTTTGCCGCTTCCACGTCGCTGCGCGGGTCCGTTGGCAAGACGGCGGCTTTGTCGAGCGTGTGGTATCAAGCAGCGCCGACCAGATGGCTCGATACGCCCAGCGGCGTGTCGAAAATGTAGCGTGCGATTGCAGCGGGTTGGGAAGGTCAAACGCGGCGTGGAGGGTCGCTACGGCAGCGAGGTGCGATGTGGAGCGCGTGAGGAGGGCAGTGATGGTTGTGGGAGCTGCGTAGGGTGCGTGCTGGCGGCGCGACAAGTGGGCGTGAAATGGCGTTTGCGTGGCCTTGTGGTCTAGTGGTATGATTCTCGCTTAGGGTGCGAGAGGTCCCGGATTCGATCTCCGGCAAGGCCCTGCTCTTTGCTCGCCGTTTCGGACACTCGTGCAACTCGCTGGTTTTGCCGCTTCCACGTCGCTGCGCGGGTCCGTTGGCAAGACGGCGGCTTTGTCGAGCGTGTGGTATCAAGCAGCGCCGACCAGATGGCTCGATACGCCCAGCGGCGTGTCGAAAATGTAGCGTGCGATTGCAGCGGGTTGGGAAGGTCAAACGCGGCGTGGAGGGTCGCTACGGCAGCGAGGTGCGATGTGGAGCGCGTGAGGAGGGCAGTGATGGTTGTGGGAGCTGCGTAGGGTGCGTGCTGGCGGCGCGACAAGTGGGCGTGAAATGGCGTTTGCGTGGCCTTGTGGTCTAGTGGTATGATTCTCGCTTAGGGTGCGAGAGGTCCCGGATTCGATCTCCGGCAAGGCCCTGCTCTTTGCTCGCCGTTTCGGACACTCGTGCAACTCGCTGGTTTTGCCGCTTCCACGTCGCTGCGCGGGTCCGTTGGCAAGACGGCGGCTTTGTCGAGCGTGTGGTATCAAGCAGCGCCGACCAGATGGCTCGATACGCCCAGCGGCGTGTCGAAAATGTAGCGTGCGATTGCAGCGGGTTGGGAAGGTCAAACGCGGCGTGGAGGGTCGCTACGGCAGCGAGGTGCGATGTGGAGCGCGTGAGGAGGGCAGTGATGGTTGTGGGAGCTGCGTAGGGTGCGTGCTGGCGGCGCGACAAGTGGGCGTGAAATGGCGTTTGCGTGGCCTTGTGGTCTAGTGGTATGATTCTCGCTTAGGGTGCGAGAGGTCCCGGATTCGATCTCCGGCAAGGCCCTGCTCTTTGCTCGCCGTTTCGGACACTCGTGCAACTCGCTGGTTTTGCCGCTTCCACGTCGCTGCGCGGGTCCGTTGGCAAGACGGCGGCTTTGTCGAGCGTGTGGTATCAAGCAGCGCCGACCAGATGGCTCGATACGCCCAGCGGCGTGTCGAAAATGTAGCGTGCGATTGCAGCGGGTTGGGAAGGTCAAACGCGGCGTGGAGGGTCGCGACGGCAGCGAGGTGCGATGTGGAGCGCGTGAGGAGGGCAGTGATGGTTGTGGGAGCTGCGTAGGGTGCGTGCTGGCGGCGCGACAAGTGGGCGTGAAATGGCGTTTGCGTGGCCTTGTGGTCTAGTGGTATGATTCTCGCTTAGGGTGCGAGAGGTCCCGGATTCGATCTCCGGCAAGGCCCTGCTCTTTGCTCGCCGTTTCGGACACTCGTGCAACTCGCTGGTTTTGCCGCTTCCACGTCGCTGCGCGGGTCCGTTGGCAAGACGGCGGCTTTGTCGAGCGTGTGGTATCAAGCAGCGCCGACCAGATGGCTCGATACGCCCAGCGGCGTGTCGAAAATGTAGCGTGCGATTGCAGCGGGTTGGGAAGGTCAAACGCGGCGTGGAGGGTCGCGACGGCAGCGAGGTGCGATGTGGAGCGCGTGAGGAGGGCAGTGATGGTTGTGGGAGCTGCGTGGGGTGCGTGCTGGCGGCGCGACAAGTGGGCGTGAAATGGCGTTTGCGTGGCCTTGTGGTCTAGTGGTATGATTCTCGCTTAGGGTGCGAGAGGTCCCGGATTCGATCTCCGGCAAGGCCCTGCTCTTTGCTCGCCGTTTCGGACACTCGTGCAACTCGCTGGTTTTGCCGCTTCCACGTCGCTGCGCGGATCCGTTGGCAAGACGGCGGCTTTGTCGAGCGTGTGGTGTCAAGCAGCGCCGATACGCAAGCATCGATGTGTGGTCCAGACACGAGTAGTACTAGTAGAATTATTGTGAATGCAGTTCTGCTACTATAGTACCATGTTATCTTGACTATTGTATTTTATGAGTACAGCCGGAATTTACTACTACTACCATCTCGACAAACGCTTTAATCATTTGTGGCAAGCTTTCCTTAATGTTGAGGACTGTGATGATTTCCCACACAATGATGATATTCACTCACATGATTCCTTGCAAAGCTTACGTTACTTTACTCGGCGACCTCATGAGCCAGCGAGTCCAACACGGCGTCAAAAATGTACACGACCGTCTTCTCGTAGTTCTCAATGACCATCTCGGTGGTCTGCCCCACGGCTTTAGCCGAATCGCTAGTGTCTGTGAGGCTGGGTGTCATGCGAGCACAGGCACGGAAGATTGTGGCATTCTGAGGGCTGTCTTCAGCCGGCTCAAACACACACCTGTCATCATTGCAGGCACGACACAGTTAAGCCCTCCGACATCCGGTACCAGTTTAACAGAAACGTACCATCCTGTCTGGTGAACTCGCATGGAGGAACCTTCGTGTGAGCACAGTCCGTCGCACTCCCATACGAACGTCAACTTGTTCGCTTCATAATACCGCCGCACCGCGATGTTGCCTAACGTCTGTGTGGATCCGCAAGGGTTGGTTACAGTGCATTGTCCAAACAGCTCATTGCCTTGGGTTTGAAGGGCCTGCTTGGCAGTTGATGAACGTTAGTAGCCACCTCTGGTCAATTAACACATTTCCGGTCGTACCATGTGAAAGTCTTCGTGGCCGTTCGACCCCGACAGAAAGTCCCAAGCGTGGTCTCCGATCCGTAGAAGGCTACATGGTACCAGTCTACTTTCTACAAACTGCAGACACATCCGAGGCCCGCATTCTTCTGTAGTCTCCATCTCCATGTTCATTTTTCTTTTGCCCACGAGACTTGGCGCTGGCATGCAGGGCTGTTGCAGCAACGTATTACCGACGCCATTGCTGTACGAAGACGAAATGTTCTGAAATAGTTCTCTGTAGAGATCCTTTGATGTTGGCGGTTGGCGCTGCACCGGATTCAGCGTGGAGCACTCGGACGCTATCCCCATTTTCTGCAAAGTGCAATTCATCACGTCACAACTGTAAGCACCACAACCACAAAAATGTTTTATCACACCACTATGGCTTACACTCAAATCAGGTGTTTTGTTCAGCGTTCGCTGCATGGACTTGACCGACTTGACCTGTTCCCGAACGAGCTGTCGAAGTCGAGCGTTCTCGCCCACCGCTTTTTGCCGCTCGGTCATAAGCTGGTTGGAGATGTGTTTCCAGAACTGTCCGGTGCCTGGTTGCTCATCGTTTGACGTCCTGTTTAGCACCTTGAGCTTCTTTTCGAGCTCCGCCGCTACAGCTCGAAGATGGTCTAGCTCATGTTTGCGTCGCTTCCGCTTTGGTTTTGCAGCTACTGGTGTTGACGCCTCTGCGATGGCTGCAGCATCAACGTTACGCTTGCTTTTGCCTACTGCAGCTGGAGGCGAAGAAGAGGAGCTGGCGCTCTCGGACTGGCTACCGTCCGAGGCCATCGGGACACCAGCATCGTCATCCGACGTCAGCGACTCCATGAAGTCCTCAAACGCCTGTTCCGACGACAGAACATCCCCATTCAGCACGACATTCACCGAAGGTCCTGGTACGCCTCCCTTTGTGTTGCTTGCATCTATCCCCGTGAGCACGTCCAGCAGCTCCGCCTCCGAGAAGAGAGCCATGTCCCCCGGCACTACGATTATGGCAATTACGAGAATGTAGGGGAAAGTCAGTCTCCCCTTCGTAATTAATACCGAAAATAAGGGGTACCAAGTTGAAGTGCTTTTTAAAATGTAGGTACCGGTGCTTCCACTACGAGTTGTTGAGTGACGCCAACATACCATCGAAAATGTAGACCACCGTGCGCTTGTAGTTCTCGAGAACGACTTCTGTCGTCGTGCCAATCGATCTCTCCGAGTTGGTGTCGTCCGGGATGATCGGGCTTAGAATCGCGCACCTCCGGAATATAGTCGTGTTCGCGGGGTCTCCATCCGCGGGCTCGAAGACACACCTGCAGTAAGAAACGGTGTTAACCACAATAAAGAGCGCGGCCGAGAACAGTCAAGAACGAACCATCCTTTAGGCTGAATACGTGTCTTCGAATCGCCCTGGTGCACGTCCCCTTCGCACTCCCAAATGATCGTCAGCTTATCCTCCTCAACGTACTGCCGAACGGCAATATTCCCCAACAATTGCATGGGGCCTATTGCGTTGTCCAACTTGCACCGACCAAATAATTCATCTCCCTGGTTTTGAATCGTCTGAAGGAAGCAAACATAGTTAGCAAAACTCGCACAACAACAACACAAACAAACGCCTCTCCTACCAGCTGGAAGTCTTCGTGTCCATTTGTTCCAGTTAGGATTTGCCACGCTTGGTCTCGTATTTTCTCGAAGTTGAAGGGCACAAGCTTGTTTTCGACGACTTGAAGGCACATCTGGAGACTGTCATCGCTGTCTTTTTCGATCTCAATCTTTACCTTCTTGTTTCCCTCTAGGCTTGGGCTTGGCCCAGTCGATTGGGTAAGCATTTTGTCCACTCCAGTGCTGTACAATGCAGACATGTTGCGGAACAGGTCTTGATACAGATCCTTGGATTGACATGGAGCCAATGCGGTTTCTTTGGCTACTGGTACTGGAAATACGTCGTTTTGCTGCGTTTGCAACACCAGATAACACATTAGACAGCAGAAGGACAACTGAGACTACGATGAGTACGTACACTCAAGGACGGGGTCTTTACCAGCGATCGCTGCAGTACCTTGAACGCTGTCATCTGCTCGCGAACTAGATCTCGAAGCCTAGCATTTTCCATGACAGATTTCTGTCGTTGCTCCAACAATTGGGCGGAAACACACTTCCAGAAGGAATCAGAGTCGCCAGTGTCGTATCGGTTGTGTGTTTCATTGATTTCCTTGAGTTTCTTCTCCAACTCCACCGCAACTGCTCGAAGGTGTTCAATCTCCTGCTTGCGTGTCTTCCGACAGCGTTTTGGCCGTTGCCTTGCCTTGGGTGCCAGAGCTCGTTTAGTCCCTACGTTGCTCGGACTGCAAGTTAGCATTTTGTCAGCGAATATCTCTGATGAGGTGCCGGGTCCGTCTGGCGTGGGCGACCTCACGAAGTTCTTCTCCAACGCGAACACGTCTCCGTCCAAAATCACATTGACTGATGGGCCCCACACGCTTGCCTCCTCCTCAATAGTGCTCACCTCGTCGTCCAGAGTCGCTAGCAGCTGCAGTAGTTCGCTTTCCGTAAAACTAGGCAAGGCCGACTCTTTCGACGCCATTGTAGAAATGCCAAGGTAGGTTGGAAATTAACTTGGAATGCTTCTCGGGTCGCGTTTCTGACAGCATATCGCGTGTGGATTACTCTCGTAGCGTGACTTGTGTCGATCACATTTTCATCTCGGAATCCGAGACTTGGATACACTGGTTACTGCCGTTGCTCCCAGAGACGTCCAAGGTGTCGACCGGAGGCATACATGTATTATCAGATATAATACCATTCGCTGTTTGCCTCCATCACTGCCTTCCAAGTGTTTTTGGTGTCCTACAGCCATGTACCGCTGAAACTGGTACAAATTGCATTCCCCCCAATTTTTCCTGCTGTTCTCAAATACACTTGATATTTGTATACCGGTCCCTTCGTCGGAGCCTGACACGCGGGCACAAAACTCACTCGGACCAACCTCCCAAGCTGCTGCTATGAGCATGCTGAACCGCTTCTCGAGCGCCGTGCAGACGGCCGTGTCCGGCGCGGCGTCGGCCGCCGTCTCGGGCGCGCAGAACCTGCAGGGAATGCTGAGCGAGGAGTACCTGAAGCACTACGAGACGCCCAAGGACTGCACGGCGTCAGGCGGTCACGAGCTCTCGTGGAAGGTTTTCCCGGCCGTGCACCGCAAGACTAACAACGAATACAGCGTGTTCCTCTTCGACAAGGAAGACCTCAAGAGGCTCAAGAGCAAGGAGGCGCAGGACCGCGTGCTGGAGGTCCTCCGTCAGGAAATGAAGACGCTGCGAGTGCTGCGTCACCCGCACGTGCTCAAGGTCGAGGAGGTCTTCGAGGAGAGCCGCCGCTCGCTGTGCTTTGTCACGGAACGCGTCACGTGCTCACTGGCCAACGCCTGCAAGAACTTCACTAATATCGCCAACGTCACGCCCGAAGTGCTGGAGATCGGCCTCACGGAGTTCGAGCTCGCTTGTGGACTCATGCACGTGGGAGAGGCGCTCAGCTTCCTGCATCGCGAAGGACGCCGCGTACACCTCAGTCTAGGTCCGCATAGCATCTTCATCACGCCTAAGGGCGAATGGAAACTCGGCGGTATGGGCTTCTGCAGGGTTGTGGAGCCCGGACAGACCTCGCGCAGTGAATACTACAGCTTCGATGCTTCCACAGGCGTCAGGAACCCAGCCACAGGGGCACTTGAAGGAAGCTGGGAGCCCCCACTTGAGTACTGCGCCCCTGAACTGGTGACGGAGCCTCGCCAGTTTGATTGCAAGGCCGATATGTTCTCGCTCGGTCTGCTAGTGTATGAATTGTTCGTCCCACCTCGTGCGGATGGCGGACGCAACCCTGTGCTGGATGTGCATGATGGCAACAAGATGACTCATGGTTACAAAGTGCAGTCGTTGCACCCGATCTCGTTCCCGACTTCCGTACCGACCGCACTGCAGAACACGATCCGTTCGTTGCTTTCGTTGGAACCTGTGAAGCGTCCGGAAGCTCGTGCGTTCCTTGCGTCACCGTTCTTCGATTCAGGTCCGATTAAGACGTTGCGTATGCTGCAAAGTCTGGTGGAGCAGGAACCGGCAGCACAGGCGAAGTTCCTGACGACTCTGCCTGATGCTATTGATGCTTTTTCACCACGTGTGCTGCGTGATATGGTCCTTCCGGGCCTTCAGTCCGTCGTGATCAACAAGGCCGTGGCTCCGTTCGTGATCACGCCACTACTGAAGATTGTCGCCAAGGTGGATAAGCAGACATTTTCGTATTCTATCGCGCCCATGATGGTCCCACTGCTAGCCATTTCGGAGCCCGTCCAATGCATGCTCATGTTCGTTTCGGAGCTGGAAACGCTCATTCCGAAGGCAGAGGAGGGCTACATTCGTGACCACATTGTTCCGATGCTGTGCCGTGCTCTCGACAGCACAGTGCCCGAAATTCTGGACACCGTGCTCAATAAAATCGTGGACCAAGCCAGCTTGTTTGAGTACCGCATCCTGAAGCAAGTGATTTTGCCGCGTGTGAACAAGCTCATTTTAACCCCGCCCCAGCCGTCAGTGAGAATAAACGCGTTACTCTGGCTGGCGAAGTCGTTCCACGTGTTTGACAAGGATCTTCTGATTGAGAGTGTGTTGCCCACACTTCACCAGACCCTCCAAGAAGACAAGACCCCTGCCGCATGCATGTGCATTCTTGGATGTTACGATAACCTTGGCAAGCACCTGGGTCCAGAGTTCACGGCGAAACTGATTATTCCTGCGGTGGCTCCACTGTTGTGGGAGCAAACGCTGAACAACTCACAGTTCGACATGGTGTGTGAGAAGATTCAGGACATGCTCAAGGCGGTAATTAGCGACCGTGACAAGTCGTTTACATCTCAGAGCTCCGTCAGCACGGTGACAACAGGCATCACGGCCGCGTCGGGTATGTCGGATGCCGTCCGTGCCGCAGAAGCTTCGAAGGAGCGAGAATCGGGTGTGGCTGCTGCTAACAAGCTTCTCTCTGAAGAATACGTCCCGAAGAAGAAACCGGAACCCGAAGCTAGCCAAAACCAGAGACCTGAGCGATACTCGGACGATCCGTTCTACCTGGGCAATTCGAGCTCATCTACTAGCAGCAGGACACAAAGTACCAGAACAGAGGAACGACGCGACTCAGCTGGTCATCGCGAAACAGCAGCGGAGCGAGCTGAATCGTTTTCGGCACGCCGCCGGGCAGGCAAAAAGGGGAGTGCGCGATCTAATCGTCGTGCAGGAAAGAAGGACGATGGCAATGCTGATTTGCTTGGCATGGGCGCGAGTGCTTCTAAGGTGCGTACACAAGTTTCTATTGTGCAGGCGTCGGGCTTTTTACTCACACTGTTTTTTCAGTCACCCACCACTTCCAGCGATCTTCTCGACACTGGAAGCCTTCTTACTGCGTTACCTGCTGCTCCTGCTCCGGGCTCGAGCGGTGGTGGTAATGGCATGTTTAATGGTATGAGTATGACGAGTGGTGGCGTTCAGTCTGGCGCTGCGACGTACACCAGCCAAAACACTATGGGGATGCAGACCAACCCAATGGGCCAGCATCAAGGCATGGTGCCCTACGGCCAGAACATGGGCAACGGAATGATGAACCAGCAGCAACAACAGTACAACCCAGGAATGATGCAGATGACCCCTTACGGGATGCAGCAACAAGCGCCTCTCAGCGGAGGGGGCTACGGTCAAAACAACATGGGGCTTGCAGGTCCTGGACAAATGCTGCAGATTCAAGCATCCGGCTACGATCCGTATGCAGCACAGCAGCAGCAGCAAGGCGGGGACAAGTTTAGCGCCTTTGATGGGTTGTAGGCAGCATTTTGGCTCTCTTTCATGTTTGTAGACGTTGCAAATGACCAAACTGTTCCACAACATCAACTTCATCCAAGAAACTCCCCACACTTCACCTCTAACATTCACCACAAGATCAAACAACTCAAAAGCGAAAACTGCGGTGAAATTTCCTCAAACGTTTCCATTGCTAGTTAGAAACAAGTAAGCGTCTGCTATTGTTTTCAAGGGTGCGAACCAAGAATTCAAATGTAGCAGCCAACAACTTAGAGAGTGGCGCCGAACTTGGCAAGCGTGGGCTTGAGCTCCGAGTTCTCGGCGAACACCTTGGCCTCGGCCTCGGCAAGACGCTTCTGCTGGGCAACCTTCTTCTTGTAGAAGGCGTCCGACTTGAGCACACGCTTGGCCTCGAGGCGCTTGACCAGCTCGGCGTGACGCCAGCCGACCTCCGAGGCGAGGTCGCCAAGGACGGTGTAGCGGCGGTTGGCCTTCAGGCGCAGCACACGCAGAGCGGCGGGGATGACCATGCGCTTCTGCTTGTCGTACGGCGACGGGATGCCATCGAACGTCTGCAATCAACAATTCAACAGCGCTTTAGTCTACAGTCATAACCACAACATCAACTAAACAACAGATTCGTACCTTAAGACGCTGAAGAGCGGCGGCACCACGGGCCGTCTTGTGCGGCAGCATGCCACGGATCGTGCGCCACAGCATGCGCGACGGAGCACGGTAGTGGATGGGGCCCTTCTTGGGGTTGGTGGCCGTACGCTTGTTCAAGAACTGGAAGTACTTGACTTTGTTGCGCACGTCTGTTGTATACGTGGAAACAAGAGCAGATCACATCAGTAATCCGTTCTCAAGACCACACAGCCAGACGGCATGACACACCGCTGCTTTACCACAACGACATCCAGAGATATCGTGCAGCTCTACAGGGTGTCTGCACGCAGCGACTTTTGCATGTTTGGGGAGGTTTGCTCCGATTGCATCCGATGATTCCTTGTCTGCGGCAACTCTCGCTCGGCGTTGCCCAAATCTTTCCCTTGGCTTGCTACTCAAAGCTTTAAGCGAATCCCGACTCGAAACGTTCCACATCTTCCCGCTTCACCGTGCAGCAAAATCCGACGCGGAACGCTGCGACCGAAGATCCAGAAGACAACACTCGATCGACACAAGTTGCCGCAGACGGCAGGTGGAACCTTAAACACGCTCGATACTCAACTCCCTGCCACACTCAAACAATCTCTACGAAGCAAGACACTCTGCTTCCCTGCACGACGACAGACCAGGGATCTGTAAACACGCACACTAGTGCCCATAGGCAGCGCGCTGCTGGACATGTATGCGAATTTCGTCTCCACTGGTATCTGTCTGTATTCTGGATAATAATATATCAACTCAGAGGAGAATACTTACGCGAGCCGGAGATCTCAAGCTGCTCGCAACGCACAGCAACGACGTGCTGGCCCTGCAGGAGCTCCTTGGCGATCAGGGAGGCCAGACGGCCCACCAGGTGGCCGCGGCAGTCGACGACGATCGGCTTCTCAAACACCATTGTTACTTCGAGGTTTCACCGGGGAAGAAAGAGGAAATGGAGACGCATGGGACGGAAGCGCATGAGGAGCTCCGAGCCACCCGCGGCCATCCGCTGTCCCTGGCCAATCACTGGCTCGCTTTGAATTTTAGCGAATCAAAAGTGGTTTATGTGCGCCACATTTGACATAAATGTACCTACGTTTTGGTACAAATATTGGACATCGCAATAATGAAGGACGCGGAGCTGCCGAGGCACCCGCTACACCTATTTGACGTAAGTTCTAGCGCAGTTGGTGGAGAGAATTTGGTGCTTATGTATCCTGACAACGTAATTAATATTATTGCGATTGTTCTGACGTTCGGTAGTGGGGAAATGCGGACGCTGAAGTGGTGACGGAGCCAGAGAGCGTGGCCAAAGCGGCGGCATTCAAGAAGAAATCACTGACAAAGTGGGAAGAAGCCAAGAAGCTGCGCGATGACCCGGTACTGGACGATTTGGAAAGAGTTTCGCAGGAGGCGAGGCGGAAGCTCAGTTCGTCGGGCAGCTCGAGCCTGAGCAGCTCCTTCGGCCCGGATTCCGAGTCACAGAAGGCGTTTCGACAGCGCTCTCAGCAGTCGTGGCATAAGCAGCACAAGGAACTGGTGGACGAAGCTGTGTTTATTGGGGAAGGAAGGGCTTCGCCTGCACGTGGGAAGGACGAAAAGTTAACAGCCAGTCTGACTGAAAAACTGCTCCAAAAAGGTTACGGACTGGGCTCGATCCAAGCGCAAGCGAAAGCTGCGGAGTCGAAAGCTCCAACTTGGAGCTTTGCAGGTGCATCGCAGTCTACTACGTCCGCTTGGAGCTTCGGCAGCGCAGCGAAGTCTAATTGGAGTTTTGGAAGCGCTGTGAAAAGCGAAGAGACATCTCCAGGATCTCAGGCTGCAGCGCAACCTAGTGCTACAGCGTGGAGCTTTGGAAGTGCAGCGCAGTCGAGTACTTCCACAGCGGGTGGGAGTGTAGCGAAGGACGAGGGCTCTTCGCCACCTCAAGGATCTCAGGCTGCTTTCAGAGACCGGCTGGTAAAGTTCTACACCAAGTACAATCCTGGCAAACTGGATACAGTTGATCGCACGCTGGCGACCTACAGTGGTCGTGAAGAAGAGCTGTTTGAGAAACTCCATGATCGTTATGTGGCCGACGCTGGACTGAGTTTGCAAGAACGCAAGAAAAGGTTTATCACGAAGGACACCGACCCTACTGTTTACATGGACATCTCCATCGCTGGGAACCCAGCCGGTAGAATAGTCATGCGACTACTGAAGGACGAAATCCCGCTTGCTTCAGAGAACTTCCGCTGTTTGTGCACTGGAGAAAAGGTGCGACCTGTGTGTAGCGCTTGGTCGGTATCCCACATATTAATTTATTATTTTTTGTTCATAGGGCGGAATCCTCACGTTCAAGGGCTGCAAGTTCCACCGCATCATTAAAAATTTTGTCGTTCAAGGCGGAGGTAAGAAGCTGGTATATTTGAGCCGTTTGTGGCTGGTGGTGTAAGTGCTGATTGTTTGTGCTGTACGTTATGGTGCGAAGATTTCACCACTGGTGACGGTACCGGTGGTCAAAGCATCTACCGCGGCACTCCACACGGGGATCTTTGGGGAAACTTCAAGGACGAAAAGTTTCTCAATCACGATGACGTTGGGTTGCTGTCGATGGCCAACGCGGGCAAGAACACAAATGGCTCACAGGTACGAAGTTTTCGTTTGTCGACCACAGTTGGTGCCGGACAAGTGATAATGACTCCATCCTCGTTTGAAATTGTGCAGTTCTTCATCACGACAAAGGCCGGCCTCAAGAACCTGGACGGAAAGCATGTTGTGTTTGGTGAAGTCATTGAAGGGCTTGACGTCGTAGACGCAATGCAGAACGTGAAGGTGAGTCAGGGTAGTAACCGCCCCCTTCCTGAGAATGAAGTCGCTGTTGTAGCTTGTGGAGAGCTGTAGGTCAGATATTCTGTAGCACATAACTCACTTGTGAAGCAAAGTTATGTCGGTTAGAAAAGCAAATGTGCTAGGTCCTTCTTTACAACGATTTTGTGCGTCCCGCTTCCACCTCCGGGGATATTGCGGCTCGTATCATTGACAAGTGCACCACCTACTCGAACTCGAGCTTTGTGGACACCACTGGAGAGTTCTGCACGCTTCACAGATGATGACCGAACCGATACAGACGACGGCTGGCGGGATTTACAGTGCGAGCCTCCACCGTACGCTGCTGCTCGTATTATTTCTTCGTCGACTTCACTACACGTAGTGTTCGAAATAGTCCTCGAATCACCCCTCTTCAAAGTGCGTTCTTTGTGCGATGATTGTTGTCCGCCCTCGCGCACAACTGCTGATGGAGTGCTGACGTTTGTTAAACGTCGATCCAGTTTTTCCAAAGATTCAAGTAGGCGCTGCTCTTCAGAGGTTGTTGAGGCGATTTCTTCGGGAACCCAGCCATGGTTACTCGCTCTCACTCTTGTGGAAGGGGTTGAGTCTTTAGTCTTCGGTTTATTTCGAAGAGGGGATCCAGTAGAGCGCGGTTTGGGTAGCTCTGAAGGATTCAAACTCTCACGAGATGGCAGTGGAGCTTTATCTTTCCCCTTGCTTGGCGAAACGCGGTGGCTCGCTGTGGATAATGGAGTTTGCACACTCTCTCCGGAGTGTGTTGATGCAGAACTGTGTTTTCTTTCTGCTTCCAGCTGTCGACGTTGCTGCACAAGCTTCGGTATTCGAGAGGGTCTAAAGGTCTCCGGCTGTGACCTATAGGGTGCCTGGTTGTTGCTGTTCTCCAGTAAACGTCTTCGTGCATGTTCCTCCACATGTACTTTGGAATAAGGTGCTCGTTTCCTCGTACGACTGGAACGCCTACCGGTAGTGTCTGCTTGAAAAGCGGACGCCTCCACCGACATGGAGAGATCAAGGCTGTCTGTAACTCGAAGTCTTTGCTTTCTTCCTCTCTCTGGCTGACGCTTACGTGTCTGCACCTGAGACCACAAAATTGTTGCTTTATCGTCGTCACTAGGCAGCGAGTTGGTGCTGTTGGACTCGTATCCACCGTTACTTGACTCTCCACTCGATAGATCAGCCGCCGCTAACTCAAATCCGCACGCCGTTTCTCGGTCCGACAGCAGCTGCTGCTCCTCACTCTCCTTCTTTCTGCCCTGCCACTTCATCCGCCTGGTCTCCATGGCCGCCAGCCTCGCTGTCACGCCGTCCAGATCATAGTCGTCCTGCTGCATTTCGACAAGTGGTTTCGCAATCACCACTTCAACGTGTAAACGATCGGCTTTGGGAGGTGCAGACTTTTGTTCAGTCAGCGGTGGAATATTCTTTTGGCCAATCCCAGCTCAGCCGCAGTTTGCGCAACCAGGTTAAAGTGCACCACCAGTATCAGCCCCACCTCTCTGATGCCCTCACTCTTCGATCCGACTGCTCGCCGACCGCAAGATGCTGAGCAAGACCATGCTGCGCTCGGGATCCTCCTCGCCCGTGCGTCAAACGCTGCTGCACCGCGCATTCGCTTCTGCCGGCGCTGACGTGCCCAAGGCCACCGACGGCGTGCGCATCAACCGATACAGCGCCAACGTGACGCAACCCAAGGCCCGCGGCGCCTCGCAGGCCATGCTGTACGCCACCGGCATGACGGAGGAAGACATGGACAAACCGCAGGTGGGCATCGCCTCCATGTGGTGGGAAGGAAACCCGTGCAACATGCACCTGCTGGATCTTGCCGGCGAGGTGAAGAAGGGTGTGAACGATGCGGGCCTCGTGGGTCTGCGTTTCAACACGATCGGCGTGAGTGACGGCATCAGTATGGGAACGGACGGCATGAGCTACAGTCTGCAGTCTCGTGACCTGATCGCCGACTCGATCGAGACGGTCATGGGTGGCCAATGGTACGATGCGAACATTTGCATCCCTGGTTGTGACAAGAACATGCCTGGGTGTGTGATCGCCATGGCTCGTGTGAACCGTCCGTCGCTGATGGTGTATGGCGGCACAATCCGAGCTGGTTGCAGCTCAAAGGGAGAGACTCTGGACGTCGTTTCGGCCTTCCAGGCGTACGGTGAGTACATTGCCGGACGCATCACGGAAGAGGAACGTCATGACATTATTCGCCACGCCTGCCCTGGTGCCGGTGCATGTGGTGGAATGTACACTGCCAACACGATGGCTACGGCTATTGAGACGTTGGGTCTAAGTCTGCCGTTCTCATCGAGTTTCCCCGCTGATTCTTTGGACAAGCAGAACGAGTGCCGTAACGCCGGTGAGGCCATCAAGGTTCTTCTGGAGAAGGACATTAAGCCCCTTGATATCCTTTGCCGTGAGGCCTTCGAGAACGCTATCACAGTTACCATGGCTCTGGGCGGCTCTACCAACGCTGTTCTCCACTTGATCGCTATTGCTCGCGCTGCGAAAATCCCGCTTACCATCGATGACTTCGAAAAGATCAGTGAGCGTGTGCCGTTCCTGGCCGACCTCAAGCCTAGTGGAAAGTTCGTGATGGAGGATATCCATCGCGTGGGTGGCACACCTGCCGTACTCAAGTACCTCATGAACCAGGGCTTCATCAACGGCGACTGCCTCACGGTGACTGGCAAAACTCTTGCGGAAAACCTCGAAAACGTCCCTGACCTCTCGGACAACCACGAGATCATTCACCCCGTTGACCGCCCACTGAAGTCGAGTGGTCACCTGCGTATCTTACGTGGTGACTTGGCTCCTGAGGGTTCAGTTGCCAAAATTACTGGTAAGGAAGGCCTCGTCTTCACTGGTACGGCGAAGGTGTACGACTGCGAAGAGGACATGATGGCTGGCCTGGAGAATGGCGAGATCACGAAGGGTAGCGTCGTCATCATCCGATACGAAGGCCCGAAGGGTGGCCCCGGCATGCCGGAGATGCGTAAGTCTTCTATTGTTTTTGATTCCCATGCTTGAGTTGTCATGGTTCTGACCGACGTTCTTCGTCTTAATATTTCAGTTGCACCTACGTCGGCGATCATGGGAGCTGGACTTGGCAAGGACGTTGCCATGCTCACTGATGGTCGCTTCTCGGGTGGCTCGCACGGTTTCATCATTGGCCACATCACGCCTGAGGCTCAGGTTGGTGGTCCCATCGCTCTGGTGAAGAACGGCGACAAGATCACGGTCGACGCCGAGAGCAACCGCATCGACCTGGTGGATGTGACTGCGGCCGAGTTGGCTGAGCGTAAGAAGGAGTGGGTTGCCCCTCCGCTCAAGGCCACTCGCGGCACGCTGTACAAGTTCATCAAGAACGTCAAGTCTGCTTCTGAGGGCTGCGTCACGGACGAATAAACGCCACGCTACAGAACACAATCCGGCGTTGGAGCGAGTATCTATCGCTGTGGAATAGTCGAAAGAAAATAGACGTTAGACGATCATGGTGAACAAACTACCGGTAGTGTTGGAGTTTGCGCATTTTATATGTTACTGCCACACGAAAACTCTCGCTAGGGGCAAAAGCAGGAATGGCAACGCGTGAGGCGGGGTTGCTTGCGCGCGCAATCGAAACATTGGATTTCGTTAGTGTAAACCACATGAAGTGATTTTTCAGCCAATCGCCAATTTATGCTCAGCTTTTTCGCCAGTCAAAATCCCTGTTGTCCATGGTCGCTTCTCGGGTGGCTCGCACGGTTTCATCATTGGCCACATCACGCCTGAGGCTCAGGTTGGTGGTCCCATCGCTCTGGTGAAGAACGGCGACAAGATCACGGTCGACGCCGAGAGCAACCGCATCGACCTGGTGGATGTGACTGCGGCCGAGTTGGCTGAGCGTAAGAAGGAGTGGGTTGCCCCTCCGCTCAAGGCCACTCGCGGCACGCTGTACAAGTTCATCAAGAACGTCAAGTCTGCTTCTGAGGGCTGCGTCACGGACGAATAAACGCCACGCTACAGAACACAATCCGGCGTTGGAGCGAGTATCTATCGCTGTGGAATAGTCGAAAGAAAATAGACGTTAGACGATCATGGTGAACAAACTACCGGTAGTGTTGGAGTTTGCGCATTTTATATGTTACTGCCACACGAAAACTCTCGCTAGGGGCAAAAGCAGGAATGGCAACGCGTGAGGCGGGGTTGCTTGCGCGCGCAATCGAAACATTGGATTTCGTTAGTGTAAACCACATGAAGTGATTTTTCAGCCAATCGCCAATTTATGCTCAGCTTTTTCGCCAGTCAAAATCCCTGTTGTCCATGGTCGCTTCTCGGGTGGCTCGCACGGTTTCATCATTGGCCACATCACGCCTGAGGCTCAGGTTGGTGGTCCCATCGCTCTGGTGAAGAACGGCGACAAGATCACGGTCGACGCCGAGAGCAACCGCATCGACCTGGTGGATGTGACTGCGGCCGAGTTGGCTGAGCGTAAGAAGGAGTGGGTTGCCCCTCCGCTCAAGGCCACTCGCGGCACGCTGTACAAGTTCATCAAGAACGTCAAGTCTGCTTCTGAGGGCTGCGTCACGGACGAATAAACGCCACGCTACAGAACACAATCCGGCGTTGGAGCGAGTATCTATCGCTGTGGAATAGTCGAAAGAAAATAGACGTTAGACGATCATGGTGAACAAACTACCGGTAGTGTTGGAGTTTGCGCATTTTATATGTTACTGCCACACGAAAACTCTCGCTAGGGGCAAAAGCAGGAATGGCAACGCGTGAGGCGGGGTTGCTTGCGCGCGCAATCGAAACATTGGATTTCGTTAGTGTAAACCACATGAAGTGATTTTTCAGCCAATCGCCAATTTATGCTCAGCTTTTTCGCCAGTCAAAATCCCTGTTGTCCATGGTCGCTTCTCGGGTGGCTCGCACGGTTTCATCATTGGCCACATCACGCCTGAGGCTCAGGTTGGTGGTCCCATCGCTCTGGTGAAGAACGGCGACAAGATCACGGTCGACGCCGAGAGCAACCGCATCGACCTGGTGGATGTGACTGCGGCCGAGTTGGCTGAGCGTAAGGAGTGGGTTGCCCCTCCGCTCAAGGCCACTCGCGGCACGCTGTACAAGTTCATCAAGAACGTCAAGTCTGCTTCTGAGGGCTGCGTCACAGACGAAAAAGCTAGCGGGGGACTGATACCGGTAGTGTTGAATGTGAAGATGAACGGATACATCAACTGGCTTAACATGTGAAAACGCTTTCGTAATCTACCAACTAAACAGAACTGCACTGGTTGCCAGTGTACAAGTTGCGCTAGTACCCACTGCTGTCTACTGCGACCCGCCTGTTGCTAGCTGCTGCTGCGTGTGGTAAGACTTGAGCAGTAGCTTCCGCATGCGCTCTTGGGCCTCGTAGTAACCTGCACTCCTCTCACCAGCGGCCGGTCGTGTGGAACTCGCCGTCGGATTCAGGTTCACAGTTGAAGGCGTGGCCATCGGGGGCATTTCATCCTCCACTATTTCGTAAACGCGGCCGACCAGTGCCTCCGATTGAGCACTATTCTCTTTGCCATTGTTGTTTCCTCGAACCGCAGTACCGTTGCTGTTAGGCCGATCAAAGAGCATCGCCGGGTGCATTGGGGTCGGCGGTGGAGCTCGTTTCGTGAAGTCGGCTTCTTCGGTGTTGTTGTTGCTACCATTAGCGTTGTTGTTGTTCTTGATAACAATGTTCCGCTCCATTGTGGTGACTGCCAAAGTTGCTAGGCGTTCCATGGTGAAAGCGCAGCTGGCTCCGAGGGTGTCGCGTTTGGCAAAGTCAGCAACACAGACGTACCCGAGCTTTTTCCCCGTGCGCGAGTAGATTGGGCACCCGGCGAAGAAGCGAATGGCTGGGAGTGACCGCAGTGAGAAGAACTTGAGCGCCTGCTTGTCGACACTGGCATCCAGAACGATGGTCGGCGTTGATCCCATGATCTTTTCGATAAAAATGGACAATTCGCTGTCGAGGCCCGATTTTTCATCGACGCCAACAGCAGAACGGATGAAGTTGTCTTTGTCATCGATGATCGAGACCGAAGCAATGGGGCAGTTGAGCGTTTGGCACGCCAACTCACACAGGAGGTCAAACATGTTACTGTTACTCCCGGTCGAGCGCTTCTTCTGCTCCATAGCACACAACTGCGTTTTCAGACAGCGCTCATCAATGAAGTCGTCATATTCTTCGGTTGGGGTGCCCAAACAGGCCGTCATGGGGTGCACCACTGCCGTCACCTCGTTGATATCAATGGGGGAATTGCTTGCTTCTGGGGTGTTCGTGGAGATAGTGTACTCGTTGAAGGACTCACCGGACGCTGGCACTGGGCCATCAACACTGTTGTTGTTGTCGCTGCCGTTGGCTGTGAATGAGCTCTGGGGCGCTCCGTACGGTGGGGCCAAAAAATCCGAGGAGGTGCTGTGGCTGTAGCTATCTTCATGGTTCGCTTGGTTGTTCTCGGTATATGAAGACCGAGTAAAAGACGACGATGTGCCCGACAAACCGACGTTGCTGAGGCTGCGTGCACGCACAAGGTGGTCGAACACGTTGGTTTTAGCTAGTTGCTTGAGAGGAGTCGTGCGAGCTCGGATCGAGCAAACTTTGCAGAGGCGAAGCTTGGAGTAGCCAATTGCAGGCAGGTCAATCGTCTCAACTGTGGAGCAGTCTGAGCACACGACTTCACCGCAGCGACGGCAGTGGTGTTTACGACGTAGTGCGTGGAAATTGCGTGTGCACAAGTTGCAGGTGGTGCGTTCATTATTCTTGACCCACGTTGCTCGCTGGATGTATAGCTGGCTGCTCATGCGCAGATCCTCGACAATTCCCTGCAGCTTATTGAGACAGCTCAATAGGATGGCACTAACCATAGGCGCATGCTTGGAAGGGAAGCTGCCGCACACAATAACTTCCGTCTCGTCCTCGGAAACCTTGCGCCAGAACACGCCCAGTTTCGTGAGAGTCGTCCGCGCCACGTGGTGGGTATCCTTCAGTCCCATGCAGCCAACACGATCCCCATCGGCCGACGTGAAACACCAGACGTGCACACGCTGACGTGGTTCCGAATTGGGAACGTACGCCAAAGAGAGGTAGTCCACAAGACACACGTCGCGCTTGCCTGAAAGGCCGGTCTCGAAAGCTGCCCACTTGACGGTCAACATCTCTTCAGCTTGCTCGCCCAGTCCATCAGCAGCAGCGGCAGCCTCTTCTTTCAAACGTTCCTCCGTGTTGGAGCTGCTGCATTCCGACGTCAATTTGCCCGATGGGGTGTCGACAGAGCTGGTCTCTGAGTTCCGGCGTTGGCACGGGTCGTTTTGTCCTGCTCCTTTATCCCAAACGCTAGCACGTCTCCCTTCACCTTCACAGTGATCGTTTTCAGCGTTGTTATCTGCATTCTCCCCACTGCCGCTGCCTTCGGGCTGACTGTTCGAGCGAGTAGCACGATCTTGTTGCTGGTCTCCGTCACCGGAACTGTTCCCGGTGGACGTGGAGCTTTCGTTGGCATCCATAGGCTTCATGACGTTGTGGAGGATAAGAGTGTCAACGTAGTACTTGCCGAAGCACTTTCGCATGAACTCGCGCCAGCTCTCCGAGTTGGTATTGGCGATGACTTGGTTGACCTCGTGTTCCTGGCAGCGCAGCACTGTAGCTGCACGCACAAGGCGGTACGACACCGACATGTTGCTCGTATCCTTGCGGATCTGGGTGCCGTCCTTCTCGGGAGGGACGTATCGCCACTGGTCATTGAAAGACTGGTTCAAACACGCGAGTGCATTTGCCTTGGCTAACCGATACAGCTTGTCGTTCTTGAACTTGGCCAGAGGGAGGCTCCGAAAGAAGTCGGATCGCAATGGGAACCCCGCGTGGTTGTGCGCGTACCCGTGGTTCATGTTTCAAAGAGGTCGCTATAGGCTTGGGACTGTTGCTGAGACCTAGAAATGGATAATTAGGTATGTACGTGTACGTACGTTGAGCTCTGGTCGTTGCTGGAGGTGCGAGATGTTCAGAGCAAATGCCGCAATGAGATCGAGGTCGTTTCGCGCCAGCTCTGGTGACCACCAGCGAGCGACCGAACACAAGAAGGAGAAAAAGCTTCCTCCATGAGGCGGAGGACTATGCAAGCTGCCCACACGACTCCTCGGAAACGGCCGCCGCAGAAACACCATTACAAAACGCCGTGCCGTTTTCTACGTGTTCAACTTGGAGGCAACCGCAGAAAACTCAATGGCGGAATCCGGAAGAGAAGAACGGTGGAGGAATCCTGGAACGGAAGAAGCGCGATAGTGTGGATGGGGCAGCGACTGACTCGGTTGCCGATCAAAATGTATTGACCTACAGTCCAGCTCCGGACGTCGCTGTGACGTCAAACAGTCAACGTACTGCGGAAATGTCGGCGTTAGCATCGTCGTCCAGTCCGACAAGTTCAAGCTGAGCCCTCCGAGAAGGGTGCTTGTTGGTCCATCGTTGACTCATGCAGGCTCCGGATCTCGTCGCCAACGAAGATGCGCGTCGGTGTTTGGCCCGCGGAATTAATGTTGTTTCGAGAAAGCAATGAACAAAGCAGAGAAGAGCGCGTCGGACAATTAGAGCGATGCAGTGCAGGAGTTCATCCAGGAGTTGCACCCATGCAATGTGTGAAGCTACATTTCAGAGGACGTGCTCTCTGAACTTTATCGTTTCACTTTTAAGAGAGCTCTTTGCTTCCTGTCCTCGTGCTGGATCGTTCGTTCGTGTGCAATGCCGATAATAGCGAAGTGTTACCGGCGGTAACTTACCGCACTGGCCGTTGCAGATACATGTACCCGCGCGCGTCTTAGTGGCGAGGTTAATTAACAAGGGATCGACAATCCTCAGCAACGACTAACATGTATTTGCGACCAACCTTTTCGCTTGACTATTGTGCTTACACTTAGGGAAACACGCTACCGTATTTGGATTGGGTGAACCGTCGTTTCTGACAACTGCAATAGCACAGCCGAGAAAAAGCTCGCTGCGTCCGCATCGCAGTGACGACTCGTCACTGACGAGCACACTCAACGTTGCACAGCATTAATCCTTCAGCTTTGAGCCCGTAGCCATCTCGGGGAGGCAACTGGAGTCACATCATTACTTCGACTGGTGCAACTTGCAGCTTTGCAAGCTTTCCCGGCGATGCCGGTACAGTACGTAGCCTACGGAGTACATGTAGGAGTTGTCGGAACATAACGCTCTCTTTGATCCGTCGTGCAGACTCTGTGCCCGGCAACGAGCAATGGCGACCTGAGTGTTGCCTTCGATTTGAAAACAGAGCGAATGGCATGATCGTTGCCAGCTTCAACATGTACCTTGTCGAGCTAGACAATTTCGGTGTGCAGAAACGGGAAAACCTACGATTCGCTGCGCGAAGATGAAACAAAGTAAATAATACATGGACCAGTACATGGACCAGTACATCGGCCTCACCGGCATTTTACGCGTGCTCGATGCCTGGAAACTTGCCTTGATTCACTGTAAAGCGTCAGCAACGCTGTTATAATAGCGAGCAGAGCAGCTCATCTCTCGTCGACGGAGAGGTGCCTTCTGTGGCAACTTACCGCTGGCAACATCAACGCCTACCTGGTTGCACCACGGAACTGGTACATTTGGATAAATCTGCCACCAATGCAGTGCAAAAGCCCAGACGCGCACAGTGCACGACACCGAATCCTTGTGAGCGCGACGGTCAAAAGTCGCTTGTCTCCAGTCGATACCCTCACTCCCTGCCATCCCTGCTCGCTCCTTTGGGCGCTTGTCGCCAAATGGTTCCGCTCCTGGGCCGGTCTCGGTGATTTGCAAACAAGCTCTGATTAGCGTCGTTGACACTTCAACTTGTTTAACGAATCGGCTATGTGTAAATATTCTAGTTTTATTTACGCCATAGCCGTAAATACTGCCTTCCTATTGGTCCATTCACGGCGACTCGTAAAAGTTCAACTCGGACCGAAGCATCGGCATCCGCGTCGGCGCCCGACGTGCGTCATCTCCTCACTAGCGATTCTGCGCTCCAGCCCCCAAGCGACTTCCCCCTTCCACGCTATCTTACAGTTATCCAGCACCGACCATGCTCGCTCGTCGTCTGCTTCGCGTTGTGTCTGCTCGCTCCAACGTCCTGCGGCGACCCGGACTTTTGTCTGCGTCAACATCCCCGCTCACATTTCGCTCTTTCTCCATGATCGTGCACGAGTCGCCGCACCCAGAGGTGGCGATCCCCAATAAGACCATCTGGGACATTGTTGGCGACCAATTGAGCGTCCATGCGGACAAACCCGCTTTCATCGACGGCGTCACGCACGAGAAAATCACGTTCAAAGAGCTCCACGAACGCGCCCGGAGGTTCGCCATCGCTCTCTCCAAAGACGGCGTCAAGAAGGGAGATGTACGTGACTGCAATACACTTGTAGAGAATCTATCGGTACTAACATGCCGACGATGCTGTGGCTTTTGTAGGCGGTCATCGTGCACTCGTTTAACTGCTTGGACTACCCCACGACGGTGCTCGGTACGTCTTTTTTTTACTAATGTTAAACCGATGAGATTGCTGACTTTGGATACTGTTCCGGTGATGCAGCGTTGACCTCCCTCGGTGCAGTGTGCTCTCCAGCATCGCCTATGTTCCTGCCGGATGAGCTGGCTGTGCAGATCAAGGCGTCGAAGGCCAAGTATATCATCACCCACAAGGAGCTGGAGAAGACGGCGATTGAGGCAGCTAAACTGTGCAACGTCGACAAGAAGTTCATATACACGATGGGCCATGGTGAGGTGTCTGCGGAAGGTCTCCAAAGCATCGAGTAAGTACTGATTTACTGTTGCAGATAGAGTCCCAACTGCGATACTAATAAGTTTTATTTTGTGTTGATTCAGCGAACTCGTCAAGCATGATGATGACTTCCTCTTCGAGAGAATTGACCCGGAAAGCAATGTCATGCTGCCCTTCTCAAGTGGAACTACGGGGGTTCCAAAGGGAGTCGCTCTGAGCGCAAGGAACATGATGTCCAACGCTTTGCAGGTCGACCACGTCGAAGATTTGTGTGGATACTCGCTTGGGCTACTGCCATTCTTCCACATCTACGGCATGATGCTGCTGCACTTGTCGATGTATCAGGGCGCTGCAAAGGTGATCTTGCCTCGCTTTGAGCCCGAAACGTTCCTGAATGCTTTGTCTACCTATAAGGTACGTGTATACTCCCACTGAAGTGTCAGATATTGTTGCGGTGCCTAATCGTTTATCACTTGTGCAGATTCGAGCCGCGCATATTGCTCCCCCAGTGGCTCTCTTCCTAGCTCACCACCCTCTTGTTGAGAAGTACGATATCTCGGCAACGGAGTTCCTTGTGTCCGGTGGTGCACCCATGGGCAAGGAAGTGGAGAAGCTTGTCAAGGACCGACTGAAGGTCACCGTAAAGCAGGCTTACGGCATGACTGAAGCTTCGCCCGCAGTCAACTACGCAGAGGATGCCTATCGCAAGCCGGTAAGTGGAGTTAAAGACCTGAACACCATTCTAAAATGACTAACAACTCTTCTTTTGCCTCTTTAGGGAAGCGTTGGTCGCTTGTTGCCGAACACCCAGCTTCGTGTGAAATGTACCGCTACCGACAAGGACCTCGGCATTGGTGAGCACGGTGAGTTGCTGTACAAGGGACCCCAGGTTATGATCGGCTACTCCAACAACGCCGAGGCGAACAAGACCGTATTTACTGAGGACCGCTTCTTGCGCACGGGTGATATCGGCTTCATCGATGATGACGGCTTCGTGTTCATCGTCGACCGTGTTAAGGAGCTGATCAAGTACAAGGGGCACCAAGTGGCACCTGCTGAGTTGGAGGACGTGTTGAACCACCACCCTCAGATCTCTGATGCGTGCTGTGTCCGAGGCAAGGACGCGTTCGGAGAAGAGATCCCGAAGGCGTACGTGGTGCTCAAGGACTCGACGAACGCTGCTGGACTCACCGAGGAGGAAGTAATGGACTTCGTAGCCTCGAAGGTTGCGCCTTTCAAGAAGGTGCGCCAGGTTGAATTCATCGACGCCATCCCGAAGAGCGCCACCGGCAAGATCCTGCGACGCGAACTCCAGGTTTATGAGAACCAGAACAACCAAAAGGCGAATGCAGCGTAAGGAATCGAGTTAGCATCTGTGTGGGTTTGCAAATAATCATCGTAGTATCAAAGAAACTATTCACCAGCGTAACATGAAATCAGTTCCTAAATGCGCTTATGTAGACGGTTGGCGCCTGAGGAAGTCCAGGAGAGCGGCATTTACCTGATTGGACTGGGTCAGCGCTTGCTCGAGCCCGCGAATGACCTGGTTCGACTGCTCGACTACGTGCTTGATGCCATCCATGGATCGAGCCATATCGCTTTGCACATTCTGGATGTTCTCCAGTTTGTGTGTAACATCATCAGAAGAATGGGCCGCACCAGCAACTGCGCGCAGGTCTTGCTGCAAAGTTAAAACCTCTGGAGGATTCACCCTTCTCCGTTTTGCAGCGACATCAGACCGGACAGGGGAAGCAGGTGGCCTAACCATTAGAGCTTGGGTCGGAGGAGTTACTTGGACTGGAGCTGAATAGACGGGGGCCAACGTGGGTGCCTGCGCAAACGTTGCGCCAGTTTGGACGACGAATGGAGTTGGATGTGCAGGTTGTCCGTTGTCCAGTTGGCTGGCCATTGCCTGGCTGTCATTTCCTTCCGTTCCGACACTCTCCTCATGATCAACACCCACATTACCTTCGTCACTAAAATACTCAACCAACATCTCCCAGCAGCGTGGGTATATCACCAACTTGCTCGCATCTCTATCAGCCTCAATCTCTTCAGCGCGCACTTTCCGATACTGCTCCTGCAGGTACCTGAACTTGGCGCGAAGTTGCGACACCGTGACCGCCTCGTTGTGCATGGTGTTAAACTCATTCTGGATGATCTCCCACAGCTCTCGATGTTGCGATTGCTCCCCAGCCGCAACGAACTGGTTCCCATGCTTGGCAATCCGCTCAATAAGTAGCGACTCAATGAGCACATCAGTCCATGTCATCCTGTCCTGGTTCTTCGGCTTCTTGATCTCAGGAGACGCCCTCTTGTCCTTTGTGTGACGACGCACAAATTGCCTCTCTGGAAGCGGCGCATCTGTGCTAGATAATATGTTTCTACTGGCCACAGCTTTGCCGCTGCGTACCAGGTCTCTGGCTCGATACACAAGACGGAGTTGCTTGTCCAGCTGCACGCCGTGCCGCTCCAGCACCACCGCCATGAGAGACTCGATGGAGGACCTGGGGTTCGTCTGCACAGCTTCCATGAAGGCCGGTAACTCGGCGATCTGACGCGTGGTGACGCGGCGCACCGAGTCACAGGCCTCCGAATGCACCAAATTCAGCGACGCGATGTACCACTTGCCGTAGGTCTTCTTGTCTGCCTTGCGCTGGCGGTAAATCTGCACGAAGAAGCCACACGGCGCCTCGGACGAGCACACCATCCTGCGGTCCGAACCACTCGCACGTTCCACACGCACGGACTTGTGATGCGCTAGCTCATAGTCCTGTACGGCATAAACACCCTCCGGGCCCGTGTCAAAGGCAAGCCCTTCCTGTAACGGAACGACGGCGAGACTCATTTCAGAGCGACGGGAGGCGTAACAAACTGCGAAAAACGATTTTTGCGCCACACTCGGCCCCAGTATGGTTAGGCCAAAGCTGTAGAGTTGCAAGGTATTTTTGTTCAAAATCCAAGTTTTGTACTACAGTAAACATTCGAGCAACAACACTCGCGCAACACCATCCATAATTGTTTTTGAAAAAATAATTTTTATTTTTAAAAAAAGATAAAAATTCTTTGGCAGTTTTGGGCATGCCGTATACAGTATCTACCACTGGGTCCGGACCTGGTCCGTCACTCCAACTGCAGAAAGCCTTACGTAATTCAAGGTATTTCGGGCGTATTTCACAGCTGTTCCTATCCTTAAATATAGAATAAACTGAACAAAGTCATATCCCCGAGAGCCACACATTGCAACCTTCCATCGCATAATTCTCCCTGACTAAAGCGCGAAATGACTGGTCCGCCCCCCACCCCCGCAAAACGGAACTACGATATGGAGGTTGATACAGCTAACTCGACGGTGCTGCAGCAAGCAATGCTAACTGTGATGACCCGCCACGCGGACCCGCGACCTGCAAATACGATTAAACAGTACAATAGAAAGCAGGATGATTTCACTGAGTGGTGTGCTGAGAAGAAGTTTTTGGATGGATCGCTAGTGTACGAATCAAAGCTGGTAGATTATCTCGACAACTACGTGATTCCACGCGGCAATAAACGGAAGAAAGCGGATGACGGGACCTCAATTCGCCTTGGCTACGAGGCAGTGGATGCCTACGTAAAAGCAATCGTTGACCTGTACCAGTTTCAGAAGTCTATAAAAATGAGTTAGCGTCCCCACCCTAGAGGCAAAGCCCTGAAGGGGTTGTTGGACATGTTGAGGCGGAGCGAAAACAATCGCAAGATCGAAACGTACGCGGATCGAGGCTTAGGAACAGTATTGGATGGGTACAATCTCGAGGACATGAAAGAGCTCAGCATGTTTTGGTTGAAGCAGACAACACCTGTGGCAGTACGAAGCCGTGCGGATTTCTTAATTGAACATGCTCTATTGGCACGAGGAGAATCAAGAAGATTCATACCGTTTCCAGACATGCTCTCACTTTCACTGCCCGATGAGGGTCCCCAGGTCTATACACCGCTTGTGGTTATCATGCGGAAAGGGAAAACGAATCAAGTGGGTCGAGTGGAATATGGCGCTGCAATGAGGTGCAAGGAGGTATTACTCTGTCCATTGAACGCTTTGGCGATGTACTTGTTTTGGCGCTGGAATATGGATTTAGAGCCTTTCCCAGATTTTACTGATCGTAAAAAATAGTTCGATATTCGTTTGCTGAAAGGAAAATCACCGACACGCGATATTGCGTATAACACGCAGCTCGAAGGCGTGAAGACTGCGTTTAATGCATGCGGAATTGACACTTCCGTTTGGACACATGCTAATCGAGGATCTGGCGCAAACTTAGCTGAATTACAAGGCGCAGACGAAAATCAGATAAGACGAGCAGGTAGATGGAATGGAGAATGCATGGAAAGTTGTTATCTTACCACGTTGCCGAGAAAAGCAATGCGAGCGCTTGCTGGTTTCCCAACAAAAGGGGGAGGCTATTGGCTGGAACATGCCTCAATTGTACCAAGCTCTGACTAACAAGAAATGATTTTCCCGGTCTCAATGCTGCAGAAGCTAACCTGCGGGAGTCCGACACTAGAGAAATAGCAGCAAGTGGTTTCATCGGATTGCTGCATGACTTGCGGATTCTGCTCCTACAAGACTCAGTGCAATTGCGCAAATTATTCCCAACACATCGCATTTGGGAGGAAGCTGTCTTCCGTACCGACAAATATGCAGAATTTGAAATGGAGCTTCTGGCTACCTTACCGGCTGACCAACCTCAGGATTGACGATTGAGGCAACAATCCCTCTAGTTGCATCAACGCTAAGCGACGGGTTCAAGTCGCACCACAGTAAAATCGATAGTGTCGCCTCTGATCTACGGATTTTGAAGGAGCAAGGGTTATTCACCACTGGCAAGAAACTCGTTTTGACGGTTGTCGACGGTGATCGTGGATCAGCGGTCGTCGAAAATGTATGCTCGCAAGTCCCCAGTGGAGGTCAACCCAGTAAAAATTCGTCTGAGCCCAGTTGTACTCTACGCCTTAGTCGATCCATTCAGAGCGTCGTTGAACTGTGGACAGAATATACCCGAGGCATTGGCGGCCAGCTATCAGTTCAAGAAGCCGAAGAGCGGTTTGAAAAAAAAAATGGCGAGCTGACCCAACGGAAAATCGATTCTTCTCACGGTGGAAGGCCTTTTACGATGCAATCATGCTGTATGCATAAAAACAACGTGTCTCGCCTGGTCAAGCTGCGGGTGCTCTTGAGGAGAAACGGCAACAAACAGGTCATTCACTCAATTCATTCGAAAGGCATGTGCGTCAACTTGTCCAAGATATGCCAGATGCACTGTAACTCGACCGCCTTATACTGCAACCCGACCACCTTCCATCGTAACCGGACCGCCTTTCATTTTAACCGGACTGCTTTGCATTTTAACAGGACTGCTTTGCATTGTAACCGGACTACTTTGGGTTGTAACCGGACTACTTTGGGTTGTAACCGGACTACTTTGGGTTGTAACCGGACTACTTTGGGTTGTAACCGGACCGTTGTTTTGAGTACGCCACGACTCATTCCAGATTTCTCCGTGCTCAGTACACACCCGTTGTAATGGAAAAGCGCGAGTGTGCACAAGTCGGAATCCTTGAAAAAAATGGCCAAGCTCAAGCGTTGGCGAGATCATCCTGAATGGACCACCAGAGCAGCGGCTAAAGAGCTTGGAGTGCCACAGGGTACGTTGCTAGGCTGGAAGAAGGAGCTGTGGACCAAGCTAGACGATGCTGATTTTGCTGAGACAATCGACGGTCGAATTAGGCTAAAAAAAACCTGTAGACCGCAGCGGAAGTTGACGTTGTACGAGCTGCAGATTCTTGAGTATCATGACATCTGCCTACGAGAAGATGGAAAACTTTCTTCAAATAAGCGTCCTCGCGCATCCCGAAGGAAAGCGCTCCCAAAGAGCCCGCCCGTCAAGAAAACGTCGGATGATGAATGGTGTAATGGGTCTACTGAGACCCACTAGGTGGCGTGCACGTGCGCTTACGTGTATGAGGAAGCGTGCAATTAGTTTAGACTTAATTTAATTATACTTACTTCAGTAAGTATAAATAAACCAAATATAAGCAATTAAACTGCAAAATACCGTAAAATGAGAACTGTTATTGAATATGGCAAAAACCAATTATCGAACCTCCTAAATCTGTTTATCTATTTCAAAAGGGTCTGCCAACATGTGGTTGGCAGAACCCCTACCCTTGTGTCACGCACTGATTGGTAGAAATCCATAAGTTTCTACCAATAACATGCGTAAATGCATGCGAGCCAACCATCGAGGTGGCTCGCCCATGTAGCTATTGGTGTGCCCACACTCCAATGCTGGAGGTTCCTTTCCAACCTCTAACAGTTAACTGTTAGACTTACAAGTGGTTACTGCCACTTGACGTGTAACCCCGTTACACTATCCCCCCGTTAAGATTCGACGTATCGGTCCCTATACGTCAATCGACAGAACTTGACCAGACCGTCAAGTCCCAGAGAGAAACCCGAGTTCATTCCAAGATGAACTCGCCAACGCCAACGCCAACGCCAACGCCAACGTCCTCGCCCGCAGCCGCAGACGCGCAAGCCTCTCCTGCCGCCTCTGCGGCAGGAACAACAGCGGCAGTGCCTGCTAGCACTGCTGCTTCCAGCCATACGAGAGAGGGTAACCTCTCTCTCGGTCAATACTATGCTCTCCAGAAGGAGAAGGATGCAGCGAAGCCCAGCTACGCTGTCGACCCCAAAGAGCTCTTTGGGGACGAGGAGGATCTCATCGATTATGAGGAAGATCCTGAAGAGGGCGAGCTTGAAGACAAAGCCCCTCCCCCCTGTCTTCTTCTGAAGACACGCATGACCCACCCTTGGGGTCTAGACATCCCCGTGAAGAGGCTCCGCACGCTTCTAGTTCGAAGCGTCTGCGTAGCGACGATGAAGCGTCCCCGATGTCGAGGGCGCTCATCTCTCCGCGCACTGATCCTCCGCCAGTGCGCGCACTTCCGAGGCTGAGATCCAGGAGCGGTTCGGTGCTAGTTGCCCACCGAACCCGATCCTGTTGTATAACGACAACAGGATCATTGACGACGAAGTCGCCAAGAACACGGTCTTTGAGTCCCCAACTCAGAGACGCAACTATTACATCGGACTCTTCCATGAGCTCCGATACTTCAGCGCGAAGAAGACTTCGCGCAAGAGCAAAGTGCCAGAGTGGCAGGCACTTTGTCAGTCGTGGAACGCCTTTGTTGAAAACTTCAACAAGGCTCCGAAAGCCTATCGCGAGCGTGTTGACAATGCTCGCGAACGCTACTACACCTACACCGTTCGCGGTAGGTGTGAACGTCTCCATGGCCTATGCATGGAAGCGGGAATTCCCTGCGCTGTGCCCTTTGGCACGAGCTGCCCGTGCTGCCTGCCGTTGGCAGCACGCCTCTCTGAAAGTGATCTTACGGGTTACACGTCGGTGCGTGTACCCGATCACATCAAGGAGCTCCGTACTCGTATTGAGCCACGCGAAGCTCCGAGTGCTGTGGCTGACCGCAGCACTCCTCGTGCAGGGCTTAACCCTGCAAGTTATGGCGGGCTTCGTACGCCCTCACCATTTCCGGAACGTCCTCCATTAGGGCGTTCCGTGGTTCCCATGCATTTCGATGGGGAGGAAATCCTCTCCAACGAATTCGAAAATGACGACTTTGATGGGTCGTCGTCGTATGATCCACGATCCGCTCAACTATCCAGCGGATAGCTCCTCTCGCGTCGCGCAACGGCGGCGGAGGGGGTGGGAACACTCCCTGCGTATGGTCAACGCTATGACCATCACGATCGTGCCCTGCACGATCGGGTTGCTACTCTTGAGCACTCCCAGAGCGCTGAGATAGCGTCTCTGCGTCAAGAGGTGAGGAACCTTCGTGCTGACGCCGCTGAGGCGGCTCAGACGGCCTCAAACCTCTCGTCTAGCTTCAGGTCGAGGCTGAACTTGTATGTCGAGCGTCTCCGCGAGATCGAGGAGGCCTTCCAGGCCTCCCAGGCGAGTCATCAACCCTAGATGACTCGTGCTGCACGTACGGCTTCAACCGCCCGACGTAGAACGGCGGATGGAGCCTTATGCTGAACGGTATGTCCAGCCGGTACGCGTTGCCGTGCCGTTCAAGTACTGTGAACGGCCCAATGAATCTTGGAGCAAGCTTACTTGCTCCAAAGTCAGACACTGCATGTTTAGGCAGGTTTTGAGTAGCTAACAAAAACAATGAACCCTTTTTGAATTCATCCATGTTGCCCCTACCAACATTATCATCGTTCAGCTTCTGTCGATCGACAGAAGCTGCAATAGCGTCTTGCACAAGCCGTATTACGGCTTGTCTTCGCTGGACAAAGTCTAGCGCGTTCGAGCTGAATCCTTTCAGCTCGTCGTCTTCGTCCGCAGCAGGCCCTGCCTGCGCGCTTTCATCTCCTATGTCTGTGCCCGGCACAGACATCGCGCGTCCGTTCCTACTCGAACGAGACGCTGCACGCGTCACCGCAGCTGATAGTGTGCTATCAGCTGTATTCTGCGGTTGTTCAGACGCAACCGTAGATCCTCCCCCACTTAAGGAGGAAGCTACCCCGCCGAGCATGCTCGGCAAACGTGGATGCCTCAAGGCGTTTACGTAGAACGGTGTATGCCCAGTCGAGACATGCACCGAGTTGTTGATGGCAAACTCTGCCATCGGTAAGCACTCGCTCCAATGCGGGAACGAGTGAGCGTAGCTCATCAGCGCGTCACCCAGTACACGGTTGACGCGTTCGGTCTGTCCGTTCGTCTGCAGATGATCCGCAGTCAACATTGACAACTGTGAACCTAGAAGTGTAAACACTTCTTGCCAGAACCGCGCTGTGAAGCGTGTATCACGGTCCGACACAATGTCGAGCGGCATGCGATGGTGTTTGAACACCACGTCAACAAACAGTCGCGCAGTCTGCGCGGCTGTAACAGTAGCCAGGACGGCAGCAAGATGGACCATCTTGCTGAATCGGTCCACAAAGACAACGATGCCCGTCCTCCGCTTGCTGTCAGGCGGAAGACCGAAGACAAAGTCCAAGGACATGGACTGCCAACACTCCGACGGAGTCGGAAGGTGCTGCGAGGTACTCCAGCAGTCCCTTCGCGTCTGCATCTCTTGCATACGCGCCCTTCACGTCGTCAAGTAACGTTGACGACGGAACACTTGTCCTCACGACGTCAACGCTGTTGACGTCGACCATCTCCGCATAGTCAGGTCGACGCGATAACGCGTCGGCCACTACGTTGAGTCTTCCGGGTTTGTACCCAACCCGGAAGTTGTACTCCGCGAAGAAGGACAACCATCTCGCCATACGTTGCGAGATGTGCGGCGACTTAATCGCCGTCCGCAGTGATGCGTGGTCGGTGTAAACCACGAACGGTCTACTCCCTAGTAGATACACTCGGAACTTTGCGAGTGCATACTTCATGGCAAGGAACTCCTTGTCATGTACGGGATAGTTACGCTCAACTGGCTTCAACGTATCACGCCCCTCGTGATAGTGCTGCATCAACGCGCATCCGATTGCAAAGTCGGATGCGTCACACACTACGTGGAATGGACGATCTTGGTCAGCCACTGCCAAGATCGGCGCCTCAGTCAAGCCCTGCTTGACTGCATCGAATGCCCCTTGGCACTCGGTGGCCCAACTCAACTCAGATTCTTTCTTAAGAAGCTGCGACAGCGGGCGAATCTTGCCCGCGTAGTTCTCCACGTACTTGCACAAGTACGTGGCGAGTCCAAGGAACTGCCTCAGTTCCTTCACATTGGATGGCGTGGGCCATTCATTGATCACTCTGACCTTCTCTGGGCCAGGGCGACCGCCGTCCTTCCCGACGAGACACCCCAGCACGGGTATCTCGCTCGCCCCGAAGATACACTTCTTCAGGTTCGCGTAGAGCTTATGTTTCCTCATAAGCTCTAGCAACTTCCGGAGATGCACCCTGTGCATCTCAACGTCCGTCTTACCATTCACAGCCCGGCTGTGGACGAACACGTCGTCGAAGTAGCTCGGTGCGAAGTCGCGCACCGAGCGCAATAGATATGTCACGCATCTATTGAACGTCGCAGGGGCATTCTTAAGTCCCTGCGGCATGACGAGCCACTCCCAAAGCATACCGCTTGGAGTGCTTACCGCCGTGAGAGGTATATCCCTCTCACGCATGAGGATTTGAAAGAATCCATCACGTAGATCTAGAGCACTGAAGATAGTGCTCAAGGCCATCGAATCGATGATCACATCTTTTCGCGGTATCGGCGTCTGCGCCGGTATCGTCGCATCGTTCAACTTGTTGTACGCATGAACGATGCGCCAGCCGCCCTGTGGCTACTTGACACAGAACGTCGGGGCACTGTGCGGAGACTTTGATTCCCGCACTTGACCTGCAAGACGACGACTTTCAAAGAAGTCGTCGATCGCTTGCACCTGTTCGCGCGGCAGTGGCCACTGCCGCGTGACACAGTACTTCGTGCCCGGCACGAGATCAATCTCGTGCTGTACGCCCTTATCCTTCGGAAGCTCCGAAGCAATATCGTCAGGAAGTACATCCTTGTACTCCCGCAGAATGGCGTAATAGGGACTCGACCTCAACGAGTCCCAACTCTGCTCCTCGAAGCGCTGCTTCTTGGTCTTCGCGCTGAGGGGGTCATCGCCCTCAGTGACCCCATCGACGACGAGCTGCTTCAGCTCTTCGGCCTCGCGTTCAACCCTCTCAACGTCTGAGAGGATGCAAATTTGTTCGATGCGTCCATCGTACAAGTCCCGCGCGAAGCGCTTCCAACTCATAGTTGGAAGTGCGGTCAACGCCGACGCACACGTCGGCGGATTCTCTAACCACATCTTCTGGTACTGTAATCCAGTACCAGTACGTGTCAAGACGTTCAACGTCTCGACACTCGGTGTCTGCCCGGCAGAAACACCCGTCTCAGTCCCGGACTGAGACTCGCGCAGCTTCTGTGGCTTGCGCCGTGAAGTTCTTCCCTGGAGCCCGGCTCCAGGTGCTCCGCGTCCAAGGGCCTTTGCCTTGGACGGGTCGTTATCACAATAGTCGTCAGCGGATGTCTTCCGCTGACTCGCACAATCATGCCCGGCTTGTGTGCCGCTCATCGCGTGCAGCACTGCTGCACGTGAGCACGCAGGTTGTTCTGATGCTGGACGTTTGCAACCGCCAGCACCTCCTGCCGCGTCGTTAGTTCCCGGAGCTAACGCGCCTCCATCAACTCCCGGAGCAGATGGATCAAATGCATCACCAGCTCCCGGAGCTGATGTGCCTTCACTAGTTCCCTGAACTAGTGGCCCTTTGATTGTGACGTCGACTCCCTGAGTCGACGCACCCGCGCCTGTGGCGTCAGCTCCCGGAGCTGGCGCACGTCTCGGTTCCCTGAACCGGAATTCTATTGGCTTCGTCAGCTCCCGGAGCTGACGCGACGTCGTCGGCGCGACCCTTGGAGGCTTGAAGTACCTCCTACGATACCGGTATTGATACCGGTATCAGACCATCATTCAAGTGGCCTTCACTCAGATGATCATGAATCAGATGATCATCATTCAGATGACCTTCACTCACGTGACCCTTGTTCACGTGATCACTCAGGCGACCCTTCGGCTCAGACTCAGATATCTGAGTCGAAACACATTTTCTCTCAACGACTCTCGGTGTCGTCAAGGGTCGCCGGCGGCGATCGAAGGCAGCGGCAGCTGCTGCTGCCTCAGCTGGGGAGTCGCATACACCTGCCGGTGCATGCGCGTCACTGACAGGGCCATCGCTCTCTGTCGCGCCCATGCTGTTGAAGCGTACAAGCGTACGCTTCTCCCAGTTGATCACCGGGTCATGCCGTGCAAGCCACGGCATGCCTAATACCAAGTCGAACTTATCGTCTGGATCCAAGACGATAAAATCTTCCACAAACGTCCTTCGTTTGTATGAGAAGCGCACACGGACTACGCGCTTCTCAGTCCTTACGGTGGCACCTGTTGCCAGCCGTACCTCCAACACACCGCGAGGTGTGTCGGCCTCTTCGAAGTCAAGCCTTCGAAGGCTCTTCTGTCGAACAAAGTTGTTCGAAGCGCCCGAGCCTACTAGGGCACGAAGAGAGTTAACTCTCTTCGACATAACATCCAGGATGACAAGACTTGGCTATCGCGAATTGGTATAGGTCCAAGAACTTCAGGGATTGCTGGATTGGGTGCGTGGTGACGGCCAATCCACCACTCTACAGGAACAGGTACAGATAACTAGATATCGGAATCCGATGATACTAAATCAGTTATATCATACTCACGGCTTTGCGTCACGTCTTTTTCCTCGGTCGGGTTGGTCGCACTAGTCCTCTCCACTGCGACTACGTTCTCTGAGTCCTCTGCCGTCGGTGCTAACCGTCGAAATATTGCATGCACTCTCCATGTCGGGCTGTGAGCTTTCCGCGACGATTTCCTCACGTTAGCGTTGTAGCTCGCGATAAGCTGATTCAAATGCGCCCCGAATAATAGCCACCGGGGCAGAATAAAGTGTACTGGACCTGGTAGGAGCGCTATATGTCTCTGCTTCCAGCTTGAAGGTACGCAGTTTGCGCCACCTGGCGCTGTAGGGCTCAACGCAAATGCCGAACTGGTCATACATTCGTCGCGTCAGGTTGGTATCAACAGATTGAGGTAACAGAACGTCCTCAGAAGTGTCGACCCGCAACACCACTGCCGTTCGAAGACCGCGCTTGTCCCTGCATACAAAGGCGCGAGAAAAGTACTCAATTCGATCCCCTGCTCTTAGCGTCTCGTCCGGTAGCTCCGATGCTGTCAGCCCCGGCATCCTGGCAAGTGCTACACGTCTTCACAAGGACGCACGAGGATCCGGTGATCGAACAATGGAAACTGTGTGGTGTGTCATCTCCACTGCATAACGTAGTGTAGACCACACCTTCAGCAAACCTTTGAGCCACATCAAAGATGTGATGTCTCAGGCTGCGACAAGGTTAGCGTACAAACAGGGCAACGAGTTGTGCACTGGCTTTGTCGTTGCATGGGCAAATCCTACCTTGATGTGGGGAGATGTTATCAACAGGCACGCTTTTGCTAACGACCGACACGCCACATAGTAAAACGAAGTGTAAAGCAAAACGGCCAGCAGCCCATTATACTCACAGTAATTTGTTGGTACCTCTTGTTCGGAATACATCAAACTGCATTCGAACGTGCATTCTCGAAGATCCTCGCCCTTCACACCCTTTTCTGCATCATGAGCCGTAAAGACTCCGCGCTCAACAGTTTTGAGGCCGCTTGGGAAGCAGCAGGAGCTGCTGCCGCTGCAGCTGAGCAGCTTACACCACTTGTACAGCCAGCCTCAGGTGCAAATCTCGGGGGTCAGAGCCTGAATGATCTTCAAACAGAGACAGAGACAGACACACAGACATAAATCAACCGGGGCGAGTGGCTACTGCCATGCCACGGACGGGGGATGCGGTTTGCAAGTCCAGAAGCAGCCAAAGAGGCCTTGAATCGGTTTGCGTACCCGCTCGGGTATGCTGTCGTGCACAAGCATACCGCGTACATCAGGAACACCAAGCAGCGCCGCCTCGTTGTCTATGCCTGCGACCGGTACGGCTATCGAAGGACGCACAACAAGCCGATATCAGGAAAAGGACGGAGAAACACTTGTACGCGTCGCTGTGGATGTCGAATGCAAGAAACGGTGCATCTAGTCAATACCGATGGAGTTGGAGACACATGGGAGCTTCAGAACGCAGGCCGAGTGTTTTCCCAAAACCACCCCTCCGTCCCGTAGCCCAACAGCCCACCCAGTACATCGTCAAGCTGCTCGCACTGAGCAGATTCGCTCCACAATTGCCACAGGTGCCGAGACTGGTACTCGCGCGGCTCAGACTCTCGCCCGCGTCGATCGTTCAACACCGAGGATTGTCATAACACATCGTAGCATTTATTTAGAGCACCAGCATGCTGCAACAACGACATTAGGAGGGCGTTCACGAATTGATTTCCTGTTAACCCTATTGCTGCCAATTTCGACTTGAGTTTGGTATAGAAAGGCGTGGTAGTAATTTAGTAAAACGTGCATACATGCTTGGTTTTACCCCGCCTCGCGCACCGTACCAGTGCGATTTGCATGGTTTTGGACTCCGACAGTACGCGTAAAACATACATATGTGCGTGGTTTTACAAAACCTTCCGCACACAATTTGATTGGTCTAAACGTTTCTTCATCTGCGTCTTCACCAAAACTTTGGTGACATTTTAGATTTCTTCGACAAAATATTTGCCAAAACGTTGCGCGTAATTACGTAACGTTTTTATGAGGTTGTCACCTGGTTGAGGGGGGGGGGCAAGTTGGGGTGCACGCAACCACAGCCGCCGGTTGGTGGAGTGGTTAGCGGAGCTGCTACTGACGGAAGGAGTGCGGGTTCAATCCCGGGGCGTGCTAATTTATTATACATGTGCTAGTTGAAGAATTTGCTGACATTGTGCAAGTTTTTTTTTTTGGAGATCTGCTGGGGCAAATTACTTTGGATTTGTATGTGGCTTTGATACTAACTAGCTTACCCCGCTAACGTTCCCGTAGTAGCGGACACCATTCAACGTTGCTTTCGCATCATGGCACGCACCCGGGTCAAGCATACGCTTGATGCTGCCTTTTCATCTACTGGCTCCATCATCACTGATGATCCGACGTCGAGATCACGCGGTCGTATCGAGCGTCGCAAGTCAAGTCCTCCCATTGGATAAAATGATTGCAATGCATTGTAATTGGTCATAATATGCTGCAGGAGATTGGTATGAGGTAGGAATCGAATCGAGGTTGTTGCGGGGAGCACGGGCGATTGGTGAAAGAAGTAGGTTCTTGAAGACAATAGAAGAAGGTAAAAAGAGAAGTAAGATTGATATTCAAGAAAGCAGCCTGCTGCTAACAACAAAATAGTATGCGGCATTCAGAAACATAGTCTAGAATTGCCGCTACCAGTCATTGTGTCCGATATTTCAGACATTTTGGTACATTAATTATAAGAGTCGTAAGTACCGTGTCCTTTCATTATTAGTTTTTAGGGAACACGGTGTAGAGGCGGTCCCTGTGACGAGACCTAACATCAACAGAGGTCAAGTCGAATTTAGCCTGATGATGCAAAGCACGTATGATCAATGATTTCGCTTCCCATATCTGAGCGGCCGCTGGAAGCCCAACTCGGGGGAACGCCATCTTCCATCTACCGGTATATACGACATGTACCAGTGGCTCGCTCCCAACTCTCCTGTCATCTGCAAGCAGTCGCTGCCTCGCATTCGGCTCATGTTAGCTAGTCGTATACTTCGCTCTACTTCCGCGAGTCGCTCCAACGCGAGTCCAGTCATTCTGCGGTATTATGGCTCACTTCGTGATGTGAATCCTCGAGGCAACGTCAGATCTTTCTCAAAGATTGTACACGAATCACCCCACCCGGCAGTAGAAGTACCCAACAAGACACTATGGGATATCCTATTAGACCAGCAAAGCGTACACGCCGACAAGCCGGCTTTCATCGATGGTCTAACAAACGAGTACCTGACGTTCCAGCAGCTTCACGCACGAGCGAGAAAACTCGCCATCGCGCTTGCTAAATACGGCGTCACGAAGGGAGACGTACGCACCTGCATGTAAATGCAAGACATTTAGTAGAAACTAACGTTGTGGTGGTGTTACAGGCGGTGATCATCCACTCTTTTAACTGCTTGGACTACCCCACGAATGTACTCAGTATGTATCGCACATATTCATGCCAAACCAGAATTCCACTTTCCTGACTGTGTTGTTATCCGATGATGCAGCGTTAATATCGCTCGGTGCGGTGTGCTCCCCTGCGTCGCACATGTTCCGACCCGATGAATTGGCTGCGCAAATTAAGGCTGCAAAGGCTAAGTTAATTATTACCCACTCCAATCTGGAAACCACAGCCGTCGAGGCAGCTAAACTCTGCAATCTCGAAGAGAAATTCATCTACACGATGGGGCATCCGTCTGCGTACGGGGGTAACCTTGCGAGCATCAAGTAAGTTACATGTTTTGGTGTTTCTGCTAGCAAAACGCTTATGTGCATCTATCTACAGTGAGCTGGTACAACACGATGACAACCACTTCGAGTTTGAGCAGATTGACCCTGATAGCAATGTGATGCTACCATTTTCGAGTGGAACAACCGGCATCCCCAAGGGCGTTGCATTGAGCGCGCGGAACATACTGTCTAATGCTCTGCAAATCAACCACGTCGAGAATCTTGGTGCTCATTCTCTCGGGCTGATGCCGTTCTACCACATCTACGGCATCATGTTGATGCACCTATCCATTTACCAGGGTGCCTCTAAAGTGATCCTGCCTCGGTTTGAGCCACATACATTTCTGAACGCTTTGGCTACCTACAAGGTGAGGAACTCGTGTGCTTTATTTCATGATTTGAGGTTTCACTCACTGGTGTAATTTAGATTCGAGTTGCACACATTGCTCCTCCTTGCTCTATTCCTCACCCACAATCCTCTCGTTGACCAGTATGACATCTCAGGGACAAAGTTCCTCGTTTCGGCCGGCGCACCGATGGGCAAAGGAGTGGAAAAACTTGTCAAGGACCGACTAAGCGCCACTGTGAAGCAAACTTACGGAATGACGGAGACCGCCCCAGGCGTCAATTATGCGGAAGAGACCTACCACAAGTCGGTAAGGGCGATTAGCATGAACGTTTCTCAGTGTGATGAACTCTATTTCTCACGACGATTACCCACTCTTTTTACGATGACCAGGGAAGCGTTGGTCGCTTGCTGCCGAACACCCAGCTTCGAGTGGAGTGTACCTCTACCGACAAGGACCTCGGCATTGGCGAGCACGGTGAGTTGCTGTACAAGGGACCCCAGGTTATGATCGGCTACTCCAACAACGCCGAGGCGAACAAGACCGTATTTACTGAGGACCGCTTCTTGCGCACGGGTGATATCGGCTTCATCGATGATGACGGCTTCGTGTTCATCGTCGACCGTGTTAAGGAGCTGATCAAGTACAAGGGGCACCAAGTGGCACCTGCTGAGTTGGAGGACGTGTTGAACCACCACCCTCAGATCTCTGATGCGTGCTGTGTCCGAGGCAAGGACGCGTTCGGAGAAGAGATCCCGAAGGCGTACGTGGTGCTCAAGGACTCGACGAACGCTGCTGGACTCACCGAGGAGGAAGTAATGGACTTCGTAGCCTCGAAGGTTGCGCCTTTCAAGAAGGTGCGCCAGGTGAAGTTCATCGACGCCATCCCGAAGAGCGCTACAGGCAAGACCCTGCGGCGTCAGCTCCAGGATTGCGAAACTCATGACCAGCTGTGAGCTGTAGGAGAATGACGACTTTTTGTGGTGTCAAACAACTCAAGAAGAGGATAGACTTGAGCTGCCAAAATACCGGTACACCACTCACAGTTGGATTGCTGCCCATAATCTCCTTTGCCATAATCTTCTAAAAAGTGAACGCGCACACCGTTTTTCAGTCAGTCTTCTTCTCACCCAAGAAAGAAGCAGAGATCCTGATGCTGCGTCGCGCTACAATCCTGGCTAACCGCGGACTTGTGGGGAAAACAACGCTGGCAAGAGACATGAGTGGAGTTGCTCGACCGCCGGTGCCCCCATTCTCGCGAGAATCCGCGGCACTCAAAGTGCGCGCTGCCGAGGATGCCTGGAACTCGAGAGACCCGCAGCGTGTCGCGCTCGCGTACTCGACCGACAGTGTGTGGCGTAATCGATCCGAGTTCATCAATGGACGACAGGAGATCGAGGCCTTCTTGACGCGCAAGTGGGCTCGCGAGACGCAGTACCGACTCATCAAGGAACTTTTCTCCTTTGATGGCAACCGCATTGCCGTGCGCTTCGCGTACGAGTGGCTGGATGTCGAACAGCAGCAATGGTATCGTGCGTATGGCAACGAGAATTGGGTCTTCGACGATCAGGGCTACATGGCTCAGCGCTTTGCCGCCATCAACGACGTCCCTATCGACGAGAAGGACCGCCACTTCCACTGGCCACAAGGCCGCCGACCTGATGACCACGCTGGACTCAGCGATCTCGGACTCTAGGCCACTCTGGATTGTCTCGCTGTTATCGCAACGTTGCGGGCTTCTGATTTCGAAGATCCCGTTTCCGGTTTATCCAAATTCTGTCTCTGCAAGCGAACTGCGAAGAGAGGACATGATGGCGTAGACGTCCAAGAAAGAGCTTTGCAGCAAGATGGTTGTCACAGAGAGGTATGCGAGCGAGTCTAAAAAAACAAGTTTAGTCTTTTCATTGGCTCAAAAGTCTCAATCTTTTTTCGGATTGGCCAAAAATACCTCGCGCTGAACCGCCGGCCCGGCAGAAACGCAAACGGCCCACAGTCAAAAAGCCCAAGAAGAAGAAGGAGCCCCCTACAAGTCAAGCAGCTCTCTCTCTTTCTTTTTAAACGTCTGACCCCGGACTCCATCAATCGCCCACACGCAGAGATGGCCACCATATACAGCGGCGCGCCGTCCCAGTCAAGATTCCCGTTCTCCACGCACACACATTATACGTCCAACGCCGACGCCGCAGCACAAATTCAGATGCAGCAGTTCCGGTACAGTGGCAGCTACGCGATGGAAAACCAGATGGAGGCCTCGTCCCCGCCGTCTTTAGCGCCCCCCGGTGTCTCCATTGGTTTCCTGAACAAGCAGCATATGTACGCCGCCGAGACTAACTCCATGCGTCTTTCGTCTCCCGGGTACAGCAGTCAGTCAACAGCGATGTACATGCAGTCCATGATGAGTAAAATGTACCAGCCGCAGCAGCCGCATCCTCCCCCCATGGATATCCCTCAACAGCATACAGAAGTGCTGCTTGTGTCGCCTGGTGTCCCGACGCCGGTAGAGCTGTCTATTTATGAGAACAAGCAGCCCACAGGATTCCTGCACGTGACCATCGGTAACCAAACCGTTGAGTTCCTCGATGGGGTCGCCAACATGCCGCAGAAGCGGTAGAGGCCTTCACTGAACGTGACTGCAACCCGCGACTACAAGACGGGCCGTGTCCTCCTCTCTCCAGTATACAAGCCGCCAAGTTATGAATGGACGCTCTCTTCTGATTAAGAACAACCGCCAGAGCTGCTGCCACCCCTCAAGAACCAAGTCTCTAGAACAAGCGTCGGAAAAACAAGTGAAACGAGGTGGTGGAGCGCTATAGAATCTCTTCTCGTCCGTGTCATCGTGGTGTATTGCGTCAAGTTTCGTGAGCCAAGCCAGCCAGAGGCAGCTAGCTTTTCTTTTGTGTGTATTTTATCGGCAGCCCAAGCATCTTCGCTGTCGTCAGCACCTGTACTTCTTCATTCTATTTCATTTGCACCAGGCCTTTTCAATTTAACCCCAAGAAGGAAGTTTTGCTTTGCTACGCACGTCTATTTCTAGCCCCACGTTGTGTTCATGGACTCACTTGCTATTCCTGTGTCAGCTTAGGTTCAACTGCAGCAGGAGTGTCCTTCAGCTGGGGTGTAGGAACAGAGATGCCTCGCGCTTCCAACCTGCTAGCAATGGTCCCGTGCTCGAACACCAAAGCGCCTACTTCAGCTTCGTCGTCCAAGATGAGGATGCCGTCACTCTCGTCTGTCAGACCGAGCTCTGCCTCAGAACAGATCATCCCCTGTGAAACCTCTCCGCGCAGCTTGGACTTCTTGATCTTAAGCTTCTTCCTGTACATGTCAAAAAACGACATAACAACTGTAAGTTCTTGCAGCATCCGCAATACTTCTCCCGTTCACACGTACAGCTCGCCGGTTGTGGGCTCCTTGATTGCCAAACGAGTGCCCACTTTTGCCACGGGAACACGCGCGCCTAGACGCACGTTAGGGGCGCCACAGATGATCTGCAGTAAATTGTCCTCGTCTCCGATGTTGACGGCGCAGACATTCAGACGGTCAGCTTGCGGATGCGCGTGAAAATCCACGATCTCACCAACCACCAGCGTGTTCCACGTCATCTCCACCACAGGCTGCTGTGTGGGCTTCTTCTCTGTGACGGTAGCCTCCTGGCCAGCAGCAGTAGGAGAACTGAATGCAGCAAATTGACTGCGAAGCCCGCGAAGCAGTGTAGCTCGAGGCTGAGCGTTGCACCGGAGCGAACGGAGCATCATTACGATAGGTTCGAGTTCTGCAAATGAGAGGCCAAAAATGAGCTATGTGTCGACCACCGAAAAGTAGCAGCAATTGTTAGCGGATAATTGTGTTTAAACCTCTTGTTAGCTTCTTAGCATACGTTGCAGACAGCTATCGGATAGCAACAAAGAGATACGTTGGCATTAGTCTCAGGCGCTTTGTGGGGAACTGCCATCGTGTGTTGTTTAAGCGCGCGCGAAAGTTCGGCCCGTGATGGTTTTCTTCTGGGTCTTCGACTGGTCCTTCTCGGGGCGAGCGCGGTTCAAAACTACAGTGAACAGCAGAGCATCACGTTCGTTAAACAAAGCGGCGAGAAGAAAAATCCACACTGTGTCTTACCTTGCAGAAGTAGGTCCACGCGCTTCCGCATGCGAATGTGCAGATACGTCTTGGAGGCCTTGATGTGATAGTGAAGGTAGTTACGCAGACCCTGCACGAGCGTAGCAGCCTTGATACGCTTCTCGGTCGTGTCCACGTGCGTGGGGAAGATAGCGAGGCTTAGGTAGCCCACAAGATCCGGCGAATTGCGCAGGCCTGGGGCGTTGCGGAGTTCAAGCGGCGGGTCCTTGCCAAATGCAACAGGAGGTGCGTTGTTTACCGTACGACGGGTATCCACAAATTCCTGTACAAGACAGCAAAGCAGCGTCAATAACCGCACGCTTCTCTGAATCGATCTAATAGCGAGCTGAAAGGAACTCAAGTGTACCTGGAGGAAAACACGCGCGATCGCTTGGTCGGTCTTGTCTTCGAAGCAGACCGAGTACACGATGATAATACGGTCCGCCTGAGGGAGCACGTACATCGTCTCGTTGCGACGGTACGGGATCTGAACGGCGCCCAGGGTGCTCGCGTTGCCATTTTGAAGTGCTTCAAAACACTGCTCAAAAGGGGCACTCAGGATGTTACGCTTCAGGACCGAAATGCGTTCAATGAAGGATGCTACGTGGAGGAGTAAAATACACAACATATTAGTCGAGGAAAAAGCTTGGCGTACAACTTCAAGCCCGCACCAGCATTGGCTGGGGTGATCACGTCCACGTTAACCTGCAGTGAAAAGTCAAAGCCCGTCTTCGGAGCGATAAGCTGGAATTCTGGGTACGTCACAGCGAACATTTGCTTGGAACCCAATCTACCAATCACACCAAGAACCCCTCAAGTCAGTACCACAGCTCTTCTTCTCAAAAACCCCAACGATATTAACACGTACCCTTCGAGCGTCTTGTAGGGAGGGTAAGCCATGGAAACCGTCAGGAGGTTGTCCGCAATTGACATGTCATACTGCACATCTACACAATTAAAGTCGTCAGTACTTCACTCTTCGTCACTCCTTTCGGCCTGCAATGGTAACTCCGTGTTTCCCCCATAATCACATGCTCAAACCCACCGTCAAAGTCGCACAAACGGATCTCCAGTGGCTGCACGGGGCGAGGGGCACTACATGTTGGTCAACCAGGTACAAAGTCAGCATAAAGATGCGAGAAACAGCAACTGAAGCCCACACACACCTCTCCCCCAGTCGGCCCTCAAGAACCTCCTTGATGATCTTGTTCTCTGACTCGAGGAACAGCATCGCTACGGCAGCACTTGGACTCGAATCCTCCTCCGTTCCCAGATGCGAAATGCCATCAGCTTCCCCCGTATTGACGACAGGTACCGTAATCCTGGTACATGTGTCTTGAAGCAACGCTGTCGCAGACTCAGAAATACTCAGACCTGTTTTCAGCGAATTACATCGTCACATCCCAAACGAGAGCTCTTCCTTGCAACAATGTCAACGCGTCCACCGCTGCCATCATCGACGTCGTCCATGAGCCTCATGGGCGCCCCCGTTGAGCTCGAGTATGGAGTCTATGGTCGCGTGTTGTTCTGTGGCCAGCTGGACAAGCGTCGAGATGGAGCTGTACGTGGCGGGTGGGCCTCGCGTCTTTTCGTCCTCACACCCGAGACGCTGCATTACTACCGCAAAGCCACGGAGTTCGAGCTTCTGGGAGAAGAACGCGGTCACGTACGTAGATAGAGAAGTCCGTTGGTTATTGTGTACTTCATTGCTGACAACGGGACTACGTGTGTTATGCTCCTAACCAGATCGCGCTGTCTTCCATCACAAGGGTTCGTGCCATGCCGGAGGATGAAGCACCGTACTCGACGGTAGAACCGGGAGTAGAGCACTACTACCTCGAAATCTGCACGGTGAGTGGAATACTACGGTTCGGGCGAAACAGTGCATGGTATTGGATGCTGACTCTTTTACTGGATAGGAGGATCGCCTCTACTTGATGCGGACCCCGATTCGTGAAGCGTCGACGTGCGAAAGCTGGTCAATTGCTATTGAGGAGCAGCGCAAGGTGCTTCGATCAGGGAAAGCGAATCAACGTGAGTGCCCCTCGAGCTCCGCTTCCTTCCCGGAGGCGTTGCCCAGCCCCACTCTGCTTGCACGCAACCATGAGCTTTTCTCCCATTTTGTAAGTAGATCGTCTTACGGCGCCTTTGTGTGTCGTGCTTTTTGCTGTGTTTTGAATCTGTTCACTAGAGTATAAAAGCGTCCTCCTGTTTGCCAACGAACAGGAAGCGTCGCCGCCGCGGGTAGCGATGGTCTCGGTTGTCCATGTGAGCGAGCGAGATGCGCGACCAGCTGAAAAGGTGATCAAACGACGTACGGAGTGGGGAGAAAAGCTGGACCTCGGCGTGATTCCACAGGGTGGAGCATGCGTCATTCTACTTCAAGATGGAGGTCTTGGTCGTATTGGCACGCAGGCGCTCATGAGCAGTTGGGACTCGGGGCGTGTCTGCTGGATTGAAGTCACAGAGGCAGAGTTCCCGACCGAGATCGAGGTATCGGTAACCTGCAAGGTGCTTTCGCAGGAAGCAAAGCTCAAGTCTCCCAAGCCTCAAAGCACTCAGGAAGGACTACCGAAGTGGGTTGAGTGGGTGGACGAGGGCTCTAGCATCGGCTTCTTGCTCATGTGCCTTTTCGTCCACTTGCTGTATGGCGTCGATGGCTTCCATTGGTCGCACAAGTGCTGCCTCACGGTTGGTGCCGCTCTCGCTATCTCAACAATTCTCAACGGGTCCACTAGGCACCCGCCGACTGCAGCACCGACTCCTAGACACTCCAGCCCCAGAAATCTGCTACCCAGGCTGCAGTTTACACTCACTGTCCATCGCTGTCGGATAAAGATGGAAGGCACCGAGTACATCTACCCTGTGGGTAACCTACAACCTGGCAGCGCCAAGAAGTAAGCAACACGCGCAGTCCGTATCCAAGCATAGAGCCGATGGAATGTGAGCAGCTATTATAGCATGAGAAATGCAGTTACCGTAGGCCACAATGTCTACAAAACGATGAAGCGATTCGAAAGTGAATGAAGCAGCTTCAAAATAAATTACTTATCCTACCATGGTTTTTCAATACGTGTCGTTTTTCTAGTGTATAGGTTCAGCGCCTTCAGTGTAATGGAACTTGATCATCCGACAACACGTCCAGTAGCACGGCGAGCCGTGTCCAGTAGCGAAATCACGGCTTGACGATCCGAGTCGGCGTAACCTAGCTCAATGAGGCGCTGGCTGAATTCCTGAAGCGTTAGCGCACCACACGAGAGACTGCTCATGCCAAGCATTACGTCCATAAGGATTTCCGGCCGCTTGATCTTCAGCAGTGCAGCGCGCTCAATAAGACCCATGGAGGGGAACGACAATCTCCATAACTCGCGGAATTTGCGCTCTGCCATCTCAGGGTCTTCTGGAGGGGGAGGGGGCGCGGTGGTAGCTTCAACATTACTCGTGTCCATTTGAAACGAACGTGTGCGAGGCGCATCAGGATGACGGCCACCGGTCTCAATTTGCTGCAATGTGTCAACCACACCTTCAGATGAGCTGCGCTCGCGGAAAAACCGTTCTCGCGGCGACTGTAGCTCCCGTCGGAATTGCTGACGCGTACGCTCCTGCTGGTGATTGCGCGGGTGCGGCTGACGGTGATTACTGTTGGTCACCAACTTGGTGTGCCGCGAGGTAGTGGACCCGTGCAGCTGCTGTTGCTTTGGTCCGCGCTGGCTGTATTCCTGAATGTTTCCAGCCTTCCCTACCGAAACAAAGACCTCGGCTTCGTCCGGCAGCGCTACGATCTCTTCCACAGTACGAATGGGCTCGCCGTCATCCCGAGAAATGTCAATAATCTGGTTCTCCTTGACACCGAAACGGATCTTGAGTACGTCCATGATCACCTGCGGCTCCGTTCCTTCGAAGTACGAGATGCACACAGTCCTTCCAAATGTCGATAAACTGTTCACATTCAGGTGCTTGCAACGCTGCTGCATTCGAGACTGGAGTCCCTTACGGGAACGCGGTAAATTGATCTGCCACAACCTGCTCACACACACTTGGCAAACACGTCGAGGCCGCTGCTCATCAAACGCTCCATTACTAGCGGCACTCTTTTCGCGCTCCGGATTCGCCAGGCGTGTGTTGGTGCACTTGCTGCAGAAGGCCTTGCGGCAATAGCTGCACTTGTGCTTCCACTCCAACAACGAGAACATTTTGCGACAACGAGAGCAGTTTTCTGTCCTGTTCGAGTGCACCTGCAGCGGGACAGGTCGGTCAGGGATCAAATTCTGCAGCATTGTATCTACCTCGTCGGGTGTGATGCTGTTGCCCTTGTACAGACGGAACTCTTCCAACATCAGGCACTTAACGAAACCTTGGTTGGGATACACGACGCCGCGGCTAGCCATGGCAAAATTCACGGCTGTGACGAGCGACCAGTTGTTGGCGCGCATTAAATACATGATGACAAGTGTGGCCGAGCGCGAGATACCCTGCGTACAATGAACCAGGACGCGGCCGTGTTGGGTACGCTTGGCCGACTCGATAAATCTGTACGCCGAGTCGAAGAACGGGCTAATGTCTGCTTCCGGCCGGTCCTTGATGGTCACGTTCAGGTACTTGACACCATCATTTTCGAATGTGTTACCTACATCCAGACTCGCATTCACGACGTGCGTGATGCCCAAATGGGACACAACCTGCTTGGACTGCGCATGCCACATATTGCCTAGAAATAGGAACCCTTCCAAGATTTCATTGGGGTAGTTCAGGTTGTGTGTGCCGCTCTTGGTGCGCGTCAATTGTCCTGAAATTTCATCCAGCAATGCCGACGTCGTGTAGAATGGGTAACGATACTTGAATGTGAGGAAGCCGTCAGACAACAGTTTGACGCTGGTCACCAGTCCTTCCTCGATAATGAGTCTCTCAAGTGTCCTCAGCCAGCTGCAGGTTTCAGAACCGTCCGATTCGTCCGCTGATGTCTTCTTCACCGCGTCTCCGAACAGCACAACATCGCGCAGCTTCCTCTTCTTACTGGAGAACAAATATCGCTGTTCCTCGAGCAGGCCGCTCTCTAAGTCGTCCAATGTCTTGCAACCTTGCATGGGCGGGATAGAGATGGCCGACGGAATGGAATCGTCTTCATACTGCTCTCTAGATCTCGTGTCAATTAGAATCATGCCGCGCGAGGCCTGCACCTGGTTGTACAGCCAGCGACAATTGACCTCCCCACGGCGCACGAGACGCTTGCGCGTCGGCGCCACGGGTTCAATCTCGTCGGTGGGGCAGGTGCCGTCCGTGGCTGTGTCGTCCTTGACGACGTCCGATGCGGCGCCCTTGTTGCTGGTGGCGCCATTGCTCTCGTCGCCCACCGACATGTTGCTCCTGTGTTTCTGCTGAGTCACTGTAGTCAATATAGTCGCACCGGTCGTTGTGGGGTCGAAGACGTGGCCGTTGGGTGTGGTCAGCGGCACGATGGGATCGGGGGAGGAGGACGCCGGCGACGGCGCTACTGGCATTCGCTGGCTGCCTGCTTTGCCGCTTCGGTAGGCGAATGCTCTTCTAGGGGGCGTGGAGGCGTGGAGGCAAGTGGCAGAGATCCGGAGCCCGAGGTCTGGTTCATAACTGCTGGGCGTGGTGGAGACTGCTGCACTGTACGTGCACACTCAGAGGCGCTTGGGCAGAGCAAGGCCAAGCAGCGAGATAGGATGGGGCCTCTGGGACTGACAAATACAGTTCTGCTAGTGATATCCGGATGTGGTATCCGGATGTAAAATTTGCAATGTATGAATATTTGATGGAGAACAAACCTGTGGCATTTTATGCGTACGATTTCGCAGCCACCTCCAGCTCTCTCTCCGGCTCTCGCTGTTTGGACCATACAGGGCGCAAGTGATTCCACGCGCCGCTTCTTCCTCCACGTTAAAGTTACTGCATTGCATTGCGCGGCATGACACAACTGTGGGCCGAATCCCGTCGTCACCGCCGCCTAACGCTGAGCGTGGACATGTTCGGCTCGGAATCCGTGGGCAATCACGCCGATTGGATGGCCAAGTGAGAAGGTGGCGCAGCTGAAAGCCGCGTGCCGGTGCCGGGCACCATCTCCGCCGTCGGGTCCGCGGGGCTGCTGACACGCATACAGCACTGCTGTATGCGTGGCCTGTTTGTCGACGAGGATCCTGTTGGATGTTGTGCGGGGTTTCGCCCCGCTCACAAGATGGGACGGCTTGGATGGTCGTCCGCACACATATGAGTGGAAACGCCACTGACCTGGTCAACCTCTCTCTGCAGCAGTTGGCACGAGGCAACAGCAACAGCAGAGAACACATCCTTTTCCATACGAACCTGATAACTTCCTCAACGCATGTTGCTGTCGTATTTTGATTGAGATTCGCGCCAGATTCGCTACCACCGGGCACTTATATCCTACGTCTATGGATAATTGCAGCTAAAAGTATCTTACAGAGGGATCAGGGCCACTGCTCACATGATGGCGCACTGCCCGTCTTTGGATGACGATACCAGTTCCAGTGATCGGGATGCTCGCCGCTGCAGCCTCGCTGGCCGACTTGACAAGCAACCGCTTGTCAGTAGATCGATCTCGTCCTCCGTCACGCTGCACTTGTTGTGGAACATCCGCCGCTCCTCTTTCATCAGTGCTCGGAGGAACCCTTCATTCGGGACGACCACGCCGCGGCCGGAGCGGACGAAATTAAATGCTTGAGCCAGGGACCAATGGTACGCGCGCATGACGAACAGGATCACGAGAGTCGCCGATCGAGAGATGCCTTGCGTGCAGTGCACCAGTACTCGGCAGGGCTTGCCGTCCGAAGTTGTGGACCGCTGCGCCTGTGAAATGAATTCGTACGCAGCATTGAAGAACTGCGAAATGTTTTCGTCGGGTTTGTCTGCTAGCTTGGCGTTGAAATACTTGACGCCGTCGTTCGCGAAGACATTTTCCACCTTTCGCGTCGCATTTACGACGTGAGTGATCCCCAAGTGCTGAATCACTTGCTTGCATTGTGCTTGCCACCTGTTCCCCAGAAATAAAAGGTTGCCGATAATTTCATTCGGATACGAGACTTGGTGCTCGCCACTGTGCAACACGCCGTCGTCCACAATGCCAAGCGACGTGTAGAACGGGTAGCGCTTGTGAAATACCGCAAAACCCTCACAGAGCACCTTGATGCTTGCGGCACGTCCATCGTCAATCAGAAATTGCTCCAGCTTGTACAACCATGACTCGGGATTCGTGACATCTTCATCGTTCGCAAAGAGCAGCAAACCACGAAGCGAGCGCTTGGTGGTTGACAGCCCCAGATTCTCAACGTACTCATCATAGGTGCTATCATCGTCATCCTCAGGTGGTGGCAAGTTGATAGCGCAGAGTACTGTGTTGCCCTGAAACTGCTTGCTTGACCGGCAGTCAATGACCACCTCGCCCACGTGAATATTGTTGAAAAGCCAGCGGCTGTCCACCACGCGCCGGCGCAGTATGCGCTTCTTACAGACGACGGCACTCGCCTTCTTCTTAAAAGTCTCCGCTGGCGCCACCTGTCCAAGTTGCGTCTCGCCCATGGAAGTAATTCGGCAACAAAAACTTCTTGAAACTACAGCAGTGTACAGCTCAGATTCCAAAGTGACGTTCCGGTTTCCGCCACCAAGCGTGCGTGGAGCCATTTGAAAATGGCGCAATGCGATTGGCCAACGGGAAGCAAAGAGCGGGTCCAAATCCCTGTGGCGTGGCATATCCTTGCGAAAAAGATGCAACGGATTTGACAATTCCTAGCCAAATTTGTTCGAGCCGACCTCCGACTAGAAAAGTGTTTGAGGCACCGGTTTGTCTCTGGTGTGGTGTGCCGGCACCGGCACCGGCGAGTGGTCGGTGTGCTGTGCAGCAATCGTAGACTGGTTGTGTGTGTGCATGCGTGCGGGGCCAATGATTCATTCATTGGAAATGAAGGACCTCATTGAGGAGTAGGCTTACCCGTGCTGGATCTCTCTATGCGAAAAGCGGCCCGTGGACGCAGCACGCGCGGAACCGCCTCTTGCTTGTGCAGGAACTTCGCACGATGTCTTTCTGCCGGGAAGACATCGTGCAATACCGCCTCGTGGAAACGAGGCGCACTGCAACCTCCGTGATCACCTTCGTGGCGTCTATGGCGGGTATCACCCGCGCGTTTGGCTCCATTGCATCAGCCCACCTTGAAGGTTTGCTCCAGTTGGCCACGGCTTGCACCCCGAAACAGCAGAAGCACGCGCGTGGGATTTGACATCAAGCACCAGAACGAATGTCGACAGTTTTTGAGCCAGATCGCTCGGTCCGTCTACACCTGCCGCGTCACATGCGAACAGGTGTAAACAATGTGGACCACACTTAATCCGCAGCTATGGGCCCCAACTTTATCATATACCATGGTACCGTGAGAGTCCTTCAATTAAAAAATATTAAAGCCAGGGATGTTGGTTTCAGATCCTATTTCCTAACCTAACATATCCTCTATTGCTAGCACAGAAAGAAAGAACACTGGATGTCAGAGTCCCCCAAGTTAAAATACATCAAAGTCAGGGATGCCGAAAACTTTGCAAAACCAGCCTACCATAATGGGGCTCCGCACAATAATGGACCCACTTAAAGGGTTAAACCTTTAGCTACGAGGATCTGTACGGGTCCACGAAGACCTATTAGACAGCTCATTCCACACTTGCATTAGTCAGAATTCGCATTGGCATCTAGGGGTAGTTTGCTGCCGTCACTTGTAGGTCCATGTGAACCTGTACCAGAGCCACACGTGGGGTGCTCAAATCTCCAGCTGCATGCAATATAAGACCGGTAGAGGTTTAATTCCGCTTTTATTCTCAGACTTGCGACTGCGGTGAGATGGAGGACATTGTTACCGGAGTCTGGGACGTCCAGAGTGACGACGAGACGCTGTCAGACGACGACCATGACCACTTACGCCTGGGGGTTGCGCCTGCAAGCGCACGTCAGCCCGATCCAGTCCACAGAGACGCTCCGCAACCTGAACCGACGCCAACATCAGCGAGGCTAGCAGAGAACGCATACTTCGGGGCAATTCAAGAAGGAAGCGGGCTGCAATTAACAATGGAGGCCTCAGTAGGAAATGCTTACGACAAGGACGGAGTCTACGGACTGTTTTCGCTGTTCGTCACCTCCACACTGCGTCAGAGTATTAGAGGGTGGACCATGGCTAAAATGAAGTAGAGGGGAAGAAGGCTATGAGTGATAGCGAAATCAACGCATACATCGGCCTCGAGATGGCCATGAGCCTCTGTCCGCTCAACGAAATCGCAGATTACTGGTCGAAGAATCGGTTTCTCGGGCAGCCTGCCTTTATAGAGACTATGAATCGAGATCGTTTTCTGCATATTCGAGCGGCACTGCAACTTAATCCAACCTCTTTGATGACATTTGCTACGGTTCGAGACCCACTGTACCGTTGTAGAGGCCTATTGCAACACTTTCAGAAGCGCTTCGCGGAGACAGCCGTGCTGTTAGGAGCCAGTAGCCTCGACGAGATCTTAGTTCGTACCAAAGCACGCTCCCGAGCGAGGACGTACATGTCATCTAAGCCGGACAAATACGGCCTGCGTTTCTACGCTGTTGTTGGGTGGGATTCGCTCTACGTACATTCAGTATGGGATAATGGCTCGGACAATGTTACACAGTCTACGCCGGGTGAGCGGTATACGCAACTGTTCCCGTCACTTCGAACTCCATTGTGGAACACACTCTCGTTGCCGGACATCCTCATCGATCACAAATCGGCTTCAGCACTATGGGTAGCCATGGCAGGACATCAAACCAGCACATTCCGTTCACCCAGTGGTCACCGCTTGCTAGTATCAGACAATTTTTACACGTGCCACACGTACGCGCGTGTCATCGACGCGTTCACAGATGGAGAAGTCAAGTTGCTTGTTACCGTACGCTTGAATCTAGTCGACAAATTCAACAAGTTTGCTCTCGAACCTGCCGTGGAACGCGTTGCTAGGCTGGATCGAGGGTCGTGGGAACTAGCAGCCGCTGTGGACCTAGAGCCAAACTACAAGATAAACGATGCGGCACACAAGAAGAAGCAGCGCACTGAGTACATGCCGACGCTCACTTACGCTCAAAATGCTGGATATATCGTGCTCAAAGACCGAAAGGTCGTGATCTTTTACTCGAACGATCTAAAAAGAACTATTTCAGCTTCCACGCTGACCTCAGATTCACCCGAGGCAGTGGAGTGTTGTCATGGCACTGTACCGTTATTGCGTTCGACCGGAGATACAATCTTGGATCGTAAACCGCTCGTGGCTCCAACACTCATCGCGGTCTACAACAAATGCATGAACGCTGTCGATAGAGTTGACCAGCTACGCAGTACGAACCCTACAAGACGTCGTGAGAAGCGTATGCACATGTCCGTCTTCACGTGGCTGCTAGATCCATCTGTCATCAACGCGTACGCATTGCAACGCCACATCGCCGGTTCAACATCAGCGCCTCAATCTCTTCGAGAGTTCAAACGAACACTAGTTGATACGCTAACACGCAACGAGAAACAGCGGGAACGTCGACAAAAGAAACGAAAAGCCGAGCAGTTTGACGAGGCTGTTGGCAGCGACATCTGCGACCACCCCAAACCCCACCCAGCACAGCAACGGAAAGTTGATCTGCTATCTGTGCTGCCTACGTGGGATGCCTTCCAAAAAAAACCAAGTACGGATGCACAAAGTGTGAACGCGGCTTTCATGTAGAGTGTTACACTGCATTTCATTTCGAGGGGGCTCTCCAGACCGAAGCGCCGCAGCTTCAGGATGCTCTAGAAGCAATAGTACGAGCTCCTACGGGAGATCCTGTTGCATTTACAAGAAAGCGTAGCAATAGAAGTGTCACACCACTCAGTGAGCTGATTCTACCACAGAAACACTAACTACATATCGAATACACACTCTTACATGTTTCAAATAGTTTGGCCAAAGCTGTAGAAGTCTCTTGCTAGCACACACTGCAGCGTTTCGTGGCGGTTGACGAGGTCGGAGACAGAAGCTTCCAGAAAGAAACGACTTGTTTCCGGATCGCAAGAAGTTAAACGGATCGATAAGAACGAAACGAACGCTGAAGAGTAGGAAGGTAGGTTCATTTCAGAATTAGCGCAGGAACACGCAGAAGGGAAAACGTTCTTTCAGTTTGTTTTACCATGGCCGCATCGCGTCGGTTCGCTTACCTCAAAACTAGTGTGCTTGGCACCGCGTCGTTCGTGTACGGGGCAACGGACACTGAGGAACTGGGAGAGCAGGTGAGCGTAGACCGCGTTGCAAGTGGGCGATGGGTTGATTTGGAGTCTTATGCAGCGGACATCTCTGGCGAGGAGTTCGAAGCAAGGGAAGTTTCACAGGGTGAAGCTACGAGCGGTATTGGGACGTATGTAGGAAGCTAAATTTGCGTGGCGCCAACGCCGCGAACGTCGGCGCGAGTTTGGGATTACGGGGTTGTTGTGGGTTATTCGTGGAATGAACGGTCTGCAACAGGTCTGCTGAGTGTGATTTTTGGAACAGAGACGCTGGAAATTCCGTATGAAGAAGGTGCGTTCATGTTGCTTGATGTGGAAGCTTACGCGCTGCGCCCATGCTTTCGCGTAGCCGTTAGCCACGTCATGCCGAGAGAGATGCGTGCGATACACGTTGCGGTCACGGATCATTTTAACGGTCGAGGTCGGAATGCCACTCGGAACTCAAAGATTATCCGTCGTGGGGTTGCCCAAGCGACTCTGGATGAGCAGCAGAGTGTTCCTCTATTTGATGTATCGACGGCTCGGGTGGTGTATGTGACCATCAATTATATCTTAAATTTCGCCTACTATTCTGGAAACCGTCGGCGAACACCGCAGAATGTCACGATCGGCACCTCAACTTTCGACGGGGAAGTCCAGATTAATGAGTCCGTTTCCCAAGAGGCGACTGCGGCTGCGCCTGCGGCGACAATTCCGCGGACGCGGCAAGATATGGCACGTCAGCGGGAAGCGATCACAGGCGCCCAAGCGCCCAGGGCATCGCCGTCTCCAGAAACAACCCTTGTCGACAACACTGGTGTTCTGAGTGACTCCGAGGATGATAGTGATGAGGACGCATCTCCCATGGCGCGCTCTGAGTCATCAAATTTGTTGCGTCGCCGTCCGGCTTCTGAGGCACTGGATTCAAACACTTCTCGTTTGCAACGGCTTCGCACCAACTTCGCTGGAGACCTGGACATGCAACGCGAGCTTGATCAATTTATTTTGTTTCGCGAATCTGGATTGGCAGGTAATAGTACAAGCAGCATCCGCACACAAGGACAGACGGCGAGTTTTGCAGGAGACACAGGCACTCAGTTCCGGCCAACATCACTATAATCAGCGGTTCACGGTGAACTAGTTAACGGTACGTACGCAGGAATGCAGGGACAGCTTCTGATGGAGACTGTCCTATCCGAGGCCGAAGAGTTTGATTTTTTGCCACACCCTACGACTCTACAGGGCGTGTATGACTGGAGCTTTGGTATTCAAGGAGGTCTGTCGACCATGCGTTTTGCCCGTTTAGATCCGGACGTGAAGCATACGCAGGCGCGCAAGTACGACATGAGCAACTTTTCCAGAAGATACTCGTTGCCAAAGCCTGTTATTGCGACTTCTGTGAGCGATGTAGTCGACGCTGTCGATGTTCTCACTGCATTCAGCACAAGAATATTTGGACCTCTTGTGCTGAATCTACTTCAAGCGGCTCGGACGTTTCTGCTCACTCCTCGTGTTCGTGCAGACCTTTCTGATCCTGCAGCAATTACGGCACTGGTGCAGTATGTAGACGAGCGATTTGAACGGTTTCGTACACGAGTGGCGCGAAAAGATCGCGTTGCAGCGGCTTCGATAGCGGCGGAGTTCTCGACGGAACATGTTCTCTACACGCGGTTGGTTCAGGCAGTGATTCAGCGTCGAATTGCAACGATGGTGTCTGCTACCAGTTCGGGTACAGCCTCTGCGAAGTTTCCTAATCGTCCTGGCAAGGAACGTAACGTTCGATACGCAGGAGGAGCGCAGCGAAAGACCCAACGCACGGTTACCCTGGAAGTTCTAGTCGCGCTCCCGAAACAACAGGGAAAATCACTGTGTATGCGGTACATATCTAAACAAGGCTGTCGAGGCCAAGGCGAGACGTGTATTTACGAGGAGCGCGGTCATTTTCACCCTACAGTATTACCCGAGATTGTGCGTGAGCATATCGAGAAGAACTACGGAGGCCTGGCCCAAGACATCGCCAAGACTGAGAGCGCGGACGCGTGAAGGCGCCTTGAAGGAGAATTTGGGCGTCCTTCCTCTAGGCCAACTCGCAAGCCTCCGTATGATTATCTTTGATGTGTTATAACGGTGGCACAGCTGAAACAGACGTCGATTCCGTCTGAGGACACGCACTGTGTTGCGATCGCGAAAGCTTTGTCGAACAAGGGCATTTACACCAAGTGCGATGACGCTCCAGGTCGAGATTCGATTGGATTGGGAGATGCACAGGGTCTACAGCGTTCTGCAGCGACGATCTTAACTGCAATTTTCGCACATCAACGTCCAAGTTTTGCTACGAGCGAGGTAGCACCACGTGGTACCTATGACGGGGAGAGCAGGATTACTCCTGTTGATCATACACAAGTCGAGAGCGAGGTCACTCCTCTTGCCATTTCATCAGGCGAGAGCGAGATTACTCCTCTTGACCATTCACTAGGCGAGAGCGAGATCACTCCTCTTGACCATTTACCAGTCGAGAGCGAGCTCAATCCTCTAGACGTGACTGACACCTCGGTGGTGACAAGCGATAGGCTCTGTTCTACCAGTGTGGGCTTGGCCAATAAACTGACCAAGCGGTCGGCTGGACCAGTAGAGGGGGTCCCATGTTCCAGCAGGACTCGTTTTCTGCGGCGTAGCCAGCGTGCATCCGATCTAACTTTGCATGTTAGAGCTCGGTTATTATCCCTTCACAGGGAATCGATGCACAGCGGCTTGCATGACGCACTGTTTCGTCACGGGATTCGCTGGCCGGCAGAGTGCCCCCACTCTAAGGAGGTGAACGGAGTGCAACAATACTTACTCGACACCGCCAAGCAACATGCGTTCAGTCTCTTCTTGAGACGTAGCAGGATGCGCCTATCTGAATTTGTCATGCTTCTCCGTGGCGAGAGTCGATCAGACCCGCGCCCCAACAAAGCGTTAGAACTACCAGATCATTTGCCTGGATGGAGCACCTACGAGCACCGTGCAGAATGGGAGGCAATCGTGCGACATGGTGTTATCCCGACATGGCGACAACAATTTGGTCCGCAACAAAAAGCACCTCCTAATCACCCTTCTGCTCAACTCGCGCTCAACATGGTAGTAAAAGGCATTCGGAAGGGGCAGGATAATTCCCAGTATCTGGTGCTGGATATTGACCTCTTGGATGGCTTTGACGATGTGACGTGTAGCCCTTTTGGTGCTGTGAAAAAGGGGAACCAGGACCTAACTGTGGACGCTAGAATCATTCACGACCTCTCATTTCCTCGTGGGCGTTCCGTCAATGATAACTCTGCGGACGACACCACTATCTTGGTAAAGTATAGTGGGGCTGCGTCGCTGGCGCGTCGGGCATTAGAAGTGGAGCAGCAGGACCCAGGGACTGTGAAAATGATGACAGGAGATGTACATGGTGCGTTTCGGAACATTCCGATAGCTGCCCGAGCAGTTGGCCGTTTTGCGGTGACGCTACCGGAGCTGGGGGTTCTCATCATTGATCTCTCGTGTCCATTTGGCTGGACAGATTCTCCAGGTCATTACTGGACTGCAGGTGCAGCTATCAATCATCTGCATGCGCACTCGAGGCCGATGTGGTCTGATCAACCAGCGGGAGGCTCACTCTACTTTGACGACAAGGCATGGTGCGATGACCATATCTGTATTGAGCCTGACATCGGAACGTGGCTAACAGAGGCAAATTTGTCTCTTCGCTCGGCTATGACAGGCGTTCTTGGCCCGGAGGCCTGCAACGAGGACAAGTTTTCGACGTGGTTCAGAGTAGGGTCAGCCCTCGGGCTTACGTGGAATCTGGATTTAATGTCTCTTTCGATTCCTCCTGAGAAGATTGCGAAGGCAAGAGGCCGCCTTCAGTCGATGTTCACTACCCATACTACAACTTGGAGGGATTTGAATAAGCTTCTTGGAAGCCTTCGCCATATTTCTACTTGTATTCTCTCGGCCAGACCATTTTTCCAGAGGATAGCCGCACTGGCCAGGTCAGCCCCACGGTTTGGCGCAGTGGCAATGTCCCAAGATGTGCAGGACGACATACGCTGGTTTTTAGCGATTCTTGACATTGATGAACTCAATTCGGTGCCTCTCGCTCGGTTCGCTTTGCGTCTGGATCCCGAAATTCACATCACAATGGATGCAAGTGACTGGGGTCTTTGCGCGCTTTTCCCTGCCCAAAGACAATTTCTTCAGGTAGAGTTTACGGAAAGCGAGCGGGTACAAATTGCTGCAGGCAACGCTTCTGGCAACGGTGAGCTTGGCGTTAATTTACGAGAGCTTATGAGCACTGTATTTGCCACAAAAGCGTGGGGTCCAATGTGGATGGCACCTACTCACCGGGAGCCGCGGCACGTGCGATTCCTAATCGAAATCGATAATACTACTGCTGTTGCTGGGATCAATCGGATAGGCAGTCCCAACGTGAAGGCCCAAGCATTACTGAGGCTACATGCGTTGTTAGAAGTCCAATACAACTTCTACAGCTCAGCAGAACACATTTCCGGGGAAGCGAACGTCATGGCGGACGCAGGGTCCAGGGTGTGGCAATCGCAGCAGATGACCGATCGTTTCTTTGTTTTGTCTCGTGGGTGGACGCAGGTTTTGATTCTGAATGCCTCGAGAGATCTCTACGCTCTTTGGGGGCGCTACTCCGCGCTGGGGCCCTCGCGGATACATCCAAAGTGCACTATAAACGAGGGTGGAAGCAGTGGATAAAGTGGTGTAGCTTCATGGGGTACCAACCGTGGCTGCGAGATCATGATTTGGATGGGAACGCGGCGCAGCTCGGTGCTTTCGCGGTGTACTTATGGCGATTCGGCATGAATAAGCGAGGCGATGGAAACGCATACTCCACCATATGCGGTAAGCTCTGTGCCGTGAGGTGGTACCACAAGAATTCTGCGGGCTACGATCCCGGCGTCAACGCTAGTCATGCGATCTTGCTGCGGGGCATTCGCAGATTTACAAGCCCAGTCACCAAGCAGCATCCTGTTTCACCCGCAATCTTACTTCGGATTTACAGTTCATTGGATCTTCGTCGACCGCGGGCCCAACTTTTGTGGGGCGGGATTCTGCTCGGCTTCTTTTTCTTGTTGAGAAGGTCTATGTATCTACACATGGGCATCAAGTATCACAACTACATACTCCGCCTTCGCGATATTCGACTACTGAACGCTGAGCAACAGCCAACGAGCCCACGATCTGCGGTGTTGGTCGGTATTCGCTTGTCGGGAGCCAAAACCAACCAGTACGGGCGAATGGAGGAGCGCTTTCATGCCAGCTCAGGTAACCCAATATTGTGTCCGGTGAAAGGTGCTCGGTGGGTGATTAAGGCGGCATCCAAGTTGGGAACTCTACCTGGTCAGCCAGCTTTGTCAGTGGGAAGGCCAGGAGGCATCACATCGAAGGAGGTAGCTGGGACACTGAAGAAGGCCGCAAAAGAATTGGGGTATGAGGGCTCACGGTATTCGACTCACTCAATCAGGATTGGCGGTGCTACGGCGTTACTGAACGCAGGTACCGACCGCTTGGTCCTAAAACTAATGGGAAGGTGGCTCTCGAATGCTTTTGAACCGTATCCAGTTCTCACTGCTTCTGGATCGAGTCATCTGGCCAGCTTAATGTGTTGAGCCCGCCATGATCTTGAAGTGGTGTTCGTGGGGCTGCCACTCCGCTCCCATGACCAGCTAAGCGCGATGTATTTACCCCCACGACTGGCGATACTTCGAAATGCAGCGTTTCGTGGCGGTTGAGGAGGTCGGAGACAAAAGCTTCCAGAAAGAAACGACTTGTTTCCGGATCGCAAGAAGATAAACGGATCGATAAGAAAGAAACGAACGCTGAAGAGTAGGAAGGTAGGTTCATTTCAGAATTAGCGCAGGAACACGCAGAACCCGCCACTCCGCTCCCATGACCAGCTAAACACGATGTATTTACCCCCACGACTGGCGATACTTGGAAAAGGCAATGTTCCTTGCATCCTGCCTGTCTGAAGGTAAATGAATATCCGGATAAGGTCCTTGCGGAGTGCCTGCTGGCGACGTCGGCAGCTTAGTCTTGACTGCTTCCTCTGCGCTCGCTCCTTCATTGCAGCTTCGTAGACGGCCCACGCGCAAAGCGCGCACCCGCACCACCCGCACACGCTGTCGATGCTGCTGGGGGGAGACATCTTGCTACTGGAGTGTCAAATCGCAAAGTAGCCACAATAAATAGAGGTTTGTCCATTACCACACCGTTGCCCTATTGGTTTAAATGTTCAAATTGCGCGCTCTGATTGGTTTAGATAAATGTCTGGGTGGACCTGTACGCCAACGTCCGTAGCTAAATGGTTAACCCTTTAGCGGTAAAAGTATCAAAGCTGTTCTTTTGTGGAGGTGTCAACAGTTAGGATCTAACCAGGCCTCCAATTCAGTATTATACTGGATTGCATGTTAGCTGCTGCTGTAGTAATAAGGGCAATATGACACCCTGCAATATTAAAAACGGCCGCAATTACTCCAATTTGGATTAATGCTCCTGCTCGCTACCAACTGATGCCAACGTTGTCACATCCCACATATTCCTTTTCGCACGAAGAAACACGACGAGTTCAAAATTCTCTGGAAACATGCACGTGCGTTGAGGGTAAGCACAAGTTTGCACTGTGAAAAAAATTGCTCACATTCATTCGAAGTCGGTGGTAGCTCCTTCAACAGCAAGCTGTAGTTGGCACGGCCGGGGCGTTTGTTTGGTCCAGCAAGAAGAATCTGGGTAGCGTAGTCTTCGTGGCGTGTTTTGCGCTTGTCTCTGCGCTTCGGCACCTCGAATGGCTTCACCGCAGCTGTCTCGGTCTTTGTCAACGTGCCACCGTTGATCACTTTGACGGCTGCCGCCTCGAATACAGGGGAGTGGATATAGTGGCGTTTGCGTTGAGCTGGTCGCGCATGGTGGGGTACTCGCTAATAACCGCGTCAAAAAGCAGACGGACATCCGCCAAATCGATGCCGTCGCACTGGAGCTTCTTGGTGATGCTCTGGAACTTCTTCACGTGCTCCAGTAGATCGAGGAGCTTGCGGTGCGCTGCCCCAGTCGGTATCGACTCCTCCATAGCTTCGACAGTCCGGATCTGGGGGCGAATGCGAACGTAGCGCTCCAGCATCTTGAAACCGGAGCTCCATCGCGTAATATTCTGTTTGATAGGATGCAAGTCGGTAGCTTTGGAAAGCTTGGCGAAGTTATTCACAAGGGTTAACTTGGACATGAGTGTATTAACCTGCGACAGTAATGGCTCGTACTCGGAAATATACCGGTTAACTGCTGGCACAGCCAACCAGAGGAACATCGATCTTGGTGGTGATAGACTGGTTGTTTGCGCAGTTGTCACCAACGACACATACCACCATGTCGAGCGTCTTGGTGTACGCATCCAGCACACTATCCAAGAGCTTGATGTGCGAGTCAGCATCTTGTGAGTCGTCTTGAAGCGTAGACACAGCAAAGAGCTGTAGTTTAGCTGCACCGTCTGCCTCCAACACGGCATACACAGCAACATAGTGCATAGAACCGTGGGACCAACCGTCGAACATGAGTGCAAAACAAATCAGTTAGGGTTCCTAACTAACTCAACTAACTTAGCTGTAACTGTTGTAGTTTGTAACGGGGTTACACGTCAAGTGGCAGTAACCACTTGTAACTCTAACAGTTAACTGTTAGAGGTTGGAAAGGAACCTCCAGCATTGGAGTGTGGGCACACCAATAGCTACATGGGCAACCAACCTCGATGGTTGGCTCGCATGCATTTACGCATGTTATTGGTAGAAACTTATGGATTTCTACCAATCAGTGCGTGACACAAAAGTAGGGGTTCTGCCAACCACATGTTGGCAGACCCTTTTGAAATAGATAAACAGATTTAGGAGGTTCGATAATTGGATTTTGCCATATTCAATAACAGTTCTCATTTTACGATATTTCTACAGTTTAATTGCTTATATTTAGTTTAAATTATACTTACTCAAGTAAGATTAATTAATCTAAGTTAAACTAATTGCACGCTTCCTCATACACGTAAGCGCACGTGTACGCCACCTAGTGGGTCTAAGTAGACCTATTACACAGTTAGTTACGGAATGAACTAACTGCGCTAACTGAGAGCTTAACTATTTCCGTACATTATTACATATACTACTCAATCTTGCTGGATCGAGAGATGCCTCCAATCTTCTGCCAACGTTATTTTGGTCTACACATGGGCTACATCGAGCTCAAACTGCGCTAGGTAATGTTGCATTGTAGATTATATACAACGTATCACATAAAAGATATTTAGTGACATTAATTTTGGTCCACAGGTAGAAGCACATCCACATCGCCACACATCAGATTCCCGCGCGTCCAGATTCTAAGTGCCTCGTGCGCTGCGCGCTATCACGATGGAAACAATGGCGGCGATAATAAACGCAGGTGAATGACGAAGAACTGGACCCACACAGTAGCTTCCATGCATCGTCTGGGCCCCCTACCCAGAACAACGATTTCTCCCCCGCTTCATTTCAGCAGCAGCTCCCGATAGCTCTAATCCAGAACTTCCGCGCGCGCCATACATCACTGGATCTCGTGCAATTCGACGCGGTAGTCGCGCCGCCGCAAACAGCATCACAAAATACTCGCAGATAGTGAGCGGATGGAACCCGATCCTGAAGTGCCACCAACCCTCCCCCCCCCCACCGAGTACTACTTTCGAATCGCCGGTGCTAACCTCTCCCGTAGCAAGAAAGTCGAAAAGAACTAGTTTTAAGCAGCACGCGAGCCGAAGTGTACGGGAAGCAAGCGTCTCGGTAGACGAACCAGCCGATAGAATCAGAAATGTATGAGAAAAGTCTGCAAACCAAGTGTCAGACTCAGGTGAATGACTATCTTGTTGCGGCATCGAGTATAAACTACGCCATTGAGGACCCATTGGAATGGTGGAGGGTAAAAGCCTGTCACTTTCCGGTTCTTGCGAAACTTGCTCGAAAATGGCTTGGGTGTGTAGTCACATCGGTGCCTTCAGAACTTGCGTTCTAGCAGACTCCATCCCAATATTATTCGAGAGTTAGTTTTTATTTTGCTTGGGCAACCTCCTTGTTTAATACGTGTCCACGTTCATGTTGCTACATTCACAGCGTTCCACATCCGCACCGGATGTGTTTCAGCAGCAACACCACTCTGCTTGCATCGGATACCTGCCGGAGCTCATCTTGGCGTCGAGCATCAGGTCAGGAGCCAGTGGCCCACCCGCTCCTGATGCTCAGTGCCACCTTTACCGAGCTGCCGGTCGAGGGGAGCTTTACAACCTAATTAGCCTTCATCACTTCCCGGCAGCCTCTTTGTCTTATGCTGCACGTGGTCAAAACACGCGGCGTCTTCTTCTTAGGCTTCACAGGGATTATGGCGGTCTTCCTCTTGGGCTGCACGCGGCTCGCAGCAGTTTTTTTGTTTTGGCTTGGACTGCACGTGATCTCCGGCCTGGACGGACGCGGCCCACATGACGCCCACAACGGAAGCTCACCTCTTGAGAGTCACCAATAAACTGGGGTTTCCATTTATCCGATTTAGAAGGGTTTCGTTCCAGGCGCCAACAGTTAGAATCACTTAGGCGCTGTTGAGACCTTAACTATGCTACCACTAACTGTTTATGCTGAGTTGCAGCTAGACTAACAGTTGACCCTTATATCCTTTTGAGAGTTTTTCAAACTACGTTAAGAAACAGCGGATTAATGGTACGACTCACTCGCACCAGATACAGAAAACGACGGTAAAATCCGCCATACATGAGAAAACCTCCCACCCCAACCATTGTGATGAACCAATCAGCATCGTACATTAGCCTGAACTCTGCACTTTCCGTGTACTTTATGCACTTTTACGTGTAATATATGCCGTTGTAGACATTCCTTGTATGGTATACGGTTATTCCAACCGAACGTAATCAATGACGTGTTGTCCGGCAATGCGACTAAAAGAACCCAGGAAGCTCCTCCTTCATCTGCTGCCATGGTCTCATAGTCCAAAAATTTCCGGTCGACTTGTTGACGTTCGCCTCTCGGGTACGACTTCAGGTAGTCCCAGGAACAAACGCCTGAAGTCGAACTTCATCTTGAGACGCACCGAAACTGAAACATTGGTCGATGTCATTGGCCTTGAGACAAATAGCATCAGCCTTTATACATTGAATGAGGACTATGAATAGTCTTGTCATGCTCGAATTATTTACAGATAGATAAGAGAAGTGTTCATGTTGTTGGCGTAACTAACTATATCTCGCCTTCCTCCACTCTCGTCTAGTAACGTACGTGTCATCCTTGTACTCGACGGTGTAGTCGCTCGCAATTCGTGTTCATGTACTTGAACTGTCGGCTAGGCTCACGACTGAGTGCATCTTTCGGCCGTCCATTGATTTCCTCCATGATAGAGGCGCTCCTTCTCATAAAACGTGGCTCCAACGAAGACGCGGCCTTTAGCCGTAAGGTTGATGTAGGTGCTGCGTCATTCAGTAGCGTTGCCCGTGAACCGTCTAAGAAGATGAACGTGTGTCATCACGCCGAACAGTAGTCTGGTCTTCGTGACTCTCGAACGCATCTAACCATTATCGTCCGGCCCAGAAGTGAACACTGCTGAAGCCGAAGCACGGTCCTTTCGAATTCGTCTGATGAAGGTAAGAAAAGATTTAACCTCTTGTTAATAACCAAGTCACTGGCATTTGGTCTCGTTCCTATTTCCCGAATGCATAACAGCAGCTGGTTCCCAAAAGCACATTATCTCGCGAGGCCCTCCCGTGGTGGGCCCTCCTTAGCTCTTCCACTGCGGGAACTGCGAGCTTCGAGCTTTCCGGTGCCTGTGCACCGAGGAAGGGGTGACTACACGCCCCACGCAACACACATGGGGTCACGAGAGCGGTGTGCCTACTGCTACCATACATATCAGTGGGAGGGCCCCTTGCCCAGGGATCTGCAGTGATATATATCAAAACAGTACGGCTCTAACCGCCGAGCGCAAACAGGACACCGTGACAATGCCCGACTGAAGGGACCGTGGCGCGGCTAGCTCGCCAGCGCGTCGGTTACCAAAGACTTCCTACTCAATTATTAGAATTAATAACATTCTTCTACTCTCTAACGAGTCCACTGAGCCATTTTCACTTCCAACGCGGGCTTCGCCCGCTACATCCACTGACTACCCTCCTACACACGAGTCAACTCTACCCTTACCACAACCGTACAACACTACTGTCCCATAGCGCACAAATACCAACTCCGTCGCGGAAGCTAGCACTACATGTACCACGGCTACACCCCCTGCCGTGGTCTATTCCCAACGCCGGAACCCACCTATCACGACTACAGTAACCCAGTATCAGCTCTAACCAGGATAAGGGGGCACCTCTGAGGCGAAATTAAACGCAAGGGCCTATCCTCTGTCCTAGGCGTAGCTAATGTTACTCATCTATTTCAACAATTCCCATTATACTACGGACCCACAACTGCTCCACAATAAAAACTCAATACCCGCTCCGTCTACATACGTTCGCCGGACAAGGATTTCGCTCCCTGATCTCATCAATCTTAATCGCGGTCAATCCGCGGCCGATCCCCGCTCAAATAAGCGTATCTTACCTGCACAGATCCAACAAGCATGTTCCTCCTATGCCAAACTCCGACAGGTCCTATCCACCGCCAACGACGGGATACAAGCGGTGCTAACATCATCACTACCTCATCAATTGTCACCGCCACCCAATCACCCATCAACGCGAGCACACATCAATGTGTTACAGAAAAATATTGGCAAAGCACAGGACCTTGGGCGCTGCTTGGTCCTTGACCACGACGTGGTCCAGTCCTGGCCAGAGCTCTTTCTCAGCCGCTTCAGCATCGTCGACAAAGGCAAAGGGGGGTCCTGCTACTTCCGGCAGGGTCATCCACGACTTATGCTTCCTCGATGACAACTCTGTGAACTTCCACACTGACCAGGGTTCAGTGCCCGGAGCCGATTATGAGCATTATGACACCGTAGCTCAGGAGATATTAGCACAGTCCACACGATTCCCTGATAGTCTCGTCAAAATCCTCTTAGGGGACGTTACAAACGCGTATAGAAACCAGGGCATCCACAGCAGGTCGGTTCACATGTTTGCTGGGACAATCCGGAAAGACAATGTACTGTACTAGTTTTTGACCTCTCAGCTTGCTTCGGCTGGACGGGATCTCGCGGATTCTATAGTCTAGCAGGGGATGCTATCCCTCACATCCACGGCAACACCTCTAACCGGGTCTACCCCGACGGATTCTTCAGTCACTGCTGGGTTTCTGCATCTCAGTGGACATTGGCAACCGATGCACTGAGGTCGAGCGGTCTCTGCGCACGGCGTTGATTACGGTTCTTGACCCCAATGTGGTCAATGATAGCAAATGTACACCATGGCGCACCGCCAAAAAGTGCTGGGTCATTTTTGCCACCGCAACCAACACAGTAGCAATGCCATTGGACAAAATACAGAAAACCACCTCGCTGGTTGCACAGGCGTTTGAGGCATCATCGTTCACTCGGACCCAGTATCGCCCTCTTATGGGCTGCTTCAGACACGTCGCCACGTGCGTGCGGCCTGCCCGAGCCTTCTTACAACGTCTCCGCCGGGCGGAATCTGGGCTACATCGGTGCCCCCCCCCCCCTCCCCCCCTCCCCCCCTCAATACCAATTCTCTCCATCAGAGAAAACCCTAATTTCCGATCACAGCAATGGCCAACGCAATGACTTTGACATCAACTACCACGAACTACTCTCGTGTGTGTTCGCGGTTCACACCTGGGCCAGCCTTTGGCGGAGTGACTTTCCCTCAAGACCTAAAGCGGCCCCAATTCATGTGCATTTCGTGATAGACAACACGTCGGCTGTGGCGTGGCAATCCAAAATGTCCACACCAAACACACGTGCTCAAACCGTCATCCGCTTGTTGGGCTATTAGGAAGTGCTGTACGGACTACGGTTCTCTGCCTCTCATATTGCAGGGTCGGAAAACATCATCACGGATGCAGGGTCGATATTAGCAGGGAATACTCGAGCACTAACTATATTTACTAATCTGACTCACTCTTGGTCGCAGATTCGACCATCACTGGACATTGTTCTTCTGGAAGGTTTGGCTCAATATCTCAGCGAACACTCAGTGGCGGACTCCACTTGCACAAAATACGAGCGAGCATTTTCGGTGTGGCCATCATTCCAATCCCGCCGAGGAGTGAACACTTAGTTAGACAATCTCTCGATTGCGCTAAGGGCACCCGACGTTGTGGTACTTGACGCGAAAGGATGTGCTACGCTGAATGCAACCAAAGCCACGGCTGTGTAAATCCGCCTGCGAGTTTCAGAAACCAATCAGACTGACAAATGGCTGCGCGGATACTCCAACGCTCGAGCCACAGCTTCCTGTGCCCGGTTTTAGGTGCCATTCTCTTACTGCGCGCTAGACAAGGCTTACCAGCTGATCTACCAGTGGTCCCATATGCCTCAACAAGCGGCCCGATCGAGTCGGTATCGGCGCAGCGCATGGCAACCTCCGTCCAAGATTCGTCAAGGCCCTCCAGTTGCGATCCCCATGAGTACAGTTCGCATTCACTATAGTCTGGTGGAGCTACGAACATGTACCGCTGCGTTGTTGACGTCCTAAGGCCCTTGTTCAGGTGGCAGCACGCGTTCTAAAAGAAACGCCCAACGCAGTTTGATTGGCTAACAAATGTTGGTAACTTGTACCAATTTAGGATAAGAACACGTTTTTCAGAACGCCAGAACAAGGTGTTCTCAGGGTAGCACATTTGTGCCAAAGCACACCGGGGCAACAATCCTCTAAAAATGCAAAACAAAGCTCTTGTCGTGGTAATTGCAAGTGCATGCATCGGGGCTACTGTTGCCGCTGCTGCCAACACGAGATCGACGAGGTCGCCACCTTCTGGAAGGTCTACGTTTTCCAACACGACTTTTGAACAAGCCATGGAAGCTACAGACACAGATTGGTTTCACAAAAAAACTACGCTGCGACAAGAAATCGTTTCTTCGTATTTACAAAGTCCTGTATGCGGCCTGGGGCCGCAAACCGGCAACAAACAGCAAAACCAAGTTAATCTAGCGGATTGCGCTGACCATGATTTATCTGTCTCAGGGTGGAACAATGGATCAAGCAGCCTCAATGCTTGGAATTTCTCGACCTAGAGCTGTCGTTTATATTAACGACACGCTTGAGGTGCTGGCTCGTTTGGCTCCACGCTACATCGCTATGGCTACATTGGAAGAAACACAAGAGATCGAGGAAGGGTTCGAGATGATAGCTGACTTTCCCAATGCCGTAGGTGCTGTTGACGGCACCTTAATTGCAATTCCACGCCCTCATGATTTTGAGGGCTGGTATTGTCGAAAAGGTTTCCCTGCCGTCAACGTGCAAGCGATCGTCGACTTCAGAGGGTATTTTCGCTCTATGTCCATTCGTTCAAGATCTACTAACGATCCGTCATTGTGGAATGGCAGTGCAGTCAAGAAAAGGTAGGTTGCTACCGAATCCAAATTAAAAATATGCTTGCTGACTTGTAAATATTTTTTCAGGCTGCTGTCCTTCATTCCGCCGGGGAAGCACCTGCTTGCCGATGCTGGTTACAAGATATGGAGCCACCTCCTCACGCCGTATCCAGAAGCTGAAGCGGTGGGAGATAAACGAAAAAGAACATACTCAACTACCTGCACTCACGAACGCGTATTGTCGTTGAATGCGCGTTCGGTCAATGGAAAAATCGATTTCGGCTTTTACTTGGTAAACTCGAGCAAAAGACGTCTCGTCGTATTTGCAACGTTATCCTGGGTAGTCCTGTTCTCCACAACTTACTGATAATGGTGAAGGACTCGTTCGTAGTAAATGGAGTCGATCCATTGCTTATTCAAGGGCGACCACGAACTGAAGAGGATTTGATCGATCCAGAGCAACCATTGTCAAATTTACTAGGCGTATCCAAGCGAGATGATATTGCGGATGCATTTTTTTCAGCGACAGAGTAGAATAAAAACTATAATGTATGAAAAAAAAATATTTGATATGAAATGCTCAGTCTGCTGTGGATGCCACAAGTGAAGTGTTACAACTAACTACTTGTCTTGAATGAAAGTGGTACAACTACCACTATGCGCTCAATCCTTCTTCTCAATAAGTTGCTGCAAAAGCTGCAGCTGCTGAAAATGACGTGACTCCTTTTGCTGCTCCTGAATAGCACGTGTTTGCTGCTCCATGGCCGCAGCTAATGATTGAAAATGGTCGTCGCTTGCCGGGCGTGCGCTCATGGCGCTTGCAATCGCCTGCATCCCGTTTTCCAGTGAGTGTGCAAGCTGAACAACCGGTTGGACTTTTTCTTTGGCGGAAGCTGCGGCTTTGGCGTTGCTTTCGTGGGTTCTTCGTCACTATTATCGTCGGTAGTGTCCGCAAGTACGTCTCCACTCAAACCCGGCTTTGACGCAAAGGCATCGTGAAGAATCACTCATAATTCCTCCTCAATCTCACTGGAATTCTCGGTATCATTACCAATCTTCCTCATTTCACGAACTTCCTTTCGGTAAATACACTTGAGCTTCCTGTACTTTTAGTTTACCTGCCATTGTATACGTATAAAATCAGTGACTTATGAAATAGCGAATAGCAACGCACACTATATGTTATTACCTGGTCCTTGGTAATGACAACGCCTACGGATTGAGAGAGAACGCTCGCGCAGTATTACCAAGCCAAAGCTTTTTTAACTTTGATATCGGCTGCGTCAATGCGGCGCTGTACATCGCCACGCAAAAAGCGGAGCTGAAGCAGCTCCGCTATCATCCCATTGCACCATTTGATGCGTTTTCCTTCGTTGGAAGGTTTGGCCTTGCCCTTGCCCTTGTTTTTTATTCCATCACTGTAATGGTCCTTCGTTGGCGTACGTCTTTGTAGTCTTGCCGCCTTTGAATCCTCTGTACTGACGTGAGGCTCTGCGGAAACAACTCGTTGCGGCATTGAGCCGGCCGCTAGCGATAGTACTGGCTCTGTGTTAGCTGGAGATAGTAATGGCATTGACAGCAGCGTCTGGAACCGCGTCAGCACGACGTCATCAATAGCCGCTGTGACAGGTTGGCTAGGTTGAATTGTATGAGAAAATGTGTAATGTTTTGGTTGAGCCTGTGGCGCTGTAGTTTCGTGAATGGACACAAATACTCGCTTGGACAAGCCAGAGAACACATGTGCTAACAACTCAGGCACTTTCAATAACGCCTACCCCTTTTGCAATGAGAACAAGTTCTTTCTACTTGAACAAGGGCCAAACGATTCAATTTCTTAGACGGTGGGCCTTGGACACCTTCAAAATCTACACCCGACTTTGCGCCGAATCGGTATCCGAATTCGCGTCACGAATGACCCGTGGGGCAAAATCTTGAACCACCTTACAGTGACGTCGCTCACTCTGTTCATGTGGGGGCTAAGCTACTGTTCAACTCGGACACTCGCACAATCGGCTTCTAAATGCCGTCACTGAACAAAGTTGAAGATTTGCCCCATTTCCACCCCGCGCATGTCTGTGTTTCGGAAAGGTGAAATCTTAGTAGTCAAGTTTAGTTGTTTCCTTTTGGAAGGCATGCGCGTCCATTAGGAAACTCCTCCCGCTCAGAAAAAAATAAAGCACCTCTGCAGAGGTAACGAAGGACGCATCTTCGGAGCCCCAAGCGCTCCGCGATGAAGTAGAGAGAACTATCCGTTTCCAATTGCGCAAAGCATTGGAAGATGAGGTTGTTCTCCAGGTCTGATCCTGCAAAAGGCGTTAGATCAAGAGAAAGCTTAGCTTATCAAAGCCTGAAAAGGTCTAAGCATGACCGAGGTAGTAGTGACACGGGGCGTCCATACGGACGTGGTACTAATCCTCCACCTACTAAGAAAAGTGAAGTTACCAAGCCCAGACCAAACCCTCGTACGAAAGCGTTGTCGGAGCAACCCAAGGTTCCGCCATCACCATGCCCCCACTGTGAGGGCATGCATTGGCTCTTTAGGTGCGAGAAAGCTACGGATGAGCAAACGGCGACATTCGCCGCAAGCTGCGGGCACAAAGCAGCGACGGAGGCAAGAATCAAGACACACACCTCAAACGCCTGCGCGAGTGTATACTTGTCGAAGACAAGACTATCGTCTTGAACGACGTGCTGACTGTGCCATACTGTGCCGATACTGGAGCTGATAGGACCGTCATGAGTAGAGAGCACGTCAAAGTGCTGAAGAAGCTTGACGATTCGGTTGTGGTGACAACTTTAGCAGTTCCTGTTGTGATCGATGCCGTGAGTAAGCATAAATCAATTGCTCTACCTCTGTGCAATTATGGTTGATGCTAAATACCGCCGCTGGCCCAGTTACCATTCATGAGCCTGTCGAGTGTCTACTATTGGAAAATTGCGAACCAGACCTCATACTGATGAAGAATGTTCTAAATACCCTTGGAATTAACATCGACCGGCAATTGGAGGAGCTGGTAGCGGTCAATGAGGTGTTTGACAACGAAACGGAGCAAAGTGGACGACGAACTGTCTAGACCTGCTATACCGGCGACTAGTGATGAACTCAAGTCGGCCCTCGACAGATTGGTAGTCACGGCGATCAAGCATGAGCCCCCTCGCGAATTGGGCCGCGTCTCTGTGCAATTGTGCTCAAACATGACATCGGGCGATTGGATCTTGGTCTGCGAACGTTTCCCCGTTGAAAATTCGCCTCAAGGACGGTGCTAGTGCTGTGAAAAGTAAGCCCCGGCTCTATTCAACGGTCGTGTGCCGTTTTCTGCATGAGTTCAACACCAGGCTTGTTGGACTCGGTTAGGTGTATGAGAACCCCAATAGCCGTTGGGCTAGCCCCGTTCTGCCTGTGCGCAAGCAAGGCACGAAGGACGATGAGTATCGCCAGACTTGCGACTATTGTCTCGCCAACGACCTTATTGAAGCCCTCATCATCCCGATGCCGGACATGACGACGCTGCTTGAGTACACGCGAGGCAAGCAGCGCTAAGGGCTGTTTGACTTGCTCAAAGGTTTATGGCAATTGCCACTTGATGAGCAAGTCAGGAGATAATGTCCTAAATCATGGACTCTAAAATCTATACGCCTCGTCGCGTTCTGAAAGGATGCTGTGATGCTGCCGTGTACTTTCAGCAGACGATGGAGAAATGCTTTTTGTACCGTTTCATTGTCATTTGGATCGATGACATCCTCTTATTTGCAGACAATAGACAGACCTATCTAGTCAAATTCGAGGAGTTCTTCGGCTTGGTGGCAGCCTCAGGGCTTCAACTGTGCGAAGAAAGCGGTCTTTACCAACAAACGATAAAGTGGTGCGGCCGTGTCATCAGCAGTGACGGAATTTCACATAATCCTGCGAGGATCGATGGCCTACGGTCAATACCATATCCAACGACAGCCGGGGAACTACTGCAGTTCCCTTGTGCTGCAAGTTGGATGCGCGAATCTATATCGGACTACGAGCGTGCTGTAGACCCATTGCAGCAGCGGCTTGATACCGCCTTCGCCACAGGCAAGCGCACAAAGCGCGTGGCAGCCGGCATCATTATCGACATGAACGAGTCAGTGAAGGCTGCTTATAACCGTGGCAAGGGTATACTAGTAACCACAGCTACTCTAGGGCTTCCAGGCGATGCGGCCACGACTTGTGATTTCTTGGATGCGTCTGACACTGGGTTTGCAGTGATCGTTACCCAGGTAACCAACTACGACTCAAAAACTTCTATCAATCACAAGGCAGCAGCACAAGTTGTTGACATGTGTAAGCGGGACATTTCGTGGAGATCACCTGAACTGGACAGGGATTGAGAAAGAGGCCTACCCCATCGCCAGCGTCCAGCTCAATTCATGTGTGAATATCGCCGCCTAGTATTACTATGGATGCTACTTTCGCTGTCAACAGCTCACAAGGCTGTTGTAAATGATATCCAAAAGATGGTGTACACTGATGTTTTTATTTGTAACGAACTACGCTGTTTGAGTAGTAGAGATTCAGTTTTTTAGGGGAGGATCCGCGCTTGACTTTTGGGCAAATTGATAATTATAGCAATGTTAGCTGTCTGCATACATTGGGAGAATCAATTATAAAACACATAATCTCGCAGTTGGCGTCAGGCCAAACGTTTACGAAATGAGAGACTGGCTATTCCCTTAGATTCACCTCCGAGTTTAACGGAATATGCACAATGCGAGGCATCTGCGGCGAAAATTCATCCTTCAAGCATTTCAAATTTTGTGGGGGTCGTGTTTTAATTTTTTGTTAGTTCTCAGTGCGACCCCATGTGCCTGCCGTCGTCACAACTACTTGAATTATGTCAGAGTCCGAATTTACGGAACACTACAGACAACATTCTCCCAAACCATAGACAGATTGCCGTACACTCGGATAGGCGAATTCTTGTTGGATTTTGCTTTGGAGATGTATATAAGAAGTATCCATCGCTATTCAGAGTGCGTTATTAGCCCGCGGAAGACTAAGTTTAGCCTGACCAGTGGATATGAGTACGACCGTTGTGCATCACTACCTACTCTAAGTTTAATTCCAAAAGCATCGCTCCAGCTGGTTATTTTGGCCTAGAGTTATCTATATCTGACTAACCATGTGGTTTGGTTTCCTTCAGATGGACCGCATGAGTGTGCAGGGGTTCTACCTGTTACGGATATTGAATATAATCGTGTTACTCTTATTGGTCCCAAGAAAGAGTGGAAGGCACAAAAACATCTTTTTCGCGATCTGTATGCACAAGCATTTTTGAGTAGCTATCTGTGCTGAAAGAAACGATACGCAATTATTTCGTAAGGAAGGCATTGAAGTCGACACGTTTTAGGCTCGAGCATATTAATTCAATACTGAGTTTCAGGAGGAGATCAAAACCGCGCCGTCGTGAGTGACACTAATTCGTCGCATACCATCAATGATGCCGCTAATGATGGTTCGGTGACAATGCTAGGGAATTAACTCAAGTTGGAGTCCGAAACACTGCTCCCACCACGAGTCTTCTAGTAGCGACACCATACGCCGATACCGGTTTTTCAGAAAATACTGGTTCTACAGACTCCGCACACTGAACTTCCATGCTTCGTTCGTTATTCAGTCCATCGGTGCATCCGCTCAAACCTGCCTGATACCACCACAACCGCTGACCAACCCCATCGCAATGGATGGTATCTTAGGCATTGCGTTTCTGCTCGACAAACTCGCGGAGGACCCTGATCTAACGCTTGTCCAGTTAGCATGCTCGTAGCGTACACGAGCTTGTCGTGTACGCTACGGGCATGCACGTCGTGTCTCAGACGATCAAGAACCACGTGAATGCATCCTGCTTCACCTTGAAGCAGCTACACAAGGAACCACAGTACACGAACAAGCCAGTCAACAAGGAGCGAAGAGACGTGATTACCTCGTCAAGCTCCAGGAGTACCAGGCGGCGGGCAAGGTCGTCCTCTATATGGACGAAACAAACTTTAATTTGTGGTGCACACGGACCCGCGGACGGAGTCTTCGCGCTCGCCGCGCTGTGAAAAAAGGTATTTGCCGGTGGCGGTCCGAACATACATGCCGTAGCTTGTGTTGCGGAAGTGATCTCCAACTACATCATGCGTGTCGCAGATATGCGCGACTTTCTGGTGATCAACATGTCCAGCGCTGGTGTGGAACCCACTGTGGGAATGGTCCGCTTTGAGGCTGATCGTATATCGACGGGCAATGGAACCCGGGTGACTCTCATCGACTACCACGCGCATGCCACCTTCCCAAGCCTTCTCAAGGGCTTGAGCGAGATCAATGTGATCAGCCGAAAGCCCTTAGTTATACAAATCACGGTGTGGGACGCGAAGAAGCGAATAGTCTCTCCGAAGGCCGTCCGATACGGTTTCGCCAGCGAACTGTATATGAGTTCAAGCAAGCCCACAATGTTGGGTTTTACACTGATATCCCTCTTTCTCACGAAAAACAGCTTCTCAGGCGACGATATCCATGGTGGTGGTAGTTCGATGGCTGATGGGTCGATTGTGCTCTTTGAGATAGAGATTAAAATGGTAAATATTTCCTGATTACATTGGCGCCTTGGGATATTCTGTTTATTTTGCTTTGGCTGTGAATTCTCAGTACCCTGTGTGGGTAAAAAGCGATTTTGCTGAACAGTAATGTCATCGCTAGCTGGACCAGTTGAACCGGAACACATAACAACCCTGGTATGCAATGCGGTTGCGACGCAGCACTCTTCTTGGAGCACCTTTCAAGCCCAAGGTGTCTGTGATCTTCACAGCGCGACCTCCTCTTCCTTCCACAATTGGCGTGCTGTGCTTGATGTGACGTCACACCCAATCTCGGGCGATATTGTATTTCACTCCGCGCTCAAGGGTAATGCATTCCCATGCGTCTCCTCCGCGTCGTGCTGCCTCCAGTACTCGGAGCTTAGTCTCCAGCGTGTGTCTTTGGTACTTTGCGGGCATCTTGACTGATGCTGTTGGTAGAAAAAGAGAAAATGAGTGTGAACGCTAACGATCGGGGCGCGTTAAATACCCGTACGGCATGAAAATGGAAGGATATGAACGGATAATACGCGCGTACGTTGCAGAGCCATTCGAAGGGTACTACTGCTACTATCTATCTGTGTCTATGGGAGCTCTAGCTGATCTAAGTACCTTATGGTTTTGTTCTTCTTTAGTCGAGTGTGTATCGCCGATTCTCCTGTAGCCACGTCACTCACAGCATCCAACGCTGAGGGTACCGTGCGTGACGTGGACGAGAGTGCATCTCTGTTGTGCAAAGCGCTGAAGCAGGTCACGCGGGAGCCTCTGTGGTATCCCGTACAGCCAAAGGAAGCCTTTTTCGCGAAACCGCGCAACGAGCAAAGATAACATGTAAGCTTTCCCCCTGAGTGTTGCTGTGAGTTTGGGGTTATTGCGTGGACGTTGTCATCAGCCCCCACGACGTCTACAATTGGCTCGTTTGGAGCAGGTTTATGGCTGCATTCTTTCTCAAGTCGAGGGCGCTGCACTGCTGTCAGTTTCTCCGCCATTCATCCCTTGAAGTCACGCAAGCTGACCCGCATTGCCTCGTTCCTGGAAACCTTCTTTTTCAGCATGAACGCATCGGCTAGTGCGAGATCCAGGGCCTAGATGAAGATACTCATGGAGAGTCACTTCTCTTTTCGACGAATTGGATTCGTGCTCCTGCGCAGGTCGACTCTATCGACGCCGTTCATAACTAGATTTTACGCGACGATATTGGCTGGCTCATGGAGGGCTTCCCGGGGAACTACTCGGTCTTTTGTCCAGCGGCGCGAGGCCGCGACAAAGCCATACTGCTTCCAGCGAACTATCAATCGGTACACGCTGCGACAGAGTCCCGACCAAATCATTCGTGTAGAAGACTACTGTGCGTTTGTCGCGAAAGACTATATAACCAGCATTGGTTGCAGTGTACACGGTCTAGAGATGCGGCGTCAGCTTCTTTTGGGCTTTTGTTCTGCTCTTGTTGCTTTTTTCCCAGCCTGGTACCACGTCCACGGCAGCAATAAGTTCCCAACTTCTATGTTCAGCAGCGTCAACTCGTGGTTTGGCCGCATCCAATGCAGCGGCATTCCACTTCCCCTGCAACGCGATACGGACTGTTCCTAGCATCCGCGTTTCATCGTCGGTGAACCAAGAGCGTCTTTGCGAGGTTGTGCCTCCCGTAGAAGTTGTCGCAGACGAGTCGTCAGTGGCCGTTTGGTGCAGGATACGGCTTTGTCAAATGACCACACATTGCGATCTTTGCGGTTGATCAGAATATCACCACGATCGAGCGTCCCGAATAATGGTATCCAAACCCAGAAAAAAAACATCACCAAGCGCTCTGCTGGTGAGCCGTTGTCCCATATAGAGTAGGAATATAAGCTTTGCCACCCCAGTACTGCGTAAAAGTGCACGCCGTATTGGTAGCGCAGGTACGTCATAGCTGTAGAGCACGCTCTTGTCCGAATAGTATTCTCATCTAAACTGACCGCTCTAACTGGGACAGCAATGGAGCAAATTCTCCTGAATATGAGCCTCGAGACACTACTGTGTCAGAGCGGGTCCAGCTCACGGGGACGCTCTCCGGTGCGTGAACCTGGGATCGAGCTCGAATTGTTTCGATCGAATTCCTTGTCATAGTTGATGTCAAGTCCGCTTGGTCCATCAACAGCCTCTGCGACCAAAACGCTTTGATTTCTGTCACGGGATTAAGGATCATGGTGATATATAAGCCAATGTAAGCGTCATCCCAAACTCTGTAGCCTCAAGTCCCCCCTTCTCCTTGAGCATCTTGTTGGTCCAAGATTGCAATGAGGTCCTGAATTCTCGCGTGAAGAACAGCAAGAAAAGGCCCAGCTCAACACGATCATTATCGCCGCTGTGACTTCTCTGCTGCGACAATCGCTGAACTGAATGATGTTGTCGACGCATTCGTTGCCCGTTTTAGAGAAGCTGTGTCAACAGGTGGCACTGTCTTCGCTCTCCGATTCAGCCTCGCCATTTCCCTCCTCGCCTGGGTACTCCTTCGTTCCTGACGCCTCGAACTCCCAGTCAGCGCCGTCGCACACGTGATTTAAGAGTTCTACGATATCCATTGTCGAACTGTGAAGATTGCAAATGCGACCAAAACAATTTGACGTGGGGTAGGGTCCTGATATTAAGGTCTTTACGGTACGGCAAACGGTAGTGGACCGCTGTGGTCCTATTACCACCGTGTGATCCTGCCATGGTAGAGCTTTTAGTTTAGCCGGATGTTACACAACCGTTGCGGTCCTGCACCAGCTGCCAAATGATGTGGGATAAAAAAGGGTAAACCATTTAGTCAGGTTTAACAAAAGTTAACATCTATTGCCTCTAAGAACTAGACAACCGACCATGGATTTTGGTCTTCCCCGAAATTACTCCGATTGCAGCCCAAATTGGTATGCATGGAGCCGTGTGTCGTGCAGGCAGAATGCCGAAGTTTCGGCACTTATATCGACGTAATGCGCGCGTGACGCCTGTGAGCATAAGGTCACCTAGCGAGTATTGGTTCATTTGACGCCGAAGTGGCCGCTGCTCAAGAAGAAAAAGAGTGGTACAATTCTTCCATCAACTTTGATAACCCTTTAGATCACATCATATGTCTCTTAATCTATATTGACAGGCGAGTGCTTTAGGATAAGGAAACCACCCGATTATGATAGCTTCCAAACTTAAATCTTGCCGATTTGTCGAGTTATATAACGCAAAATACACTGTACTGCAACGTAGTTGGGCTGTGCCTGGCATCTCCAAGCCAGCCAGCATTTCATGCTCTAACTCATTAAAGACTCTGTTTCCTGACACTTCATTAGAACCAGGAAACATCAAAATTTATAGTTGATATTTTGTTTTGATCGCATACTCATTATCGTATTTGCTGGTTTTTGAAATCCCATTAAATAGCCGCTATTGTCTCAGGTTAAACCCAAATAACCCAATGATTTTACACTATTGCTTACAGTAAGAGTGTCCGCACCGGTCGAGCTATCCAGCCGACAAATGCCAAATATGGCTGTGATTTGGCTTTTGGGCGAGCCAACGGTAGCGCGAAATGTCAAATAAAAATAGCTTTTCGGTCTCCAGACCTATTTCCGCAGACAAATTTGGCCATGAAAATAGCTCTGGGTAGCGTGAGTAACATCGACCATTACCAAGACGAGCGGCCGTTCACAAGGAGCTAACTATCGGGCATCGGAATACAAGGCACTATGTGAGGCCTGGATTGAGGCCTGGATTGAGGTCAGCAGTGACGGTGGCACTGGTGTTAACCAGAGCGGAGACGAGTTCTATGGCCGAGGCCGAGTCAAGGCTGTATTCGACGAGCAGGGCAAGGGCAGGTAGATAGGTCTCTGCCCAAGATCGTGCCGCAACTTCCTTTAGCTCTCGCCTTTCCACGATATCAGCCTCCGTGTCGAAGTTCGTTAGTTGTCATGGCCGAGTATCAGCTCTAGACCAAAGTGGGCGCTCGCTATCTGACATTGAGCACCAAGTGATTGAGTTGTATGAGTCTAGCAACGGCCGATTTTGCTAGATAAGTGGGGTGCTTGGCGTTCAGGAATTCAAGACAGACAGCCACCAAACATGCGTCCTCGTGCTGACCATTCGGAGAGTTTCAACCCAGCCGACGCTACCATCCCGATCCAGGAGGACACTGAGTCAAACACAGACACTAGCCACGTTAGGCCGGTTGGTCAGCAAAGAGCAAAATTGGAACGAGCCAACCATGCTCTCTATGCTAGGCAAGTCAACGCTACTGAGCGCATGGCGAAAAACGCAGCTATTCGTAACGGAGTTGCCCAAAAGCAAGTAGAGCTGAATCGTTTTAGCGTGCGGCCCGATGACGACGATGAAGAAACAAAGGAATTTGTGGCACTCAAATCGTGTTGGCACGCTTTCAAAAGTAAGCAGCAAAGTGATGCCGCGGCAACCGATAACACAATGTACCACTATACCCTCAAGTACATGCATGAAGAGACGTTGGCGCATCCGAAATCTGGTTCTGAAATCGCGCTCGTTGTAGATTGGATCGGGACCGAAGTGCTGTTTCAGTAGACGTACGTGCCTGCTTGCAAGATGTCTGGTCTTGTTTGGCGCTCGACCAGGTCGCGAGCCCCCTGGAACGAAGGCACTTCCATACCACGAGGTGTCCGTTCAATAGCAGCTACGAATGCTACTTCTTCTTCTTCAGCTTCGTCCAGGAACAAGCACCGCGATCCATTACGTCACGTTCTAGGTGATTGGAAAATAGCAATACCGCTGTGAAACTTCTCCGTGCTATTGCTAAATCTATCATTATCACATGGTTTCTGTGCCAAATTTAAAATAGGGATAGCTCCACCGGTGCGGACACTCTAATTAGACTATTTTGTGTGTACTGTTTTCAATCTCGTTCACATTTATTAGTCTGACTCAGGCTAATTTTGTAGAAGTACTAAGACTATTTATGAATCCAAAACTAGTCTTGCTGAAAAAGGATGTCGACGGACTTGAACCCGCAATATTAAACTTGGCTCGCACGGACTTGAATCATTGAGCAAAAATGACACTATACATTTAAGTAAAACAAAATAGAATTTTTTTATGGTTATCATCTAGGCCTTGTTGACCGCAACTGTAGAAATTTGCGTTTACAGGCTTCGTGCTCATCGGACAACCTTTCGACGATGTTCGAGGCTCCTGACGTTTTGCGTGTTTCGAGCTGGAGGTCGGTGGGTTGGTGATGGTTGTGAGTCTTCGAGCTGGTGGTTGGTATAGTTGCCAGGTTGCTCGTTACAGTGAACTCAGTCGTTAATAATTAGTCTCACCTGATAACGACTCGTTATCAGGTGCGACTAATTTTGAACCTGATTGAGTCAGACTAATTTAAAATGTTCAGAATTTCGCTGAACCAGAAATAGTTTAGACTTAGACTATTTACGAACTTAGACTACCGTACCATATTTTTTTTTAACAAAGACTAATTACTGTAAGCACTGTGTACACTTTTTTGTTTTTAAGGTTTAAACATCTCGTACCTACCTGAATGCTTTCTGTCAGTACATCCGTCGCCACCGGCCAAGAATTACTTGCCCTGTCAGCACGTGAGCTCTTCGTGGCGGCGCCATGTCTCCCCCACGCACTGACCAGCATGCACCCGCGTCTCCTGCATCTCCCGAGCCTTGCTGTATTTGTATGGAGCTCGAAGACTACCAGGGGACGCTGCTCGTCCAGTGCTCAGGCTGCGCCATCCGCGTCCACGTCAAATGCTACGGCAAGAGTGTTACAGGCGACGCCGCGTCCTCGTGGCTCTGTCAGGCCTGTGAATACGAAGCGTCCGCCCCCGCGAAGTATCTGGCGCCTCAATGTGCCGTGTGCCCCACTGCAGGCGGCGCCCTGCGCCTCACCAACCAACGCGACGTCTGGTGCCACGTCCTGTGCATCAACTGGATCCCAGAGCTCTATCACAGCCTTTCAGGCGCCATGGACGAGGCCGTGGACATTTCTCTACTGGACAAGAACCGCAGCACGCTGCGTTGTATTGTGTGTGGAGTGCGCAGCGGCTCCTGTATCCAGTGCGTCAGTGGGCGCTGCGCTCGAGCCTTCCACGTCTCGTGTGCCTTCCGAGCGCCCTCTAGTATGATCTATACAGGCTACAACACAGAGAACCAGCAAGTGTATCACTGCAAGTCGCACCTGTCCGACGTTAGCTCCACGAAGTACGAGATGGTGGACGATTCGTGGCGCAAATTATCTCATGTCACGAAATACGTGGACGCTCACCCAGCAACGACTGAGGCCAAATGCCGCTGGTGCAGTGCTAAAGTGACGCTTCCCAATAAAGAGGGGCATGAGATGCAGTGTCTGCTGTCCTGGGTGGCCAGGTATGACGCGCTGAAGAGGAAGGAGGAGGTGAATCGAGTGGATATAAAACCGCGTGCGATTTCGTACAGGAGTGATACCAAATCTCTATCCAAGAAAGGCGGAGGCAAGTCCAGGAGCAAGAGCAGTCCCAACGCGCGCAAGAACAACAGAGAATCCAAGTATAAGCGTCAGGAAGCGACAACGCGCCCGTGTCCGGCGTGTGGGGAACACATGAAGGAGTCGCAATTGCAGGGCCATCAGAAAAATAGCTGTCCGAAAAGTCAGAATGCTATGAAGCGCAAGATGTCGCCCCGCAACGGATTGCAAGATGATGGAGAAGTTGCAGATTTGACGGATGTGTTGTTTTCCTCGTGGCCGGGCCAGAACAGTGGGGCGCCAATGGATTCGACGTACTTTTGGAAGCTCGTGGAGAACCACTTTTATAGCAGCAATGTGTTGCAGAAGAAGCGCATGGAACAGTTGACCAAGAGCTTGTGCGGTGTCAAGTTGAACGATATTGCCAAGCCACGGAAACGGCCGCTGAATGTGTCAGACCTTCACTGTCGAGACACGATGCGGCTGGACCGGAACCCAGAGGACTTGACGCAGACTCTCGTGCTGAACAAAGTTGCACACAAATGCGATTTCCTCATGAGAGCGAGCCACTGCCGGTGCCTTGGTGACCATTATGCCAAACCGATGATTGAGATCTGCCATAATCCCGAGTGTTCGAAGCCAGTTACAAACCAGACTGCAGATTCTGTGGCGACGTATGTCCCAGAAGATGCATCAGCAGACGTTCGTGTGCAGTTCAAGAGTGGGGAGAATAGTGCGTTTGATTGCAAATTCTCACTGCGCGTTTCACGGAGTGGAGTTGTCATGGATCAACAACAGGCAGCTGATACCGAGACATTTGCTAGCTACTTTTTTCAGCATGACGCGTTCTCGTCACTAGCCGGATTTGACATGCAAATGAACAAAGTCACGTTGGCTCCGGATACCAAATTGCTGGTTTCTCTCGAGTCTTACGGCGAAGGTGAGAAGACACCGGGCGAGAAAACGACAGAGAATAATTCCCAAGTCTCTTCCGTAACTACTCCTGACGGCATTTCACTGACCGATGAATTGACGCCCGCGATTAACCTTCTCATGGAGCATCTTAAGGAAAGAATGGAGCAAAACCGTTTGCATCTCCGCTCATTATACAAGAGGCTGGAAGGTACTGAGAGTGACGACAACAAGTTCCAAGTTTCGGCACAGATAACGGACATGTATTACCGCGAGTTCGCATCTTGGAAGCGACTTTGCGCAAGCTTATTAATCGGCTACAAGAGCGGCGATCAAGTTGAAAAAGACGAGAAGAAAACTGCTGAAAGTGATGAGGGATCTACAGAGAACGAGGACGACGCGATCGATGATGGCACTTGTGTCGTATGCTTTGACGGTCAGTCCCCAGAAACGAACCCGATTATTTTCTGTGATCGTTGCGAGCTGGCAGTCCATCAGCGCTGCTACGGAATGGCCACAGTGCCTAGCAATGAATTTATTTGTGATCGATGCCGCGTCACTCGAGAAGGACTCGACCCGGCAAAGGACGTTTTCTGCCAGCTCTGTTCTTTGGGTGATGGTGCTTTCAAACGGACTGTGGACGGGAAATGGGTTCATGTGGTCTGTGCGCTGTGGTGTCCGAAAGTGTGGATTGGCAACTTGTTTGAGCTCTCGGAGATTAACTTAGTGGGGACCACGAATCAGGTGCGGTTCATCAATTCTGTCGATGAGATCGCTGCTCGTATTGCCCAGGCCACGGGAGGACAGCAAGTTGCTTTGAAAAGCGGCGATAACCTGGAAGACCCCACGATCGAGCTGGGTAGTCTTTGTGTGCACTGCAGAGTTGCCTGTGGGCGGACTATCCTGTGTTGTCACCCAGGATGCTCTGCATCGTTTCACCCCCTGTGTGGCTGGTTCGACGGTTTGCCCATGACAATTTCGCTTAGAGACGACCGGTACATGTACGCTGGTGGTGGAGCAGGACTAAACTTCCAGATGTTCTGCTCGAGCCATTTGCCTAAGCATTATCCTGCATCGGAGCAGCTTCTTCAGAAACGGAGACGAGCGAAACTACGCATTGACTCGTATTTCGTGATGCGCAACAAGGACAACTACAGCGCCGGCGCGACGAATCCAGCTAACGACGAGTCTTCGCTGCTCTCTGGATCAATAGTTCAAGCTGTGCTTTCTGCAGAAAGCAAGACAAGTGCGACCGAAGACGACCCGAATGCGACGGATTGGACCGACATGACAGTCTGCTCTGCGTGCTTCGAGTACTGCGCGCCTATTGCTGGAGAACTCACAGACGTGAATATGCTGCATCGAAGGCAGTTTATGATACGCTGCCAATACTGCAACGTGTACATCCACCCGGAGTGCTGCATTTCCGACATCGGGTCATCTGCCTCGATATTTAGAAGCAATTGGATCTGCGAGAAGTGCACGCAAACTGGCGGTAAGGAGGCGCCTGAGTGCCCCGTTTGCGCTAAGGCCACCGACTACTTGATGCCATGCGTTGACCCACCTACTGCAACAAACCAATCCAATGGAGCAATTCTTCCGAACGCAAAGTACGCAACCACAGCAATTCGTCCAACTCCTGGTGGAGGGCAGGAGCTTTGGTTGCAAGCACACCAGAATATGCAGCGGCAGCAGCAAGGACAAGGTAACGCAGTGGTGAAAGCACTGCCACCGAAACCTCTTGCACAGGAAAGTAATGGGGTCGCATCTCAACCGTCCAGCAACTGGATTCACGTCTATTGCAGCAAGTGGCAGAAGACGAAAACGGTCAAGCGGAACCACATGCTCTGCGCCTACCCTCCAACTTTGAAGACAGACAATCTGGCAATTCGATGCGAGTTTTGCGACAAGAAAGACGGACTGCTGGCGAACTGCTCTCAGTGCTACCGTCGATTCCACCCCATTTGCGCGGCCCAGAAGAAGCTGTACTGTGCTCGATCGAACCGTACGGAGTGGAGGTTTTACTGTGATGTTCACCCCCCTGCAGATGCAGCTTTCGATGTCAACCGCCAGACTTGGATCACACAGGAGATAATGGGCCAGCTGCAGGACCTGCGTCGCTCCCTTGAGCGTGGAAGAATGCTGCTGGAGGTGGCGCGTCAACGAGATCGTCTACAGAAGCGACTACTAACTTATTGCAAGCTGCCCATCATGGAGACGTCGATTGATATGATCTTGAAGAAGCGCCCAACGCCCTATATGAAGCAAGTTTATCACGAGCTTACTGGTGAAACGTTGACCGATGTACCACATAAAGCGAAGGCTGTCGCGCCATCGCCACGCAGTTCTCGAAGCCGTGTTCGTAGCAGTCCGCGTGCTGCAACTGGAAGCCGTTCCTCCCGTGGAACTAAACGCTCAGCTTCACAATCTGAACCGACAGCAGAGAGAAGCCCCAAGCGCCGTCGAACAAGGGCCGATTCGGATGGATCAAGCAATGGGGAGAATATGACTCGGCGAGGTTCAAGACGGAAGTCGTTGCGCTTTAACCAAGAGAACTCGGACGATGAGGATGAAGGCGAAAGCGAAGAAGATGACGAGGTGGCGGCCTTAAAGAAGGTGTGGGCAGATCTCGCAGTGCCGGAAGAGCTTGACGACTTCGACCTTGCTGTAGCTGAGAGCTACCCAGAACTCGTGGTACGTGTTTGACGGAGTATACAGGTGCTCTATTTTGTCGTGTGCACTCACGCTCCTGTTTGCTTCCTTGCAGGATTAGTCTGCTGAAGTATAAGTACTGCTGTGCTGTGCGAGATTTGTGATAATACACATCGCATGTGGCCAGTGACCACAATATTTTTAGAGTACGTTGCGATAGTTTTTGCAGGTATTGAAGTTCTTGTGCGATGTCAGAGGGGGAAATAGGAACACAATGAGTGAGGTGGCCACTGGAGCAGATGAAGAGGAAGTAGCAAGAAAGATCCTGTCGAGCAGCTATGACGGAGTTGCCAGTTTGTTTGAGAGCCCAACTCCAGCTAGTGCTGCTTCCACCTCCGAGACGATTGACAGCAGAGAGGACGTTCAGTACTGTGATGAATGGAATTTGTTTTCTGACGCAGCTTCCGATGAGAATGATGACTCCGACAATGAACTTTCGTCAGATCCTGAAGTTCAGCAGTCTGCGCTCAATGCTATTGAGATCGACAACCAGCAAACGGAAGCTGCTCTCGATATGGAAAGATCGGAGCAGAATAATATCGCCACGACAGAATCGGATAGGAAAAACACACTCCAAGATGTGAAAATCCCTACATCAGCAACGGTCTTGGAAGACGCTACAGCCCAGAGATCTACTTCTCAATGTGATTCTGCTGGTGTGCGTCGACAAATTCAAGTTCTAGTTCGTGTTCGTCCTCCGTTCGATTCGGAAGGTAAACTGGTCGTCACAGCGGGTGAAAAGGAGGGGACGAGTTTGTGCATTCAGTCTACAACCTCGCAAGGGAGCATCAGTACAGTAACGGAGTGCTCGTTTGATCGGGTGTTCATGGGTGGAGCGACGCAAGAGGACGTGTTTTCCGCAATAGAGCCGAGCGTACAAGCGTGTTTGGAGGGGTACAACGCCACTGTCTTCGCTTATGGACAAACCGGCACAGGCAAGACACACACACTGTTTGGTCGTGACTTAGGATCATCGACAAGTAGAGAAGGAGACACAGATTCCTTTCGGATGGTCAAGTCGTCGTGGGGGATCGTTCCTCGCGCACTGAACTACTTACTGGGTCAGGCTGCCGTTCTACAGCACAAAAGTTGCCAAGTCGAGCTGCACCTGAGCTTCCTACAGATCTACAACGACCGTCTTTTTGATCTTCTCACTGATCGCATGAGGCAGAAACCTCTTTTGATACGGGAGCAGCCTACACTGGAGGGCACAACAAGCGTCACCGTTCAGGGATTATCAAGTGAACGAGTAACTTCGTTCTCGAACGCCATGCAGGTAATCCATCGGGGGTTCACTAGTCGATCTGTTCGAGAAACGGAGTCAAATCTGGCGAGTAGCAGAAGTCACGCTATCGTCCAGATCTACGTTACGACTGAGTGTCCAGAATCTAAAGGCGATGGCCCAATCCTCCGAAAGGCGAGATTAAACTTGGTGGATCTTGCTGGCTCGGAGAAGTGGAATACTGATGTGGAAATGGAAGATGCGCACTCGCAGGAGCTCAAGAACATCAATACAAGTTTGTCCGCACTGGGGAACTGCATTGCAGCTCTGACTGAAGCTGGCAGGAAGCATATTCCGTACCGCGATTCGACTTTGACACGTGTTTTGCAAGACTCGTTCGGTGGGAACACACAGTCCTGCCTGATTGCCACCGTTAATGCCACGCAGCAGTCGTGTGACGAGACGATTCGAACTCTCCACTTTGCAGACCGAGCGCGGTCCGTGATGCAGATAATTCGAGTGAATGAGGTGGTGGACGGCTCAACAGAACTGTTGATGGCCAAGGTCCAGATTGTGAAACTACGAGAGCGATTGGAGAGTGAGCAACGCAGAAGACACGACACTCGGCTGAAGGAGCACCAGACGATGCAACGAGACTTCCAGGAGAAAATCAAGGGCAAAGAGAACGAGATCACAAAGCTCATGAGAGATAACGCTGTCTTCCAGAAGTGGCGAGAAGAAGATGTGAAGAAAATACGTGGGCTCGAAAGTCGCGTCAAGGAACTCGAGCAGCAAGTGGGCGGAGATGGATCGATAGGCGCTGCTTCTAGTACAGCAGGGCAGGGATCTAAACGACCAAGTGCAGCTCCTACAGCCAAGAACACTCCAGTTCGAAAATCTCGATCGCGAACGAATCTTACGAGAGTGGGAAGTGAGAACGGTACTACCACTCGGACATTCAGGCAGGCCACCGAGCGATACGACCTTAGCTCTACTAAGGACCAGCAAGCAAGAGCAGCTCAAGTCAAAGCTCCAATACAGGATGAAACGAATCAACAAGAAGATCTTACTGAGCCTGAGCTGCCAGCTCCAGATTTCAGATCCCGGATAAGTCATCATGACCGGAAAGACAGTCAAGTTAGTGAGCCGCCAGAAGTTAGCAGACCCAGCGTGAATCGGTACCAAACATCTGGATTGTGTGTTTCTCCAGTGATTTTCCGGCCAAGTGAAAGCCCAATTACGAAGTCTCCTGCATCAAGCGCTAAAAGCTCTTGGGCGCACCCAAATGTTGCAAAAATCCCTACCGGTAGCACCGAGTGGACGTCTTCGATTCTGTCGTCAAAGTCAACACCAGTTCTTTCTGTCGCGAAGCAAGAGACCAATGAGCCACGGTACGCCAACCCAGCAAGTGGCTGCACTACCTCTCATCCCAGACAAGAGCATGTTTCGTTGTTGAAGAACTTTAGCACCGGAAGCTTCAGCTACAACGCACCTACGCTTATATCGGCAGTAAATAACTCGGCAATCGGCCAATGTGCAAAGCACAAGCTGGCAGGGTGCATGTTGTGCACTGTTAGTGATAATTTTCGACAACCCCAAGCTACACCAGTCCGTCAAACGTCTAAGGAGCTCATGACAACTTCTACAGCAATACCCAAGGCAGCCGAAGCGACCCGAAACCCCCAAGATGGTCCCTGCGTACGGCATCAACTGCTTCGCTGTTTTATTTGCATGAAGGACGGCAAGCCAACGGCCAACACCAATCCACCCGCAGCTACCAGCTACAATTATACTATTCCTGCCAGCACCTCGAGCGTTAAAACCTCCGGTTACCTGAGCACGCCCATTGTAGGCGAGCCACAGTCCAAGTGTGCTCTTCACTCGCTTGCGAACTGTATTCTGTGCGCTGGGGTCAAGGCGATGACTCGAAAAGCTATAGTACCGACTCCACAAGCGTCTCCGGCGAAGACTGGGATTGCTTTTGAGGCAGCAAGTGCAATCCACTTGGAAGATCGTAATGCCGATCGATATCGACGATATACTCTCGACGACCGGATACTCCAGTCCAACGTAACAAACCAATGGTGACCATCGTGTAAAACTACTCGTGATTCAATGACTTTTTTTTAAATATTTAAAAAAACAGCGTCTAACACTTGCTATTGGACGCTGAGGCGTCGCTACTTCACCAGCGTCCAATCAAAATCTGGTTGAAGTCGCCATCACCTAAACCTCTTCTTGCGGATTGTATCGCCGGTAAAAAGTTCAACCTGAGCACCAGCCGCCACTGCGAGCAGCTCATTTAACGACTTGCACGGCCACACGCACCACCGTTTCCTCTCGCCATTCACCTCTCACTATGACTGTCGCTGCATGGGACTCGCTCTCGTATCTGTCGGGCTTCGGCAACGATTTCTGCTCCGAGGCGCTGCCAGACGCACTCCCCAAGGCACAGAACAATCCACAAAAGGTTCGAACACTGTTTCTTTCATTAAAAACGCTTAAAGGATTGCATCCATTGATAGTAATTGCTACCTGGTAGTGCGCCTATGGACTGTACGCGGAACAGTTGTCCGGGACGGCGTTCACGATGCCTCGCCACAAGAACCAGCGCAGGTGAGTGGGTTTATCAAGGTGTCATTGGTCTGAGGGTTTTATACTGACTGATGGCTAGTTGGCTGTACCGGGTCTTGCCGCCGGTGGTGCACGAGAAGTACCAGGAAGTGGAGCACCCGTTCGTCAAGGCGGATTTTGCCAAGGAGAAGCTGACACCACAGCAGATGCGTTGGAAGCCCATGCCTTTCCCGACGGACGCAGAGAAGCTGGATTTTATTGACGGACTGCGGACGATCGGTGGGGATACGTTATTGGTGTTGATACTGGAGATAACAGAATGCTGACAGTCTGATTGCTGTTTAGGTGGTGCGGGGGACCCAACGATGAAAGCCGGATTAGCTATTCACATGTATGCTGCGAACACGTCCATGAAGGACAAGTGCTTCTACAATTCGGACGGCGATTTCTTGATCGGTACGTATTATCTTACCTTGGTTTTACTGGATGAAACTCGAAATTTAGCTTCTTCGCAGTTCCACAGGTTGGTGACCTCAAGATTACGACGGAATTCGGTCGACTCAAGGTGTCTCCGCACGAGATTTGCGTCATTCAGGTATGGAATTAGTATTGATGGCTTAGTTCTTCGTTTCGCTGCTGACGTGTGTATTGGTGGCACTTTCTACAGCGAGGAATTCGCTTTTCGGTTGAACTGGATGGGCCTTCTCGAGGCTACATTCTGGAAGTGTATAACCGCCACTTCATCCTGCCAGACCTTGGTCCTATTGGGGCCAACGGTCTTGCAAACCCGAGGGACTTTGAGCACCCGAGTGCTGCCTACGAGGACCGCGAGTGCGAGTATTTGGTCGTGAACAAGGTGCGTTGCTGATCTTAAGCTGGAACTACTCAGGATTGATTATCTGACAATTGTATGCTTTCAGTTTGGTGGGCAAATGTTTTCAGCTCGAATGGCCTTCTCCCCGTTCAATGTTGTTGCGTGGCACGGAAACTACGTCCCGTACAAGTACAACCTTGACAAGTTTTGCACGATGAATGCTGTGAACTACGACCACCCGGTAAGAAGTTGCAAGGTTCTGTTCATGTTTTTTTGCCACTAACTTTTCCTGATTTGTAGGATCCGTCAATTTACTGCGTCCTCACGTGTCAAACCGAAGAAGCAGGCAACGCCGTCGCGGACTTTGTCATTTTCCCGCCTAGGTGGATGGTCCAAGAGCACACGTTCCGTCCTCCGTATTTCCACCGAAACTGCATGAGCGAGTACATGGGAATGATCTACGGTACCTACGATGCTAAGAAGGGGGGTGAAGACGGGTTTGCACCGGGTGGGGCTTCTCTTCACAGTGTCGACACCCCGCACGGACCAGACGCAGCGACATTCCTCGCTGCTTCCAACGCGCAGCTCAAGCCAGAAAGGTTCGACGGTGGCCTCGCGTTCATGTTCGAGTCGACGTACCTGGTCAAATTGACGGACTACGCGCTTAACTGCGACCACAACGACCAAAACTACTGGAAGTGCTGGCAGCAGATGCCGAAGCTCTTCAACCCCAAGCAGGCCTAGCTTTAAAAACGATCTTTACCGGGTAAAAATCGACGCTACCACTCTCGTTTTAAAAAATATATAATGCGTTCTAGCAATCTCTTTGCATGACAAGAGCTACACCTGCCAGTATCCACTTCGCCTTCGGGTGGATCGTGTTTAGTGTTGCGAGGAACACGTACGTGGGGCCTCGAAGCGTTGTCTGGTACACAGGGCAATCGAAAACATCCTTGTTCCGTCGGAAATGGCCCACTGCAGTTGCTTCCCACTTACTGTCGACCAGCACAGCTCGCGCGTAGATTACAGGTGAAGCGGGTAGCAGTTCCTTGGGCATTGGGTCCACTAAATGTCCCCCGCATGGAATGGAGTCGACCTCATAAGAGAAGGGCGAGGTCTTTTCGCCGTCTTTCATGGGCAACTCCCACCGAGCTCCCTCCATGAACAAACCATGGATATACGCTCCCATTTCAGGGTACGACTCAGCCCCTTCGGCCTCAGCGATAGGTGTCGCGTGTGTTTCGATCGCCATCGAATCCAGCGGAATACCGTGTGTTCGAGCTGTACATTGTTTGATTGCAGTAAGGAAGGCCGTCGGGTTGAACAGACCCGAGATCCACATCGAATACGGCAAACGGAACTCACTGGTCCAGTTAGAAAGGAACTGGATGCGATCGAGAAGATCCGAGAACCAAAGCGACAGCGACTTACGAGACCACCACGCGTACCTCTCCCAGGAGCACATGTGCAACACATTTCGACCTGGCACCTGGTTGATTGATAGAGCCTCCATAAGGTCTTCCATTGGCTCTGTCATGTTCAAAGTGCCTTGAATTCCTTTCGTGAGCTCGACTAAAGTAGACTGAATCTCGTGTACAAGTGTGTGCATGCGGGCAGCTTCTTGCAGCGCAACGATGACGTAAGGAGATTGGTCGGTTGTTAACAACGGCTCTGCTTTGGTTTGCAAGTCAGCAAGATCGATCTCTGTCGGAAGCTTTTCCAGTAGTTCTTCAATAACCGCATAGACTTGGGCATTTTCTCGATTAGCTCCTGTTGACGAATGCTTTGAGACAGAACCATCAGGTGTGGTTGGACCTGTAGACGGCTGGAACTTTGCAATTGTTGCAAATAACTCGTTGGACGCATCCACCAGGTACCCCACCTCTGCGTTCGGGTGCAAACCATACACCGTTGGAGATTCACTCGGCAACTGCGTTTCAATATGATCCACATACTTAGTGTAGCTGTAAGTAAATGGATCGGGGCACTTGAAGCCTGCAGTGAGTTCCTTGCCTCGCAGAATATCCTTCGTGAAGACTTCATCCAAGTACGTGTTGTTGGTAATCCGGTCCCAATGATCAGTGATGTGTCCTCCATACATAATCTCTCCGAAAATGTAGCGCAAGTCATCCCATGGCAAGCTCTTCGATCTGCTAGTGGCGGCAGTATCAAGATACCGTCGAAGTACATCCGAGCAGATAAGGAGATCACCGGTATTGAAGCTGTACGGGCGACTCCATCCTTGAGACCCGAATCTTCGCCGTCCCAACACCAGCGCATGAAAGAAGCAAAGTGCAAAGAGACAGCCTTGGTATTCGTTCGGCTGTGTGCAGACTTCCAGTTGTTTCGCCGAGAAATTCGCCCAAGCACGCCGCAAGTTGCTCTTCAAGTCCGTCGGAGCCTCGTTTGCAACTTTAATACAACTTTGCAGTAGAGACTCGGGAAGATTGCTGAGAGAAGCCAAAGCAGGGGCCTCCGATGAAAGGAAACATCGGAAGTTCTGATCTGCCGACACGGAATAAACCTCTAGCGTTCGCTCTAATCTAGGTAGCCAGGACTGCATAAGGTGGATGTTCTGCAGAATCACCCAGCTTCCTTCTCGAGAGAACTTCATGAGTACGCTATCAGCATATTCTTCCTGGCCTTGCCCCATCGAAATATTGATCAGATTTCCTCGCTCATACGTGAAATCAAACTTTTTGCCTAATGTTTCCACCCACGACGTTGGATCCACACCGGGAAATAGCACGAAAAACATCGGAGTCGACGCACTTGTTTCTTGATACGCAGCTTCCATGTCAAATGGAGGCTGTTGCACCATTTTCTTCCCAAAGGTATCACTCAGAAACGATCTCAACGAAAACAGCATCCGGTCTGGACGTAGTACCCGCACGAGGTGTAGCAAGTGAATAGGCGTCACAGACGCTTTATACTGGCCTGGAAGAGGTTTCACCTCGGGCTTTTCGGCGTCGCACCATTCTCGCCACTCCTCACTATCCGAGCGCATGAACGTTGTAAGTTTTTGGAAATTAGGAATATTTTCCTCAAGTTTGCGCACACGCAACCACGTCGCTTCCGTCATCCATTCACTCAAAAGTCCCATTCCCGAGCCCATATCACTCGCAGTACGACAAGTCATTAGCTGCTGAATATCGACTGGATCGATCTTCTTGTCTGACTGCAAAATTGCGAAGCACAATTGCGTGGCTAAGGTCAACTTGTCCTTCTCAAAGAGACCGCGACGGATATAATTGAAAACCACATCGGTAATGGAAGTCTTCAGCTGTGTACACCGCGCTTCAATCTGGCTGTTTGAAGGCATTTCCTGCTGATCTGTTTCCTTCATAAGGACGTCCAGATCCTGCTCTGAATTGTTCTCCACAACTCGGTCCGCCAACAACAAATCTGAGTTCCATTGAAATCGTTGCGATACAATTACCTTTTTCGCAGCAGCCTTCAGGCGTCCCAACAAGCCACCTCCGCCTGACGATGGTGGTCTTCCCGACTCTTTATCCGGCTGAACCAAGTCAATGCCACGCTGAAAAATCACGACGTATGCGTTCAACGAATACACGTAGTATGAGTGCATACGGTGCAATCCATCCATGATAAAGAACAAAAGAGCACCACGACTTGCAACCGACTGGTACTTGGCGCTTAGCTCGTTAATGTGACCCTCATACTCCGTAGCCTTGGCAGCTTTCTTCGCTATTTCCTGTGCTGTAGCTTTGGTCGTTTCCAGATCCGTGATTACCTGCACATTTTCTGTCACGTCTCCTTCAGCGTCCGCTAAACTCGATAGGATGCGATCCTCTAGAGTCTGTATCCGAATTTTGAACTCATTCTGCTGGTGAATGAGTGCTGTTCGAACTTTAGCGATTTTAGGCCACTCCTTCCGTACTACAAGTGCAAGGAGCTGGTCTTCAAGCCCTTGCTGAGTCACAGCAAAATTGATCATTGTTGTCTCTGCCTGCATCTCAGGTGGGTAGTGCGGGTTGGATAATTTCGTGTGCAGATACAATCGGAAGTCTGGATGCAGCTCAACGAGTTTGTCTCCCATCTTCAGGAAGGTCTTATGACCACGGACCGTGGTAGATCGGGAAATCAGCGGCCACAAGCAAACTTCCAGTTTTTCACCCATACTTTCCACTATCACAGTATAACCTTGTTCCACTGCAGTTTCTAGCAAAAGGGTCAGATTTGGCTGGTCCTGGCGCACGACCTGCAATGAGTTTGGAGCTTCCCGTCGGGCATAAATTTCCATTTCTCGAAGCCAATAAATACCTTGCAATTGCGGGTCAATCAGGAGTGGTGCACGGGTGCTATTGCGCACAATTGCACCATTCTCGACCGAAACCCGGTCACTCGGGAGACCTTTTGTGTTCCACTCTGCGATCTCCGATGGTGTTGCCAGTATTTGCAAGGGGTTTCCATCTTCATTTAGAACTGTCGCAACCTTGTCACCACCTTTGTCATGCTTAGAGGGGTTTTCACTCAGAGCTTTACGAAGGAAGGGAAGCCACTTGTCCTTGATGAGCAAATCTCGGAAGGGTTTTGTAAACGCTCCAACGTACGAAACAAAGCTAGCAGCGATCACAACGTCGCAGACCAGCATTTCAGCACGAGCGTGAAGCTGTTCGAGCTCATGTGCCCAGCGTTCACTCTCGCTTCCCAGAGCATTGGCTAACCGTCGAGCAAGTTCCATACGGAGTCGTCCCCTCTCCAGCGATGCTACTGCGTCCTGGACCTCCTGGTTTATTTTGTCGAATTCTTCGGTTAGGGTGGCAAGTTTCTCTTCCAGTGCTGCTACTTTCTGGTTCACGAGATCAAGCCTCTCATTGGCAACCCGTAGTTTCTCATTCGCTTCTTCGAGTGCTCGCTTCTTGGGCTCCACCACTACAATAGCGTCATAATAAGCCACAATGTTGATTACCCAGGCGCATAGTCCAGCAGCGGCTGAATTCTTCTTCTCGATTGCTTCCACGTTGAAATACTCGAGCTGTAAGAACGGACGTATCTCTTTCCAGTTCACTTCGGGCACCTGCTGGCTATCCACTAGCTCCTTGAACCCTTTCAACTCTTCAACCAAGGCGTTAATATTACCCAGCAGCGCCTTCTTCGAGGCCTCCCACGATCGATCTTTGTCTTTCACCTTGCCATTTTTCTGGATAATAACGTTTGAATTCACTCCAGCGAAAAGCACAACTACGGCACCAAATATGTCGCCGACACCAGCTGGTGGCTTCGCCATCGTTTTACAGTTTCCAAGATCCTTTTTGTTGAGGGTGTCTAGCGCTGCCATTGCCGCTTCAACCATTGGCTGTGCCTGTGCAAGATCTGCCTCGGTATCGGCTTTCTTAGCTGACACATCCGTCTGGATCACTGCACACTTCTCGCGCTCAACGTTTGCTCTGGCTGTTTCATTTTCCACAAGCTCTTTGTCTTTTTGCAACCTACCGGCTAGCTCCTCCACAATAACCTTCTTTTTCTCCGCATCCTCTAGCGTTCGCTTTAACTCTTCCTCCATATTCGCCACAATATCGCCCGTTGACTCCATTTTCTCTAATCCACTTTGAAGGCGTTGAATTGCTTTTTGATGATTTGTGTGCTTTTGCGCTAGAAGTTTCCGATACAAAGCCAGACATTCCAAGTATGACTTCGGCGTTGAATAGACACGGCGCTTTTCGAGCGTGTAGAATTCGGCTGCTACGGTGTTTGTGCTTTGGAAAGCAAAAGGCATGAAGCTTTGTACAGCCGTCGCAACGTTCTCATGTGGTATCAGCTGCGGAAGATCCTCAAACGATAGGAACCGAGCTGCAACAGAACGCAAAGCTTCTTTAGGCCATGGCTGGAACCAGTCTATCAGCGAGCAATTTACTAACGCTGGGAACTTCCGAGCTCGCATCCGGAAGTCAGGTGTTGCCGGGGAAAAGCACAATATAACATGCAGGTTGCGCTTAATTTCCTGCACAAACCATCGCCACGCACGTTCTTTTTCAGACCCCTCAGAGCCATTGTTCATAGTTGCGTTGATGTCACCTGATGGATCTGCAGCGGCATTAGATGCCAGCGCAGCCATCATCTTGGGCTGGAACTGTTGAATCAAATTCGTCTGTTCATCTGCATTGTAGAGATCCGGGATATTGCCACTGGACAACAAGTCATTCAAGTAAACGAGCATACGCTCATTCTTGATCTGGTTGTCGTCAAAGAGGAATACAACACTGTCGCCTTTGACACCAGCCTTCATGAACATGTTCTGAAGATCTGACTTAAAATCCAGTAGTGAATATGCCTGCGTGATAGTAATCTCGACTAACGCGTAGCCACAAATGAATGCACTTAAACGTGCCAATGATTTACGGCCACTTCCACCAACACCGACAAGAAGTGCATGACCCGATGGGTTTGAAATTATGCGCACAATACGCGCGATATGTTCGAGTGCATCCTTAAACAACACCAAGTCCATCTTCGCGTTAAGCTCGTTATGTTCCGCCAGAGCTTCGTCAACAGTTGAATGCAGCGCTTGTAATGAGACAACTTGATCGTATTCGTTGGTACGCAAACCATTTGCAAAATGGCAAAACAGAATTGGATCAATATGAAGCAGAGATGATTCGTTGCTGGTTTCGGAGCCAGACGACACTGGAGAGAAGTAACGCATAAAATTGAGCGCAGGAAAACACTTTCGAGCTTGTTGTTGCACAATGGATGTAAACTTGGCTTGATCTTGCGTCGAGACTAGGCGGTCCCCATATACGCGTGAGGACTCGTGTATCCAAAGCAGCGCAAACTTGAGAGAGTCTTCGAATGTCGGTGGCTTTGCCATCAATAGGCCTTGAAATACGTTCGCCACGTGCCGAATATTAAACTCATAGTGGAAGTTGGCAGCCGTCTTACGAAACGTACTGCAAACCTGTACGTGGAGACTAAGCGCAGCTTTGAGAATGGGCTGTGCCATTTTCCGGATATCTTCGACGAAATCTGCAACATACCCTTCCAGGAACGTTGTGTAGATAACCTGCAAACTTGCGGCACTCAGTTGAGGCAGGGCAAACGTGACGAAGTGACGTTGAAGACGCGGGTTAATGGTGAAACTGCCGGCATTGGGGTTCATACAGCTTAAAAACTGCACATTTACAATCTGTTTCAGCGAGAATTTGGCCCGATCGTACCAATGCCCATAGTCCAAATACTGGCGAAGCAGCGCGATCGCGCTCTGAGTACCATAGGAATCGACTTGGGGGAGATTCAGATCGTCCAGGAAGTATATCAACTGATCCCCAACAGTAGGACCAAACGTTGATCCAACTCGCTTCGAGAGCTTCGACTCGAGTATGACTTGAAGAGCGTGAGCATTGGTGTAGTAGTTGAAATTGATACTCATGCTAGTTGCAGGACCTTTAGCAGCAGCGACGGATGACACCGTTGATGGTGTAGAAGAAGACACAGCTCCAGAGACCCGTCCATCCAGGTTATTGAGCAATCCCTGAACCAACTGGGTCTTACCCGTACCAGCATTACCACACAGCATGAACGGACGCTCTTCACGTACCATAATACTCATCCAGCTCGTAATCGAGGCTGTCTCGGGAGTGGGTACTGTGACCGACGACATTGATACAGATCCGTCGAAGTGAATCGCCTTAAAGTATGGCGATGCCCGCCAGGTGTCGAAGGAAAACGTGTTAGGGTCAAGCCAATAGTCGAAAACAGTGTCACGAGCTGGCAACTTGATGTGTTTAAACTCACTTCGCCACCACTCGCTAAATAGTTTTCGGTAGTCAGTTCCGTCATCTGTAATAGTGAGTGGTGCTCCAAATGCCCACACCGAGATAAATCCGCTCAGAATGTCCACTTTCTTAAAGTCCCGCAAGGTTTCAGCGTCCAAAATCGCATCAAGAAAATAAAGATACGACTGCACCATGGTAATGTCTTGTATCGGCACGATAGTCTTGCAACACTGCCTAATGAATGAAATGATAGGGTCGATGTACTTGTTCATAGCTTCCCCCAACGCCGTGCGCTGTTGAACAGACGTGCCTTTCGTTGCTACCCAACTCGCCAAAAACGATCTCCACTGAAAGCCATCATCGTCAGATATGTAAAGAATACCTGCGCGGGACACTGTGGCGGGGGTTCCATATTTGAGATCGCGAATCTCGAAAATAAGCCGCATGTTTGGCTTGAGGGGAATGCGCTCGTTTGACGCAAGTGTCAGCATTTTATTATCATCCATCACAGAATTCATCGACTCAATCCAGTTAGCATCCAGATCTCCATCCAATACAATCCATTTTGGACGAGGGTCAGCGACGGAACTACTGGCCACGTCACGCATTATCTTGGACAGAAGCCCATCTTTCCATTCCCGTGTCCCGAGCACCATGTAGCCGTAGAGGTCTTCAGTAGAAACTGCCTTTGGGTTGAGATCAATTACCTTTGTCACGTAATCCTCGCCTTTCTTCTTTCGAGCAGCGACTAAAGTCTCGCAGCACTCGGTCTTACCACTCCCCGGAGGTCCCATTATGAAGACACAGTGGCGGATAGCTACCAATTCTTCGAGTTGAATGACTTTGAGTCGGAACTGCTCATGAGGCCAAAGTCCGCGATCTTCACACGCTACATGTACGTATTTCTCCATCACCTCATCAACTTTTCGAGGCAGGTTTAAGTTGGGGAAGAGGTCGCTAAGCAGACCATTAAAAACAAGGAGGTCCTGCTTGACGATCTTTGGCAAGTTGAAATCTCGCAGGGAACGCATGAGAATTTCTTGCTCCGAGAGTTTCGACTCGGCACGTTTGAAGGCTCCAGCTACGACAAGCACACTCTTCACTGCTCGTAAACCCCAGTCGTAGTGATCTTGCTTTGATAGAAGCTCACGAAGCAGCGAATACAAACTGAAGAACTTTGCCGCTAGTAATTTGGCCTCTCGGAACCCTTCCGCCATCAACATATTCTCGCAGATCAGAACAAGGTCAGGTGCCATAACTGTGATAGGTCGGAATAATGCTTTTAAGCCTTCCGGGAGCTCTGATCTTCCGAGGTAGCCAGGATTCATCGTAATAAAGGTGCCACAAGTGGGATCGAGTTTCACTGTATCGCCCTCTATCACAACTTGATCGCTTTCACTTCGAATCCCATCGCACACTGCTTTAAATTGTACAGAACAAACCGATAGGACCTCCGGGGCAAGTCGGTTGAATTCGTCAAAGCATCCCCACGCACCCGCACTAGCCAATCCCTTGAATATGTTTCCCAGGTTCTTGTAGTCCATTTCCGGAGAGCAGTTAAACACGTAGCAAATCTTGCCGACCATATTTGCCAGGTCTTTCGTCGTTTCCGTTTTCCCGGTTCCAGCAGGTCCAGCAGGAGCACAGCCCATTTGAATGTGAAGCGCTTGGGTAGCCGTAACATAGATCCTATCAGTTAGAGGAGTGATAACAAGTCTGGGGCCATTGCCCAAGTACTCAAAACCATAGTCAAAGGTTGCGTCACAGATTTCCAGATAGTTGTGGTTTTGATGATCCGACCGCCGCTGTTTTAGCTGCGACTGCCAAAGGAAGGAGCTAGGCGTGGTGATTTCTTCATACAGCAGCTTTTGAACAATATCTCGCGAATGCGCATCCATCGTAATCATGCACATTGTCCGTTGACGATCTCCTTTGGGTAAGTTAGTTTGAGTCAACTTGATGAGGTCATTCAGCTGAATCACGATTTTCTCCAGAAGCTCTTTCATGGCTGTCGCATGGCTCTTGGATAACAACTCGAAAGCACTTTCAACACTTCTTGCGTATTCAATACCAGCGACAAGCAGAGCAACTTGAGCCGCGTCCATATTATCCTTCGGCACAGCTCCTTCACTAGCTTGCGGGAGTTTCTGCAACAGCCAGTCCACGCGGTTTTGTTCAGGAAAACGAGTGATTGAACGAGTCACGTGACCCTTCAATGTAAGTTGCATGGACTCCAATATTGTCTGCATGTACAGCTCCACCTTTCCTTCCAGCTGGACCTTGTTCTCAAACGCGATATTCTCTTTTGCGGAGTCGTTAGAAATGAAGTGAGTAGCCACAATAGAGCTGGCGGATCCGTTGTTTTCCTTTTCGAGCAGTAGTGTATACGTAGCCAGGAACACCTTCTCAAGATGAACCATGACCTTCTGTGGATTACTGCCATTCGATAAGATGTCAAGCAAATCAGCTTCTGAAATGAAATAAAAGCGAGGAAACATGCGGCGCTTTGAGTCAAGATATTCTTTGAGCGCTTGTTGGCACTTCTCCAATCGCGCACGAAGATCGTTAAGCAAATCCAGCAACCCAGGAAGCTGGCTGGCCAGCAGTACATTTCCTGGTGGCTCCTGAGACCACATGCTCTGCAGCGTTTGCCGAACGAGTTCATCAACATCGCCAAACCTAGCGGCCTCGTCAGGGAGTTCCTGTTTAACCTCCTCTGACTGCATAAACAGAGGCTCAAGATACGACCATGATCGCTGAATGTCCAGCACTGCTCCAACAATGTCGGAAACGAGCATAAGCTTCGATCGCCATTGCTGTGTCTGCTCTTGAAAGAAGCTATTCCGTCCTGATGACATTCCTTGGATAAGCAGCTGATCAGACTCCAACATCTCGATATCGTCCTCCGCCATGTACAGTAACGGCACTGTTGTTTCCTTATAAGGTGTCATCGTCAAACAAATGTTAGACCACCGGCTTTCAAGTTCTTGCAAGATGGATTCTTGTTTGGCCTCCTTCTGAGCTCGATCCGTAATCTCTTCAACGTCGCGCTGAAACTCATGCAAGTTCAACGCCAGAATGTCCGCAAATTTCATCGATGGATTATCATCTGGGCACTCAAACGTTTTCCCAGAGACTGCAATGAGGTTCTGCCAATGTCGCCTTCGCATGGATGGATGCCGCAGAGCCTGAAAAAGTGGGCACGTGCTGAGAAAGTCTTTTACGAGTCGTTCGAACTTTTTGAATGCATCACAATCCCGGATATCTTTATGGGTGGCTTTTACCAGCGCTAGAAATGCCTTAGCCTCTTCTTCCAATACGATACCATCGATCATGCTCCATGGAATTTCTCGCGAAAGATCAATTTTCCTCGTCACCTCTGTAATGGACTCCCACATCTGGTGGCCATGTGCAAGAGTGCGCTGTATGGCTGTCAACACGGCAGAGCAGGGCTCCATTAAATCTTCGCACTCCAAGATTTCAGCGATGTGCTTCTTCTGCTTGAAAACACGTTCCTCAGTTTCTGCATTTGCCTGCTCTTCAGTAATCAACGTAATTGCAGCGTTAACGCCAACTGAAAAGTTCCAGAAATCCTTAGACTTCAGCTGGATCTCTTTTGCTTGCAAATCTTCCATGTAGGCAGCAACTTCGTCACGGAATTTTAAGCTTTGCGTCGAAATTAATGGCGCAATACGATTGCTTGCAGCCGGGACCTTCTTCAGTACCTCCCCCCAAGCCACTTCGATCGCTATCAGTATATCCAACTCCTTTGTCACCACGATCCCTGCATCTTTAAGAAAAGCTATCTCAGCTCGGAGTTCTTCGATCGATACTGAAATCGCTTCTCCACGCTTTTCAACCATGAAGACATGCTCTTTCAATCCAATTAACGCGGCCGTAACTTGCTCAGGTGTCCAGGTCGGGTCTGACAAAGGTTGTTCCAGCCCAATGTTACATTCTCGTGTTGACTGCTGCAGTACTTGTAAATCATGCAATACTTGATCAAGTACCAGTTTTCCAGTCATCAAGTTCATTTCACGAGTAACAATGTCGTCAAACGAAGCCGTGTAGGGAGAACCACGAATTGTTCCTGCACTGCCACCAAAAGTACCTTGGAACTCAATTCTAACTTGATACTCCCCGGGGCTAGGAACCGTGTAACTTACCAAGTACTTCCCGTTTAGAAGATCTTGAATCTGCAACGTCGGCAAGAACATTGGGTCTGAATCTTCAAGGGATATTTCGACGATAAACTCGTCTCCACCACGAGTCCGTAAGTTACGTTGGGCATCTCTGGCCTGAATAATAAAGCATGTTGGTTCCCCGCTAGCCCCACCCGATAGTACACCAGGCCCATATGCAAAACATAATGGCGCATACGTGACCGAGAAATAGTTGTATGTTTGGAAAGTCGTCGTGAACGAGTCGCCCTGTAGTGCCACGCGGACTTGGACATCACCAGCAGGGTACGCAGTGAAGTCTGGTGCAACCACATTTAGCGTGTGATCGTTGACATATTCACCAGGAACATCCACCGATCCTTTTCGACACGAGAATCTGATACTCACTGGTTTGTTGACAAAATCAATGCCTTCAATGACTAAGGCCGTGCCTCCTGTAATCGGTCCGAAGTCGGGGAATATGCCAGTAATGCCATATGGAGGACCGACGACACAGCTTACATCCAGGTAGAAGATATCATTGAGCCATACATTGGCCCAGCCACCAAATAGAATTAGACGGCTTCCTTTGTCATCGTAGGTTAATGTTGTATCACTTCGCCCACAAGGTGGAGCGCCCTCAATCTCTGGAATACTCCAAATCATTTCACCCGTATCAAGGATACTCAAATCGTTCATGTAACTGCCTTGTGAGTTGTAGTTGTTGGCTTCTCCAACGACACCACCGAAAACGAAAACCTTTGCATGTGGAATAGCTAGCACCGCGCAGCAAGCATGGTTCCACCTAGGCAGTGTCGTAGCCATATGTGTACCTTCCACAAGAGTCCACGAGTTCACTGTCGAGTCAAAAATATGCAAATCATTGAACTGGGCCACACTGTTCCAACCTCCGCACACCAGCATCAGATCATCCACAGCGCAAGCTTGATGCCCAGCTCGCTTTTCAGGTGGTTTGCCTTTGCACGTGACTTTGCTCCACGTCAAGTCATCAGTCCGCAGCATATACAGGTCGTCGAAGTCTTTCCTGCCGTAGCCTGTACCTCCATATCCCCCGAAAACGTAAATAGAGCGTCGAATGGCAACGGCCGAATGAGCTCCTCTTGGTGCTGGCAGTGTTGGTGCCACGGGCTTAGCCACACTGGCCCGATGGTTGCTAGCACCTCCCGAAGCAGCCCCAGACTGGCTCCAGTCCAATGTGATGGGATTGAAGATCCAAAGGTCGTTGAACCTCGAGGAGCTGCTATGAAAGCCGCCGAATACGTATATCTTGCTGTCCACGACCGTCGCTGAATGTTTCCATCTGGGAGGAGGCCACGCGCCACTCAGAGGCGAACGCAGTCGCTCCCACTCGCTGGGGGCATTCGCGTTTATCTTAAGTGCGAATAAGTCATTTGTCGGTCCTGGAGGCTCCGCATAGTCACAACCGCCGAACAAATACCCGCTGGAGCCCACAATGGACAACGAATGGCCCGAGCGGCGCGTCGGTGTCTCTCCATTGCGTCTGGCCACCGCCTCAAGCTTGCTCCAGCGCAGTGGGGGAGGAGCGGAGCCCATGACACCACCAGGAGCATCCGCCATCGAGTGCGGAATGAACAGCAGGAATGAAGGTCCCTTGTTGAGTGTGAGACCGCAATAGACACTGTGGACGTTGCATGCCCATGATTGGCTGGAAAACCGGAAATTTAAGATCGCTCCGCGACGTTTCAAGATCTTCTGATAAACTTGACAAAGTGAAAAGGAGCATGGCGCACCGCGATCTTACCGCTCGCTTCCTGGAGCGACGAACAAACCTGCGCAAGCGCAACTTGCGCTTCCAGATGCGGCCACGACTGGACAACTCGCCGCTGCTAGGCACACTGTTCCTTTCCAAGCAGGTACCAAAATGAAGGCGTTGGGGGTGGCAATTACCACCAGGATGTTGACTTGGATTCGGTTATATCGTTCACAGAGACACAAGTCCCACGCAATGGAGAAGGCGCTGTTGCAAGACGCAGGCGTGCTTCCTGGAGCGGGACACGGCGATATACACAAGCCAGAGTGGACACGTTTTGCGGACAGCGCGGACGAGTCCATTCGCTTATTACACGCAAAATGTACGTTCTCAGCGAAATGCTTGGTCTTGGAGCGCAAACTTGCTCTAATAATGATATGCTTTGTTGTGGCCGTGATGGTGTCCGTTGCTCCAGTGGAATATTTGCAACTGTTGCATACTCGAAGACTGATGATCCGTTTCGATGACTCGGAGGTACAGCAAGAACGCGAAATCAATTGCCTCACTGAAGAAATTACGGCATTGTTCCACAAAGCCGATCGGTCACTGAAGAAAATCACCAGCGCGTTCGTTGGGGGCGAGCCCAGTCCATCTCCAGCAGATCGTCTCGTACGGCTGAATACGCAACGTGCAATAGCAGGTCGTCTTCAAGAGATATCGATTCAGTTCCGAACACGTCAGCGCGAGTATCTCCAGCGTCTCCAGTTGCAAAAATTCGGGAGCGAGATATTCGACGTTGATGCAATGGAAAAGGGGGATGGAATTCCAGGCGAAAGCTTTCGATTCGGCAATAAAGCCACCGCCTTCGCAATGGACCGCACAAAGTACGACATCAGGACTCGAGACATTGAAATCCAACGAATTGCCAAGTCTGTCGCGACACTGGCAACCATGTTCAAGGAGGTAGCCGAGATGGTGATCGACCAAGGCACGCTCATCGACCGGATCGACTACAACATGGAGCAGGTACCGCAATCACCGAGAGAAATCTCGTATCATACATGTAGCTAATTCACTTAACTCCATCTGCTTGCCTCACTATTGCCAGGTTGTCGAGAGAATGCGATCCGGACTGGGCCAGCTCGAACGAGCCGAGAAATATCAGCGCAACACGAGACCCGAACGCTGTATATTCTTGCTGCTGACGCTCATCACTCTGTGCTTCTTCATCCTGGTCATTAAGCACTCTTGATTAGCACAAGCCTTACCGGTACGGTACTACATGTACAGACAGGCATCAATACGTAGAGGGGCATCAGGATCCCGATCGCTAGACCCGGATCGCTCACTCGTCGTTTTCTCAAGGAACACGCAGAGACCATTGAACCACGCAGAGACCAGAGTTTCCTCTGCCCCTTACCCAGTCCAACAGGCCCAGCGAGCTCTCAATTGACACGCATAAACAAGTTGTTCCTCGTCATCTGCCCGCATTTCCATCCGTCCATCCAAAACAAATATACCTTCATTACAACCCCGTAATAATGACTTTCAATAGTGACTAGTCAGTCCATTTCCCCTCAACAATAGACGTCATCATGGAGCCGCGTGCCCGTCGACTCAGCAATGCTCGCGAGCCGCCGATGGCCCCCTTGGCGACGCAACAGTTCCCAACAAAGAGTTACAGTCGCAGCGGCAGTACTCGCTCCTTTTCGTCGCCCCGTTCGCTGTCTACTGCTCTGTTGCTGCGACTGTTGCTAGGTCTGCTTTGTGTTGGAATCATCGCCCAGTGGGTCTTCTGGAGCTCCAGTATTGTGGGGACGCAACGCAGCAATATCGACAAACAGCCTGACAACGGATGGATGAACAACTTGCGTCGTATTGAGCATGCAGCGGATACGCCGGAGCCAGCACCGGTAGTGGACACGTTCGTGTTTGAACCACCGGCAAGTGATCCAACGCATGAGGAGGAACAGCGGAGACGAGCACCTTATGACCCGGCAATGCATAATGAAGACCAGAAGCAAGTGGTGGATATGGTGCAGTGGGCCTGGAAGGGATACTCGGAGTACGCGTACGGCCACGACTCTCTCAACGTTAAGACGTACAAAGGCACGGGACTGCCGGATCATGACATGGCACTGACGCTTGTAGATGCACTGGACACACTTTATCTTGTTGGTATGTTCGATGAGTTCGACCGAGCAAGCGAATGGGTGGCCAATAATATGGAGCAGCGAATCTTCCTCAGTGGATTCATCAGCTTCTTCGAGACGACCATTCGCTTGATGGGAGGCCTGCTGTCGTCGTACTACATGTCAGGGCATGTGCATCTGCTGACCATTGCGAATAAGCTGGGGATGGCTTTGTCTCCGGCGTTTGATGTGTATGAGCACGGTATTCCTGCCAAGGACTACGATATTGTGGTACGTTACTGAGTAGAATTGATGCAGTGGGGGATAACGAGGTTCTGATGACGATATTTTGAAAACGATAACAGACGAAGCGAACACGTGCAGCTCCTTCACTTGCGGAAGTTGGCACGCTGCAGATGGAGTTTAAGTATCTTGCTCGACTTACCCGATACCCGAAGTACCAAGAGCAGGTTGAGCGCATTTCCGACTCGGTACGCTTGATTGGGATGTGGATAGTTGGAAACAAAAGTTTATCGACAGTGTTTTTCTAATGATTGCAGCTTGCCAAGCAAGTGGAGGAGAAGTATAACAACGGTCTGTTGCCAGTTCAAATCAATCAGCAGAGCGGAAAAATCACCACGTCTAAAATCACTATGGGTGCTAACGGAGACAGCTACTACGAATACCTACTGAAGCAGGTACAGTATGACTGACATAGTGTCTGAACGTACCTTCGATACTAACCATGTACATTATGGGTGTGTTGCTTTCGCAGTGGCTTTTGTCAGGCAAGAAGGATGAAAAGTTTAAGACGCAGTATATGATTGCGGTGGATGGTATCATGGACAAACTGCTGGGTAAATCAAAACCCAACAACTTTGTGTTCATCGGCGAGCTTGTCTACGGCAAGTTTGAGCCTAAGATGGACCATTTGGTGTGCTTTGTTCCCGGAATGCTGGCACTGGGGTACCACAACGGAATGCCGGAGGAGCACCTCACACTGGCGAAGCAGCTCATGGAGACCTGCTACCAAATGTACGCTCAGATGGAGGCTAAGCTCGCCCCTGAGATCATGTACTTCAACATGAAGGAGAACGTCGAGGAGGATTTGCTCGTCAGTGCGACCGACGCCTTCAACCTCTTACGTCCTGAAACAGTGGAGAGTCTGATGGTGTTATATCGCGTCACAAAGGATGAAAAGTATCGTGAGTACGGGCGTGAAATCATGAAGGCGTTTGAAAAGAATTGTCGATTAGAGCGCGGTGGGTATGCAAGCATTGGTAACGTAGCCAAGGGCCCCATTCACGTTGGCTTCCGGAACGAAATGGAGAGCTTCTTCATTGCCGAGACGCTCAAGTATCTATTCCTGCTGTTTTCGGATGACTCGATGCTGGCTTTGGATGAAATCGTTTTCAACACAGAAGCCCACCCGTTCCCGATCGCGACAACTGACTCCTAGACAAGTGAAGTTCCCCGTCTCCTAATATCGTGCTGCATTTCCAAATCCGGTGTTGTACATGAACTAACCTACATTCACGTACCGGTAAATGAAAGAACGGAGCTTGATGTCTAACAGGTTCGTCTCTATTTTTTGCGTTGTATTTTGAGGTAGCCGACCTGCTTTGATGAAACGATTCCTGGGTCAAGACCAAGTCCAGTCCGTCACTCTACTGCAAAGTACTAGTAGATGAGTTCGGTCTCATCCTGAGACGTAAATTGTTCATGGGTGGCGCAGCGTCTGTCGATTCCGGACCAAGCTGTCCCTACAGATATGGTGAGCCTACGGACGCGCAGAGCGACACGTCAGGGGGCGATGTACCTTGGATCGGTACAAAATTGGATATGCCGCCAAAGCCCTTTAGCGTGGAAAACTACTTCGAGCTGTTGGATATCGTAGGCACCGGGATGCTTGGTAAGGTGCGGTTGGTTCGCCACAAACGCTCGAGCCTTTACTACATCCTCAAGTCGGTGAAGAAGAAGGATGTGATCGTGAAAAAGATGATCCCGCAACTTGAAGCCGAGCGCGATGCGATGGAAAAAATGACTTCAATTCGACATCCGTTTACGGTCAAGTTTTTCGGGAGTTTGGCCACATCCTCCCACGTGCATTTCTTGATGGAGTACGTCCCAGGTGGCGAGCTTTTCCATCGTCTCCATGCTGTTGGACGACTATCCAATGACGAAGCCAAATTTTACGCCACGGAACTCCTCATATTCATTGAATGCTGTCATGACAATGGCCTCATGTATCGCGATCTAAAGCCCGAGAATATCTTGCTGGATGCAAGTGGACACGTCAAGGTCGTGGATTTCGGGTTCGTGAAGAAGCTTCACAACCCAAATGAACGAACCTCATCAAGTGTGGGGACACCGCAGTATTTGGCACCCGAACAGCTTACTCTTTCTCACCAAGCGCGCAATTATACTCGTATCGTGGACTGGTGGGCGTTCGCTTGTGTGGTGTACGAATTGGTGAGCGGGTCGCCGCCATTTACATCGCGAAAGAACGAGTCGCACTTTGAGCTGTACAACCGCATTCTTTCGGGCAAGATCTACTGGCCGCGGTACATGCAAAGCACGTTGAAGGATCTGCTCCGCGGTATGTTGCAGTGCGATCCAGGCAAACGACTGAGCGAGGCCAGCGCAATTAAGCAGCACGTGTGGTTTGAGAACGTGGACTGGGATTCCGTCCCGCGGCGGCAAGTAGCAGCCCCATTCATCCCAAACGTGACTTGCGCCGGCGACACGACCAACTTCGACGACTACCCGAGCTCGAGCGAGGAGACGCCGCCGCTGGACACTGACGCGGCCAGACGTGAGTTCTGCAACTTCTGACGCGCAACCAACGCTCGACAATATCCAGAGCGTCACCTAGCAATCGCTTCAAGGTGGTAATCAGCGAGCCGGAGACCAAGCAGCATTGATTGCCAGCGTGCAAAATTTCGTTCCTGACACGGAGCCCGTTAGCGAGGCCGTTCGGCAGATGGCGCAGCGTCGTGAACGTTTTAGGACGTTGGCTCACGCGTCACATGGCGTGCCTGCTGGAGCTGGCGTTCCTGCTGGCAACCAGACTCGGCGACGAAGTCGTTTTCCGCTCTGGCGCCATTTGGTCGTCTACAGGTCACTTCAACAATGGCCGACAGCGTCGGGTGATCGTCTCTATCTGTAACAAAAGTTCACAACGTTCATAACGGTCGATTTGCAGCATGAACATTCGAGCCAAGGTTGGCCAGTGTTTTATATAGAGCCGGGCTCCACCTACACTTCTTTTGCCCCACAGGTGGCGCTGCAGCACACGGTATGGATGGCAGCCTGCATACAGGCACTGCGTGGAGCAGCGGGCAGTCAGCCAACTGTACCAGTTTGCACTACCGTCGCCTTCTTTCGAGCGCGGATCTCGTTGGTGCTGGCCAGTTTGATCACTAGGGTGTCGGAAAAGGCGAGGCGGCCTGTCCTAACCGCTACGTAATTCAGTTGGTTTCACTATTGCTGCGAGCGTCGAGAGAACACGAGCCTCCGCTTGCCGACACACTCTTCAATTCACTTGGCAGAAGACCCTCCGTCGTCCGCGCAGTGTGCGATTTGTGGCGTTCTAAAGGTTAGGAAAAGCCGAGAAGAAGAGCAGGAAGGGCACGTGCAGAGACCGGCAGCGCCAATACAAAGCGACGTAAAGCGAGTCAAACGCTACAAGATGCCCGCTACACACGAGAAGTTCTCGGAGAACAGTCCGACGTTGACGCTCGACCCGCTTCACTCGCCAGGAAGCGACACACAAGAGCAACAACAGCGACTTTCGACAGCGCACAACTCGTTAGACCAATTGACACAGAGTGCAGAAGACGCTGGGCAGAATCAGGCGACGCACGACGAAGCAGACCCCATGGTGAAGATGAAACGACGCATGTTCTCCACGCCGCTACTGCGACGCTCCGCGACGGCTTCTTCGGCTGCCGCGGCGTCTGCAGCCTCCAGGATCAAGAGCAACTTGTCTACGGTCACTAAGCTCCCGACGGCACTGAAGCGCAACAGCGCGAACAGCGGGAGCTCCTCAGCTACAGCAACGGAGGAGACTAAGGCTAACGTCGACCGTGCACCGACTGCTCCATCGCTGTTGAGGTCCAGCACCGATTCTTCTGTGAAGAAGGAGGACACCAAGTCGGCGTCGAACCATGGCCGGAAATTCGGTATCCCGTCGCTGATGCGCATCAGGACAACCTCCAAGGACAAGACGCACTCGAAGCCGATACCGTCGCCAGTGTCTGGCTGCCCGCTCGACTCGCCTGAGACTAAAAGCAAAAGCGAGACGGACGTGAGCAATAATGACGAAGTGCATGAGTCTCCACCTCAGCACCAGGCGTCAGCGATCAACACTGCTTCGCGTTTTGTTATGGGAATGCCGACGCTTCTAAGACGCGCTGTCTCCAATAACCACACGCCGCCCACTGCGGATGCTCCCGCTGCGGCGCAGAAGAAATCGCCGGACACTAGCGCCAACTCCACTCCGCGTGGAGACTTCCCAGAGGATGATCTGGAGGAAAACGACAGGCATTCGTTGCTGATGATGATGCAAGTGCCCGAAGCTCGCAACTCTCACATTCCGTTGATGGCGGCCAGCGAAGCGTGGTGATCAAAGCGTACAGGACGTTTCCCACCTCGTACACTGCACAGAGCAGTATATCTATGCCAGCAGCGCTCTCCCACGGTTTTGCGAACGAAGCAAAATCAACAGCTTTTCCTGATCGTAGATGTTGCTACGGTTAGCTTGGCACAAGCCACAACAGTTTATCTAATTATCAGCTTTACCAATTGAGACAGAAGAGGTCTTTGCATTCCCATCGTTGGTTGATAACAGCACGGTTTGACACAAGAAACAACTTGTCTTGTTGCTTCAATCAATATCCTGCTTACTCCATATGAGGGTGGTCGTTGTCACCGAAGTCGTCGATCACATGTTCGCCGTCAACAGCAACAGGGCGCGGGTCAAACAAGTAGCGACTGCTCACAGATGAACGACACCAACAGCAGTGAGAATGCCATCTCGAGAGATACTGATAATACTGCATCAACCATAGACTTACATGATGCGAGGAGTTGCAAGCGGTCGCTGGGTCTTCCAGCCACGAATGCCAGCAATAGTAGGGTACACGTCTGAAGCAGATTCATCACACAGCGTTAGATGCTTAGCCACGTTTTCCAACGAATTGATTGCGATCTGCTGCTCACCTTCCAGAAAATAATAGATATGTCCAACAATGATGCCAATCAAATCCGTCGTGGCACTGTTTCCCAGCAAAATTGAGAAGGAGAAGAGCACCCAGGGCAAGTACGGGGCCGTGAACGGGAACAGGCCCAGGAAGCTCATCCGCACGTGTTCGTTGCGTCGACCCCACAGATACACCATCATGAACGTCAAGGACGACCCCAGGAAATGAATGTTCACGAAAGGAGCCACTAACTGCAACAGGTTAAAAGCACACAGCACATATTAGCATTTCCATTAATGCCCAGTTTGCAAACCCAGGCCACGTGGACGTACGATCATAACCACAGCGCCCAGCAGTAGCATGTACACAAAGTCCGCTGTCCGACCGCGGAAAGATCCCTCCTCTAGTAATCTGCAATAGCGGACGCTTCTCGTATCAGCGCAACAGACATTATAATCAGCAATTCATCGTAAAAGAATGAGACCTACAAAACCGCTTTCAGGAAATACGTACACGAAGTACATGTGGAATAGAAAATCGAGACTGAAGAGCCCGAAGAACATAAAGTTGGTCACCAGTCTCCATACCTGTTGCATATAGCCATACGCATAGAATTAGCATCAGTTTCCATGTAAATCTCTCAAATTTCGATTGCCACGTACTTGTCCCTTGAAGAAGATGAGGTTAAAGTTGAAATAGAGCGAGAACGGCGACACGAGGTCCAGCGCACAAGCCGTGGTCGTGAGGAAGGAACCTGTGAGGTACAGTCGCGACACCACGGGGATCTCGTAGTACCATTCCAGCGGGTCGTTCATGGTTCGGCCTCCCTTACTGCGTGATGCGTGTTGTGAAGTGACGCCACTTGGCATAGAGAGACCCGCGGGTCAATACAACAAACCCGCGGGCTCTAATCCCACGGGATTTTGGAAGTTGAAGTGACCATCACTCGTCAATTTCTTTGGAGCCAAAGCGATGATGACTCGACTGGTGCCGTACCGAACAAAGGCGTCGGAGGAGGTGGCGGCACGCATCGAGCAGACGCTCAACACTACTATGTACCTCGTCCAGACAACGGGCCCCACGTCCTACGTGGTGGGATTGTGCAGCGGCGCTCATTTAAGTAGATAAAGAGTTGTAATCCAGCGCTAATAGATTATATCTGTTGTAGATCCAGGAGCAGAACTGTGAGAAGAAGCACAAGGTGCTGATCGGGCCACTACAGACGTGTAGCTGCGGCACAGCTGACATTTGTATCCACATCCTGTTCGTCATGCTGAAAGTCCTTCGCGTACCGGCGACGACGCCCGTTGTGTGGCAGAAGTCACTCATTGATTCCGAGGTGAAGGGGACTGACTAGCTTTATTTATGCTATCTCGGTGAGTGTTATTAATGATTAACGTTACAGGTCGAGATGTTGCTTCGAGGAGGGTATAGGGAGAAGGCGAAGCCGGTGCCCAAGCCGTACATGAAGAGACGAAAAGAGGAGTCTACAGCCAGTGAACCAGGAGATGCTGATGTTGAAAGACACGAGCTGGTGGGGGGAGACGTGTGCGCTATCTGTCAGGAGGACATGGAAGATGACCAATCTCTCACTTTCTGCCGCAAAGGGTACATGTGTGTATTGTTTTGGTGTTATAGTTGAAGATGGTAATTTTGTCGTGCTGATTTGAATGCAGGTGTGGAAACAATTTTCATATCGAGTGTATGAAAGTATTTGGTGAGAGTCGACGGCAATCAAAAGAAAATATCATTTGCCCGCTATGTCGACAGGACTGGGGCGGCGAAGCGCTGATCTCACTTCGAAAAGAGATCGATGCAGCGAACAGAGCTCCAAATGTCCATAAAAGCGCATCATGCAGAAAATGCAAGACGAAGCCAATTCGATGCGAACGATATCGATGCGTCCAATGCAAGAATGTGGACCTGTGTGCGCGATGTTTCAAATCAAATGCCCACATGAGCCATGCATTTGTGATGAAGCAAAATGTTCAGGACCCATGGATCCCAGCATTACGTGAAAATCTGTCCCGAGCAGCTATTAGCTCGGGTATTATACGAGACTTGGAAACTCGAGAGCTCTCAACGAATGATTATGATGTGTTGTTGCAACTGGACCATGGCGACAGGTTCCCCATACAAGACTATCTTGTGAAAGTGATTTCAGGGACAAAAATTAATGCTGAAAGCGCTAAATCGTTTGGCGTATCGGGTACGACGTGCTCACTCTGTGTTCAAAGTCTCCAAATGAAAGCTGCTCTCCACTCGACTTTGTGCGGGGTGCGTACATTCCGCCGGTTATACATGTTGGATTGGCCATTCTCATCTAATACTTGTGATGTCCGTAGCACGTTTTCCACGAAAGTTGTCTCGCTAGGTCTATTCTGTCTCAAGTATACGTATGTCCGTTTCCAGGATGTGATAAAACACTGGTCCCTGGTTTGCGGTACTTGCAGATGAAGACCGAAAAGGGCAAAATGCAGCACACCGTTGAGTCCAAGCACGAGCCACAAACTGCAGTATCATCGCCAACTGCCTCATTCACAGTAATGGGACTTCAGCAGCAGTGTTTGAATGTTCAAGGCCCAAGGACAATAAAGCTAAGAGTAGCAAACTCACGTGTTGTGCAGAAAGCGCTCTCACAACACAGCCGGCATGAAGATGATGAAATTCAGGCCCTTCCAGATCTTGTCTCCGTTGGCATTACACAACATGAACGGACCACTAGGAACTTGCCAGCATTAAGTCAGCGTGGAGCGTCCAATCAGTTCGAGCACGAATCAAGCATATGCAGCAGTAGACCAAGCTCAACGCGAGAATCTGCAACGAGGAGGAAGGGAAAAATATCCAAGACAGCCTTACCCCGCAATGTCCTTCCTCCAATTGATCAGCGCGAACCCCTCCACCTGTTTCCACAGGACGATAATTTGACGGAAATTCGACTCAACCATGCCGAAAAAATTCGCGCGGAGCTGCAGGCTGTTGAGAGAGGGCGTCTTCGAAAGCAGCGTATGCTTCGAGAAGAACGGAGGCAGCGCCACAATGAGAACACCAATTTGCCAGCTTTTGTTGGAGGTTTCCTTGGTGCAAACGAAAGAGAGGGCGAACGACTGGAAAATGTTCAAGGCGCTCGAGCGCCACAAAGTACCCAACTTAAGCGGATACCGAAGGAGCGACAGCGGCACGTTCGAGAACATGGCCAACTCCCAATTTCTCTTCCAGATTTATTTATCGGCAGCAAGAGATGAAATCGTCGTGCAAGGAAATATGTACTTCTATCTAAACTAAATAATGGAGTTGCGGCGAACGTATAGTGATGGGTGTGGAGGTTGCAGATCTCCCTTTGAGCTGTGAAAGCGACTCGGAGAATTGCTCTTCTTTCTGCTGCGATGAGATGGAGACGAAAGTGGCGTACGCATCTTGCGATGATGGCGTCGAAGAAACATGGAGAGTGCAATCGATACCGTCACGGCAAACGAAACGTAAATCTCGGGCTTGGATATGGTTGCAAGCACTCTGGGAAGCATGTCCTCCGTGGCTCCAGCGATGTTGTGCTCGAAAAGACACGACGAAATCCGACGCCTAGCCGAGCCACAGTGCTCAACCAAATTGCAGAGCGTTCCTTCAAGCATGTGGCAAGACAACTGCATCGAGAGGTGGGGGGTATCACACGAAATCTTTTGGGTCATACCAGCTTGAGCGTCAATCATGGTAATCGGGTCATACTCGGGCACAACTGCAAAGTTACGATGGTGCAGGCTTGCGCGGTCAACCTTCATCGACATGCCACCGATATGGTGGATCAATTTGCTGTAGCTTTGGACAAACCCTGGCGGTGAAAACGTAACTGAGGTTGTCCCAACGATGGAGCCAACAAGACGCGCAATCCCTCCGCCCATGGAGTGACCCGTGAGAACAACCTTACGGTCCGTGCGAGATGTGACGTAGTCCAAAAGCTCATGATAATACCACGACTCGTGTTGTAAGCCAAACAGCCCGATCATTTCGCTATAAAGCTCAATAAGAGTGGAAAACGTGACATCAGGCCAGATCCGAATGGTTGGGAAAATCGATGACAACACCGAAAACACCACGGGCTCGAAAAACATCTTCACGTCCTCAACGAAGTCTGTAAAACGCCAAATGTCCGTGCCTCGTACCGATATGACGCTTGTGTTAAGCTTCGGGATATATGCTTCGAAAAAATCAAGTTTCGACCCTGTCTTGGTGTTTAGCGCAGGCAAGTGAACGTGGACATCTCCCAACTCATTGTCGAAAATGGTCGAGATGAACTCGGCTGTGTCGTTTGATAGCGGGTCAAAGTAAGCAGCTTCAGCGAAGAAAGCCAAATCAATCAAGCTAAGCCCATTCCAGCGATTGGAACAGCTTGCGTAGAGTGGATCATCCACCGTGATTGCGGGGTTAGTCTCGTTAGCTAGACCAAGGTGCAATTTCACAACTCCAGTATGATGAATGTGGATCGAATTGTCTTCGTACTCCACTGATGTGGCGTCCGGAAACCACTTGGCACTCTTCTGGAGAACAGAGAGGACGCTGAATCCCGAGATTGCGCCCACGAATAATAGCAAGATAGCAATTGCAAGGTACACGAATTTCTTGGCCGTCCGGTGGCCAAAGAGTGGATGTTTCTTGTCTGAAGAAGTTTCTTGCAGCATTTGCTGAAGAGTCTGACCCATACCGCTCAGCGATGAAGCAGTCTCAGAGCGCAAGAAACGGTCGAACAAGAACAGACCCACCACAACGAAGACATGGGGTTTCTCTGTCATCTTGGACCCGATAAATATGATACCAGCGATCACTAGCGCAACGGGACCATCGATAAGCACTGCACGTAGACTGAGCAAGCTCACCATTCGAAGACAGATGAGTGATACCACGTAAATCGACGGCAGCAGTAAGTTGATGATGGTTAGCTCCAGTTGAGCGTGCACGAAGCCCATATTAGGGTGCACGCACGCCCGGAAGAAAACAATACCCTGGCCAGCTGCGAAGGTAAACTTGAGGCGCTCAAAGAAGCCGCAGAGCGCCTTTTTGTTTGAATCACACTCGTTCACATTGGGAAACGTGAAACACGTAATTGCCAAGAACCAGAGGATCCATCCCATCAGTAACGCCATGCCAAAGATCTCCCACTGGTAGTTCGTGAGGTCGCTCAACGGCGTGATCTTTAGACCAAAGTGTCGTGCGCTCCATTCAACAGTCCACAAGCCGCCCAAGAAATTCATTCCCAGCAACCATCCGCCCAAGAGAAACGTCTTAATTGTGCCGAGACCCGCAAGCGCCGAACGCCACCGTGGTAGAATCTCCAAACAAAGCTGGATAAATTGGCAAATAGCAATTGCAGTCGAAATGCGCAGAGCACGTTGAAAAACTGGGTGCTTATCTGTCAGCAACTTCAGATAGGATTCTTCACACATGACTTGAACCAGAGACGATGAATCTTGCAACAATGCGCTGCCACAGTGCGAAGGGACCATTATCAAGCTGGGTAGGATGATCAGCATAGGCATCGCGACCGTGAGGATAACTGCTTGCGGACGGCATTCGCACGCAATGATACGCCGAATAAGTGGGAAGTTCTGTAATGACTGCCACGTGAGGATCCAAGTCGCACGCCCGAAAGACAGCACGATGCCCATGACTGACACGTACACCACAAGCACACAGACAGCTTGCGCGAATGGCATGGTAATGATCGTGCTCATGTTCTCGCCCAATACCGCTCCAACATTGAACAGAAACCCCCAGAGAATCGCCAGTGCTTGCAGCATCACGTACACGAAGAAGAACGAAACGATGGTACGTGAATTCTCGACACGCTTGAACACCAGCTTCGGTAGACCCACGAACATCATGCGTAGTGCCGCCTCCCATCGTAAAATACCTTCAAAATAGCGTCGGCGCCACAGCACAAGCTGCGTGGACCGGAAAGCGTCCAGCTTGCGGCGAGGGGACATTGAAGGGCGTCGCGCCATGTTGTTGCTGTTGCTTTTCTTCCTCTTCTTGGGGGAGCGCTTAGGCGCGTTCAAGTGCAGACCGGCCGCTTGATCCCAGGCGAAAGACGCAGCAGGGAGCGACGTAGGACGTGGTGGTCGTGAGCTACTCGTACTGGAAGTGTCTGTGGTGGACGGGGCCATCTGCTTGGGGAAGATCAGTCCAGTTGGCGAGTGAGTTTTCTGCCAAGCGTCTTGTAGCTGGTGGAGCGTCGCCTTAAATTTCTTGCGAGCTTCTCTTCTCGATGGTTTAGACTTCCGCTCTCTGCCAATGGCACCGGTGAGACTTCGAGCGCTTTGTGGCTTTTAGCGATTTGATTAGCGGGTGATGGGAGCAACAACGTTGCTGCCAGCAACTCGCACCGTTTGGAACATTTGTGTGGTACACATATAAGTTAGCTTTGACCAATAGGATGATTTTGAACGCTGTTTTGACCAGTAGGAAGCGACAAATGGATCTATGACGATGTCATCACAGAGCCCTTGCTTGTGCGTCACACGCATTTTGCTAGTAGGTCATCGGGCGAGCTTCCTGCAACTGATGGCGGCGGCAAGTTGCCGGCAACACGTTGGAAATGCCTTCCAGTGCTATCATACTATGATCATAGCACTGCAAATTGCAGTGCAATACATCGCAAAGCAGCCATCTACCTGCGGTAGTTTGACTCAGTTGTGCGACTCTTTAGTTCGGCCAATCGCATTTTAGAAATCGGTTTCTCAGCCGGACGCATGCGTTCACAGCGCATCGGAATAACAGCCGCATCAGTTCGAATTTAGACGCACGAGACCAACGCTGACGCCGCCAAAGTAAGAGACGCGATGCCTTGTGAATATGACTAAAGCTAACCGCTGTGCTGCAGGGAATGGAGTCGCACGAAAGCCTTGACTACTACCGATCGCAGCCAGTCGAACACTGCGATGGCGACGTAGCACGCCCATCAATGCAAGCTATGGCCCCGCCTTCATCAGTCGCTGGCCAGAACCTGTCACGACTTCTACCAACGACCAAGAAGGCCAAGAAGACGCACAACCCATTTCTCCCTTACCAGGGTTGGACGGCAGACGAAATACGAAAGGAATGCACGTGTAGGATGCTACGTGTGCCGTCTAGAATGAAGAAAGACCTGCGAATCGAGGCTTTGCGTCATCACGACGCTGCCAAAGAAGCCGCCGCGGCTAAACTTCCTGGGGATAGAGTGGCGGAGGCCACCGTTGTGGGTGACAGAGTATTGTTACCAGTTCTGCCGCGCTCTAGCATTGAACTAGACTCGGACATTTCGGAGGAGAGCCTGATCGTTTCGAGGCCGGTGGGGGAGAAAGCGGCCGAGAAGACACGCGCGACGACCAAGCAGGCCAAGAAGACGCACAACGCATTGCTTCATTACCAGGATTGGACGGTAGACCAAATACGAAAGGAATGTACGCGCAGGAGGCTGCGTGTGCCATCTAGAATGAGCAAAGAGCTGCGAATCGAGGCTTTGTGTCGTCATGATGCCGCTCAAGCCTTGGCGGCTGGGGATAGTGTGGAAGAGGTCATCGTTGTGGACCCAATACGAAGCAAGCCCTGCATGTTTCGATTGGTGAATGTACTCTTTAGCGATGAGTTTGCCCTGCGGTTTAGCAGATCTGGTACGCACACATATACATTGATCTTTTATCAAGGTGTATTGCTAACGCTTGTTGTCCAGGCGTTATCGCTACACGAGCCGAGCTGGATATCAAATCGAAATATAAAATTAATTTTATATTATAATGATAATAAATTAATTTTATAAATAGAAATATCTCCATATAATTTAAAGAAGACAATCATAATAGCTAAACCTATAGCAGATTCTGCAGCTGCTACTGTTAAAATTAATAATGAAAAAACTTGTCCTATTATATCATCAAGCGTGTTTTGGCAGGATGTTCAAGCGGCATTCGTGGCAGAGTGTGATGACGATCACAAGCGAAATAAACTCGAGTTTGACGACGACGAACTCTTTGCTGGGGTCAATCCTGCGGATGCCAAGAGGGATCTCACCGCCAAAAAGCTGCTTGACATGTGGAAAGATCTTAGCGAGTACTACATGAAAGCACAAGCTCGGTTTTTGCCGTCTTACCTGAGCGAAAACGAGTTCCGGATGTTTGTCCGAGGGCGTGGTGATGTGCTTTACCTGCGGAAATGGCTTCAAGTAAGTGCAACCTGTTTGAACTCGTGCTAGCTCTAGCTAATTTGTTTGTTTGAGCAGAGGAAGGCGAACTTGACGACATTTGTCAAGGGCGGCCTCTTACCCAGAGATGAGTTGTCGACAGTAGCAGTGCCTTCGGCCACAGCCGCGCCAAATAAACGGAAGCATGAAGCGCCGGAGATAGTGGCCCCTTCGTTCCATACGAACGTGCCAAATAGACGAACAGAACCAACCCGTGATCAGTCCGATCATAACCTACAGCGCCGATCGAAGCTACTGGAACTGATGGCAGAAGTTCGCCGACAGCTTGCAGACGTTAACAAGAAAATCGAGAGCTGCAACAGTACCGAACGACAAATTTTAGAGGAAGACCGTGAGATTTTGCTGGAAGAACGCAAGAGATTGATAGAACGGCTACGATCGACAGAGCTGTAAGGTAGTGATGCAAACACTCGTAGCATATCGATTTAAAACGAAGACCTAAAGCGTTTGTTCGTGCACGTCAGCACCATGCCTAACGCACGAAGGACGCATGCGTCCACCTTCGCATAAAGCAAGTACCGGTACCGGTAACCTCGTCGCGATCTTGCTTTGCTGCGTTGCCGATGCACAGTAACCTCCCTGTTGATCTTCGCCGATAGCTTGGACTTCTGCTCTTTTCGATGAGAGCGCATTGCGCTCAGCGCAACGCGTACAGTACATGTACATATATTGCCTAGTACATGTAGGCATCGCCTACATGTCGATATGCGACGAGTCCGCAAGATTAGTAGTGTTGCCGCATTACATGTACGTTGACCATGATTGCGAAGGCATTGTCAATTCTCAAGGCTAGAAAACAACCGTTGACACGTACATTGCTCAACGGCATCGACTTCCTTTCGCGTGGTAAGCACTGTAAACTTGGTGTACTACTCGAAGCATCCAGCATACTTGAGCCAAGACTGTCGCAGCGACCGTGAGTATTCCGCGAGTTGTTGACAAGTATCTAGCCTGACGTCGGCTACGTTGCCGTCTTTGCAATCGATGCGGAGGCTGCAAAGAGGCGTTGCCGAAGCTCTACAAAGTGCGTCCACGGTGGACCGGAGGCTGCTCGCCGCCACCACTTTTTCGCTGGCGAAAACGCGTCGGCAGTTAAACCGAAACGGCGAGTGTGGCGACCTTCCTGCAGCGCCGTGAATCTCCTCCTGCATGGATTCGTCAACTTCGTCACCACGCGAGTGTCTCGATGAGGGTTTATGCGCCACAGCGACAGGATCTCTCCGTGGTTCAGCCAATCGTAAATTCGCTATCCACCTGTATAGTTCAATATATTGCTAATCACCTGTTATCTTGAATATGTATTAGTTTACTCTCCGCGTTAGTATCTTGACTTCCATCCTCTCAAAGCATACAAACTTTACGTCAACACCCCTCCAACACTTCAACCAGACCGGTGACGCGCATCCTTTGAAACTTTGGCTTCGTCATTTTGGCCACTACGTCAGTATCCCTCCCCCTCTTTGGATCTCATTCCGCAATTAGCTCTCCAGCTCGCAGGTTAATCCCCCACTCCTACTCACAATGATCAACGACACGCCCGCCTGGAAGGCTCTCGCCGAGCACGCCAACGAGGTCAAGAACACGCACCTGCGTGAGCTCCTGGCCGACGACGCGCGCAACGCCGCCATGCGCACGGAGCAGCAGGGCATTTACCTCGACTTCTCGCGCCAGAACGCCACCACCAAGACGCTGGACCTGCTGTTCGAGCTGGCCGAGACCGCTGAGCTCAAGAAGAAGCTGCAGGCCATCGCCTCGGGTGAGCACGTCAACGCCACGGAGGACCGCGCCGTCATGCACATGGCTCTGCGCGCGCCCAAGACCGAGAAGATCCTCGTGGACGGCCACGACGTCGTCCCCGACGTGCACGAAGTGCTGGACGCCATCCGCGCCTTCTCCGACAAGGTGCGCAACGGAGCGTTTGTGGGCGCTACCGGCAAGAAGATCAAGAACGTCATCTCCATCGGTATTGGCGGCAGCTACCTCGGCCCGGAGTTCGTCTTCGAGGCTCTGCGTCAGGAGCCCGTGGCTAAGGCTGCTGCTGAGGGCCGCAACCTCCGCTTCCTGGCCAATGTGGACCCCGTGGACGTGGCTCGTGCCACCAGCGGCCTTAACCCCGAGGAGACCCTCGTGGTGGTCGTGTCCAAGACCTTCACCACTGCTGAGACTATGCTGAACGCCCGCACGTTGCGCAAGTGGATCGTGGATGACCTCACTAAGAAGGGATCCAGCGAAGCCGATGCCGTTGCCAAGCACATGGTGGCTGCTAGTTCGGCTGTGCCTCTTGTGCAGGAGTTTGGTATCGACCGTGCTAACATCTTCGGCTTCTGGGACTGGGTGGGCGGCCGCTACAGTGTCACCAGCGCCGTTGGCATCCTGCCTTTGGCTTTGCAGTACGGCTTTGACATCACCGAGAAGTTCCTGGCCGGTGCCCACGCCATGGACAAGCACCTGCTGGAGACCCCGCTGCGTAACAACCTGCCGGTGATCATGGGCCTGCTTGGCGTGTGGAACTCGTCGTTCTTGGGCCACAGCTCGCGCGCTCTGCTGCCGTACTCGCAGGCGCTGCTGCGTTTCGCCGCTCACATCCAGCAGGTGGACATGGAGAGCAATGGCAAGCGCGTGACCATGGAGGGCGTGGACCTCCCGTTCCAGGCTGGCGAGGTGAACTTCGGCGAGCCTGGCACGAACGGCCAGCACTCGTTCTACCAGCTTATTCACCAGGGCCGCGTGGTACCGTGCGACTTCCTGGGCTTCTGCGAGTCGCAGAACCCCGTGCAGCTGGCCGGTGAGCCCGTGTCCAACCACGACGAGCTCATGTCGAACTTCTTCGCCCAGCCGGACGCTCTGGCCCGTGGCAAGTCGATTGAGGACCTGAAGGCCGAGGGTGTGCCGGAGAAGCTGCAGAATCACAAGCTCTTCCCGGGCAACCGCCCGTCGATCTCGCTGCTGTTCAAGAAGCTGGACGCGTACTCGACCGGTCAGCTTCTGGCTCTGTACGAGCACCGCACGGTGGTGCAGGGCTCTATCTGGGGCATCAACAGCTTCGACCAGTGGGGAGTGGAGCTCGGCAAGGTGCTTGCCAAGCAGGTGCGCTCGCAGCTGAACGCCACACGCACGGAGAACGCACCCGTCAAGGGCTTCAACAGCGCTACCACCAGCATGCTGGAGGCGTACCTGTCGTACAAGGCTTAACCCAACTGCTGTGCAGGACACACGTGACATTGCCACTGCAAGCCTGTACTCGTTCGTGGTCTGCTTTGCGTATCAGAAGGTCATAACTATCACAAGAACACCATTTCGAATCTCTTTTGCCTGCTTGGATTATGACACCTTGTCATTGACGAGGAATGCCATAGGAATCACCACAGACAGTCCAAAACCTCAAACGAACAACTTTTTGTTTTTACCACGCTGCCATGGGGACGGTCCTGCGGCAGAAACAGAGGCGAACACTCACCCAAGCAAATACCGTCCAAAGAGCTCGATTGGGATCGATTGACTGTATTTTCTACTACGTCAAGAAGTAAAAGGCAAGTCTTCATCTTCATTGAATCGAGCCACCACAACTTTACGTTGCGTGAGTCAAGTGCCCCCGTCAGCGTCTGCTTGCTTACAACGGCTTCTTCAAGTACGTTTCGTACATCTTCGCGACGGCTTCGAATTTCGCTCGTTTGGTCGGATCCGTCTGCTTCCTCGCCAAAGCAAAGGCATCCTCAGCTGTTTTGCCCTTCTTACGCAAGAGGCCAAACAAGAAGTCGCCGAACTTGGTCTTCATTTTGTTGCTGTTGTCGTGGCCCACAATCTTTCCGAGGCCTTTAAAGATTTTGTTGGCGGACCAGCCCGCAGCGAACGCAAAGTTGCCTCTTTCTTCGTCGTCGGGGCTCAGCGCCTTCAAATCACGGTCGAAAAGAGTCTTCGCTGGGAGCAAGTCGTAAGTGCCTGCTAGCACCCACGGCAACTGTCAGCCGGCCATGCGTCAACGTCTCCTGTGTCTCGGATACCTTTGCCAAAGCAGCAGTAGCTGCCAGTCCCATAAGTAGAGTCCAGAATAGCAGACGCATGGATAATGTGCGAGCAGGAGGCGAGGTTCTTGGTCACAGCGAGGAGAAATGGAAAATGAAGACAACTCAGCATTCTAGAGTGAAAACATACGCAATATCTTTCCTGCGCCCAGAGGACCAAGGGAGATGAAGACTTGCCTTTTACTTCTACACGATACAAGACATAGTAGTGAATTAAATGGTTTCGAGTAGTAGCTATGATTTCACTGAAGTATTACGAACCCCCTAGTCTCGCTAGAAACAGTTTATCTAACGCAGATTTCAAAATCCGATTTGTTTCATTTGAAACCCCTTGAGGACTCTTCCCGGCGGGCCACAACCCAATTCGATCTGGCAACCTCACAAGTGGCGTTATGTCTAGAATTCTAGTGGAGCTGCAGTCCGCTCACGGCTTCGTGCCGTTGCTCGTTGTGATCTTGGTGGTCGTGAACGTGTGGGCTGGCCGCAAGGTGATGATGGCGCGCAAACTTTACGGTGTTAAGTACCCGCAGGTACGACCCAATTGCCGTAATGATACACTTCCGTGTTGGATAGCATTGACCTTTGTTTCACGCATGCAGCTGTATGCAGAGCAGAGCGACAAGAACGCCAAGGCATTTAACTGCGTGCAACGCGGCCACCAGAACATAATGGATAACATCCCGATCTTCCTCGCGCTGGTCTTCACGTCGTCGTACGTTGTGGCCTGCCTTCATACGTTGTAGAGTCTACACACTAACTCACGCGTTTGAATATGGATTCGATACAGGATTTACCGCCCTGTGGTTTCTGCTATTGCTAGCTTCGTGCGTATTCTCGGGTTTGTTACGTACATGCGTGGCTACTCGACGGGTGACCCGAAGAAGAGACTGCGGGGCGATTTTGGTCTGTGCTTCTCTTTTTCTCTTTTCTTTTACTGGAAGGTCTAACTTGCTGTCAATAGGTTACCTCGGTCTGATTGTAAATTTCATCTTGACTGTTGAGGCCTGCCTTCTCATGTTTGGTCTCCTGTAAGCACGTCACTAACTCTGTAGGCGCTTTCGGCTCGAAAGTTTCGAGGAAGCCCACAGAGTACATCCGCTCATACAGATGATTTTACGAAAGTATTACAATCGGAAAAGTATTAAAATAGGTACTACTGTATAATAATACGTAGACATAATATTCATATAATCGTATACCTAATATTCATATTAGTGTATACAGATTATTCATTTTGGTGTATACTAACAAAGTACTTTTTTAAATTTTCTCGGGTACAATGTTGAGCGCTTCTCGTTGGGGTAGACAGTGACTGACCCGCTTTTAAAAACGTGCCGTCATGACGACTCCTTCGCCGCTGAAGCCAAACACTTGAAGACTGTGGCTAAAATGGCTGGTACATGTAAATGCTTTTTTTATAATTGGAATTTGGCTTTCGATATGACCAGTCAGATAGTACAATGCCAAACGCTGCAAGTCGCAATGGAGGTTCTTCTGCTTCCTCTACAAGACAGAACTACGGGCTTCTGATGCGCCGAGCCGGTCTAACTCCTGGTGTAGCAAGCGTCGTGTGTTCCCCAGAGAGTGTGTCCGTCACGGTGGGTGGGATGGCTGCGTTTTATTCCGTTGTTCTGCGCTGTTCAAGCGCCCCAGAGCAAGCCGTGACAGTGTCACCGATTAATTTACCCACTGGACTACGAGTTCTTCCGTCGCTGTACGTCTTTACTCTGGAAAACTGGAACGAACCGCAATTTTTCCGTGTAGCAGCAGTAAACGGCGGTGTATTCGAAGAATTACGTGGTAGTGCAGCTGTGATCGAGCACACAACCAGCAGTTTAGACCCTCGTTTCCATGGCCGACGTGTTCTTTACTTTCCAAGTTCAGTACATGCTCACGTCAGTCTTCGAGACGGCTACTGCCTCTTTGCTACAGGGAAAACGACAGCGGTAGCTTCGCAGTTTCCACTTCAGTCCAAGGTCAAGCAACCGCCGACGTACCATGAATTCACGGAGATCGAGTTACGGCGTAGTGCGTTGGGAGCTCGTCCGTTGGTCGCTCGGTGCTCCATTCTCGTACCAATGGCAGCAGGAGCGATAGCAGCAGTAGCAGCAGTGGAAGCTGCGAACCAAGCGGCTGCCCAGTGCCAGTCTCGCCGGAGGCTTTCAGCTGCTGCTGCAGTTGTGAAGGCGATGGCTGCTACTGCCAATCTGGAAGCTGTTGACGAACCAACTACAGCTACAAGGGCGTCTCAGGACCACAGTAACACTCTAGTGAAGCTCACAGGTCATGGAGATATGACATTAACACTGTACTATGACGGCGAACTGCTCGTACTGGGAGCTGGAAGCCAAACTACTTCTACTAGTAGTCGAAGTCCTCAACAAGAGAGCGGAACTGACGTAGCACTAAGTCGCATGATGTTGGACGTGGCTTGCGGCGATACACACGTGGTAGGTGCCAGTGAACAGGGCTATTTACTGACTTGGGGAGACGTTTGTGAGTCTCGAAGGTGTGTCAAGCAGTCGAGAAGTGAAGAGAAAGCTACAGCCACAAGGATCCCCAGAGTTGTTCACTCTCTACTACACAAACGAATCGTTCAAGTTGCGTGTGGTGCTAGTCATAGCTTCGCCCTCGCTGAAGACGGCGACGTTTTTTCGTGGGGTATCGGACGTAGTGGCGCTCTGGGCCATGGGCTGAATGCTCATGAACAAACGTTTGACTCAGTGGCTGCCCCTATGGAGGTTCTAGCGCTCAAAGGCCGTCGCGTAATGCAAGTCGCTTGTGGAGATATGCACAGCGCTGCGTTGCTTCAAAGTGGAGATCTGTTGACGTGTGGACAGCGAGAATATGGCCGTCTTGGGCGACAAATTGGACGTTCAGACACCGTAGATGATACCGAGTGCTCGTCATGGTTTGCTCCAGTCATTTTCCCACATGAAGGCGTGAAATGCACGTACGTGGCTTGTGGTGCAGCTCATACACTGGCCGTCGGTGGTCCATACGAACTTTACGCGTTCGGTTGGAATTCAAGTGGTCAACTCGGTGTTGGAGACTGCCGAGATCGCTTTGTACCTACTCGTGTAACATACTTTGATGCTGTTCGACAGCCTAGCGGTGCTGCGTTGCCCCCGTTAACCATTGCTTCAGTAGCTGCTGGTAAACAGCACTCGCTCGTCTCGTCCCCTGACGGTCGACTTTTTGCATGGGGCAATGATGAAATGGGTCAATGCGGATTGAGTTCGTGTCCTCAAATCTACACACTCCCGCACCTCGTGACCTCGTTAATCGGACTTCGAGTTACGCAACTGGCGGCAGGAGAAGCGCACTCCGCAGTGCTGACAAGTCACGCCCAGCGCCATCTCGAAATGTTAGAGCGAACGCAACCGGCTCAGTATGCTCAGCTGGTCGATCACTATGTGAATTCCGTCAAGGACGATAAACAGCGACGTGCACAAGTTCTCGAACGTGCTCGACGTCAACAAGTGGTGCGAGCGGCTGCTGCGAGACGTCGGAAACCTCCGGTTGATCCAGCCACACAGGCATTAGCGAAGATGATGGCGCTTCAGTCATTGGTAGACCAAGACGCAGCGTTAGACGTACGTACACGCAGACCACAAACAGCCAGAGCTAAAAGCGAAGACAGAGAAGCCCCAGTTCTTGGTACAAGTGTGTCAATGGTACGTCAAGCTCGCCTTGCCGTGTTGCAAGCACCACTCGCTACACCGGTGGCTACTCAATTGACCCAGAAGTCTGTGGCTTCGAAACCAGCAGCACCGTTGAGCCACCGAAGACCGTTAAGTGCTGCTAGTTCTAGTCACTACCGACGGCAAAAACTCTCAAGCGAAGGACACAAACAATTGAAGATTCAAGTGCTGAACCAGAATGAGCCGAGGACAATTACAGCTAAGGAGCACTCGTTCCCGCCGTCACGTCCGAAATCAGCGCCGTGCAGGTCATCAAAAGCGCAAGAATGAGCCTTGAATACTCAACGTGTTCGCTATAATTACGCTGCGACTGCCCAATTCGTTGCTTGATCCACCAAGGATGACTCTGTTAGATGACTATCGTCGCTCCATCCAGAGTCGAACAGCTTCCAGTTCGAACCAAGAGCACAAGCGAAGAGCGCGTCAACTTACCCCGTACGTTGTCTGGATTATCCTAGTGGTTCTCGATGGTACACTAACGTAAACGTGCAGTCTGGAAAGTGGTCGGCGTACGCCTGAGTCTCTACCCGATGAGAAACTACCAAACTTGAGTAAAAAGTCTCAGCAGTACGCAGCAAGACGCACCGGGACTAAAAAGCTCCGAAGCAGCAACGTCAAGCTGCAGGAATTGCCTAAATCTCGGTCTGCACTACCACCAAGCGAACCGGAACGTGGCCAACTTTCAAACCAGGAGGACCCTGCACCCACCCGCAGTTTGAGTTCACATGAAGCAGGGAAATTTACACTGGCACAGTTAATACCTAGTGGACCAGAGCAACTCACCAACTCTTCAAGGCCATTGTCGGATGTTCCTCTTCAGCTTCTGCAAGGTTCTCGAGTCGATCTGCGTCGATGGAGCGTCATCGTGTCCGATCAGACTTTGCGACGTCTTGCAGCACACAACCACCGCATTTCCCGTTCCAGTAGCAAGACGCAGAAGCTCCACGGTCTGTTAGCTGGCTCACGTCAACGTAGTTTCCTACTGACGAAAGAAGAGGCTGAAGAACTGTCGTCGTATTCAAACGCACGACACCAGACCACTGAAACGCTGTTGCTTACTGGAGCTGACGCTATCACGGACGCTGGACTCGCAGCTGTAGCTTTAGCCGTTCCAAGCCTGAAAGAACTGTCGATTGCCGGAGCTGGACGAGTCACGGACGCGGCACTGCGAGTTCTAGGCGAGTACTGCTCACATCTCGAGGGTCTCGACCTCTCCGCTCTGTCTGGTATTCGTGGTGCTGGGTTAGCAGCTCTTGTCGATCATTGTGGAGCTTCACTCACTCATTTGGGGCTTGCAGACTGCCCACAACTTGGAGATTGGGTCCTTCGAAGATGCCTCTATGCTTCTCCGAAGTTAACGCACTTGAATCTATCGCGTTGCTCTCAGTTCGGCGACGCGTTGGCTGAAACTCTGGCCGCGCAGTGTCCGAATCTACAAAGACTGGAGCTCAGTGGGTGTTTGGGGATTTCAGACCGAGGAGTGGTGCGAATAGCTCGTCATAGTCCTCATCTCGAACATATCACGCTGGATCGACCCATTGGCGTGCGAGGTGTCGAACATCTCACGGATTCCTCGTGCTCAGCGCTTGGAGATTTCTGTTCGAAGCTGCGTGTGGTCTCTTTGGCGGGGAATACCGCTCTTACAGACGCTGGGGTGCAGTGGATAGCGTCTCGTTGTGTACAGCTCACTCGTCTTGATCTGACGGAAGCAATTGGACTCACAGACGCGACGTGTGCAGCTCTTGGCGGTGGGTGTCCTGGGCTGCGATCTCTTCGTATTAACGGCGTGAAAGGGATCTCCGATGTGGGGCTACGGCTTCTCGCTGCTGGTTGTCCGAAGCTCGAGCTACTGCACGCAGCTAATCTGTATCTCGTCTCGGATGGCAGCAATCGAGATTTCGGTCTCGAAGGTCTGCGAGCGATCGCTAGTAAATGCTCTGAGCTTCAGGATCTCGTCTTAAGTGGCTGCTTTCAACTGCAAGAGCGCGCACTTGTAGCGATCGGAGTGAGTTGTCCAGCTTTACGTCGATTGAGTCTTCAAGCTTGTCCTGATATCACAATAGCTGCTGTCTCTGCAGTTCTAAAGGGCTGTCAACGGTTAACTCGGCTGGATTTATCTGGTGTACGTCGATGTGATGATCGAATGCTGCGTGCTATCGCAAAATACGGTACATCCATCACGCAACTGGTTCTTGCTGGATGTGATCGAGTCGGAGATGCTGGTCTTCGGTCTCTCGCTGGCTTACGTGCTGATCAATTGGAGCTGCTGGATCTCACTGGATGTCGCTTAGTTTCAGACGTTGGGATTAACGCGCTTTGTGACGCCTTTCAGCGGCCAAAGCTGGCGCATTTAGTGCTTGCAGATTGTCCACTAGTTACTCAAGACCCAATTGCACGGCTTGCGTTTGCCTGTCCACAGCTACTCACGCTCAGTCTTCGTGGTTGTCGCGTCTCCACTCGAGTTCTGCAGAGTCTTAGCTCTTCGTGGGCTTTTGGTGAGTTGCGTCTCCCTCCAGTGGGTGCTCCAGCTGGGAGTAAATCGCAATTCGGACTATTTCCTGCCCCAAGAGCTAAGGATCGACGCTACGTCGCCGAGTTCTGTACCTCGTGGGCTGCTGCAGCTACCATTCAGGTTGGAATCCTTCGTCATTCTTGCTGTTGATCTATCTGTTAATTATTACTTTTTATTCATTTCAGAACCTCTTCCGTGCTCGAATAGCTCGACGACAAGCTCTTGGAAGACGCGAAGTGGCTCTACAACATGCTGTGGCTCGTAAATTGCAAAGTATTTGGCGTGGACGCCAAGCGAGACGAGAAGCGTTGATACGGAAGATGAAAGTCTCACATCTGGAACATTGCGCGACGCTTATTCAACGTCGCTATCGTGCTACTCGACAAGCAAGACGTGCGCAAAACGAAAAGCGAGATACGTATGAGAAGCAGCTTTTACTGGCTGCTGTAGTCATTCAACGTCGCTATCGAGCGATGCGAATTGGCCGTGAAGCTCGTCGACTTGTTGCCAGACGTCGACGCGAATTCGCTCGTGAAACTCAAGCGGCTATCCAAGTGCAGCGCCATTTCCGTCGACGAGTTCGCCGCAATAAATTACGGTTAATGCAAGCTCAGAAGCTCGCTCGGTCTAGACGAGAACGCTCGGCCAGTATCCAGATTCAGCGCCGGTATCGTGGCCACCAGGCCCGTCGTTTAGCGTTTGATCTTCGAGAGGACCAACGTCGCTTCTTCGAGCTTCAACAACGTTGCGCTGTGCAAGTTCAAGCCCAATTCCGACGAGTTAATGCGATACGTGAGGTCAGAAGACGACGAAATGCGATCACTGAGCGTGAATTAGCAGCTACGAAGCTCCAGACCGTCTTCCGAGCTCGACGTGGACGTGAAGCTGCGGGGTTGTTGGCGTTAGCGAAACAACGTCGTGATCAAGACCAGGCGGCACGGAGATTGCAGCGTCATTGGCGTGCACGACACGATCGACTTGCGTTGACTATCGTAGCTGAAGCAAGAAGGATCCGCAATCAAGAACGGGCAGACGCTTGCGTGGTTATTCAGCGTTCGATTAGGAAGTTCCTAATACGTTGTCGAGCTTGCAGTATTGTTCGAGAACTGCTAGAAAGACAACAACGGGCGGAAGAGATGAAACGATGGGCTTCTACGCTAGTGCAGTCGTATTGGCGACGACGGCAGGCGTACGACCGCATTGGTGAAGAACGGAAGAACCAACGCACACGATGGAAACAACTTATCGACACACACAACCAGCATGGGGCTGGATACGGAGCTCCATTTTTCTACGTAAGTATTTATCTGGTCGGAAGTTGCTTTTGAGCTGCTTTTTTAACGCTTATGATTTTGCTGTAGAACCAAGTTAACGGGGAGATTCGCTGGCGTTTACCGCGTGATTTGCTGTCGCTAACTGTTCGACCGACGTGTGCTCAATGTGGTTAGTAGTTGACTTCTTCTCTGTGTTTTTTTCCTTCAACTCATTAGTTTTTTTACTTAGAAATCCCAGAAACCGCCAGCTTCGAGTGTGCCACGTGCTCTGAGTTTTTCTGCGATCAGGTGAGTACGTTGGTACCTTTTTGAAGGATGTTCCCAGTACTTATGAGCCTTGTATTTATCGCGAACAGTGTGACGTCGTGGTGCATGGTGGCGGCAAAAGGAAACTGCACAATAAACGAAAACTGTTCGACTACTACGGACGCCGACGTGAATACGGAGATGGTGAATTCCCGTCGATTTGGCCGTCCGAAATCCTCCAGGACGCCGCAAGGGGTTACGACCTCGTCAACTTGGTTCCTCGAGACAATTACCAGGACATGTTGTGGGAAATCTCTCGCTTCCTGCCGGTGTCTACGGGTAACTTTGACGACGAGAAGGAAGCTTCTACTGTTGTAGCGTCCTCTGCTGTTGCTTTAGCGTTCACAAATGTGAGCTCCAGTAGCAAACCAACCGACAGCTCTGCAGACGCCGAAGTCGGTGGCCTGGAGCGACCGGACGCGCCTAAGCACCACCTTCTCTATCATGAAAAGGACTTCGATGAATATGGCGCCAGTCTCTGGGAGAGCTTCTACGACTACGCCCAAGGAGAGTATCGATACTACCATCGCATCTCGAAAAGAGTCGTATCGCACACGCCAGGTCAACAGGAAATGAACATGTAAACAACATAGCAAGCTTCAAAGCACTCAAGCCATTGGCGAGCACGTAAGATATTCAGCCAGGTTACGGCTACGTCTCATTTCTAGCATCATAGGGCAGCAAATTCCCGACGTACCTGGCCTCCTCTTGCGCAAAATAACAGAAGCAAAAATACTGGGGGGCCCTCGTCGTTCACTTGTTGTCCAAAGCTTGAGACTGCGTTTACACTGCGTCTTCTGATCAGGTCGGCGTGGTTAAATGCAGGCTTGCGTAGCGCGTTCCCTGTTTGTTGTTCGTTGCTTTAGATGCAAGTCTACATTAGCACAGTATGGAATCAGTAAGAACACAAAACACACATTAGGCACGGCTCCCGACATGAGGAAGCCCACGGGTATACAACATTGAAGGCCAAGTTCATTGGATTCGATCTACACATCGCGACAGCACGTTTCGGTTAGCATGCTTCCGTCCGGAGACAGCACCGTACAAACCTTCCTGCGTGCACAGAGCCGCAATGTTCGTAGTCCAACTCGCAAATGCTTGGCGCTCATACAGAAAAGAAAAAGAAATAGACCTGTGCGCTAGTCGGACGCCTTGTGCCCTTTGTCACCCCTTCGCTTAAGAAAACGCTCTCTTCTCGAATTTCTCCAGGGGGAAGTAGGTCACTTTAACGATGCTTCCGCCGAACTTGCGTCCATTCAAGGCCTGAGTGTTGCAAATACGAATCACAATAGTGGTCAGAATAGCGCACTTGAATAGAACGAATAAACGAGGATTGACATACCTTCAAGGCAGAGATTGCGTCTTCTTCCTGTCCGAAACGAACATAAATGCAGCCTAGGCCAGGGACGTCCTCTCCGTCCTAGCATTTCACAAGCAGTAACATGTCGGTTAGTTTCCGCGGATGTAACATTCATAAAGTAGACAAACGAACCTTAGGACGTGGGATCTCCAGGCCAGTCACGTCTCCGAAGCGCTTGCATTCTTCCTCTACATCTTCAGCAAGATCAGCATACTCTTCGTCATCTCTTAGCTCATCAATTGAAACCATATTCGCCTGCACACAGAGCAACACATGACGTTAGTAAGGCACCCCACCCTTCCAAACCAAAGAAAAGTGTAGGCTTACCATTTTCAAAACAGGACTGGGCTGGTCCTCCGTATTGGCAGCTGAAACCGGTAGAGCACCCGAAGCAGCTCCGCTACTGGGAGGCTGGCGTTGAACTGACAACAAAATTCCACCAATGCTTAGTCCGTTCAAACCTTCCAGCGCTTGCGTAGCGACGTCGTCATCCTCGTACTCAAACAAAGCACTTCCCAGAGATGCACCAGTAGCAGTGTCCTTGACCAGCGTGAAACTTTTCAGTGCTCCAAAAGGCTCCACCAGCTCCTTCACTTGGTCTTCCGTCAGCACAACCGGAATATTCGACATGATAAGACGGTGGTGGTCCGAACCGGTATCAGCTGTAGTAGCCGACGGCTGGGCAGCAGCAACCGCAGATAGAGTAGCTTCCTCCAAGGTGGTCGGCGCCGTGGCGGTAATATCACCGATACTGGGCTGGGCGAACCAGGCCGGGTTCGGTGTGCAACCCAGATTCGTAAGAGCAGTCTGAGCACGAGCAGACACCTGAGGCATTGGCTGAGGCGGTCCCATGAAGCTGCGAGGTCGACCGAACTTCAGTGGTTGGCCCAGAAGGGAGAGCTGGTTCAGCAACAGCGCCAAATTGCATTCCTCAACGGAGCGCATCTCGCAGAAGGCGAAGTGGCCATCCGTAGAGATCCAAGTGTTGATAATCGGGTTTCCAGCCTGCGTTGTGAGCCCCACCTGCTGGATAATAGTGCTCAGGAACTCTTGGAGCTGCGGACCCGTTACGTTAGGAGGCAAGTTGCCCACGTACAGCTCACGTGCCGGCTTTTGAGCCACTGCAGCCGCCATCGTCACGTTCGAAGCCTGCATTTTAGCGATAATGTCCTGAAGACTCATCGTCGGGTACTGAGCCATCAGCTGCGTAATCGTCGGGTTCACCCCAGTAGGGGCAGCAGCCGGAACTGATCCAGCAGCAGCGGTAGGAACCTCAGCGCCAGCAGGCGGGTGTTGGCTGGGCTCAGGCGAGCTTTTAGCGTCACGACGAGGTCGAGCACGCGAGTTGGAGCGATCACGTCGACGGCGACTCCTGTAACTTGGGCTGCGACTGCGACTGTAGCTACGTCGTCGACGACTACGACGATCCCGGTCCCTACCGCGAGAACGCGAACGCGATGCACCACGTCTCGAGCGACGACTGCGCGACGGCGAGCGCGAGCGCGAATACGAACTGCGTCGGTGACGTCTGCGTCTTGAAGACCTCGACGGAGATCGTGGGGAGCCCGAGCGCGAGCGTCGACTCTTCCTGGAGCTCGATTGTCGAGGACGTTCCTCCTTCTTCTCCGTTGCCTCCTGTTTCTGCCCATTTTCCTTTTCTTTAACAGCCTGTTCATTCTCCGATTCCGTCTCCTCCTCGTCCTTCTCCTTTTTCTTCTCCTCCTCCTTCTCCTTCTTGGGCGTAGACCTGGATCTGCTCGCCCTTTTCGACCTCTTGGCGTCCCGCGCGTCTCTGCTCCTGGAAGAAGAGCGGCGCTTCCTCGAGGATGTCGAGTGACGACGTCGACGGCGGCCTGGAGACCGCGAACGCGTCCTGGATCGCGAACGGGAGGCTGAACGGGACCGCGACGGGGATCTGCGCCTGCTTCCGGACGACTTCTTGCGCGAACTACGGTGTTCCCGGTCGCGCCTCCTTGGGGATCGCGAGCGCCTGGAGCTCCTTGACGTTCTGGAGCTTCTGCGGTTGTCTGCAGGCCGTGGCGAGCCCTTTTCCGTTCGATTTTGAGGCTTTTCCTGGTTCTTGGAGACCTCCGCGTCCGCCGCGCTCTCGCTCTCTGTACGTCGCTTCTTCCATCCAGACTCACGAAGCTTGTTCCTAATGGCTTCCTCTGTCTCCTCGTCGTTTTTCGGGCTCGGGGACGCCTTGTGGCGGTCGTGACGACGCCCCGACTCCAGCTCTTCCTCGTGTCGCCCCATATTCAAGTGCGGAATCCTCTCCACGAATGAAATAACAGAGGGGGTTACAAACTAGTCGGTGATAAGAACTGTATAAACTGTAACCTCCTTTTGTGGATGTAGCAACAATGTACATTTTGTAAAACATTCAGCTTGTGGCTATAGTCATATGGCTACATTTGCGATCTTGAAGAGACGTAGAGCCATTTACCATGTACGTGGCCAAACCCAAGCAGACGCAGCGCGCCAAAGCGCAGGAGATCGCGCGAGTTAAGACCAAGAAAGGCCCCACAGTGGAGGAATGTGTAGCCAAGAGGGACTTCACGGGTGCTGCAGCCATCCTCGAGTTTAATCTCAAGAGCGATGACGCGTCAACTGTCACTGGTCCTGCCAAGGCGGAGGAGAAGCATAAGACGCTGTTGTGGCTCGCTTACGCCTCGTTCCACCTTGGCAACTACCAGAGGTCTTTAGATGCTTATGCTCAGCTGAGAGACGTGGACGACACGCCCGAGGTCTACCTGTACAAGGCGTGCTGTCTGTTCTACTTGCAAATGTACAAGGAGGCAGCTAAAGAGGCTGAAAAGGGACCAGCAGGACAACTACAGAACCGGTTGCTCTTCCATTGTGCCCATAAAGTAGGGGATGAGGATAAACTACTCGTTTATCACCAGCAACTTACGGACTCGAAGGAAGATCAACTGTCTTTAGCAGCGATCCACTACTTCCGGAACCATTTCCAAGAAGCCACGGACATTTACAAGCGGCTTCTACTGGAGAACCGAGATGATATCGCTCTCAATGTGTACGTGGCCATGTGCTACTACAAGCTGGACTACTACGACGTGTCGCTCGAGATCATGCAGGCTTATCTTCAAGCTTTCCCGGACAGTGTGGTGGCTGTAAACGTCAAGGCGTGCAACCAGTTCAAGCTCTACAACGGAGCAGCAGCCAAGGATGAGATCAAGACGCTTACGGATCGAGGATACAACATCGAGCAGAACGACCTCGTGAGCCACAATATGGTGGTCTTTGAAGACGGACAGAACGCGTTGAGAGTACTGCCCCAGTTTGTAGACGCTCTGCCCGAAGCGAGACTCAACCTGGTGGTGTACTACCTCAAGCATGACAAGCTTCAGGAAGCCTACGATCTCATCAAGGACGTAGAGCCATCTACGCCGCAAGAGTATATCCTCAAAGGTGTGGTGCATGCCACACTCGGACAGTCCACGTCGTCCCGCCAGCACATCAAGACCGCCCAGCAGTACTTTCAGCTCGTGGGCTCGTCCCCAACCGAATGCGATACGATCCCTGGACGTCAGTGCATGGCTTCATGCTTCTACCTGCTCAAGCAGTTCGAGGACGTCAATATCTACCTCAACTCCATCAAGCAGTACCTGTACAACGAGGATGACTTCAATTGGAACTTCGGCATCGCTCTCTGCAACACTGGGTCGCATCAGGAAGCTCTCGAGACTCTGTTACGCGTGCAGCAGGAGGACTACCGTCACGACTACTGCTACGTGAGTTGGCTGACCAGATGCTACATCCTGAATCACAATCCGTCCGCGGCTTGGGATCTGTATCTCAAACTCGACAACTCGGACGATTCCTTCAACCTACTGCAGCTGATTGCGCACGACTGCTACAAAATGGGCGAGTTCCTGTACGCAGCCAAGGCCTTCGACATCCTCGAGCGACTTGATCCAGATCCGGAGTATTGGGAAGGGAAGCGTGGGGCCTGTGTGGGCGTTTTCCAGCGTGCAGTTGCGGGGAAAGCCACACGAGTGGAATTGGAGGAAGTGCTGAGTATCCTCAAGGCGAACAACAACCCGCAGGTCGAGTACATTGTGCGCATCATGAAGAAGTGGGGGGCTGAAAATGGCATCAACGTTTAGCGAGTAAGTGCTGTCATTCTGTCCAAGTTCCTGTAGGGTTAACGTGAGACAGTAACATAACAATTCACTTCGATTTAACCATCGTTACCTTAGTCCATGGCTGCCATTTTACTTGCGGGTCTTGGAACGCACGCGTTGGATAGACCACGCGATCCCAAGTGACGCCACCAGATACATCAGCAGCTTCTTTTCGTGAGGGTTTTTCACCCCACTGCGCCAGCGAAGAATACCGAAGAGAATGGCAACGATACCTAGTTGCTGTAGTCTGTTCAGCCACTTGTTTCTGTTCTTGCGGCGGTTTGGAGACGGGTCCCGGATACTATTGTGTCCCCCATCGGTAGGCACGATCTGGTCCTCAATGACAGGAGTCCTGCACAGCAACGGAGGTGCAAATGAGCTCACATTAACGCCTTCCATAAGGTCAGCATCACTTACAGGTGATTGTAGAGTCCGTGACGACTAGCGGACTTCCGCATCACTGTATCCGACGTCGCACTCCTTGAGACTCCAGTGTTTCCATGAGACGAGGATGAAAGGAACGGGCGTGTGTCCCGCACGAAAGACTGCATATCCGACAGGGAATAATTACGATTCGACTATCCCAGTAAAAAAATGGAGTTAGGAGCTATCACAGAAAACAGGCCTCGCATCAATTCGTCAATTACCTTTGTGGCAACCACCTTTAGTGACTTCAGCAGCGCAATCACGTCAGTATAATCGTCAACAAAGAATTCGGCCTTGGAAGGTTTTTGCCCCACAGTGCACGTAAAGACTTTGTCTACGAAAAGCAGGCCAAGCGTTAGATATTCTACATGTACTCAGCAGCTCGAATCGTACCTTTGGGAATCTCTTGGTGTGCAACCATTTTCTTGAGTTCATCGAACATGAGCTCATCAGCCACGTCGTCTCCAATACACAACACAAAATCGGTCGGGTTTCCATCGACGCGCATCTTGTTCAGCAGGTGTCCGACAATTTTCCCCTTGCCAACACCCTCAGGACGCACTTCGATGTAGTCTTTTCCCTGAATAATGTTCAAAGGCCAGCCCTAGCCAAAACCCATCGTACGTTAGATAGACATATTAGGCACTATGTAGACACTACGCACCTCAAAGACTCCTTCCAAGTGCTCTTTCAATTCAGCCGCCTGCAGTGCCCCAAAGTCGAAATCGGACTTGCCATAGCGGAACAACACAGCGCTTCTCCGGAGCTCCAGCGTGGAGCCGTTCGTGCGGTCAACGTAAAGCTCAATGATCTTCTCTGCCTTCACACGCCATTGCTGATGACCACCGTCCGCCTGCAAAATATCGCCATGTCGTTCCCACGGACGCCCAATGCGAGCATCATTGCCCAGTACCGCTCGTCGGATAAAATACCCATGCTCTGCCACAAGTCCTAAGCCTGGTACACCTCCAAACTTCTGCGTGAGGAGGTCGCAATTGCATCCACTTACAATGAACACTGTGTTCCGGGGATCCTTGCACAATTGCTCAAGGATGGCTAGTGCACTCAGGGGTACGTCGGGCCATCGCACGCCCATTAATTTCGATACATCTGGAGCCAGCGTTCGGTAGTAGTCCAGAAAGATCGCGCGATTCGTGCTCGTACGATACCCTGGTGCAACCTCTTGGTCCGTTAATTTCTGAGTCAAAATCACAGCAATTAGATTAAAGAAAGAGTAGTTTTCGTGCGCTGGTGGGAAGAACACTTACCCGGAACTGTGAGCTGACTTCCATCAGACGGAAATCCAAACCAAAGCCCGTGCCCATGTACACAAACGACTCCTCCTTCTTTCGTGCGTTCACAATATCCGTGAGTACGCACTTGGCCCAACGTCGCGGCGGGTTAGCTGATACAAACTGGAAGTCGCAATTGCGTCGATGTTCCCTTTCGTTCGCTGGCATGTACACGGCATCCCGAAGGGCGTCGATTACTTGGTCGAGCTCCCAGGGATTTACCTTCAAGGCGCCACTCAGCAGACGGCTACTTCCAGAAAACTCACTCATGATCAGAACACCCGGCGACGTTCTACTCAAATGAAAGATAAGCAAAGATGTTAGACGAAAAATTAAATAACATCCAAAGTGCGATCATGTAGTCAGCGTACTTATGCGTGGCAATATACTCGAATGGAGTGGTGTTCAATCCGTCTCGCAATACTGTCGTGATCTGCACATCAGCAACACGCCACAGCGCCACACGTTCCTTGTACGGGAACTCCTCCACCTCTTCGTAGTCCACTACATCTCCCTTCGCGACGTCGCGATACTTGTTGTTGATGGCTTGCACAGCCAACTCGATCTCCTTTTTGCTCTGCATATAATCCGTCACCCGACCGCGCCTATGGATTCCTTTCTGCACCAGCACCCCCTTGCCAATAAAGTCCGGACATCTCGAGAGGAAGCCGTCAAACGCCAGCATCTTTGACGGAATTCCTTTCAACCTCTCGATCGTATCACAGCCAGCAAAGATCTTCTTACCTCGATATTTCTGACGCAGTGCAACGACCAATTCCCGAACATCTTCACTCACCAACGTCTCTTCGATCCTCTGCGCATCAATGGCCATGTGACTGCACGTAACAGCCACTCGTCGACCTCCATACTCAATTCCCAACTGTCCTCTCAAAATCGGCGCATAACTCAGCCCCAAGATCCTTCGACACGCCGACATGAAGTGTCTGGCGTACTCGAACAAGTGGAAACCAATGTGGTCGGCATTCAGCATGCCTCTTAGCAGTTCCTTCCTCATTGACAAGGTCCTAAACACCTCCGACGACGGAAAAGGAACATGCAGGAACAGCCCCACATTGGCAGCTCTCAGCTTCCTGACGATATAACTGGGCGTTAACAGCAAGTGGTAGTCCTGTACCCACACGACGTCTCCCTGTTCATAAAGCTCGCAGATCTTGTGCGCGAACAACTGGTTCACATTGGCGTAAGCTTGCCAGGCAACTTTCTGCCATCCAGGGTTCCACAACTGAGCAGCTGGAGCTAATTGATGTTGAGCCTCGACATCTAGCACCACATCCACCGGACTGTAGACGTCCACCACGTTGTGGAACGTAGGCCAAAGCGTCTGTTTACAGTAGTCTTCGTAGTAAAGTTTCGCCTCTTCAGCTTCTACAAAGACCGGGTAGCAGTTCATATCTTGCAGTAGCAGCTCAACCTCTTGTCGCTCCTCCAATGGGATGTCGATTTCGGCCACGCGGCCTACGAACTTAATGGTGGCGCGCTCCGAGATCTCGTAGTGGGACAGCGTGTTCTGGGACTCGATCATGCGGTCTCCGGCCCATTCTACGCACCATTTGGCGTCGCACTTGTACAAGCGCACGGGTAGGCGATTGGCAGCGATGATCACGGGCGTCTCCGGCGTCCAGGCGTCGCCTGGGGCGTCGACAGCGAGCGCAGGCGGCATGAGCGAGGACGACGACTGGGGTATTGCGTTTATGGAATCGAAAGCTTCAACTAAACCGGGATATAAAAAAGAGAACCTTTGGGAAATAATTTTACTGGAACATTTGATGAATCAATGGTTGCTATGCTGGTAGAGTTTGACTTTAAAGGATTGTAAAATATGATATGTTGGTTTGAATGAGTTGATGTACGAGTCAGAGCTGGTTTGTTGGGTATCACCTTGCTGTAGCACTACGAACGTCGGCACGAAGCTGGAGTGCATTCTTATCGAGTTGTTAAGTTTCTTGACATGTGTATCGCGTTGAAGGCGAGGTAATGTCAAAGTACGTGTCTGTGGTAATAACATCGTTTGAAAGTAGTATTGGCACTAATTTAGTACTAGTACACTGGTGGCGTCGCTTGGCAATGAGCAAGAAGGCCAAGCCGAAGCCCAAGGCGGCAGTCGTGGACGAGAATGTGGTCACACGGCAGATCGTTGCAGCCAACTACGGCAAAGCATGCAAGTACGAAGGAACTGGAACTTTGAATCGGCTTTATAGCCTTTATGGCACTAATTTGAAATGTTTTCCAGAGCTATTGGCGTCCAGGTGAATCCACACGTCAATGAATTCTTTCGGGGCAAAGAAGAAGACGGAGATCTTGTGAATGTTGGTCTTGATCAATTGCAACAACCTCCTAGTGCATCCCTCTGACGAGTTGTCGTCTACAGTTTATCCTCGAAGGTGAAGGTGTGGGAGCTCTCGGTCCAGGCGGCGTTCATGCACTTGCACTGGCCATCATGATATCCTTTCATCTTTTTATATGCACATAGCGATTTGTTTGGTGGTTAATCGGCAGTTCTCCTTGACGGTATCTTTACGGCATCGGCCCAGGGTTTACCAATGGCCCGTACACTCAGTTGCGGTACATTCGCATCTGGAAACAGGAAATCGGGAACGAAGGCACAGCTGCAATTGTACGCCTGTAAGTATTGTGCGTAGTTTACTCAACTGACTTCCTCGTTACTGCTAGACAAGTCTACTACAACCTACATCGGGTGTCAATATCGCGTATCTGGAGCTGCTGGACTGCGAGATCGGAGAGGGCGGGTGCAAGGCTCTGGGTGATATTCTATCGCTACAGAAAGCCCCTGGACTGCTCACACTCAATTTGGACTACAACACTCAGATTGGTGATGCGGGCGTAAATGTACTTGTCGACGCGCTCTTCAGTAACATGGCTCTGAAGGTTTGTGGAGATTTTTTACCTGCTGTATCGATAAAGTGCTGACACCTGTCTTACAGCAACTTCACCTCGACTATTGCGATGTTGGACCGAGCGGTTGCGTCAAACTGGCACAGCTAATCAGTTTACCTACGTGTGCGATCGAGGTGTTGTCGTTAAATGGCAATAACATTGAAGGCGAAGGCTTGCACCACCTTTCGCTTGGACTCGCGCGTTCCCAGAGGCTCGTTTCGCTCAACTTGTCGGACAACGGCATCCGAAATGTACTGTATATTTACTGGACAATGAGGCGATCTGGTCTTCTGACTGTATTGTTCTGTTCACTGCAGAACATCGAGGCGCTTGCAGCCTTCCGAGACGCGCTCATTCGGAGCAAAGCTCTAGCACATGTGGATTTCACCTTCAACTTGATTGAACCAGAGGGAGCAAATATCCTTCTGCCAGCTCTTGCACCGGTAAACTCCGCTCCATTTTCTAAGGTGATACTGTTGGTTGCTCACTTTCTCGACTTCACTGTTGCAGGAGAACGCGAAGCTCCAGTCATTCTTGGTTGACGCCTCCCTTCCAGGAGACCTTTTCCAGCTGCTCAACCGCTCACGCAAAGCTGAAGGCAAAAAGAAGGGCAAGAAAGGAGGCGGAAAGAAGAAAAAGAAATAACTACACCGATAAGGAATAAGTGATGAGAAAGCTTCAGTAGAATGCTGTAGACCAAAAACTCTCCTACTGGCAACAAGTATTCCTGTGTGGATTTTTGAACCACACTAAACGCTATTTTCGAGGAGCTTCAAGAAATGGAGAAGAAGAGAATCCTCCCGCCAAGCGATAAGCTTAGCAAGTACGCGGATGTGGTACTTCGATATTTCCAATACCTCGAGCGCTACCGGCAACAAACATTGCCAAAAGACTGATCAAACACCGAGCTATGGTCGGAAGTGGACTCGCTTGCAGGCGTCTTGACCCTCTTTCATCTCGCTACACAGCTGCGCCGTCTTGAACAGGACGTCGGCTATCAATCCAGACCCAGGTACGACAAGATCCACGACAGAGATCATTCTTTCAACGGAGGAGTCTGGACTTGACAGCGAAATCGACTGTGAAGGAGCGTCGGTTCAAAATATTCTTGGGAGGATCTGGCCACAAACTGATGACTGAGCTTGCCGTTATTCACGAGGAGATTGAGACGCTTTTCAAGATGCTCAACCTTGCTGCTGTGGCATCGATGATGGATTGGAAGCAGCAGTGGGGAGCTGACCGAAAAGCGATGAAAAAGTCTTTGAAAGTCGCACCAGAAGCAGCGTACAAGTGCTTCGTGAGGTGCCAAGTGTCCGAGCTCAATCTGAAGCCATTCTTGACCTAAAATTTGAACTGGAGCAGCGCTGTGACCGGCAAAACAAGGAAATGATACAACTGATGAAAGCGATGCTGAAAACGGTCGTTCAGGCCTCGAAATCGACCGTGGGGAAGGTGCCGCAATGGTTTTTGCCGTCCAATGAGGTCGACACTGACTCAGAGCCGTTTGCCGCCGGTTCTTATGGCTCTGTGTATCGTGGTACATGGGGACCGGGGGCAGCCGTTGTAGTCAAGCGCTTCAACGTGGAGGATAAAGTGGTGAGTGAGCGAGCGCAGCGCAAAATTGAGAGCGAAATCAATATCTGTTACCGTCTGAATCATCCTCACGTTATCAAGATGTATGGAGCTTCTCATGTCAGTTCTCCGCCTTTCATCGTGTGCGAAGACGCGACCAATGGAGACCTCAGTGACTTCCTGGCTCGCTCAGAGGATAATTTCAGCCAGATGTGGCAACTGCTCTATCAAGCAGCTCTAGGGCTGGAGTATATTCACAGTATGGACGTCGTTCACGGCGATCTGAAGCTCAACAACATTTTGGTCGCGTCTAATGGTCAGGCGAAGCTGTCCGACTTCGGGTTAAGTGCTCTGCGGACATGTGCGACGCTTTCTAAGACTTCGGGTGAATCTCAGTCTGGGGGACTACGTTGGCGGTCTCCCGAGTGTCTGAAAAAGCGTCCAACATTTCAATCGGACGTGTATTCCTGCGCAATGTGTATAATTGAAGCTACTACTGGAGAGCCTCCGTTCTCTTTTCTGGATGACGATTCCGTCCGTGACAACCTTAAGAACGGAGAGATCCCAGAGCAACCAGACGAGATGACAGATGAAATGTGGGAGCTGGTGGTCTCTATGACCCACGTAGATCCGAAGAAGCGTCTTTCACTTCGAGATGTGATTTCAAAAGTAAAGAAATTCGCCAGCAATGAAGAATCGCCCAAGAAAAGCGTCTGTGATGACTGTGGATGCGAAGTTGCGGATAGAGCACAATTTTGTTCGGAGTGTGGAGCTCCAACCATTTCTACGGTGACAGTATCGGGGGTATGCAGTACCTGTGGATGTGAACTTTCGAATGAAGCACGATTCTGTTCGACATGTGGAACTTCGGTGCCATTATCGCCGACGACGTCCGAACGTTATCCGGTAGTCAATCTCGGCCAGACCAAGACTCAAATTGTCAGCAACCAATCCTTATTACCTTCTGTGCAGGGGGCACCAGAATTTCTTGAGGACCACGTTTGTGACAAAGCGGATGACGAGAGCACGTTTGCAAAAGCCAAAAGGTTTTTTGGTTTTGGGAAGGGGTTCGACCAAGTTGATGTTGAGGTGCTACAGCCAGAGCCCAGTCTCTTGAGTGACAGCGCTGTAATTGCTTCCCGCGTTCCTCGACATCAAGTGAAAGTCGGAAGTCTAATTAGCGACGGTGCATACGGAGAAATCTACTGGGGGACGTACAATCGAGAAGCTGTAGCGATCAAGACGATGTCTCTGGAAACGCGAAACGATCCACAAAAGGCGGACATCTTCCTGGCGGAGGTAAAAGTGATGGCAGATCTCACCCATCCTCACATCGTACAGTATGTTGGTGTGTCTTGGACATCGCTCGCCGATCTCTGCGTGTTAACTGAGCTGATGAAAGGGGGAGATCTACGTACCATGCTGAAGCATCTCGACTCTGAAGGACACCCTCAGGGAATAAATTACGACAAACTGCGTATCTCCTATCATGTCGCTCAAGCGTTAACTTACCTCCACTCATTCCATCCAGTCCGCCTACACCGAAACTTGAAGTCCAGGAATGTGCTCCTAACCGAGAACTTGGATGCGAAGCTTGCCGACTTTGGCCTTTCACGAGAACTGGAACATTGCGAAATGACTGCCGGTCTCGGGACGGCGCTGTGGATGGCCCCCGAAGTTATGATGGGTGAACGTTACGATGAAAAGATTGACATTTTCTCGTTCGGCGTGGTGCTGTCCGAGTTGGATCTGCAGTCACTGCCATACGCTCGTGCGCGAGCCGACTTGACGTCAGAATGGAAGGTGTTGGAGAAGGTGATGTTTGGTAAATTGCAAGTGGAGTTTTCTCCGGGTTGCCTGGCTTCAGTGGCGAAGTTGGGTAAAGAATGTGTGGCCCTAGATCCCTCATCTCGCCCATCGGCCCCGGTTGTAGCGTATCGTCTACAAACAATCATGAAAAACGCGTTCGGTAAGAGCAATTAGGATTGATTTGGCCCTGAAATCGGCAAGATACCAGCATAAAGTTAATTGCAAGTGACGTTTGTTTGTTGAGGGAGAAATAGGTGTCTTGCCGTCAGTAATTGACAATTATTGTACACCAGTGCCAAATGAGTCGCAGGATCTGACTGATCTGGGCAACCAAAAACAAACTACATCGAAGAAACAAGTTCGGAGTAAGCAGTGTATACTGGAGCATCACAACTTGTAAAACAGCAACAAACACGGTGAGTTAGCTGGCTAAGCAAGAGCTAATTACCTCATACCCTACATCCACCCGGGTGCTACATGTAGCTAGTCTGGCACAGCATGTGAATGGTTAAATATTGACGATGAACGGAGTCCCATTGGGCGAGGACTCGACAAACGTGTGTGGTGGCGCGTTGATAAGATCTGTGGGCTGCGTTTCCTGAATAGTGTCGGTGCGGCGTCGCCATTCAGGTCGCTTCTTCTTGATCTTGGGCGTTCGAGAGCTCCCCACCGAGCGACCGCTGATGGAGGAACTTGTACTGCCATGAAGGGTGCCAACACTGAGAGAGCTAGCGCTTGGGTCGTTGATGTTGATAGAATGGCTGCTTGAACCGAAGTATCCACTGTCGTTGACGCCCATACTTACAGTGCTGCTAGTTGTACTCACACAACTCAACCGACTACTAGCGGAAGTCTCCATGGAGCCATGACGCGACCTCGAACGAGACGTCTTGGAACTCTTTGAGCTTGCGTCCGATGCTCCTAAAATGGCCGGAGAAGCGAGAGACTCGAGTGTTGGGACGTAAGAGAACTCCTCTGCGAAGCTCTCGGCGTCAGAATCCGACTCACTGGCGTGATTTTCGTCCAGAGCAGCAGGCGGTCGACTGAAGTTGCTTCGGCTGTATCCTCCAATAGGTGCAGCAGAAGTAGGCGATTCAAGGTACGAGGACGAAATGGACTGCGACATCGAAGAGGACATTGACGTGCCCAGCTGACTGACGCCTGTAAATCGAGGACCTGTCGGGTCCCAGACTTCCTCGCGGCCAATTCGCTGAAGACTGTTGATAACTTGCTGAATAGTCGGGCGTTCTCGCGGATCCGCTGCCCAGCAGGTCACAATCAGTAGCTTCCAACGCAGTGGACACAGATCCGCGCGAATGTTCGGACGAACTCCCTTGAGCACGAAATCCTCCACTTCGTGATTCCAGCGTGTGTTCTCGAACGGCAGCTTCCCTTCAATGAGCTCCCATAATATGAGCGCGAGACTGTAGATATCCACCTTACTGGTGTAAATGCGCTCGCCCCGCATCACTTCCGGTGCCATCCAACGCGTAGTACCCACGAGTCCAGTCATTTCCACCACCGGGATCTTCGCAGAGCTCCGCGGCTTTGTCTGAGAGGACTGAAGCTGAGCTGCCGACGACACAATTTCTGAGAAGCGAAGAGTTCCGAAATCTGCGATTTTGGCGTGCCATGAGTCATCCACCAACACATTTGGAGATTTTAGGTCGCGGTGAATCATGGGCGGGTTGGCGTTGTGCAAGTACTGGATACCGTGGGAAATACCGAGGGCGAGACGTAACTTGGTTGGCCAGTTCAGATTCTTGACGTCCGGTGTCTGCTGTTTCAATACGTCACGTAGGGATCCACGCGCGCAGTACTCGGAAACAATACAGATCGATCCGCGGTAGAAACCAGCCTCCATGAACAGCACGATGTTCGGGTGGCACAAGCCGCGCATGACTTCAGCTTCGGCTTGAATCTCGACGTTGCAGGCGTGCTGGAACTCGGCTAAGTCAGCGGCACTCTCCAGCGCTGCCAAAACTGCTTTCATCTTCACGGCGACGTTGGCACCTCGCCACTTGCCAAGATAAACTACTGCCACACCCTCTCCAATCTTATCGCCGATCTCTAAGCCCTTTAGCTCGTGGTGAGATGGCGACATCAGCAGCTTCTGGCTTGTATCTCCTGTGTTTCCTCCTCCCATTCCGTTTGCAGTACCTGCTGATCCATTGCCACCTCCACTCATAAATCGACGGCTTCCTAGCCTGTTGAGTCCAGTAGCGTGCTGTCCATCGGCTGAATCATACTGCCCACGAGGGCCTCGAGTCGGCTTTGCCTGGAAGAATTTCAGACACAGCGTCGGCTTGGTGAGGTAAATGACGGCATTGACGAATGGCCACATGGCCAAAATGACTGAGCACGTGTCCATCACTTCGCCTGAGCTGTGGAGTCCAAGGGCCAGATCTGTAACACAGATGGGCCCGACAAAAATGAAGAACGCGATCGTGTAGGACGCCAACTTGGACACGACATAAGCTCCTTTCCTTCGTTCCTGTCTTCTCCACCGTCTCGCGAAATTCAACCAGCAGAACGTAATGATCAGGAAACACCCCACAGCCATGACCTTCCAGATGATCTTGGCAGCGTTCACAAACCCCTTCGTCCCATAGTAGCTTGAGTACAGTTCCAAAACCCAGTAGAACACGACGACCATCCAGATAATCGCATGTGCAATAGCCACGTCGAAACTTGCTCGGTTCCTGCGCTTGGCAATATACAGAGCCAACGTCGCGACCCAACAGAAGCTGGCAACCTGCGAGCACCAGTGCGGTGCTTGCGCCCAAAAGACCAACTGGAAGCTGTTCGCCGTCTTCGGCGCCCATAACTCCACCGCAGTGACTACTGCTCCTGATAAAGAGAAGACAAAGTCTGTGAGGCACATAACGCGTAGAATTCTGGACGCAACGGAGACTCTGGGACGGTCGTCGTCACTCTCGTTCGTCGTCAAGTCCGGTCCCCCCACAGGAGCATACAGAGCGTTCTCCCTCTCTCTCACTAGGAATGAGGCGTGACGGTTGCGTCTGTATTCTTCTGAAGAATTGCTGTGCGTTCCTGTCGTCTGGCCGCTCTGTTGACTGGTGGTGGGCACGTCGTCCGACAGATTCAGCAGCGCTGGGGGCGTAGGCACGTTGGCTTCGCAGCTGCGGGCCGTGTATCGCCTCCGGTGGTCGGCAGCAGCCAGCATGGGCGTCTGCAGTTGCCGACGGGCGCGCTCCTCTTTCTTTAAGGCCACGACCTGCAGAATGTGACGCGAACCTACGAACGCGCTCATCGTCGTGGAGAAGACCTGCGCCACCAGCTTCGCGTACAGGAGCGCCACGTTGCCATAGTCATCGCTCGTGATGCCATCGCCACTGCTGGACATGGCAGCAAGGCGAAGGCGGAAGGTGTCGGGACTGTAGCTCCTCACCTGCGTCCGGCCTATTCTCTACTGTCCTGACCGCGGGAAAGGTGTCGGGGAATGCGGAATGCGACTAAGTACGAATTCGGGCCAGTTGTTATACTTGACGATTGTATGCGTGACGCCTATTTTGTTCGAATCTTCGATAATTTGACTGGCAAAACTTGCCGATGGGTTCTTGATGTCTTATTGCCCTGGTGGTGCAGTAGGTAACTAAGGCTTAGTTTTGCTTCGTTGGGTACCGCGAAGAGGTCGATACCGTTAGCGTCGGCCTCTGCGTGTGGACGATGAGCGAGAGGTGCCACTGAATTGACTCAAAGCAACGGCTGCTGTCACTGCCCAAGATTTGCCTCGTGGCGTCGACACTCTGTCCGCAATCAACTCTCGATGCTTGTCAAGTGCGTCAACTTGACATGCTATTTTAGGCGTCCTACACATTTTGACAAACTTTACTTTTCGTGAGAAACTTTCTTCTTGATGTCTTTAGGCAAATGCTACATGTGCCGTTGTGCAGCTACGCAGGAGGCGGGTACTGGATGAAGATGCCGGTTTCGTTGCTGTTGTAGTTGTTCGGTGGTTCCTCTTGGTGCAGGACGAGCGCACTGATGTGGAACGTGTGGAGTGGTCGGCGCATTCGATCGTCCGGATCATCCAGCATGCAGTCCAGAAAGAGTCTCGGGAAGCGTTGATCCACGAGCAGCACCTTGGCGATGTCCTCCACGCCCAGATCGCGCTGGATGACGCCTTTCGTACGGCGACCGGCTACGACAATGCAAAGCGCACCAATGAGCACGAAAACGCTTCCAGCGATGGAAATCAGAGCCGACGGAAGAGGAATTTGCGCTTCCAGAGTCACGTGCGTGCTGCTTCCTGCGAAGTTGAGCGTTCGAGATCCGTTCACGCTCTGCCTCTCCTCCCGTACGACCGCGTTCTGGAAAAGCAGGAACACCGCCGCCGTGTAGGACTCTTGCAGACCGAAGCTCATGTACCAGTGGTTCTGTTCAACTTGCGTCGCAAACACATCCACACTGGTGGAACACTGACCGTCGAGGTCTCCGCTGTAATTACGAACATTGCGTCGAAACAGGAGATCTCCTTGCATGTCGTTTGGTGTGGTTACCATTGCCAACGGGGTCCATCGCGAGTAAAGACCGTCGAACTCGCCCAGTACGTCGACAGGGAGGTGATTTTCTCCAACCACAAGGTGTTGCGTTGACGAAGCGTTGTCAAGGAGGAAGCTGAGTCCCATGCAGGCGCTGGTGTTTCCTACCGGTACTCCGCAGGCAGCATTGAAGTCGCTAGACAGATCCGTCGTGCGCCAAGACAGCCGTCCCAGGGTAATTGTGTGGAAGCGCTTCATGTTCGTCGCCTTTACAACGCGCGAAGAATTGCTTGAAGCCTCGACTGTCACATCATCCGCGACTACCCGACGGCCAAAGCTGTAAACTAACAGTGACGTAGTGGATCGACGAGTGCAACCAGCCCCGTGCAGGTAGTTCTCTGTCATATACTCGGTGTTATCTTCAAACACGCAGGCTGCAAAGGCCTGGATCTGGGGCTCCACATTCCACTGCGTGTAGTCGGTTTCTCCGAGCGTCGCCGTCGCCGCGAATGAATTCCCAGGTGGCGGTATCAAACACGCTGTCTCACCACAGTCCGTAATGGAGCTGAGGCTGTAGGCAAGAGACGAGCTTGACCTTGAGGCAGACGTTGAAGCAGATGCCGCAGCGGCACTGGTCGATCTGTTGCCGGCTATGGCGTGCTCATCAAACGCGATCTCAATCGTGACGGCATCGAACGCAATGTTGGGCGACAACGTCACTCGTGATGCGTTGAAGGACGTTGCGTTGGTGTCGAACGCCAGGCCGAGACGCGATGACTGGTCGTTGAGAGTCTGTCGGAGCATGGCGCTTGCTGCCACTTGAAACTCGACCTCGGTAGTGGAGTTTCCTCGCTCTCGCCACGAAGTTAGCTCTTCCTGGAATTGAGACAACGAGCTGTTCTCCAGGTATGAGATTCCCTCCCAAGCTAGCAGCGTCTGCGAGAAGAACATCGCGTAGAGTAGCAGGTTACCCGACAGAGTCGCATTGAATCCTTCAATGGCAGTTCCGTTGCCGCCTGCTTCACCGACGGCTGTGTGTAAGGAGAACTCGGTTTTGCGGGCATCCGGCAGCAGGTCAATGAGCCAGTCGTTAGCGAAGAACGCGTAAGTCGTGGCAATGTTGGGCCATCCACCGCGACCTTGGCACACGCTCTCAGTCGTCTTGATATACGCCGGCAGGATTGCAGTACGTAGCAGTGTTTCGACCGTAGGTCGTATCGAGAACGCCAAGTCGCTGCTGATTACAGTCGATCCCGACGAAGAAGCCGACGACAAGTCTGACGTGACTATCAAAGGTTCCAACACCGGATCCAACTGCTGGACGTTGAGCGTACTAAACGCACCAGTGAGCAATGCTGTAAGAGCTCCTTGAGCGCAGAACTGTAGAGCTCTCCAACCTACCGAATCATTCTGCAGACTGTTCCGCGGCGAAAGCACCAGACTCAACACCGGCACGAAAAACGCTAGTGCCATCTCAAACGGTTTAGCCAGCATCGCCGCAGCTGTACCCGTGTAGAAATTGTACTCGTTCAGCTCATTCACGGACGCCACGGAGTCACGAGAACCGACAGGAACTCCCTCAGAGAAGATCCCAACCAGCATAAGCAGCACTGCAACAAAAACAGCAGCTCCAGCTAACAGCCGAACATCACGGACACGTATCAGTAGTGGCATCTTGGCCTTTTGCTCTCCGAGAATCGCAGTTTGACGCAGCGACGACGACACCGTCCAATTGCTGGGATCAGCACTTCGAGGCGGCGGAGGAGTGTGCATCGACGCGTAGCAGTTTTGACTGAAGTCGCTACTGCAATTGAACATGTCGAAGGACAAGTTGTCCTTGTCCTGCAGCGATATCTCCTCCATAGCTCGACAGATGCACCTTCCGGAAAATAGCTCCTGGAAGTTGCCTTTTCCAGACTAAAAAAGGTAAGTTGAAGTGCACAAAACTCAAAATTCCTGTTCCATCATGTCTATATCACAAAATTACCACGAAATATGACCGAGGATCAGGACGCCTCTAGCCTCCGCCCCCGGCTTCCTCCTCGCTCCAGCAGCTCTCTAACGACCGCTTGGCTTCCTCAAGCCCTCGCTCTATGTGTAGTACGTGTCTGTAGCCAATCTACGGCGAAATCTCGCTCTATAGGCGTCGAAAACGCTGCTCAAACACCCTTCGTGGAATACTCCGTTCCCCCATTGGACTCTGAAGCCTTGATATTGACTGAACAGCAACTAATAAGCTGCGGCTATCTATTGGCATCTTCGATTGATACGTCTATGGGCTTAAATGGCAGCAAGCTAAGCTTCGGATTTGAAGACGAGGCCGATGAAGCTGTGGACGAGGTCTCAAGAGACGAAGAGGAGGACGAGGAGCTCTACAGTCGGGAGATGCAGGCGTCTGATTCTGAGCCAAAATCTACAGGTATTTTCTTTTGTTTGGTCAAAGGTGAAGACTCGAAGAGACGAACTGTGGTGGGGATCGCCTTCCCAGAGTCCAAGAAGAAGAAGAAGGGACATAGGTTCTTGATGCTGCTAATGACTCCTAACAAGTCGGAGCGTTTGACGGGTTTGGGAGGGTTACGAGCCCAATTGCGAGTGCTGGCGGACAGTATATTTGCTGGAGAGCAGAAAGGGGCTTTCGAAGAGATTGAGGCGTTCTACAAGACACTGGGGAATGATCGGGTGTTGATGAACGGACCTCTTCCGAATGCAGCGATGATTCGTCGCCTTGGAGGAAGCGATGTGGTAGCCACACTGCATGCGTTGTTGCTACAAGGGAGAGTGGTATGCTATTCGTCCAGTGCTAGCGCGGCGTCAGCTGCGGTGGTGGCTCTATTGGCGATGCTACCGGTGCAATTGGCACATTCATTGCTGCGAGAGCACGGTGGAGTTTTTACTGTGCAGCCGTGCTGTGATTTGAAAGCGGGGAAGGATATATTCAGTGGCAATGGAGGATGCCTGCTCGGGACAAGCAACTTGCTGTTGGTGAAGGCTGAGAACGCACAGCTTGATATCGTGCTGGATCTGGATGCAGGCGAGGTCACGGCACACCCAACAGCAACAAGTGAGCGCGCATTTGCACTCGGTACGAAATCACTAGCGTTGGCTGATGATCTGACACGACGGTTTACGGACCCAGTAGCTCCGATGCACATGCAAGTAACAGGTCAGCGAACTCGCGATAATGAATGGGTGTTGACCCAGTGTCGCTTGTACTTTGAAGAGCTACTAGAAGCTGAAGTGGTTGCCAGTCTTCACGCGGACAACGAGGAAGAAAATGGCAGTCCTGTGGAGATGAACTCTGGAATTGGCGACTTGTTTCCGGTGTCGTTCCTCTCTATGGTTGAGGAAATAGCAGGACCTGTGCTTAGTAGCTTGGTTCAGGCGGATGAGGATGATGAGCCTCCTAATCCTCGCTCTGCCTTTTGCTCAGACTATGGCTGGAGCTGGACTCTCTCGTGGCAGTCTACTAGCAACTACTCGAACTGGCTGGAACACGAGCTACGCCAACGTCGAAATACAAGTGACTCAAGTGTGCCAACTCGAACACGGAGACCTCCACCCCATGAAGGCCACGCAGCATACACTTATTTGAGTGGTGATGAATACGAGGGCGACTTCTTTGAAGGCAAGCGTGAAGGATTCGGCGTCTATGTTGAGCGGGCAACAGGCAATCAGTATGACGGCGGTTGGCTTAACGACGAGCGGCATGGAAAGGGGATGCTGACTTCAAAAGCGAGTGGTGGATATATCTACGACGGCGAGTGGGAGCATGATATGCGCTGTGGACAGGGGCACAGCACCCGACGAGGAGGTGGAGGTACGCGTGGAGGAGAAAGCTACACAGGTCAGTGGCGAGCTAACCGCTTTCACGGCCGGGGCGTGTACGTTAATGAAGAGGGCGATGTATACGATGGAGAGTGGTGCGATGGCATAAGACACGGAGCTGGTAAGCTAGCAGTTGCGAATCCTACGAAGACGAAACCTGGTGAAACTGGAGGGGCCGTGGAGTATGTTGGTGAATGGGTAGAAGGAAAATTCCATGGCATCGGTTCTTGCAAATACGTCGATGGCTCCGAGTATTCTGGCGCTTTCTATCATGGGCGACGGCATGGAAATGGCATCCTCATTTTGGCATCAGGAGACCGATATGAAGGCCAGTGGTGGCAAGGTTTGCGTCACGGTCAAGGTGTTTCCTTTTCCAAAGCCTCGGGAACGACGCGTGAAGGGACTTGGAAACGCGGGGTTGAGATCAGTGATGGAGATTGGCTGATCACATTTGCCAACGGCGACAAATATTCCGGTGCTTGTCGTCATAAGAAGCCGTGGGGTAAAGGCACTTGCAAATTTGCCAACGGCGCTGTATACACCGGAGAATGGGCAGATGGTCTTCGTGAAGGGCGTGGGATTTGTGTGAACCCGGACGGAACGATCCTCGAGGGTGAGTGGCAGCACAGTGTTTTTGTGAAGGCTATACGCTCTCCTCTTGTAGATGTTTCGCTGTCGTCGACTTCTCCTCCGCCATCGCCAAAGCGCTCGTCTGTTACAAACAGTGGAGAAGCAGCACACCCCATGGACGGCACTCATCGATATGTTTACCGAAATGGAGATGTGTACGAAGGAGGATTCGTAGAGAGGCATCGAGACGGCTTTGGTATCTTCACTGAACGTGCTACGGGCAGCACTTACGAAGGGCAGTGGGTGCACGATGTTCGTCATGGGAGTGGAGTACTGACTTCGGGCTCCAAGGATTTTATCTATGACGGGGTTTGGGAAGAAGACGTACGCTGTGGGTATGGCCACTGTGTGATCAGTGGTGGACGCGAGACGTACAGCGGCCAGTGGCGAGCAAATTCCTTTCACGGAACAGGAAAGTATACCGACGCTGAAGGTAGCATCTACGAAGGTGAATTCGTGAGAGGCAAGAAGCATGGCGTCGGAAAGTTGGTCGCCTCCATTGCAGAGGCGGAGTCAGATTCTACCACTCAGCATCAAACAGAACAATACTCTGGAGAGTGGCGCGATGGCTGCCGTGAAGGCTTAGGAGACGCTGTTTTTGCCGATGGATCGATCTATTCAGGACAGTGGAAAAACGATGTTCAAGACGGTGAAGGAACTTTCACAACTACCAAAGGTGATCGCTATGTGGGGCAATGGCACCGTGGCTCTCGAGAAGGAGCTGGTGTGCTTACAATTGGAAGTTCTGGTATCATAAAGGAAGGTCAGTGGTGTCGTGACGAGCCCATGGACGGCGAGTGGACAATCACGTTCCCAGACGGGAGTAAATTCACTGGAGAATGTGTTGGTGGACGGCCACACGGAAGAGGGATCTGCAAATACGCTAGTGGCGACTTGTATGACGGCATGTGGGTGAATGGCAAACGTCATGGTGCAGGGTCTGGCTTCTTCACAAACGGAGAGAGCTTTGTGGGTCAGTGGGAAAACAACCACGTAGCCTTGAATGGCCAAGGCAAGTTGACGCTAGCGGATGGAACAGTTCACGTGTATGACAATTGATCCAAATGTTTCTCATCAATTCGATGCTGAATTATGAGTGGTGATATTTTTACTTTCTTTAGCAAAACAAAAAACAGCCACCCAATCAGAGCCCAACTTGAAATTCCTCTTCCAATCGCGATATGAGATGATCGCTGGGTGGCCTCGTGACCGGTAGAGCTGAACGTGAATCCCAAGCCAGGTTCGTGCATGTTCACTATCGAATTTGCACTCCCCCGCCACAACCGTCTCAACACGATCGGTGGTTAGAAAAATCTTTACGACTATCGAAATTGATGCAAGTTCCACGTCTCACCGATGAAGAGTTCCCGACCAAGGGCCCCGATACGTTTCATGAGCATGTTACGTCGACAACGCAGCGTGAATCTTCCCCAGCGGTGGAGGTGCGGTTCGAGAACTTGTCCATCTCAGCGGACATCGTCGTGAAAGACGAAACGCAACTGAAAGCGGAACTTCCTTCGTTACCGAATGTCGTGAAGATGGAAGTGCTTCGACTGAGTGCCAAGAACCACGTGGTCAAGAAGCAGATCCTGCGGAATCTGAGTGGCGTGCTCAAACGAGGAACCATGACGCTCGTGTTGGGTCAACCAGGGTCTGGTAAATCCGCCTTCATGAAATATTTGAGTGGGAGATTTCCGATGACGAGCAACATTTCAATGGAAGGGAACGTGACGTACAACGGTAAAGATCACCGTGGATTGAGAAGCAAACTACCGCAAATTGCTTCGTACGTGGATCAACACGACAATCACTACCCGGCGCTGACAGTGAAGGAGACGCTTGAATTCGCGTACGATTGCACCGGTGCACAGCCCTCAAAGCGTGATGAACATTGTGGCACACAGAAGTCTCGCCCGGACGTCGTCATCCGGCAGCTCGGCCTTGAAAATTGCCAGAATACGGTGGTAGGAGATGCGATGCTCCGTGGTGTGTCAGGTGGAGAGCGCAAACGCGTAACTACTGGCGAGATGGCGTTCGGCAAGCAGCCTGTGCTCATGCTGGACGAGATCAGCACGGGCTTGGACAGTGCCACGACTTTCGACGTCATCTCGACACAACGTAACCTCGCCAAGGAATTCAACAAGACGGTGGTGATTTCGTTGCTACAGCCATCGCCTCAAGTGTTTAACCTCTTCGACGACGTATTACTGCTGAACGACGGGTATGTGATGTATCATGGCCCACGGGCAGAGGTGATCAAGTACTTCGAGGATCTCGGTTTTCGGTGTCCTCGAAGCAGCGATGTGGCAGATTTCTTGATGGATTTGGGGACAGACAAGCAGCGTCCATACGAGACGGGTGCGGTTCCGACGAAAGCAAGTGAATTCGCTGAGCGGTTTACGCTCTCGAACATCCATTTGCGAACGATAGATACGCTGTCTTCTGCATTGGAGCCTTCATACTTCGAAAACGTACCAGAATTCAACCAAGGCTTCTGGAGCAACAGTTCGACTCTTGTGAAGCGTCAGCTTAAGGTGTTTTCCCGTGACCGAGGTCTGCTTGGAAGTCGCATCCTGATGTCACTCGTGCTTGGGCTACTGAATGCGAGTACATTTTACCAATTCGACGAGGTGGACTCGCAGCTTGTTGTGGGCCTGGGCTTCGTTGTTGTCAGCTTTGTGACGATCGGCCAGTCTGTCCAAGTTCCAGCGTTTATCGCTATTCGAGACGTGTTTAAGAAGCAGCGCCGTGCCAATTTCTTCCGCACTTCGTCGTTTGTTCTGGCGACTTCTGCCAGTCAGGCCCCTCTGGCCGTGATTGAGACGCTGATTTTCGGATCGATCATCTACTGGATGTGCGGCTTCGTCTCGACGATCCAGTGCTTCTTCCTGTTTGAACTACTGCTTTTTCTCACGAGTATGGTGCTTGGCGCGTGGTTCTTCTTTCTGGCGGTTGTCTGTCCGGATCTGAATGTGGCGAACGCGATCTCAATGCTCTCGGACTTGTTGTTTTCGATCTACTCCGGGTTTGTGATTACGAAAGGGGAAATTCCGGTGTACTTGATTTGGATTTACTGGATCAGTCCGTTAACTTGGGCCATTCGAGCGATTGCAGTGAACCAGTACACGCACTCGTCCTTCAATGTGTGTGTCTATCGGGGCGTGGATTATTGCGAGAAATATGGCATGACAATGGGTGGATATTCGCTGAGCTCGTTCGAAGTGCAGACGGAGAGATATTGGTTATGGCTTGGCATTGTCGTCTTGGTAGCCACCTACGTAGTCTTCATGGCAATGGCATGGCTTGTGTTGGAATACTGGTGCTACGAGAGCATGCCCAATGTATCCTTAACTATGGAGAACGACACGAGTGCAGATGATGTTGCTTTAAAGCCCTACACCCTTGCCGCAACACCAAGAAACACCGAGCTGCGAGTTGGAATTCCATCTAATCCCCCAGAGTTTGTCCCTGTGACATTGGCCTTCAAAGACTTGCAGTATTCAGTCCCAGACCCGAATAATCCTAAAGCCAGCATTGAGTTGCTCAAAAGTGTAAGTGGATTCGCTCAACCGAGTACTATCACCGCACTCATGGGGTCTTCGGGAGCTGGTAAAACGACATTGATGGACGTAATTGCTGGACGAAAAAGAGGTGGTCAAGTCCAGGGAGAGATCTTGCTCAATGGGCACCCAGCCACGGAACTTGCCATTCGACGAGTTACCGGTTACTGTGAGCAGGTGGATATTCACTCGGATGCTTCTACCTTTCGTGAAGCCTTGACTTTCAGTGCATTCCTGCGCCAGGATGCCAACATACCGAGCAGCCAGAAGCTTGACTCGGCCAGCCAGTGCTTGGATCTGCTGGATCTGTACTCGATCGCTGATCAGATTATCCGGGGTAGTTCTACTGAGCAGATGAAGCGTCTTACAATCGGTGTGGAGCTTGCAGCACAACCCAGCGTGCTGTTCTTGGACGAACCTACGAGTGGACTGGATGCTCGCTCTGCCAAGCTCATCATGGACGGAGTGCGGAAGGTAGCGGACACTGGCCGCACCATTGTGTGTACGATTCACCAGCCATCAATGGAAGTGTTTAGCGTGTTCGACAGTCTGTTGTTGCTGAAACGCGGTGGTGTGATGGTTTTCTTCGGAGACTTGGGAGAGAAGGCGTCGAACCTGATCAACTACTTCGAGGCCATCGACGGTGTGGCGAAGTTGGAAGACAGTTACAATCCAGCCACATGGATGTTGGAGGTGATCGGTACCGGTGTGAGAGCCAACACCAAAGACAAGCTTGATTTTGTGTCAGTTTTCAAGTCCAGCGAGTACTTCCGTCGTCTGCACAAATTCTTAAACCAAGAAGGTGTGACGCGACCTTCATCTTCAATCCAGCCACTTGCGTTTACCAAGAAACGAGCTGCCAGAAACTCAACCCAAGCGAAGTTCATCCTTAAGCGCTTCTTCGACCTGTATTGGCGAACGCCATCGTACAACCTGACGAGGTTCATCGTGTCCATCATTCTCGGAGTGTTTTTTGGAATTACTTTCATCGGCTCAGACTTTTCGTCGTATCAGGGTATCAACTCTGGTCTGGGAACGACCTACCTGACGACGTCGTTCATCACCTACATCACATTCAACGCTGTGCTGCCGATTTGTTATCACGAACGAGCTTCATTTTACCGTGAACGGTCCTCCGAGACGTACAGCGCTTTCTGGTACTTCGTGGCTTCGACGATCGTGGAGATTCCGTACTGCCTCGGAGCCAGCTTCATCTTCCTGGCAATCTACTTCCCTTTGGTAGGGTTTACTGGAGTCTCGAAGTTCATTTCGTATTGGATCAACCTTTCCATGCTGGTGCTGGTACAAGCGTATTTCGGACAGCTCCTGGCATTTTCTTTTCCTCGTATCGAAGTGGCGTCGGTCTTCACTGTCATTGTCGGATCCATCTGCACGTTGTTCACGGGGTTCAATCCGCCAGCCAGCTCCATTCCCCAAGGCTACCAGTGGCTGCACCACTTCGTTCCGCACAAGCGTACATTCGCCAGTTTATCTGCAATTGGTTTCGGAGATTGTTCGGAAGGAGGTTGTCAGATAATGTCCAACACTCCTCCAAGCTTAGCCGAAGGAAGCACCGTGAGGGAGTATATGGAGACCATATTTGAGGTGAAGCATGACGACATCTGGACGAACTTCGCGATCGTGGCGTTATGGGCTGTAGGGCTTCGCCTTCTTGCTCTAGCAGCTCTCCGTTTCATTAACTACCAGAAACGGTAATTACCCTTTTTGAGGATTTATGGTCCATAATATGGAAATTTAGGGAGCCATAAACCTTATGTAATGAATGCCGTATGCACTACTGTAGTTCTGTACCCACTTCCTGGTGCATCAGATGTAACCGCCCCGGATCAGAATTTTCATCCATAGTAAAGGTCAGTGCGGAAAAGAGAGCAAGTCTTCAATTTGCTCGACGAGGCGTCTTTCGACATGGAGGCCCCCAGCGAAGACGACGCGTCTACAGCTCCCCAAACTGCGCCCACATGTAGCCAAGATGCCAGCGCATCCAACGCCACCTCTGAGGCCTCCAACAAGGCTCTGGATCCCACACAATTACCCTCCCAGTCTTCTGATACGACAGATACAAAACTCAGTCTTCTGGAGCGCCAACTGGAGCGCGAAATGCAGAAGAGAAGACCGGACCACTTTGTAATTGGCGTAACCTGTCGTTCCCTCGGCGAGGTGCCCTCAGCTCTCCGTTCCCAGGTCTGGAAGGAGCTTTTGGGCGTCGCTCGCAGTGAACGGCTGTACTTGGACCAGAGCATTTTACAGGTGGAGGAAGACCTGGACAACCAGCGTGTTATCGCTGCTGATGCCTCAAGAACCAGAGGCAATGAGCCTCGCTTCCAGCAGCCTGAAACAGTAGAGCTGGTGGTAAAATTGCTCACGTACTACTGCAAGTGCCGCAGTATCAGATACAAACAGGGCATGAACGAGGTGCTAGCCCCCTTCTTGCTGCTTACAGAACGGAGAGAAGGTTCGGAAGAGAGCGTTCCATTGGCTGAAGGCGTCGTGTTCCAGTGCTTCTACGCTCTCATCGACAAGTTCCTGCCCCATGTGTTCGTGGACAAGGAGTTCCGGTCTTTGCAGTGTTCGTTCCAGCTCTACCGACTGCTGATGTTGTATCACGACCCCGAACTGTGCCAGTATCTGGACCAACACGACATGACGCCGGAACTTTACGTGACGCCGTGGTTTATGACGCTTTTTGCAAGATCGCTACCACCGGAATTCGTTTTTTACCTCTGGGATTTTTTCCTGCTGGAAGAAGACCCGTACTTACTGCACTTTGTAGCCTACGCTCTGGTGGCAGCGAACCGGGGTAAAGTCTTCGAAGCGGACATTGCAATGCTGCCGCAGGTGCTGAGTTCTTTGACGTTTTCGTCGAGGGACGAGTTAGAACAAGTTTGTTCCAGTGCTCTTGCGATTTCAGAGTCCACACCAAGGTCGTTTAAGCGAGATTTGTACTCGGTGTGTTATGGAGGCTTTACGGACGCCATGGTTCCATTTCTGGATCAGTTGTACGCATGCTCGAGTTTGCAAGTGTATCCGGAGGAACTTGTGCGTAATTTACTTGATCGATTGGCAACGAAGCGGACTTCAGTGCTGGCACCGGCTGCTGTAGCAATCCAAGAAGAACTGACAAGCGCTGATGGCTCACTTGACCCGTTGCTCTCACCGAACGACACCCAGGCCCCTCAGTTGTATCCATCTGGAAGCGACGACGGAGAGGAAGCGGTAGCGCTCAAGTTTATTGTGCTGGACTGTCGTCCTGTGGAGGAGTACCACAAGTCGCACTTGAGCCTCTCGCACCACATCGACCCAAGCATCATGGAGCGACCAGACGCTCTTGATGGACTCATAAAGGGTTTCTCGCACATGAAAGGCTGTCATTTTTGTTTTGTCGGGCCTTCTGTGGACTCCACGCCTGCACTTCCGAGGTCTTTGTCGAACAACGGGGCACTGAATACGATCGTGCGTTTAGCCAGAGTCATTTCCAACGACAAGTCTGCTCACGAGTCGGTTCAGAAGACAATTGAAGTCACAGTGGCAGCAGAAGTTGCAGGAGGGACACTGCTATCGTCGGCACCACCTATTGAGCCCGTAACGTTATCTCGCAAGCAGAGTCCTGGAGAACCTGGCGCATTAGCCAGTGAGATCGGCAGTAATGGGGCATCCAAGGTTCATGCAGAGCACGTGTCTGTGACGCGACTCGTGCAGCTTTTCTTGCAGAAGGAGTTCAAGTATGTTAGCCGTCTCGATGGAGGGTTTGATGAGCTGGAGAAGAACATCCGGAGCATGGACGCTTTTGCACAGGAACAACTTCTCGTATCGTCGCCGTTACCTCCACCATCCTCTGAAGAGGTGACAGTGTCACCTGAATCAAGTGGAAGCTCATCCGCTGGAAGTTTTAATCTGCTCGCAAAAATTGGCTTGAGCCGTTCGCGCGCACCCTCACAAGATGATTTTGTGGCTGAAGTCACTACCAGCGTACGCAGTGACGTGTCCGAGAGTAGCAGCCGCTCTACTACTGTTAGTGTAACTACAGTTGCGTCTGCCTCATCATCGTCCGCCAAAGAAGTGAAAAAGAAGACAAAGATCACCACCAGTTCAGCGGTATCAACGCTATCGCAACGCCTCATGCTTCTGAAAGCAGCCGCAAAAGATGTCGTGTCTTCAACTTCGAGCTCGTTAGCCCGAACCAATAGCAACGCATCGGCTGAGGCAAATGAGGTCGAAGAAACTCACACTGAGAGTGACGAAGGGTGGGTTGAAGTCCGTCTCAAGACCGATGAACCAGCAGAAAAGAGTGGTGGAAAAACAACCGACGTCGAGTTACAGCCTGGACCAATCGGGATCCTGTTTCAGAAGTCTACTACGTCGAAGATTTTCCAGGCCGTCGTTGATAGCGTGGTTCCCGACAGCCAAGCGTCTGCCACGGGGCTGATTAATACCGGAGATTTACTCGTTGCGATCAACGGAGAGAGTTTGGAGGACGTGGCTTTTCTCACTGTTATCGAGCGTGTCATCGAAGCATCTCGACCAGTGGTGCTACGGTTTCTCACCCCGCTTAGTACGCAAAAGGACAAAACTGCCACTGTCTCGGACATTCCGCCACTCGCGCCCACACTGGTAAGCTCGACAAGGCACTCTATCTGCATCACGTGGGATAAACTACCCGTTTCAGTCGCGCCATCGACGGTAGCACGCTACCAGCTGCAGTTTGCGAAGCAGTCTGGCGATGACTTTAATCCGTGGCTGCAGGTCTCGATGAAACAGGAAGGGACAACAGCAGAGGTGGATACTACCGGTGTTACCGACCAGACGAACGGAACGATGGTTGGCCTAGAACCTGGTGAATCGCTGGTATTTCGAGTGCGTTGTGGAGATGGACAACGATGGGGCCCTTATAGTCTGTCTAGTGGCTCGATGAGGACCCAGGCTGCAGGAGAGTCGAGCGCTACGTCAGGTACCGTGACACCGACGGCTGTGGACCAAGAATCCTTGACGACAGCGGTCTTCCTCCCTGGTGTCTGCCCTGAGTATGTCGAGCGAGGCCGATTTTTCTATCGCGTGCTTTTGGCGTTGCGAGCACGTCGTCGACCTGATTTCAATGCAGAAAAGCTGGATATTGTACTGGAGAGAGGTCTTGTGATCAGGGGCTCGGAGAGGCTGGTGTGTCCTGGTAGTAACCAGATTTTCGTCCGGTTGGCTTTTGGAGAAATCGATGATGTGGCAGGCCAAGACAGAGAGTTTGAAGGTGCTGGTGGGGAGCTCATGTTGCTTCGTAATGGCCAGAGAGAAGCTGATGATGATGCTGATGGGATATGGGCTTTTGAAAATACGCCTGATGGTGACGTCGTCCTTGAGCGGATTCCGGAATCTACTGTCGAAGCAGCTGGGCCGTCTTTACAAGAGCAAGCCAAGTCCATGGTGCAGTCATTCCTCAATTCAAGTGGTATTAATTCTGCAAGTGCCACAAGTGGAAATCTGGGTGACAATACCAATTCCAACAGCGCTGGGTCAATCAGCTCCATGGGTTCTACTGCAGCAAGTACTAGCAGTGGCAACAGTGCGCCAGTGTCTTCGCACAGTCCTGTTGCGCCGCGTGTTCTACAGGTATTTGCTGCATCAAGCTCAGACATTGTCGTCACTTGGGATCCAGTGAACGATGTAGGTGTGACCAAGTACCAGATCCAATACGTAAAGGACCGTCTGGCTTCGATGTGGTGGACTGTGAAACCCGATATTGATGCTGATACTCTGAAATTCTCGGTCTCGGGATTGCAGCCGAACACGCCGTACCTGTTCCGTGTCCGCAGTGGCACTGATGACAAGTGGAGTCCATACAGCGAGTCAAGCGAGAGCTGCCGTACACTTCAAAGCGGAAAAGTATCGGCGAACAACTCTTCCGGTGACGAAGACGAAAAAACGTCCGTCACTCGTCGACCTTCAAACAGCAACGGAAAAGCTCCAACTTCGCAGGCTCCAATGCGAACTGGAAGCATTTTAGATAAAGCTGTTGCCGTAGCTTCCCGACTCAGGAGACGGTCGAATTCTTCGAACAACCACCAGGCGGAGAGTCAACCTGATGAGGCGCCTTTGAACAACAAAGAAGATGACGACGAGGCCCAGCAGCATGAGGACGAAAAAGAAGACGCGCTAGAACTACCTTCGTCCCGTGAAGTAAACTTGGCGAGCTGGAAATCGTCCCCCAGTGACGCACACAAGGACTTTCGATTCTACCATGCGACCAAGTTTGAAGAGCAGGATGAAGATTCTCATCGGCAGTTAAGCCGACTGGGAGACCGGGAACTGGTTGTGACGCCTTCGATGCTGGTCGTACTCAATGTGATGGCGTCGTCGCGCGAAGGCTTTGCTCGCGTGGAAGAATGGCGGTCTTTAGCTTCGTTGACTCAGGTTGCCGAACGCGAAGATCTGGAGAACGCGCTCGTCTTCCGCTTTAAAGTAGGGCGCTTTTGAATGATGTGGTTGTACTGTATGAAGGTGATCTAACGCAGCAATTTATCTTGTAGGATCAAAGTGAGACAAAACCAGACTCGACTGATGACATGCACCAAAGTGATCAGCTAATTGTCGTTGTCGATGGAGCTAAGACGTGCGCGGATGTTGTACAGAAGTACCATGCGCAGGTCCTTGAGGGATAACTGCACTAATTGGTGAGTGCGAGGAAATGTTGAGGCTGAAACTATATGTAGATGCGTGCTCATTGAGAAATCATGTACGAAAACAAATACTAAAGAATTGATAGACGTTTCACTCCTCCATAGTCATGTTAGGGTGATTCGCTGGAGCTGTTTGAAGAAGATCTCAACGTTTGCAGAGCGAGCAAGGTACGCGCCACTTGACGTTGAAACTTGAGTTTCGTAGGAGCCAGCCGTGCACAAAGTCGAAAGAAAGATAGCGCAGTCCAGTACTCATCCATCCGAAGACTTGTCAGCTGAACCATTGCCAACGGGTTAGAATCAAACACTTTGAAGACGCACGCAAAACCAGAAACGTACCCCAAGAAGATAAAAGACAGCCACGTCATCCAAGCTGACGTCCAGCTGAGTCTCATCTCGCCAGGGCTGCAGCACGTCCAGTACGCTGTCGAATGCTTCCAGTTCTGCAGCAAGTGAACAGGTTAGTGCAAGTCACACACGCAGAAGGGATCTCGGGCTTACCGTAGAACCAGCGTGCAAGTTGCAGGCGTATCACCCTCGTAGTGACATCCGTTTCCGTCTGCTGTTCCATGTGGTAAAACGTCCTCCAAGCTTTAACCCCTGCTTCAACTAGAAGGCGTTGATAGTGCTCCGACGTGTTGTCTTCTCGCTGCAACCGGTCCAGCAATTCCCACTGCAACACAGCGAACAAGTCGAAGTCCCATCCAGTTTGTGCCAGCAGAGCAAAAAGCGTATCAGCCGAGAAGCAACGAGCACCGTCGTCGAAGCTCATCATTCCCCACAGCAAGTCGCAATCTCCAGGTGTAAAACTCGCGAATTTGTGTCTGAAACTGGCGCGCAGCATCTTCCTGATAGACGACGAGGCTTGATCACCAGATTTCTTTCGCCTCTGCGGCTCAATTGTAGCGAAAAAGACATCAAACGTATCACTGGCAGGAGCGGAGACCACCTCTGAGCTCGCTAAAACCTCAGAGTTGCGGTCTAGTTGGTCGAAGAAAATCTGAATCACCTCAAAGTCCACGGGAAGACAGAAGCAGTCTGGATGTGGAGACAACTGCGGCAGTTCTAGTCCAATTTGCTGTGCTGTTTCTCTTGTAGGGCTTTCGACCATTCTGGTGGTGGTGAAGGCACTCGAAATGGCGTCACGAAAGGAAAATCGCGCATCGCCTGCCAGAAGGGCGACCGGAAAAGTGTTTTCATCCATGAGAGCCAAGAAGAACTCAAAAGCCTCAACTGGGAAGACGATTAAACCAGTCGTTGTGCCAACCTGAGCCTTGAATTGGTCCAGAACTTGCATTAGCGTCGCGTTTAGGCGCTCATCTGGATAAATCGCTTGAGTACTCGGATCAACAGCGCGAAGATGGATATTCATATCCGCAATACTTGACGTACTCTTATCAAGCAGTGCAGATTGCAGTACCACGCGCTCTTTGGAGCTATCTCCACTGGAATTCTCATTTTTCTGGATGCTCACCGTAAAAATATCCGCACGAAGTGAATCCAAGAAGTAATTCCCCATCAACGCCACTGGACCATCACTTCCGACGTGCCACTGCCGTTGTGAATGCACTAGCTCCAGTGTTTTCCGTCTGCCAGAGAGCGAAGAGGTTCCGTGAACGAAGTCCTGCGTGTCAAAAAGCGCGAAATCTAGTTGTCCACGCTCAATAAACGGGCGAAAACACGCCATCCGCCGACGGGAGCTCAACACTTGATCGCTTAAATCTGTCGCGACAACCAACGGCACCAGCCCCCTCCTTTTAAACTCATCCGTTGACTCCACCAGTTCGGTGAAATGAAGCAGAAACGAGTGAAGAAACTTACACGACCCACTTGCAGCCTCCCACACAAAACAATTCGGGGGCCCGTTCTCTCTAAACGAAGGTTGGGCACAGTCAGCATGGCTCAGTAAGAAATCAACCACGACTTGTGCATAAGCTGCAGCCAGGAACGAACTGCTGGATACGCCGAACGGAATCGCCCCAGAACTCCATGCACGAATCCCCTGATCCTTGTAAAACTGCTTTTGTGTATCCCACAAACAGCATTCCGACAGCCGAGCGAGTTCTGGCACTACTGGAGGTGGAGATGATGAGTCAATAAACAAATTAGAAATGATCTTCTCCTGCTTCAGTGCTACAGATATTTCACCCGCCAGCTCTGCACCGGGATACAATGCGCTCCAGATTTGAGATTGGTGTATCTGCAATTCTGCCAGCTCCTGTCGTACACGAACTTGTGGGATCAGTTGCGTCTGTCTTCGGAGTTTCTTGGCGCAAGCTCGAACTACTTCCGGGTGAAAGTGGCTCCACCGTAGCACAAGCAACAGCATTTGGAACGGCAATTGGCTGATACTCGAAAACATCGGCGCTCTGACAGCCTTCCCGCTGGTCGTAGTCGTAGATTCCGGGATCCAGCGAACAATTTCCATCACGAAGTGCCACCCACACTGATCTCGCAGGGAATCCAGCGGCTGTACAACAAACTTCAAATTCCTCTCGGTCTCCAGTGCACCAAGACACTTCAGATGATACATGTCGGAACTCTCCAGTCTTCCACTATCGTTTAAACCCAATAACCCACTTGGGTTATGAAGAACCAACAACAAACCCGATGCCTCCACACTTTGAAACCCTAATGAGATTGCTTCCACGTGCTTCACAGCAATTCCCTTCTCGCAAGGAACATACACCACAATTAACAGCTCACCAGCCACACTTTGGTCTTTGGTCCAGTGCTGTAGTTCATCCACAGTGGCCACGTGCTTGTATTCAACTTCTCCAATGGATCTGACGGTGGTTATCGCGGCATCTCGACGTAAAAACCCTTTCACCAAAGCCGACAAAGCTGCTCCTTGCTCAGCAGTGAGTGCATCCCCCACTGAGACCAAAAAGGGCCTTTCCACTGGGAAATAGGACGCCGCTCGCTCCAGCACTTGTACTAACGCCTCTGCTAGCCAGCCCTGCGTCAGATCTCGCTGCAACGTGGCCACATCCATCCGGAACCTGCAGATTGAAGACCGTTACGGTCCGTTATTGGCCGACGGACTGTCACTTGCCGGAACGATTGGCGCCGACGCCGCCAAACACCAGCATGGCTACATTTCCATCACGGCACTGGAAATGCCACAGGAAACGAGTTATGTATAATGTATACTGGGCCTTGAGAAACTGCAGCTGGACAGCCCAAACCAACTTCGTCTTCATACAGAGCTTCGACTTCATGCGGGAGTTTCTTCACTTTAGGTCTGTGACTCATTACTCAACGGCGCTGAGATAGGATATCTGCTTCTGAGCTGACTAACCGGTACATGGATTTTAATAACGCTAGATGCACAGGACCTCTGACGTGTACCGTACACTGTACGTGTATTACGTTAGAGTTTCACGTAAGGGCATCCCCACCGGTAGTGAGTAAAACTAAAACTATGATAGCTGCAAATCAGGGAATACGAGGCGACGACTTCGTTAAAGCCAGTACGTGTCTCCACCGGTATTGCACGAAGCACGTGAGTAAAACTAAATCTGAAGCATCGTGGACATGGAATCTGACAGCAGCGCTCTGGGCTTCTTCGGCCAGTACGACGGCGACGGCGAGGACGAGTTGGTCGCCGTGTTAGCCGCCTACGTTGCACACAACCACGGAACAGCCGTGGATCGTCTACTGGGCGTAGGCCAAACGTCGACCGAGGCGCCGAGGACGGTCATGCTCGCCTCATTCGCGACTATTTTGCTGACACCCCTGTCTACAGCGCTCGCACATTTCGCCGGCGATTTCGCATGCGTCGTCCTCTCTACCTACGAATTGTCGAAGCTGTGGAAGCAAACGACTACTACTTCCAAACGGGGTCTATCCGCTCTACAAAAATGCACGGCAGCAATAAAGCAACTTGCATACGGCATGCCGGCCGACGCTGTCGACGAGTACATACGTATAGCAGAAAGCACAGCTACCAAAAGTTTGCTGAGGTTCTGTGCTGCTGTTATCGATGTATTTAGTGGTGAGTATCTACGAGAGCCAAACAGTGAAGATATTCGTCGGCTAGCAGAAATGCACGAGGAGCGCGGTTTCGTAGGGATGTTGGGCAGTCTAGACTGTATGCACTGGGCATGGAAGAAATGCCCAACAGCTTGGGCAGGACAATACACGGGCAAAGAAGAAGAGCCAACAATAGTGTTGGAAGCTGTAGTCTCAAGAGACTTATGGTTTTGGCACGCATTCTTTGGGATGCCGGGCTCTCACAATGACATTAATGTCTTAGAACGCTCCGACCTGTTTTCAAGCTTCGCTAACGCCGAGGCACCACGTTGTAGTTACACAATTAACGGTAACACCTATGACATGGGCTATTTCTTAGCTGATGGTAAGTTATACGCTGATCGTTTTCAGGGCTTCTACTTATATTTCAATCTAACTCTGTCATGACTTTGAAAGGCATCTATCCTGCATGGGCAACATTGGTGCAGACTATTCCGGTACCAAGAGACAACAAAGAAAAATACTATGCTCAGAAGCAAGAAGGAGCACGAAAAGAGGCTTTGGCGTCTTACAAGCACAATTTGCAATTGTCCAGGGGCCTGGACGATTCTGGAGCCCCTCAGACCTATCGGACATTATTACAACGTGTATTATTCTTCACAATATGATTGTTGAGGACGAGCGTGGAGAGAACTTGCCATGGGACTACGATGGTGCTTCAAGTGTAAGTGTGTCTAGAGATGACTCTGCTAATTACTTTGTTAGATTTACTGCTAGGCTAAAAGCAATTCGTAGCAAGCAGGTACACAGTCAACTTCAAAAGGATTTAGTAGAGCATTTATGGCAACGAAACGGAGATATCATTGAATAGGTAAACTCATTTTTAACTTGATGAGCTAAACTCTTTTTCAAGCTCGGATAATATCTGGGCTTGCTTCGATTCGTAGTATCGCTGTTGCGTTGCGCTCATGCCATCCAATCTACGCGCCATTATCTGTTCATTTGTGGCATCCTCCAAAAGCTTGTTCTTCCGCTCGGTTTCGTGTGCAAGCTTTGTCACAAGAGCAACCAAGCTGCTCTCGGTATCATGGGCTTTCTTAGCGGTTTTCTTTCCCGTAGGGCGCTCAGATTCCGCCTGCTCTGCTATTCCAACGACGTCTGCGTCCCTCGAAATCCCCTTACGCTTTCTAGAGCCTTTTGTGGTAGTCAACGACTCGAACCACTTGGGTGAGTGGCGAAGAATCGACCACACGGCTTGACTTTTGAATGTGGAGCCATTCTGTTCGCGATAAAGTGCATGTGCATCCCCCGTTTCGTCCTCGATAGTTTTTCCACTCTCATTTCGAGCATACACAGCAGCGTAACAGCCTGTCATTTTGTTGCAGGCAGCTTGCAGAGACCGCCAGCGAGTTTGCAAGCTGCTTGCAACTCGCGGATTCTCCGTCATGTCGCTTTCCGACATGGACAAGCGGCTCACAAACTCGGCGTGCACTTTGCCCCAAAACTCGTCCCGGGTCTGCTCGTCGCCGACGACTGGTTCTTGGGAAACGTCGAGCCAAGCACCTGCTAGATGGAGATCCTCTTGAGCGCTAAAGTTCCTGCCCTTCCTTTTAACTGGTGTCGTTGTTCCCAGCGCTGCGTCTAGAGTGATTTCGCCATGCACTGGCCTCTCTAGCAGTTGCTCCTCTTCTTCGCTAGCTGTTTGAGCATCGGGGTCAGCGTTGGTGGAGTATACGCTACCGTCCGTGTTGACCTCTTCACTGGAGCTGACAAGGCTGTCGAATGGTGCAGACGGAGCTGGCGGTGTTGCTGAAGGAGCGAAGCTGCGCTGGGCGAGGTCGAGGGGCGTCAGTGGCGTTGAGGGCGTCCACTCGGCCAGCGACGATGTCTCTATGGATGGTCTTGATGGGAGGGGAGATTTGCTCACACGTTTACTCAAGACCAGGGGAGTGCCGAAAATCTACTTTTGAGTAAACTTAAAACTAAATCTTGCAAAAAAAGAACGAGAATTGATTTGCAGCTATCATAGTTTTAGTTTTACTCACTACCGGTGGGGATGCCCTAAGCTTAATGTGATAAAGTCACGCTATCTATGGTGGCAACACCATCACGTGATAATGATACAGTCGAAATGCTGTGCTGTGTACCCAGACTGGGTGTGTGGATCCAGTTCGTAATTTACGCCCAAGTGCTCAAGTTCGAGTGATGCGATACGGCAGCGGGATTCTACTGGGCATTATCGCTGTCTTCCTCGCGGGGATCACCATAGTTTCTTCGCTTGCAGACATTGATAATAATGTTCGCACGGAGCCTCACGCTGTCACCGTGAACAACCTCAAGGCCTCCTCGAGCAGGTCATTGAGATCCTACACGTCGAAAACGGATGATGTTGGAGCGGACAGTGACGAAAGGGTTGGAGCATTTGGTGTATCGTCGAAAGTGGAGAAACTGATGAACAAACTGTTCAAGGGAACGGCTTCTTCTGAGAAAGCGGCCATCCAAGCGTTGCTGAACTCCAAAGTGCACCCCAAAGAACTGTTCGGGACCTTACGGCTCGGTGCAGGTGCTGCAAAGCTTGACGATAATCAGGAACTTGTCCAGTGGTTCCGACTTGCGGCAGCTTACAGAGCTAAGAATGGAAACCAGGCACTTCCCGACTTGGAAATTTACTTCATGTTACTGCGTCAGCATCAAGCCAACGAGGTGACTTCCCTCATCCAGTCGCTCAAGAACACTCCAGGCTTGAAGAAACTTGGTATCAGTATGGAAAACTCGCTTTCTGGGTCGTGGATCAACAAAAATCTGAAGCTAGAGACAGATCCAAACGCTCTTTTCAACACGCTACGTCTGAAAGAAGCTGGGGCGAAACTGGACGAAGTCCCAGTGTTCCACCAATGGCTCAAGTACGTCGACAGCTACCGGACGATGAAGGGGGACCACTGGTTCAGCGACATGGAGATGCTCGATTTGTTTCGAAAGACAATGCCAGAAGAAAATGTCGTGACGCTCCTTCATCTACTGCGTCAGACTCCGCGCATGGCAAATCGAGCCGACACGATGCAGAGAGTTTTGTTCCTGGAATCACGATCTAGTCACCAATTGATGCTCAACGTGTGGCTAAAAGCTCAAGAACGACCCGAAAAAGTTTACAGCATCTTACGTCTGGGTAAAGTCGGCATGGATGGCTTCGATGACAATGCGATGATTATCCAGTGGCTGCGATACGTGAAGCTGTTCCGGGACAAAACACCAGGCCATGCATTCTCCGGCGTTCAAACGGTACGTTTCTTGCAGAAGGAGCGACCGCTTCAGTCGGATTGGGAATTCGCCACACTCTTCCAAGTGCTCAAGGAGACCCCCGACTTGAAAAGGCAGGCCGAGAACATGCAAACGTATCTCTTTCGCCAATGGCTGGGAAGAGACTTTAACCCGAAGGTTGTTGCAAGTATGTTGGCGATTCCCTACCCTGTTAACGTTGTGTTGCTGCCGAAGAATGACCCCAGACATTTGGCTTGGGAGGCTTTTACCCTTTACTTTGCCAAGCACAAGGGAGGAGAAGGGATGCTGAAGAAGGTGAAAGCAGCTTTCGCCAATGATAACCCTCAAGGTGCACTTACAGCAACGATCAAGTCCACGTAATCAACGAATACTCTATTCCCCACCGTTGTTTAGTCCTTCATTCTTCGCCCGAATGTACCTCGACATATACTCAGTCGCGCGGAAGTTTTCGGACCACAAGATCCGCCCCATCCAGTTCTTCTCCCGTAGCTTACGTTTGTCGCTCATAGCACGTTCAAAGCGCCCCATTAGACTGTCACCATTACGGGAAACATCGTATCGAGCCGAACACGCCGCTACAGCAGCTCCAATTCTCGCAATCTATTGTCCACCATTTGAAAATGTCGAGCTTCGTCCCCTGCAACTGTCAAAAAGTCGTCGTAAAATTCTCTTGGCAATTGGAACTTGACCGGGTCGAATCGGACGAGAGTGTCCCAGTAATTGTCAATCGCCCCCAATTCAATGTGAGCCAAGGCGTGCAGCATAATAACGGGTATACTAGCTTGAGTCTGTAGTTGTTTCATGCTCGGCATCTGTTTAGGGGCGAGTAATTCCGGACGAGGCCCTCGAGCAGGTAGAGCGGGGGGTTCGTGGCTTCCCCATTGACTTTCCGTGTAGACTGGCAAAGCTTCGGACTGCCATCGATTTTGGGGTTATCGATGACTGTACCATTTGACTCCGCACAAGTACACCTACGCGAGTCTCATTTCTATCGTCTTTGGGGATTGCTCGAGCGGAGAAGACAGTAGTCAACTTGGCTGCAGACAGATGAGTGATGCCCCCCCGACGCTGAGAAGCGACATCACGGTCTCTGAATATCTGGAGGACATTTTCTCAGCCAAGCACAGCGAGATCTGGTCGAACTTCGCCATTGTGGTGTTGTGGATTGCCTGTCTAAGTGTTGTGTTGCTACTACATGTAGCCTTCGCTTTGTGAACCACCAAAAGAGATAGATGAATTCTGAAAGGACCGTCAAGAAAGAAGTTTTAGGATAAAACTCCATTCCAAGCGGATAAAACTTTTATCCAGCCCGAGCAAACTGCAATACTGTGCATCTTCTCATCACATTGTTTTCCTCCTACATTCGGAGTGCAAGCTGACAAAGGCGCAGTTTTCTTCCCGAATCTGCGGCTGAGTGACTGGAATATACTGCTGCAATCTACTCAAGCAGTAGACCCTCACCCGATGCGTGAACTTGGATGCCCTCAAATGCGCATTCATTCTACATTATCCCAATATATTTCACTGCGACGGTGTCTTATTCCGGTGGTACATGATGCCCTGTTACGACTGCTTTTTGGAGATCTTATTGTTGGGTCAAGGCTGTATTTTCTCAAGTCGCTCAACCCAACGATCCTACAATGCGTTCGGGAATCGTGTGTGGCAATTGAAACGCTGGAACACTGTTTCTTCTCGTGCCCAGGATTAAAAGAAATGTGGCAGTCACTATGGTTGCCATGGAGCAAAATTTTCTCGGCCGACTTACGTTGGCGATTGCTTCTTTTTCCGTAGTCACTAGACGTTCATGCGGATTGGAAACAACACCACAAAGTACTATTGCTACTGTGGAGTCAACACAGCAACTGTCTTCCATGCTACTTGGCGTTTGCGCAACAAGATTCACTTCAAAGAGACTGAAACTGAACAAGTGAGCACTCAAAGTTTGTTGAACTCATTTCATCGTCACTGTCAGCATTACCTACATAGCGAGGAGCTCGAGCTGAACGGCAATGCAGTGATTTCAGTTCTTCAAGGAATGGGTTTCGATCCACCCATACCAAGCCAACCAAGTGACCGAATTTGGATTCTCCGACAATAATCAAGAAATCAAAGTAGATACAACATAGCTAGCAAAACGACAAGTCCACTAACTAGTTAATCAACTTCTTCTTCTTCTCATCACATTGTTTTCGTAGTGCATGTCATCACCTTTCGCGTAATATCTTCTGACGAAACACATGGCGAGTCAACACTATTCGCGATATGGTGCCAGAATTTCAACCCGTAGTACCACGTGCAAATACGGTGAGTCAACACTTGTGCCAATGCAGAGTGCGTGATGCACTCAGAGCAGAACCTTCGGTGAGCTCATCGCATCGAACTAGTGATGTGCTCTGCCAGGTAGCAGATCCGGATATTTTTTTTAAATAAGGCAAAACTAGTGGCAAAGAGAGCTGGAGAACGAACTGATCTAATTTGCTATCTTCGAATGCTCAAGTTGAGCCTCAACCTCATTTACTCGACTGTATCGAATCCGCTGACAATGATCGCGTGACACGCACTCACAACTTGTGACTCACAAGTACAAATAAATGTTCTTACATGTACTAAACGTCCAATTCCTGTATTTATGCCGGGCACTATCATTTATTTTGAACCCTTTACCTTATTGATTGAGCAAAATATAGCGTTATTAGCTCGACTAGCAGATTTTCAATGCTATTCTTTCACGTAATCGCTGGAAACAGCTACAAAACATGACCATCAGCTCCTGAACTTTATCATAAATGCACCTGCTCGTCACGCTATCAGCGTTAACTTAAAGGTCCACTGACACAATACTATTGTACGCATCTCATTCGGAAGTGATAGCCTATCACTTCCGTTTCCATTATTCGCGCGAGTGCATTTCACTTGGCAATTTGCCCACAGCAGCTCAAAACCTCGACAAAAATCAACCAAAGCATGCAGTTCCAGTATGCCGTTCTATTGTGCGCCTTGTTCATCGTGGTCAGCGCTGATTCCTCGCATGGCCAACCCACCCATTCGACCCCAAACTTGCGCAAAACGGAGACGTTGACAAAACGTTTCTTAACGTCCATCAAAGTCAACGACGAAGAGAGGGTAGGAACCTTGGGAGCATCGGTGCTGGATGATATTGGGTATTGGGCGTTGCTCCGGGCTGGCGTGACCCCAACCACTCTGATCAAGAACGTACAAGTTGCGGAGACTGGCGTTCAACTGGCCCACGAGAAGTCCTTCCTCCAGTGGCTCACATTCGTGAAAAAGTACCGAGTGAAGCACGGAGAGGTCTCATTTGCAGACAGTGACATGCTAACCGCCCTTCGAAAGTTAATGGCTGACGATCGACAACTCGTTTCGCTTCTTCAAACGCTTCGAAAAACAACGGACATGGAATCTCACGTCAATACAATGACCCGCTTCCTGTTCTCGAGGTCACCGTCCACTCGCACTATGATGAATACGAGGTGGCTGGACGCTGGAGAAGACCCAGCCGTCGTTTTCAAGATCTTGAGCCTGGATGATGCGATTCTCTTCAAGGAAAAGTCCTCGCTCTCGCAATGGATCGATTACATTGCCAAATTCCGGGCTCAGAAGGGTGAACAAGCGTTTACCGACAAGAGTGTGCTCACTCTGCTAATGGATACTACGCGGCACTCTAGAGCCACCGATGAATTGGCTGTACTCTTTCAATCGTTTAAGGCAACTGAAGGCATGGAGAACGTCGCGTCCAAGTTGCAGAGTCGGGTATTCGCGAATTGGATCAAGTCCGATTTCGATCCAGTGCATATCGCCAATCAGTTGGAGCGTCTACCGCGGAAGTATTTCTCACCGAGTCTTACGTACAACGCGGCAGAGGCCTACGCCTTGCAGTATGCCGCTAAAAACGGTGAGAAAACACTCAAGAAGGTGGAGGAATTGTTTGCCAAACAGGAGACTAAAAAGGCACTTGAAGCCGCAATGGTTGCTTTGTAGTAAAAGTACCTTTCTACAAAAAACATTTTTGCATTTTGTCAGAAGAAGGATATTTGTAAAATAATGTTGTCAAATACACTTTTTTGCGGTATAAAAAAAGCAAAAATGCTACGTGCACGAGTGGCCACCGCTCGCAGACTGCACTCTGCTTCGCTGTCGACATGCGCCACCCCCGACTCGTTACTCGCCTATGGCGCTCACATCTTGCACTGCCCGGACCCGCACAAGAAGGTCTTACTCACCTTTGAGTGTCAAAATCGATGGCAGTCCGAAGCTTTGCCAGTCTACACGGAAAGTCAATGGGGAAGCCACGAACCCCCCGCTCTACCTGCTCGAGGGCCTCGTCCGGAATTACTCGCCCCTAAACAGATGCCGAGCATGAAACAACTACAGACTCAAGCCAGTATACCCGTTATTATGCTGCACGCCTTGGCTCACATTGAATTGGGGGCGATTGACAATTACTGGGACACTCTCGTCCGATTCGACCCGGTCAAGTTCCAATTGCCAAGAGAATTTTACGACGACTTTTTGACAGTTGCAGGGGACGAAGCTCGACATTTTCAAATGGTGGACAATAGATTGCGAGAATTGGGGTCGGAGTACGGCGCTTTACCAGCTACCAGAGCTCTACTGGAACATGCTGCCAATACTGCGGCGGATTTGGCTGCGAGGATTGCAATCGTGCCTTTGGTGCAGGAAGCGAGAGGTTTGGACTCTGGCGATAGATTGGTGCACAGGATGAAGTCTATGGGGGATAAAGAATCCGCCAAGGTTGTGGAGCAGATTGTGTGGGAGGAGAGAAACCACGTTCGGTGCGGCATGAAGTGGTTCCAGCATCTGGCTAAAGTGCAGAAGAGGGAGAAGGACCAAGTCGCTTATTTCCAAGAATTGGTATTGCAATTTTTCCCCGATGGATTGCCAGGGCCTTTCGATGTGGAAGCTCGACAAGAGGCGAACATGGGGACGGAATGGTACCAGGCACTGGAGAGCAAGGTTGCCCATCCTTCGACTGTGAAAATTGAGAAGAAAGAGGAGAAGCAGAGTGCTAGTGTTGCGGCATTCGCTGCCAGTAAAAAGAAAGTGATTCTGGCAGGATCCGTGTGGCCTGAGCGGACGAGTTCCGCTGCTGGGGTTCGCAGTGCTGATATTATCCAAGTGCTGCAAGAACGGGGCTATCAAGTGCTCTGTGTGTCTCCAAGCCGGCTGAATGACCACACTTCGAGGTTGCAAGAAGAGCAGGGGGTGCGTTGCATCCAAGCAGATGCGAACACGGACGTTTTCCAAAAAGTGTTGCTGGAAACGATGCCGCAGCTTGTGGTGTTCGATCGCTTCATTGCTGAGGAAATGTATGGCTGGCAAGCAAAGAAGTACTCTCCAGAGGCGTTGCGAGTGCTGGATCTACAAGATGTGCACTTTATTCGACGTGCTCGTGAGTTCGCAGTGAAGAAACAAGGTCTGGACTTTAAAGAAATGCTGGATGGAGCGCAGATCGACATTGACCCGGTCGAAAAGATTGCTATCCGTGAGCTGGCGTCCATCCACCGCTCGGATTTGACGCTTTACGTGTCAGATTTCGAGCGTGATCTGCTCGTATCCCGCTTCCAGGTACCAGATATTAATCTTCATCGATGTGACTTCTTCTACCCCGAGATCAAGGCCTTCAAGCTGAATTCGTTCAATGACCGGAAACATATCGCGTTCATCGGCAGTTTTAAACATTCGCCGAACGTGGATGCTGTGGAGTGGACCAAAAAGCACATTGTGCCGCTGTACCGTAACCTCGGGGGAGATGCAGAAGTTCACATCTACGGCTCCTATGGCGAGACCAAGCGCTTTACGAAACTAAATGACCCGAAACGGGGATTCTTCATGAAGGGATTTGCCCCGGATGCGCACGAAACACTAAGCCAGTACCGACTCAGTATCGCCCCGCTACGGTTCGGAGCTGGCATCAAGGGCAAAATCGCAGACAGTTGGTTCGTTGGGACGCCGTGTGTGAGTACTTCCATTGGTGCTGAGGGTATGAATTCGGATACACAGTGGGGAGGGGCAATTGCGGATCGTCCGGATACGTTTGCATCGGAGATGCTACGTCTGTACAACGATGAACTCAGTTGGAATACCGCACAGGAAGCTGCTGTAGCGGCGTGTTCGGCTCGATACGATGTTTCCCGTAATGGTGACAGTCTAATGGGGCGCTTTGAACGTGCTATGAGCGACAAACGTAAGCTACGGGAGAAGAACTGGATGGGGCGGATCTTGTGGTCCGAAAACTTCCGCGCGACTGAGTATATGTCGAGGTACATTCGGGCGAAGAATGAAGGACTAAACAACGGTGGGGAATAGAGTATTCGTTGATTACGTGGACTTGATCGTTGCTGTAAGTGCACCTTGAGGGTTATCATTGGCGAAAGCTGCTTTCACCTTCTTCAGCATCCCTTCTCCTCCCTTGTGCTTGGCAAAGTAAAGGGTAAAAGCCTCCCAAGCCAAATGTCTGGGGTCATTCTTCGGCAGCAACACAACGTTAACAGGGTAGGGAATCGCCAACATACTTGCAACAACCTTCGGGTTAAAGTCTCTTCCCAGCCATTGGCGAAAGAGATACGTTTGCATGTTCTCGGCCTGCCTTTTCAAGTCGGGGGTCTCCTTGAGCACTTGGAAGAGTGTGGCGAATTCCCAATCCGACTGAAGCGGTCGCTCCTTCTGCAAGAAACGTACCGTTTGAACGCCGGAGAATGCATGGCCTGGTGTTTTGTCCCGGAACAGCTTCACGTATCGCAGCCACTGGATAATCATCGCATTGTCATCGAAGCCATCCATGCCGACTTTACCCAGACGTAAGATGCTGTAAACTTTTTCGGGTCGTTCTTGAGCTTTTAGCCACACGTTGAGCATCAATTGGTGACTAGATCGTGATTCCAGGAACAAAACTCTCTGCATCGTGTCGGCTCGATTTGCCATGCGCGGAGTCTGACGCAGTAGATGAAGGAGCGTCACGACATTTTCTTCTGGCATTGTCTTTCGAAACAAATCGAGCATCTCCATGTCGCTGAACCAGTGGTCCCCCTTCATCGTCCGGTAGCTGTCGACGTACTTGAGCCATTGGTGGAACACTGGGACTTCGTCCAGTTTCGCCCCAGCTTCTTTCAGACGTAGCGTGTTGAAAAGAGCGTTTGGATCTGTCTCTAGCTTCAGATTTTTGTTGATCCACGACCCAGAAAGCGAGTTTTCCATACTGATACCAAGTTTCTTCAAGCCTGGAGTGTTCTTGAGCGACTGGATGAGGGAAGTCACCTCGTTGGCTTGATGCTGACGCAGTAACATGAAGTAAATTTCCAAGTCGGGAAGTGCCTGGTTCCCATTCTTAGCCCTGTAGGCTGCAGAGTCGGAACCATTGGACAAGTTCTGGATTGTCGTCCAGCTTTGCGGCACCGGCGCCAAGCCGTATGGCCCCGAACAGTTCTGTGGGGTGTACTTTGGAGTTCAGCAATATTTTAACAGCGGCTTTCTCGGTGGACGACGTTCCCGTGAGCAGTTTGTTCATCCATTTTTTCAGTTTCGACGATACACCAACTGCGTCAACCCTTTCTTCACTGCCCCCGTCAGCATCACCCGTGTAGGATCTCAATGATCTGCTCGAAGAGGCCTTGATATCGTTAGCGTAAGGCACCGTGCGAGCATTGTCATCAATGTCGACAAGCGATGAAATTACGGCGATTTCCGCGAAGAAGACAACAATGCCCAGTAGAATCCCGCTGCCGTATCGCATGGCTTGTACTTGGGCACTTTAGAGTGAATTGCGAACTGAGCCTACTGTTTAGTACCCACTGCGTACACGTACGTACATGTACTTCAAAAGTAATACTGTACACAACAACAACTGTATCCTTATCACGTGACGGTTATCACGTGATGGTGCTGCCCTGCGTGAACAGAGAGTACCAGTAATCCAGTAGGCAGCAGAATACATGGACATGGAAATGGCCTTGTTAGGGATCACCGGTACCGGTAAGTGTAGGCGAGGAACTCGCCCACACGACTTCTCGAAGAGCTAGCAACGCTGAACTACAGTATTGACAAATCGATGGCAACTTATTCAGCAACTAAGTTGAGTACATGTATTACACCTTGAAGAAGTACTCACAGAGCACTGTGTATTACTACACCTCTCTTTTCAGAAACCTTCATCTATCTCTTTTGGTGGTTCACAAAGCGAAGAGCTAGCAGCGATACAACACGCAGACAGGCAATCCACAACACCACAATGGCGAAGTTCGACCAGATCTCGCTGTGCTTGGCTGAGAAAATGTCCTCCAGATATTCAGAGACCGTGATGTCGCTTCTCAGCGTCGGGGGAGCACCACTCATTTGTCTGCAGCCAAGCTCTCCTCCACTTGAGCAGTCTCCAAACACGATAGAAATGAGACTCGCGTAGGTGTACTTGTGCGGAGTCAAATGGTACAGCCATCGATAACCCCGAGGGATCGAAGCAACCGGAGGGTTAAATCCAGTGAAAGTGATCCAGACGTAGTTCACGAGAATCACAAAGACGGACGCGACTTCCAAGTTGGGGGACAAGTACGCCAAGAACTGACCGAAGTATGCTTGGAGAAGCACGAGGCCAGTCAAATTCACCCAGTACGCCAAGAACTGCACGCCGCCAGTGAAGCCAACCATGGGGTAATAGATGACCATAAACAGTAACGACTCCACGAAACAGTACGGGATCTCAGCTAGCGTGGCCCCCACGAAGTACCAGAGCGCATTGTACGTTTGAGCAGAACGTTCACGGTAAAATGAGGCTCGTTCCTGGATGGAAATGGGCACGACGCTGCTGAAAACGATGAACGTCATGTACGACTGTGTCATGAACACCATACCGAGCCCCGAGTTTATCCCTTGGTACGTTGAATACTCCGCTCCCACGTACGCAACTCCAAAGACGAGCCCCAGCATGATCGAAATGAGGAAACGGGTCAAATTGTAGGACGAAGTCCTCCAGTACATGTCGAAGAAGCGCTTAATCAAGAACTTAGCTTGGATCAAGTTCCCAGCAGCACGCTTCTTGTCGAAAAGCAACTCAGGTGTAGACGGAGACGGACGGGAAATGCCTTCTCGATTTAAGTTCACTTCAAGCTGTTGAGCTTGAGGGCTGGACTTGAAAATGGATACGAAATCGGTATTTTCATCACTGTTGCCGACTCCAGCACCGATCACTTCCAGCATCCACGTGGCTGGATTGTAGCCATCTTCCAGCTTCGCTACACCGTCAATAGCTTCTAAGTAGTGGACCAAATTCGACGCTTTCTCGCCCAGATCTCCACAAAAAACCATCTCACCGCCCCGTTTCAGCAGCAAAAGACTGTCGAAAACACTAAACACCACTGCAGACGGCTGGTGAATCGTGCACACAATGGTTCGACCCGTGTCTGCCACTTTGCGAACCCCGTCCATGATGAGCTTAGCAGAGCGCGCATCCAATCCGCTGGTAGGTTCATCCAAGAACAAAACACTGGGCTGCGCTGCCAGTTCAACACCAATCGTCAAACGCTTCATCTGCTCGGTAGAACTGCCTCGGATAATCTGGTCGGCGATCGGATTCAAGTCCAAAAGATCCAGACACTCGTTCACTGCGTCGTACTTCTGAGCGTCAGGTACTTCAGCACCTTGACGCAGGAAAGCACTAAACGTAAGTGCTTCACGGAATGTCGAGGTCTCTGAGTGAATATCCATCTGCTCGCAGTAAGCTGTGGCCCGGTTAATGGCGAGGGCTGTAGCTGGGTATCCGTTAAGCATAATCTCCCCGCGGATATGTCCCCCAGACTTTCGTCCAGCGATGACATCCATCAACGTCGTTTTACCGGCCCCTGAAGACCCCATCAAAGCCGTGATAGTACCAGGTAGGGCGAATCCACTGACACCTTTAAGCAGATCAATGGTAGCTTTGGCGTTAGTTGGGTCGGGAACGGAGTACCATAAATCCTTGAACGCGAGTGTCACTGGAATGAAGTTCCTTTCTGAGCGTGTGACTGGAACCACCGAGTGATCGGTAGCCTTGGGCGTAGACGCTAACGTATAGCTGTCAATGTCCTTGCTTACGTCGTCTCCAACGCTAATAGAAATGATCTCAGGGGTCTCGTATCGCCAGTACTCGAGAGCCAGACACGACAGGGCCATGAAGAAGACGTAGGCAGCAGCTAAAAAGACGAGGCCGTACCACAACCAGTACTTCTCGGTCGGTACGCCGTACACACTAAGCATGTACTCCCCCATCTGCATCCCGTACTGTGCGCAATAGTCCACTCCATTGTAAACGCACGTGTTGAACCGCGAGTCTCGGTACTGAGCCACCGCAACAGCGTGAATCCCCCACGCGTGTGGACTGATCCAGTAGACCCACGACAAGTAGACAGGGATCGTGTCCTTGGTGATCAGAAAGCCCGAGAAGGTCGCAAGGAACAGCAGTGAAAGCAGTGCGATCGGGTTGGCAACGTTAATGTTGGGGCACACCGTAGCGATGAAGAAGAACCAGGCCGCGTACGCCATATTGACGAGGAACAGGACCACTTGGTACAGAACGTAGCTCTCGGTACTAGCCACAAAGCCGCACATCCAGTACACAATGGATCCGAACAGTAGCGTTTCCGCTAGAATCACTGGAATCTGCTTGGCAGAGCTAGCAATCACGTAGGACGAAGTGCGGTAGAAGTTGGCTCCTCGTTGCTTGTAGATCACATCACGCGTCGCTAGGATCGTAGGGATCATGGACGACTTGGCAACGGATAAAGTATCCACTGCAGTGTACGCGAGCCCCATGACTACCTGTGAATTCACTTCGTCAAACTGGTAGAACGCAGTGCCGTACAGCAATCCGAGGACCAAAGCCATGAACAATCGGCTCTTGACAGCAGCGGAATCTTGGAAAAGAACCCTCAGTTCTCGGGCTACAACAGTAGCAGTGCCGGACAGGAAGTTCTGCTGGAATTCAGGCGTATGATCGATGTTGACCTTGTTTTTAACCAGTTCCTGTGCCAACGGAGCATGCAGATCTTGTAACATACGATTGTGAGTCTCGGACTTGTCAAATTCGTCCGCGAATTGACTGGCAAGCCTCGGTACGGGTCCAGTCCCATATTGGCGCTGTTTAGTGGTGCCAAGATCCATCAGGAAGTCGGCTACATCACGGGACGGAGGACATTTTAGCCCCATTTCTTCAAAGTAACTCCGAGCCTCGGAACGAGGGCCATGGTACATCACGTAGCCATCATTCAACAGAAGTACATCGTCGAACAGTTCGAAGACTTCAGGTGACGGCTGTAGTAGAGAGATTACTACTGTTTTGTTGGACGTCTTGGCCACCTCACGCTGCGTCGAGATGATATCGAACGTCGCTGCGCTGTCCAAGCCCGTGCTGATCTCGTCCATAAACAGCACTAAGTTATTACCAAACAGCATTTCCCCCGTCGTAACACGTTTTCGTTCACCACCGGAGACTCCACGCAGCGTAGCGTCACCAACGACAGTGTTCTGGCAGTTTTCAAGGCCAAGTTGACCAATAACAACTTGCGGATGAGTCTCGGAACTGTTGACGCCATTGCAGGCGTGGGCAAACTCGAGCGTCTCTTTGACTGTAAGTGTAGGCAGATGCTTGTCCTTCTGAGGTACGTACGCTGCCAGTTGTGGCAGTCGTTTCTCCAACGTTTCAAGCGGCAGACCATTAAACGTCACGTCACCCTGAACGGAGACGTTCCTTCCAGCAGGGAACCTCCCGCTTAGCAGCTTCATCAGGGACGACTTGCCAGAACCAGGTTGACCCAGGACCAACGTCATTGTACCAGGTTTAAACACGCCGCTCACATTGCGCAGGATGTTCTTCTGGACGACGTGTCGTCTAGCGCCCAATTGCCGTGCGCTCTGCTTGATCACGTTGAAAATAGTCGGTAGCTCGGTCTGAACTTGATCCTCATCTTTCACGACGAGATTGGCTGAAAGACACACGTTCTCGAAACGCACTTCCACTTGAGGCAGCATCCGTGGATCTTGCGTTATTGGATGTGATCTGTAGCGAGCAAGTTCCCGAATGAGGAATCGATTGTTCAAGTTTACGATTCATGTACTGTACCACCATAATCATAATGATTGTGAAGATCCCCTGCCATCGTCATCTCGATGATTATGGAGGACAATTTATTATGTGCACCACACCAACAGGAACTTCAACTCTACTCTCAGTAGACGTCGTAACGCGCTCGCTCATTCACCTCGTTGTTGCCACGCCGAGTGTTCTTTCGCCGAGCTTTCATGAGCCCCGCAGCTCCTCCGCCAACCATGACCGGAGCTTCCGGTTCTTCCTCGAAGGACATCGCATCAAACATGGTGGAGGGCGTTTTCCTGCCTGGTGCTGACTCCTGATCGAGCCAAATGGGCTGCTTCGACTGTCGTCCGACGTTCATTGATTCGTTGTTCTCTGCACTTCGTCTACTCTTACCAGGAGCAGAATTGGGCGGGGGAAAAACGTCCGCCATCATCTCCTTCTCCTCAACAGGAACCGACCGAGGGGGGCGTAAAGCTGCCACTCGTCGAACATGAGAAGCTCGACTGCCTCGTACACAAGTCGTCCGGTCGGCGTCGAAATGATCAGCGTTGTTGCCCTCGTCCTCTTCGTTCCTCGATGCTTGAGCCACAAGCGCTTGGAGTCGACGCTGTAAAGCTGGCGAACAACTGGCTTGGATGAATTGAGTTAACTCTTCTTCACTGGTAGATCTCAAGAACCGCATGATCTTGGCCGACGACGTTTTCACGAGAGGACTCGGGTGAGTCACACACGATCCAAGGAACGGCACGACGTTCTCTACACCCAAAGGTTCGGACGAGGATTTCGCGCCTCTGTTGGTTGATTTCCGTCCACTGCTACTGTCATTAACCACGAGGAACTGGTACAGAAGTTCCAGTCGTACCATTAATTGCCACCGAAGCTTCGCGAAGGCGATTTTCCGTCCAGCTATGGACTCCCCAGCACTTCCGCTCAGGTCGCTCTGCTCCGGAGCACTGAGAATGGCGTTGCACACTGCGTTCTTCCCCACTGCGCTCTTCCCAGCTACTAGCCGAAGGATTTCCAGCACTCTTGACCGCACACGGACACTTTCACTGGCGCTTTGTTGCACCACACTGCGAACTGTTGATCCAAGTACCAGGTGAACGCCCCATTCGCCCCACGGAATGGCATAGCTCTGACTGTCGCTGTAGTTTTGAGACGGAGGATCAAGTAGAAGCTGGAAAAGATCGAAAGCAGCCAAACAGACAGTAGGCGCTGCATCTAGAGTGAGTTGTTTCACCAGTAAGCAAAGCGTCTCCCACGCGCCTGTGGACGTTGGATCCGGACTGGAATTTACGAGATAATCCACCAGTTTATCCACTCCAAGACATCTCTGAGCTGGACTGTTGGTCGCACAAGTGAGCAGTTCCATGATTTCAACGGAGCAAATCTGCTGGAGCTTGTGGGTATCCACACCCAATGGCCGTTGATTCTTTCCTCCACTGTCGATCTCTGGTCGACTGCTGTTGTCGTTTTCTCTCTTGGCTGAACTCACTGGGAGGGCTTTGGTTATATGCACCACACTGCGTGTGATTGTCTCCCTCATGGACGGCTTGAGTTCTGCTAAAAAGCTGTTTAAATCCACAGTTCCGTACGAATCGTTCGTGCCACCGTTTGTAGCTTCGTAAACCGTGAGGTAAATCGCGATCGCGGCATTACGGACGTCAACGTGTTTGTTCTCCAGTGCTGGACGGACAATACCCAAGATAAGGGTTAAATCTGGCTGTTGGCTATCAATTGGAGCTTCTCGTACGAGCATTGTGAATAACCTCAAGAGCTCTCCAATAACCAGAGGTGAACCAGCTACAGAGGTGGAGGATTCAACCAACTGCTGGTACTTTTCGGCCAGCATTTTACACATCCGGGCGTGGCCAACGTGATTCAAAGAAGCCATCGAGTGTAAAAGGGTAAAACAGTCTTGACGAAGCCGCTGCTTGGTATCTCCCAGCTTCTGAAGTACCAATCCGACCACATTCTCCAGGATTTCATCCACATATCGGTGCTCCGATGATACCAACGGTAAGAAATCGGTGGCAATAACTTGGAACAACCGTAAAGCGCACTGGAAAACACGCGCGACAGTGTCGTTCAGGCCGATTTCAAGTACTTGCGCCAGCATCCCAAGCGCTTCCAGAGTTTTTGGTAGTGCCGTATCAGCAGCGACTCTACCACTGGCACAACACACGACTTGACGTTCTACTTCTCGAATCGCGGCCTCCCGTTGAGCCCAAGCCTTGTCCAGTAAACAACGCACCAGTTCTTCTCCAAATCCTTGGATAATATTCGAGAAAAGCTCCTTCTGTTCACTTGTAAGGGCTGTTCCGTACGGAAGTTGAACGGGTTGAGCTTGAGCCGCACTGTTTGCTTGCGATCCTGACGTATTCGATGAAAGAGAAGTGTTAGCCAGTGCTGGACGGTGTTTTGTTGAAGATCCAGAAGCTGTTGGCGGTCGGATCGCACCGGAAGTACCGGGTCTAGCGGTTTCCATGGGGATTTCAAAGTCGTCCACTTCTTCCATCAACATATCGGACTCCATGACGCCACGATCTACCAGTTTCGAGATGAGTTTCTGACGACTTGAGCGTGCCAAAGCATCTAGAAAAGGCATCACCGCACTACGAGCCACTTGCATAGCGTCGGCGACAATTTGCAGAGACATTTGACGCACATTTTGGTCCTTGTGCTCACAAACTTGCAGTGCTAGTTGCAGTACGTTTCGAATCGGTAGCAGGCCTTTCTCCTCTGACGAACTCTCTTGAATCCCGAACTCCAACATCAATTTCGACACGAGAGCCATCTTGTTAGTGAGGTATATCGCCGATAGTGTCTGTGGAGACGAATTGCGATCACAAGCGATCATTTCTTCCAGTAGAAAAGCAGGACCGATACATGAAGACTGTCTCGAGAGAAGGAGCATGGCGTCTTCAGTTGTCACGTGGAGGCGGTTCTTGGAATCACCTAGCTTGACCAGAAGCCTGGGGATTAAAGGCCGAACTAGATCGTGCATTACCGTCACATCCACGGGAGAAGCCACTGCACTGTCGAAAGCGATACTAACTTCCATTAGAAGAGACACGCCGGCCTCGAAAACAGAGTTCACTCGGTCTTGAAGAGCCTGTAGGAGTGTGGTTTGCATCGCACTGACCAGCACCCGTTGAGGAACTTTTGAGGCAGCCTTTTGCCGTTCAAACGACAATTGACGCGTTTCAACCAGGTACTGAACGTAGCTTAAAGCCTCAACGCGAGGAGCCCAAGCATTCGAGAACAAACATCGCGCCGCCTTTTTGCCAAAACACTCGAGCATATCCTCGGACGAGGCTTTGTTCTGGTCTCGAATTGGCTCTGCGTATGGCAAATCGTCTTCCCGTTGAGAGGCTTTAGTACGCGGTGAGACTGCGGCTGTGGGGATCTCAAAAGCTGAAGTATTACCGTTCCCAATACCGTTCCGATCATCCTTACCTCTGTCCTCAGCTCGGTTCGACAAGCGTTTGCTCTTTTGAAGAGCATTTTTCAGTCCAGTGTTGATTTTGGCTTGGATAGAAGGTTTTAACTGCTGTTTTTGCTGCTTAAACAGCGACTCACAGTAGTTTTTCATGTGTTCGTAGATCGCTTCAGGAGTCCCCTTCATCTCTATGTAAAAAAAAACTGTTAGAACCTAGAAACTTGCAGAAATCATTCGTAAAAAATACTCTTACCGGACTCCTCGCATCGGATCACGAGACACTGCACCAAGAGATCAATCGACGCTGTTCGTACGTGAACACTGGAGTTTTCCAGAGCCAGCATACTGATTTTAATGGAATTGGCAAAAGTCAACCCGCTCGTTTTCGCGTCCAAGCGGTACTGGTTGGCAATAGCGTTCAGGATTTTGATCGCTACGAGCTGGTGACGCCACGACACACTCGTACTCGAAGCAGACGGACCTGGACTGCTTTGTTGGTCAGGTGCCGCTAGCATCATCTGGGAAATCTGAGTCGTTAAGTGTCTTGTGATGTCCACACTCTTACAGATCAAGAAGAGTAAAGCCGATACTGCTTCACTCGAGTCTTTTTCATTCGAACCAGCGCCTCGTAGCAACAAAGCGCCTGCAATACGTTGAATCACCGGCCGTTCCTCGTGAAAAGCGTCAGTATGAAACTCTGGCTCGCTCATCACAGCATTAAACGCCACTTTCAGTAGCGAAGTACAGCAACTGGATGCGACTTGCGTCACTGCATCTTGGAGAGCAAGTTCCATCATGAAACAGGCCCCGTCAAACGTTTTAATGAGGGTTTTCCCCTTGAAAACAGTCTGAAAGCGTATACTGGCATCATTGACAGCAGTGGCTCGTGTCTTCCAAGTTTTACTCCTAAAAGCTCGCGCGATTTCAGCTCCGAAGGCGTTTTTCACGCTCTCCATACCGTTTTCATCGCCTTCGAACTCGTCATCATCGTCGCCAGTATCCGCACCACCTTCTAGGATATTATCCTCGTTTTCCATGCCATATTCGTCCGGAAGTAACAATGGCAACACTGCACTATTCGCCACATCCACAGGTGTTCTCCCTTCTGAGTCGCACGCGTGAATATCCGCCCCCGCTTCAAGCAGCAACTTGACGATTCCTTGGTGGTTCTCTGCACTGGCGAAATGGAGCGCAGTCTTCCCGTTCCTCCTCGTCCCTGACAGCTCTGCGTTACACTCAACTAAAAAATTGGCAACTTCTTCATGGCCTCGAAAGCAGGCGATTTGTAAAGGTGTAAAGATCCCTAAATCTCCGTCTCGAGGCTCCACATCACTACGATCACTGTAGTCCGTGTCAATATCCGCTCCGTTGGATATTAGCCACTTGACCAAGGCCAAATTGCCGCTACTAGCAGCATAAAACAACGGCGTGTGGCCAAAACCGTTGGCTTCATTGAGAAACGCAGTAGCCAAGCCTTCACACATGAGCAGGTACTTGCACGCTGCTAAATTGCCATTGTCACAGGCATAATGTAGCAAAGAATTCTTGGTTTTGGCTTCTACGATCGCCTCGATGGCTTTTTGTGGACTTTTAGCACTGTTTTCACCTTCCTCGTGCAGAACAACCTGTAGATAGTCTCGAACAGCCTCGAAATCGTCCTGTTGGGCTGCTTGGAATAATTCCTTCAGCGTGAGCATCTCCGCATGGGCCGTCGACATGAGGCCGCTAAGACTTGTGTCTTCTCGGATGATCGATATCTTGGGTTGGCAGCTCGCTGCAACGGACGCGACCCACAGGAACCCTGAATATATTTTTTTTGGAACTACTAAATTGGGGGTTTCGCAAAAAGTGAATAATTTCAGCATGTCTTCAGTGGAGGGTCGATGCATGTAGGACTTTAAACAGTCAAGGGAGGCGTACGAGAAGCGTAGATGTTAAATATAAGTTCGATCGGCGCAGATAGACAGAAATGAGCAATTCCTGCCTGTACGCTGAATTGTTTCGAGCAATTGTTTCGAGTGCGCCATCCCCCGTGACGTGGTAACCGAGCTCACTGCTTCTGGAGTCTCCGGTATGGCAGGCGCCAAGACTTCGCCTCCACCATATAGCCTGGCTGCGGCGATTCGGCTGTACCGTGCACTACCGGGCATCCAGGAGGTACGCCACTGCCCCCAAAACGGGATTTTTCAGGTCAGTACAGATGTACCCATCGCAATCTGAGCTTGCACCGGTAAACTGGGATGAAGAGGTTCTAACTGCTGAGCACTCGCTACGAATCCCTCACGTACTACCTCGTTCATTAGCCATTTTCTTCAACATCGCACGCACCAACACCATCACCATGACGGATGTCGTAGTTGCTTCGGGTACACCCGTCATCGTGGACCAGTCGATTGAAGACCTCAACAGCAAATTGTCCCAGGTTGTCGACAAGTCGCTCGGTTTTGGGTTCCTGGAAGGAGAAGTGAAGGGACAACTCATCAAGCTGCGAAACCCTGTTCCGTTTTGCACTGATGTCAGCACGGACTTGAGCTTCTACTTCATCGACAGCACATCTTCATACAAGGACATTGCGCGTCTTAAAAACATCGTTCAACTAACCACCCCCAAAGGCGATAACGGAGCTGAAGGCAACTACTCATCGGGCAGTCAAGCGTCTCAAGACCAGAGGGCGGTGTGCTTCTTCTTCAAGCGCGTCATTGCCAAACGCTGCATTCCAGTGCCGAAATTCAGCGGTTTGATCCCTGTTCGGAAGAGTGCACATGCGGAAGACGGGCGGTGGATCGTCGAGCGATTTGGGAACCAACTGTGTACCGACGAGTTCTATGGTGGTGTGGCAAACATATCGTTCATTTGGAGTCATTCTTCAGGTATGACAACGTCCCAGCTCATAGCAAGTGTTCAAGCAGCCCTGGCCAGTGGGGGTGTCAAGAAGGAGCTGATACGGATGTGTGAGTCCAACCAGATCAACTGTAAAGCCAGAGTGAAAGGGTTTGCTCTTTCGGATAGCACTTACCAGCACTATTGGTGTCATGAACCTGATCGAGTCGCTCAACCACCTGCCAATAGACTGCGCTGTTCCGGTCGGCACGTCGACTGTTCCGATCCAAAACACTAGAGGTTTCCCCCACACTGTCAACGTCGAAACGCAGATCAGGGACTTGAAGATGCAAGAAAAGCTGACGACGCTGCTACAGCGAATTCATGACAATGGAGGCAAAGACTCGGCACTATACGAGCTGGTCGACCGTTTGGGGGAGATGATCGAAGATGCAGCAATTAATGACAGGGCGCTACTCCCCAATCTGAAAGAACTGGCGAATTCAGTTCAGCAGACACTCGTCCATCATGGCAAGTGCGTGGAACTGTACGAGCGCTACGGAGAGTATCGTTTACACACGGACGACTGCACTACGACTGGGGTTACAGCGGCTGCCACTGAGACTTTGTTCGGCGTCACATTGGGCGTTGCGATTCCTATCGTGAGACGCTATCAATGGGGGCTGTTTGAAAAGTCCAAGAAGTGGACGACCCCCGAGCACTACAAGGGCGTTGAGATCACACACACGCTTTCCCTCTCGGGGTACTACGATCGCGTGAAGCTCCAGTTGCTTTTCGACAACGAGGAGTTGGTGAGGTCATGGCGGGGTCAAATGGAGAATATATTGGCGAAGCGGACCAGTCCTCTCTTCTGGAAATCTCTCTTTCATGCTTTTGCAGCATGATCTCTATTGGAGTAAGAGAGACAGAGTAAGAGCAACAGTAACTACATCTACATCAGCATCATGCGAGTCTGATAAGTCAACAGCTCAATGAACAAACTCCTGCCTTCCAAACTTATTAGTGAATCTAGTTCCTGCAAAGAAGATCGACAACCTGACTCATGTGTGGGCGTTGAGCTGGATTGGGCTGCAATAGCATCCGGATGAGAGACCTCATCGATGAACTGGTAGCGATAGGGACTTTTTGTAATAACTCTCCAATGGTCTTCGTGTGGAAAATGAGAGGTTGTGTAGATTGTTGCGGTTGATTCGGTGTCGATAGCGTCAATTGCCGTTGCTGATACATGAAAAGAGCTTCACACAGAGCGCAGCCGAGCATCCATGCGTCCGATTTCACAGTTATAGGCAATTCCTTGGCAACTTCAGGCGGTGCGTAATAACAGTTGAAAATCTCATGCATAACGGAATCCTTCAGATTGGAAACGTCAAAGTCTTGCTTCCAAGATAGTAAACCGCCGATCTTCACGTGGATATTGCCGTCCTCATCCGTCACGTAGATATTCCCCACGTTAATATTGAGATGTACAAGACCGAGACTATGCATCGCTGCCAGACCTGAGGCCACTTCTCGAAAAACGTTGCGCAGATGCTGTTCCACTACTGCATACTTGATATTCCCATTGCCTTCACTTAGAAAGTGTTTTCGGTAGTGAACTGTCCAGCTCCCTCTCTTGAAATGCTCCGTCACAACGAACACTACCGGCCAACACTCAGTCAATAACCCAAGCTCTGAAAACGACTGGAACATGTGTTTATCCACTGCTGCCACCTCCGCTACAAAAGGACAGCGCAAGGATTTTTTCAGAATTGTCCCTTGTTCAAAGATAAAATCTCCCATCGCTTCTGTTCGACATGGTATTGTCTGAAGCACGAGGCGTTTATCAGATTTAACTCCTTGGTCAGTCACAGAGAGAACCATTTTTTGTGGTGGGGAGAAGGATAAACAGCGCTCAAATTCCAGTCGCAATAGAAATCCCGATGGGTTCACGCAGTGCTCCAATAAACGAACCAAGGCGTCATGACCAGCATCTTGAGCCCGTAGAAAACTTCTTTCCACGAGACGTCGATTCCTCTCTAACATGATGACCATATGAAGCTCCTCCGTGTACATCGTTTTCCGTTCATTCTCTTCACTTTCAAATATCTCCATACGCTCCTGAACCTCAGTAGTTGAAGGTTCCTTATTGCGCTTCTTCAGAGATTTCTTTGGGGACTTAACCAGCTTTTTATGATTTTTTGTTGAGGTTCGTTGAGGTTGACGTTGCGAGAGCAGTTCTTCCTTTGCGATTGATTCAACCAGTAAAACCAAAGAGACTAACGTCGATTGTACAACGGAGAAAACTTCATCTTGATCTTGGTACCCCTTCAGCTCGTATTTCGTAGGTTGAACGTCCGTAATTTCCTCAGTAGGTTGGTTTTCCTCAGTTATTTCAACAGAAACGCCATTCTGACGATCTCGTTCCTGAACAAACCGCAGTTCTTCATCCTTGACACGTACAGCGCGTATTGTGGGCCAGTTGCTGCGATACTCACTCTCGGTTTCCTCCTGTTCCCTCCTCCACAACTCCCACTTTCTCCTTCGACACAAGCAGCAATACACTGGGAGACTCTCCTCCAAGCGAATTAGACGATGATGGTGCTTTTTCTCCCACTCCTCGACTGGAGCCACGAGACTCTCACGATAGGAGTTAAATCCTCGTCGCTTTTCTCGATGACGAACAGCTTGGAGCTCAGCTTCCTGCTCTTTCAGAACGGCTAGTTCGTGTCTGATCTTCTTCGCTGACATCGCCCCCATCCGTACTCTCGAAAGACTGACTCCACCGGTAACAGAAGAGGCTAATGCCTCCTCTATATCATTCTCTGCGTCTTCTACAGCAGCTTTCACACCAGCGGAATGATCTAAAACTTCTTCAATAATCGTCACAAACTCTTTAAATTCCCGTACAGTGATCAAGTGAGGTCCTTTCGCATCCTTTTTGCTCGATTGTGATACGAAATTGATCAAAAACCGTTGTAGATCTGCAGAACCAAGCAGTTCCGCAAGTCCTCGTACTTTTGCTGCGTACTTCTGAGGTCGTCTGTATCATAAATCCATAACAATTAGCCTCACTTTTTAAAAAAAGGAACTTAAAATTCAACGTACTCTTTCGAGAAAAGACCGAAAAGTATCTGCAGCAAGTGCAGCTTGCCCGCTCCAGCTTCATCGATGGTCATGAACACTTTCCGGACGTTTTTCTCGTATTTTTGCAGCGTGTGTCTCTCGTCCGCCTCCATCTTCTCTGCAATTTCAGGCTCCACTGTCATCCGCATCTCTTTCTTCCTTTCTTTCATCTCCGCTAGCATCTGGGGGGTAGTAAGAAGCAGAATTCGCTGTCTTTGCAGCTCTGTACTGCACGAGATCTTTCCCAGCAGATATTTCATGAGATCCGAGCGGAATAAAATCAGCATCTGCTGATGTTTCTGTAGCGATTCCACTTTCACTTGGTGCTGCTTTCTCGTCCTTCGCACGGCTCGACGCTTCGCTTCTCGTTCATTTTCTCGCTCCTGCTGCCATGTCCGGGATTCTTCTGCTGTAAACAAACTCCCAACGCCTCGTAGTTTAACACTCTCCTCCTGTACTGCTTCAATCCTCGGTATTAAAATATCCACATACGCCGAGACGGAGCGATCGTGGAGATGTTTTTTCTTCTTCTCGTCATTTGCGGCATTTTTCAGGAATCGCTTCTCCGCTGCGGGTGACATGAATTTTCGTTTAACTTTTGGCTTTTTCTCACTTTCCGCGTTGATTTCGATACTTTCGACCAACTTGACCATAGCATCAGCTACCCCAAGTGCGACGGCGTAGACGCTGTACTGCTCTTTAGGTTTCTCAATGGCTACAGAGTGAATCGCTTCCTTCTCGTTCTCACCTGTTTCATCTTCTTCTTCGGGTAATTCCCACACGGATTCCCCTGTCTGGCTGTTGTAGAAGTAGAGATTCCCATAGTCGTCGGACTGCACCTGCCACTTGCTTCCCGTCGCCATGGCGTCGTCAAACCGATAATTACCGGTAGAGAGACGTTACGCGTGGCAAAGCAGCATGAGCTCAGCCGTGTCGACCCTGCTGTCTTTCCTGTTTGTGGGGGCGTTGTGGGGGTGTACGAACCCCCTTATCAAGAGAGGTGAGACTGAGAAGAGGCTGGGAGTGCATTAGGGGGGTATTATAAGGGGTTAACGGGAAAATCTGACGGATATTGTACTTTGTGGTTGGATTTTGTGTTTTATGTTGATTTTGTTGTTGTGTAGGAAGCAATGACGACGTCATGTATACTCGGAAGGACAATAACATTGGAGAGTTTGGCAAACAACTTGTTGGCGCTGTGAAGAACTGGCAGGTAAAGAGACATTGGAGAAAATTTGATTTTTGTCTACTTCAGATAATATCTACGTCTTAAATAACGCGTTTTGATGGCAATAATGTGCTTGATACAGTTTGTACTACCATTTGCGCTGAACCAGAGTGGATCTGTTGTCTACGTTTACCTGTTAGGCTCGGCAGGTGAGACTTGATTCAGCAAAATGGCTGCAGAATATGTCCATGTGACTAACATGAACGTGTTTTCCTTGTCTGTAGACATCTCGAATGCTGTACCCATTTGCAACTCGCTGACATTTGTCTTCACCGCGATAACGAGTCACTTGCTAGGGGAGAAGCCCCAGCGTCCTGCCTGTACGTGGACAAAGCCTCCCACAGAACTTTTTTCCATTCCGTCTAAACGTCTTGTTTGTCTGTATTCACTTTTATATTGCAGCCACGTACACCGGCATGGTTCTCATTCTAATAGGTGTAGCCATTTGCTTTAACAGCAAGCAGGAAGTGTCGACGTAGGAGAATGGCTTTAAGCTCACATGTCTGCTCGCCAAGTGGAAATGGCTACAAAATCATCAAGCCATTATGCCATTCAAATGTCCTTACAAAAAACCGTCATCTGCCACTAAAACCATGAAACAGCATAGTTTTATCCAAAGAGTTGGTCATGAGCAGCTCCGACGAAGACGATGGCGACTACGTGCCTGAAGGTGCATCCTCCTCCCTCTACAGTTCTCAATACAACCGTTAACCTTTATATTTTCTTCTGTGTATAGCCGATGAAGAAGATGACGATGCCATTGACGCCGACGACGTCACTTCCGAGACGCAGCGAAGCGTCTCGACGGACTCGCACTTGGACTCACTCTGGGACGATATCAATGCGTCCACCGCTGTATCCACTAAGGCAGCAGAGAAAACTGCAAAGTTACTGAGTGGTTTAATCAAAAAGACCAAACGTTCGGCCGACAAGAAAAAAAAACGGAAGGTGATGGAGTTCTCCATGCCCATTTTGAGTGTAGACGTGAAGAAGGCGAGGAAAGATGTGGCGGAGTTCGCCACGGCTTCCAAGCAGAAGGTGGACCGACTGGTTAAGTTTGCAGGCAAAGAATACAGTGTGTCGGCTAGTGCTGCGCCTAAAGAAGAGAAGAAAGGACTGGATAAAGTGCTGCAGGCATTGGATGAGCCCAAGAAGGTGTCGACCATGGAGAAATCGTCGCTGGACTGGGACAAGTTCAAGGAGAAAGAGGGCATTGAAGACGAGCTCACGCAGTACACTAAGGACGGGTACATTGAGAAGCAGGAGTTCTTGCAGCGGCTGGATCACAAGCGCTTTGAGCTTGAAAAAGCGGAACGTGATAAGCAACGCAAACTCCAACAACAATCGAAATAGAAGCGATGAGGAAAAAAAAATAATCAGGAAGGAGTCTGCTGATTGTTATCAGCGTATGAAAGCAGGAAACGTACAAGCGATGACACAGGAATCCCATCTTGCTGTGCTGTCTAGTCCACATCCATTGGGACGACATCCGGTGCCGTGTTGTCCTGTCCTTCCTTCTGAGCAGAATCGTTTGCTGCACTAGCGCTGGCAGCACCTTCGTCGTCCGCGTTTCCCCGTTGATCTTTGTCGTCTCTATAAAACTCAGCCTCGTGCTGCCGCTTTCCGTCGTTGTCGGTCCGCGCGTCCGGGTCTGCTGCATCTTCGTCCTCTTCACGCAGCATGTGTGTCGGAGGTGCCTGACTCATCTGAACGCTTGGAGCTCCAGTTAGTGCACGAAGATTCTCAAAGATTTTGGTCCTGAAAAGAGCACGAGTTAGTTTAGCAAAAGGATATCCGTCGACAGAGCTGCTTCACGTACTTGCACTCGTCCAGGTATTCTTTCGAATTGGCGTTCTCAAGATCTGGGTCGGGCTCTAGGTGTAGCTTGAAATTCGGAGCGTAGAACTCAAAGTAGTCGTTGTACGGAATGTTATTGGACACCTCCTCATCCAGCAAGATCGACGTCTCATAAGCCCATGCTCTCGAGACGTTTCGGATTGTGTAGCCACCACCTCCCAGTACAAGCATTGGCAGGCCGAAGCTCTTCACGAACTTCACACACTCGCCGTGACCTAGAAAATAATACCCCAAAAATCAATACAGCGCTAGTATGGATTCAGTAAAACCAACAACGTACCACGTGTAGTGACGTTGAAGCAACCAAGACGGTCTCCAGTCAACGAATCAGCACCACACTGCAGTACAACAGCCGAGGGGGCAAACGTCTCCATAACCTTCTGGATCACAGGTTTAAACACGCTCTCGTAACTCTCGTCGTTCATGCCGCTCAGCAAGGGGAAGTTCACAGCGTAGTATTTGCCATTCTTCGTACCGATATCCTGTCACACACAAACGAGTTAGCTTCTACGTACAAGAAGAACCCCCCTAATCAATTCGTACCTTGATGTCTCCAGTACCCGGGAAAAAGTCGCCGTACTTGTGGAACGACACAGTCATGACTCTATCCGTAACGTAGAACGCTTCTTCCACGCCGTCTCCGTGGTGCACATCAATATCAATGTACAGTACACGCGGGTGGTACTTAAGTAACTCCAGAATGCCCAGCACAATGTCGTTCACGTAGCAGAATCCCGATCCCTCCGATTTCTTGGCGTGATGGAGTCCTCCTGCCCAATTGATGGCGATATCACACTGTCCGTGGTTCAGTCTGCTCACAGCATCCAGTGTGCCTCCAGAATAAATCTGGCAAAAGTCGAAAATGCCGTCGAACACCGGACAGTCCGTCAATTCGCCCAAGTTGACTGCAAAATAAATAAAACTTCAGTATCTTCCACCTCGTTCTATCATATACTGTGGACGTACATTTCTGTAGCTCGGACGACAGGTCCTTCTGGTTGCTGGGGCTAATTCTCTGCAGGAAATCGATGTAGTCCGGGGCGTGGAAGTTCTTGATCTCCTCGGCCGACGCGATGTGCGGCTCCTATAGGGGTAGAACGAGGTAGAACGGATTCAGACATCACCCTTACAGTGTAATATACTGAAATGTGCCCGTACGAAGATGTCCATCTTGCGGTACAGGTCGTAATTGACCACTAAATGATGCGCCAGTTTCATGCGGTGGGGCTTCATGGGGTGTCCAGGTCCATAGTAGAAGTGTCCCTCCTCAGCTGATAAGACCACAAAGGGTAGAATTAGGTGTTAGTGCGTATAAGAGGGGACGGAGAGCAGGAAGGGCAGACGCACGGTGATAGAAGTACGACACGCGCTTCTTAGAGGCGCTCGCCATGTTGGCGTCGGGCGAATGGTGCAGTGCGGGGTGTACCACTATTTTGTACCAATGTATTTTTACGTAAAAACAAAAAGGTAAAAGGTTAGTGGATTCGAAACGCTTAAAAATGTTTAAACAGAAATAAAACGCGTTCCAGTGTGAAGAAGGTGCGTAGCTGCACGGCGAATCCGAGCGCCAACGACGCGTAGAAGGACTTGTAGCGAGCGTCAGAAGCCCCTGCAGGTATTGGAAGAACTGTTCTGCACACTGCTGGACGACCTTGGGACTTTTAGAGCCCCAGAGCCGGCGCTTGGGGAAGTACTTGGAGCTCAGTTTGTCCAGAGCTTCCATCATCGGCGCGCAGTGCTGACAGTGCGCGTGTTTGCTGTCCACGGCCGCGCCCGGGTGATTCCGCCGATCAAAAACCCGCGCCAGTTCCTCCCGCAGCGACCTGAAACCTGAATACCGTCTCGAGACGAACCACCACTGGCCTACGCCCGAGACCATCGTGTCCTCGAGCACGAGCTCGTACTCTGTGTGGGTGCCGGGCGACACCATCGACGTGTACTGCAGAATAGACGACTCTTTCGGCGTGACCGAATGCAGCACGAAGCCACCTGTGAAGCTGCTGCTTCTTCGGCGTCGCGCTGCGACAAAGGACTCGGAGCCGCCGGAGCTGCTGCTGTAGTACACTGTCCGGGTCGAGCTCGATGGCACGCGTGGACATCTTTATCTCCATGGGTTTGCCAGCCATGTAAAATGGCCTTCGGTTTAATTGTGTGGTTCACCTATAGAAGCCTGTTCAGTTTGGGTGGTGGTATCATGTAAACCTGCTATGCTGCTATTCCTACGATGCCCGGCATCCCGCCACCAGAAGCGGAGAATGACTTACTTCTCCTTTTGCAATGGACCGCTTCAACACCTCTGCGCAGCGACTCCGGTTGACATTTAACCATTGGAATTCACTTCCAATGGTTATCCACAGCTTCCTACGCGTTTACGAGCAGATTTTTCCCGGATTCATCTACTACATGGGAGTGCCATTCTTCCCTTGGACGAGCCTGCAGCCGAAGATTACGACTACGCCAAGGGGATTAGCTGACACGATCGAGAACCATGTCCATGGGGAACGTCTCCAGCCTCCAGTTCAAGCTCCGTACTTCCAGTCGACGTAGTCACCGTGGAGACTCACCACACACTTGAGCATGCGCGGAGCCAGAATGGCGTACTCAAGTCGGAGATAGGTTTTGCCGCGTTGGATCCCTCCTCGTGGAATTGGATCAGTTGAAAGCGTGATGCCGTTCGACCACGAGACGTTCCCCATGGACATGGTTCTCGATCGTGTCAGCTAATCCCCTTGGCGTAGTCGTAATCTTCGGCTGCAGGCTCGTCCAAGGGAAGAATGGCACTCCCATGTAGTAGATGAATCCGGGAAAAATCTGCTCGTAAACGCGTAGGAAGCTGTGGATAACCATTGGAAGTGAATTCCAATGGTTAAATGTCAACCGGAGTCGCTGCGCAGAGGTGTTGAAGCGGTCCATTGCAAAAGGAGAAGTAAGTCATTCTCCGCTTCTGGTGGCGGGATGCCGGGCATCGTAGGAATAGCAGCATAGCAGGTTTACATGATACCACCACCCAAACTGAACAGGCTTCTATAGGTGAACCACACAATTAAACCGAAGGCCATTTTACATGGCTGGCAAACCCATGGAGATAAAGATGTCCACGCGTGCCATCGAGCTCGACCCGGACAGTGTACTACAGCAGCAGCTCCGGCGGCTCCGAGTCCTTTGTCGCAGCGCGACGCCGAAGAAGCAGCAGCTTCACAGGTGGGTTGGTTGCTGCCAGGTCCTTCTTCTTGGGCGCTTTCTTGTCAGACGCAGCAGCTGAAGCTACGAATAGTGCAGCGTTTGTAGGACGTACCGGTGAGGCCAACGGCACCAACTTGACGTGGGGTGTCGTCACGCTATCGCTGCGAGCAATGTGGCCTTTTGATGGTGATGCAGGGACCTGTTCGCCAGCAGTAGCATTGCGTGCTCTATGGGCGCAAAAAAAGAAAACAGCGAAGACACAAGTCCTCTGCGGGTTCGTCAGTCCTTACTAGAACTATATAGCAGCCAAGAACAGATCGGAACGTACTGTTCTACAGCTTTTTCGACCTTCAGCGCTTGGGCCTCACACTTCTTCTTCTCTTGCTGCAAGGAGACGAGGTCGTCAATGCTGGCGAACCACAGGGCGTTTCTGATGCGTCAAATAAAGCTCACCTTCTCCACCATCTCTTCGAAGCTTGTGCTGTGTGAACTATGGATCTCGGTTGTGCAGCTTGGAGCTGCAGATCGTATGAATCCTACCACCAACTGAGCAAGTCATTTGAAAATACGGTGGCAACAAATTACTTCGGTATATCGCAATTTGTGATGACAGGCAAACACGTTGATCTCAGATCCGAACGTTTATCTCAGATCCGAACGTTTATCTTGCTCCGCGACTACGTTACCGTACATATGCTGACGAGTATATTTTGATAGGCAGCACGTCACTAGCCATTTTGCTCGCAACCACCCAGGAACGTTTACAACAAGAGCCGAATGCGTTTAAACTGCATTCTTTTGGCTGCCATTTTCATCAGCGGAATCAGCGGCGCTTCATCGCTCGGGAATCAGGGCCATGTCAGTCTCTCCGTGTCCGATCATCTCGTTCAACCCGGGGCGCACGCTACGTACAAGAACATGATAAGCTCAAGGTCCCATGACACCGACAAAAGCGACGAAGAAAGGGGAATCGTGGATCAAGTGGCTTCCAAGCTGACGCTGAAGATGAAGACGGATCCAAAAGTGGTCTTCAAAGCGTACAATCTAGCAAAGCACAGCACAAAACTCGACGATAATCCAGCGTTCTTCAAATGGGTTGAGTACGTGCACAAGTACTGGGAGAAGTACGGCGACTCTCTCTTCTCGGAGAGCTCAATGCTCGCCCTACTGCTTACTAAGTCTGGCGACGACTTGGTAGCAGCTTTCCACTCATTGCGAAGAGTTCCGGATATGAAGAATTTTGCCGACAAAATGCAGACGAATCTCTTTATGGCTTCAACGTCGAGTCACGACGCCATGAATCAAGTGTGGCTGGCGTCTCGTGAAAGTCCCCAGGAAGTTTTCGGCATTTTAAATCTTGCCAGACGCAGCTTGAAAGACAACCCGATGACCATTCAGTGGCTCAAGTACGTCAAACTCTACAGGGCCAAGATGGGAGACAGCGCCTTTTCCGACACGGAGGCAGCGCTCTTCGTATTGGACTTGACTTACAGCGTCCAGTCGCAAAAATTCGGCGTGCTGCTTCAATCTCTCAAGAAAACCCCGGACCTGAAGATCTTAGCAGAGAATATGCAAGCGAGCCTGTTCCGCCAATGGATCAACGTTCAGAAGCTCGCCCCCGACGAATTCGGTTCTCTGATAGTGAGTCCGTATGGCTCGTGGAAAACTGTTGTACGTCTACCCAAGAGTGATCCCAGGTTTCAAGCATTGGAAACGTATACCGTCCAGTACGCGGCACGCCTCAATGAAAAGGCAGTAGTGGAAAAGGTGAAGATGTTGTTCGCCAACAGCGACCCGGAAGGTGCGCTGGCTGCTGCAATGAAAATGAATGGGGCGTGATGCGATGGAGAGCGAAAACATCAGGAAAGTGCTTTAGTCGCGTACAACGTTTTGCAGGATCCCATACTTAGTAAAAAAAAATATCACCAGCCCGTTTCGATCAACAAAATATTTTCCAGTCGATCTGCTTAATCAATTGCAATTGGAGTCTGCTTCGACCCAGCGTCTGGTTTCGGCTTCGTTTGACTCGACCTTTTCTTTTCATCTGGTTCACCAGCAGTTTTCTTGTTGTCATCTTCAGGAATAATAAAAGTGGAGAGCAGCCCAAAATGATCCGATGGCCACAAGCCTTCAGCGATCTTCTGCTGGCCCACAATCACAATTTCATCAAGTTCAAGTTGAGCTCCTTCGTCGCTTGGTGCAGAATACAGGTACATGCGATCCAATCGACTGCGAAACGATCGACTCGTGACAAGAGTGTTGCGTGTGCCATCAAAGGTGTATCCGTTCTCGTCCGTGTTGCCCGTCACTGACAGCCATAAATCCTTCCACCCTCCTGGCAGTCCCAATGTCGCCTAAAATGAAAAAGAAGTATATCACCATAAATGATCCACAACAACACGCCCAAATCTTCTGTAGTAGTAATACAAAACTTACCAAATCCAACTCTTCGTCGTCCTGGTCTGCTTCTCCCCGTAATTTACCGGCAAGTCGTTTTACCAGCTTCTTCTCATCATCCGTCGTCGACCCAGCATCCAAGAAACAGCCTTCATGGAACCACACTCTGATCTCCATTGTTTTTCCTCCTGTCACCGTGCTCTTCACCATCTTACCCACCCGAACGACCCCTTTTTCAATCGCATTTCCACAATCTCGACATTTGGACCTCCCGCTTTTTGCCAACTCCACATCGACATCTGCAAAGGCTGCAAGACGTCGGTCGAGCAGCTTCATATCTGCCTTCATCAAATTTGTGTCCCCCATAAACACAGCCCCTAAACAGGTACTTCCACTGCTGTTTCTCTGTCTTTTGTCACCAACCCTCGCCACCTCGTCATTATCAGCATTGTTCACTCGGTCCCGTAGCAATGTCAAGGACTCCTTCAATTGGGACACTCGGGGCGCTGCAAATTGGGGAAGGCTCTCCAAATGAGACGTCCCAACAAAGAGGGTTTTGCCTGGAATGGGCTCAACCTTCATAATCACCAACTCCCTACCCATCCCCGTATTGGCAAATGGATGCGTTTCAAGATATTTAACCGGTAACGCACTGAAAAGAGCAACAAAATAGGCCTCTTGGAAAGGGGGCGCCGTATCCACACTGCAGTCGTAAAACTTTGCCCATTGCTGCGTCTTGAGCATTCTCAGAGCGTCGCGCGTGACCTCCTGGAAGCCGATAACGGCAGGGCGGAAGTGCTCTACTAGCCGGCCGATGGCCTTCATGCGCACGGAGCGCGCCACCTCGTCGAAGAAAAGGTTGAACGTCAGGATCCGTAGCTTCATCTTTACTAAATACAAGACTAAAGATTCGTAGTATTATGCAAATTTATAGGTGGACCACATCAATTTATTCATTTTTTTCTTTTATTGTTTAGATGAGAATCGAATTTTGGCAAAGGGTTATGGATTATGAAGCGTCTTCATTGAAGACCTGCTGATGGTTACGAGTCACAACATGAGCATCAACATCGTGATCCGCTCGAGTACACATGTATTTGAGCTCTAGTCGACCTGTTGCTCGGAAAGCAGCGACAGTTTACAGTGTCTTGCCGCACGATTATCCAGGGCAAATGATTATGCAGGCCATTCTCAAAACCAGGTACAGTAACTTTCAAGATGCAAAAAACGACGGCAGCGGGTTGCCACACAACGTTGATGTTGCCGCCATTACCACTGGGCGACTCACTCATTTGGTCATTATCAAATTTTCTCTCTCAGACTCAGACACAAGACCAGACTTCCGTGGCGTAACGATGGACGCTTCGACTAGTTCAAGTGAAGCTACTGAGACTCTGAACGACGCAAGAGTCATCGGGTACGACGGTGCCGATGCACTTATGGCACTGGGATCTGCTAGATTGCACCAGCACGTCGGCAAACACGTTGAAGCTGCTTTAGGCCAACAAATGCCGCGGATGGAAGTGCGTTTCAGGAACGTTTCTATCTCCGCCGACGTCGTGGTAAAAGATGATACCAACCGTAAAACGGAGCTACCCACACTCACGAACACTGTCAAGATGGCAGGGCTTCGATTGAGCGCCAAAAAACACGTGGTGACCAAGGAGATTCTCCGTAACGTGAGTGGTGTACTGAAACCTGGTTCATTGACGCTGGTCCTCGGCCAACCAGGCTCCGGCAAGTCTTCACTGCTCAAGATTTTGAGTGGACGGCCCCCCAGTGGAAAACGAGTGAGAGTGGACGGTCAAGTGACGTACAACGGCGTTCTGCAAGAAGATCTTCGAGCTCGACTGCCGCAGTTCGTGTCTCTAGTTGACCAGCAAGACAAGCACTTCCCTACTCTTACGGTCAAGGAGACGCTCCAGTTCGCCAACGCTTGCTCAGGTGGCAAGGTATCGAAGCAAGAGGAGGAGTTGTACTCGCACGGAACGCTGGAGCAGAACCAGACTGCTCTGAATGTACTGCGAGCCATGTACAAACACTACCCGGACGTGGTGATTCGAGAGCTAGGTCTTGAGAACTGCCAGAACACTATACTAGGCAACGCGATGCTGCGGGGCGTGTCGGGAGGTGAATGTAAGCGTGTGACTACGGGCGAGATGACGTTCGGGAACAAGTTTGTCTTGGTCATGGATGAAATCAGCACGGGACTCGACAGCGCCGCTACTTTCGACATCATTTCGACACAGCGCAGTCTGGCCAAGACACTGAACAAGACGGTGGTAATCTCGCTCTTGCAGCCATCTCCGGAGGTGTTCGATCTCTTTGACGACGTGATCTTGTTGAACGACGGGTATGTGATGTATCAAGGTCCTCGCTCTCAGGTGTTAGATTACTTCGAGAATCTGGGTTTCAAGTGTCCTACGAATCGAGACGTGGCTGATTTCTTGCTGGACCTCGGAACGAACAAGCAGTATCAGTACGAGGTGGGGAGCTGTCCCAGTACTGCGGGTGAATTCAGCGATGCCTATCAGAAGTCAGCAGTTCGAGACCGTATTATGAGTGTATTGGATTCACCACTGGATGCGCAGCTGATCGCTGATAGCGAAAAGTTTATGGATCGAGTTCCGGAGTTCCAGCAGAATTTCTGGGATGGCACAATGACGTTGATCCATCGACAAGTGACGGTAGCTCTCCGTAACAAAGCGCTTTTGAAAAGCCGACTGCTAATGTCGATTCTACTGGGACTACTGAACGGTAGTACGTTCTACCAGTTCGACTCCACAGATGCGCAAGTGGTTATTGGGATGGTCTACGTGGCGATCAACTTCGTGACAGTCGGCCAGTCCTCGCAGATGCCAGTTTTCATGGACCTTCGAGACGTGTTTAACAAACAGCGCGGGGCCAATTTCTTTCGGACATCTTCCTTTGTTCTGGCGACTTCCGTGAGTCAGATTCCGCTTGCGCTACTGGAGGCGCTTCTCTTCGGCTCGATCATCTATTGGATGTGTGGATTCGTCTCAACTGCGGCTGGGTATATACTATTCGAGCTGGTCATGTTCCTGACAAGTATGATGTTTGCATCCTGGTTCTTCTTCATGGCATCCGTGTTGCCGGATATGAACGTGGCAGGACCGCTGAGTCAACTTTCGCTCTTCTTCACGACACTTTTCTGTGGTTTTGTGATCACCAGAGGGCAGATGCCCGACTATTTGGTTTGGATGTACTGGGTCAGCCCTCAAGCCTGGAGTCTTCGAGCAGCAGCAGTGAATCAGTACACAGATCCCCGTTTTAAGGTGTGCGAGTACGAAGGCATCGACTACTGTGAGACGTACAACATGACGATGAGCGAGTTTTCGTTAGATTCCTTTGATGTACCGACGCAGCAGCTTTGGCTCTACCTCGGAATTGTCTATTTGGTTGGCATGTACGTCATGTTCATGGTACTGTCTTGGGCCATTCTCGAGTACAGACGTACGGCAGAACCTGTAAACATTTCGTTGAAAGCTGACAATGCCGAAGGAACGCCAAAAACTCCCAGTAACTACGCTCTTATGGTCACTCCAAGGGCTCAAGCCAAGTCTTCCAACAGCGAGATCTCGATTCCGGTGACGCAGCCAGCTGAAACCAGTTTTATCCCCGTCACATTGGCTTTCAAGAACTTGTGGTACTCTGTTGTAGACCCTACGAACTCAAAAGCGACCATCGATTTACTAAAGGGTGTCAGTGGAATTGCTTCACCTGGTACTATCACCGCTCTCATGGGGTCCTCGGGTGCCGGTAAGACCACCCTCATGGACGTCATCGCTGGACGGAAAACTGGCGGCCAAATCCGCGGGGAAATCTTGCTCAACGGACATCCAGCAACAGAACTAGCAATCCGCCGAGCCACAGGCTACTGCGAGCAGATGGATATTCACTCGGACGCCTCGACATTCCGTGAAGCGCTTACGTTTAGTGCTTTTCTACGTCAAGACGCAGACGTCCCCGACGGTCAGAAATACGACTCGGTGAACGAGTGCTTGGATCTACTGGACTTACACCCGATAGCCGATCAGATCATCCGAGGCAGCTCCATTGAGCAGATGAAGCGTTTGACGATTGGTGTTGAACTGGCAGCGCAGCCCAGTGTTTTGTTCTTGGATGAACCTACCAGCGGATTGGATGCGCGCTCTGCTAAGCTCATCATGGACGGGGTTCGCAAAGTGGCAGACACGGGTCGAACCATTGTGTGCACGATTCATCAGCCGTCAGCAGTGGTGTTTAGTGTTTTCGACAGCCTTTTGCTGCTGAAACGGGGCGGTGAGATGGTTTTCTGTGGAGATCTGGGTGAGAAAGCGTCGAATTTGGTCCACTACTTGGAGAACATTGACGGTGTGGCCAAGCTGGAAGATGGCTACAATCCAGCCACGTGGATGCTGGAAGTCATCGGTGCTGGTGTAGGCAATGGCAATGGCTGGAAGACGGATTTTGTGTCGCACTTTAAGTCAAGCGAGCACTATCGCGAATTGGAGATCAATCTGGACCGTGAAGGTGTGACTCGACCGTCAGCCTCCATCTCTGCATTAACGTTCAAACGCAAGCGAGCTGCAAGTAATTGGACGCAGGCGAAGTTCTTGACGAAGAGGTGGTTCGACATGTACTGGCGCACACCAACTTTCAATTTGACGCGTATTATCGTGGCATTGGTGTTGGCCCTTTCACTCGGTATTTCGTATTTGAACACTGAGTACATTTCCTACCAGGGTGTCAACTCCGGCATGGGAATGGTCTACATGGCTGCAGTGAACATGAATATCATCACGTTCAACGGTTCTTTGCCTATCACGTGCAAGGAGCAGTCAGTTTTCTACCATGAACGAGCCTCGCAAACGTATAATGCGTTCTGGTACTTCGTGGGCGCTACATTGGTGGAGATCCCGTACTGCTTCGGCTCAAACCTTCTGTTCATGGCCATCTTCTATCCAATGGCGGATTTCACCGGAGTCGCAGCATTCTTCACCTTCTGGCTCAACTTGTCGTTGATTGTGCTGCTGATGGCTTACTTCGGGCAGTTCCTGGCATTTCTACTGCCAAGTCTGGAGGTGGCGACCGTCTTCATGGTGATTATCAACATCATTTGCACGCTTTTCACCGGATTTAACCCTCCGGCGGTGTCGATTCCTCGTGGTTACAAGTGGATCCACTACATTGTTCCGAACAAATACGCTTTCTCCAGTCTCGCGGCGATTGTTTTTGGCGACTGTCCCAGTGACGGCGACGGTAGTCAACGAGGATGCCAACAAATGACCGGGACCCCTCCAAGCTTACCTGATGGGATTACGTTGAAGGAGTACCTGGAGATGAATTATCTCGTCAAGCACAGCGACATCTGGAGGAATGTCGGCATTTTAATTCTTTGGATTGCAGGGCTTCGTTTGCTCTCGTTGCTGGCACTTCGCTACGTGAATCATCAGAAAAGATAGAATACCACGGTTTTAGCGAAAACTGTTGTAGATTCGATCCAGTAAAACAAACCAAGAAGCGCTATTTTCAAGAAATATATAAAGTCTGTAAAGCCAATAAAAGAAGAAACTTCGTGTGTTTAGTTTCATTTATAAAGAAGAAAACTAGGCCTTGATCGCCCTTTCAAGTGCAGCCACTGGTTTGTTGTCGGCAAACAACTTTTCCACGCTCTTCAGTACGGTGCTACCACGGTCTGCTGCGTACGCCTCCGTGTACGCCTTGAGGAAAATGTACTTTTCATCAGTGATCTCGAGTCTTTCGAAAATGCGCTTCCAGTTTGTCGTCGCAGAGCCTCCAAGCATCGAACCAACTTTGTCCGGCGTCATGGAGTCCATTTTCATCCACCGTTCAAAGAGTTGCGACTCCATTTTCCCAGCGATCGTCTCCATCCCTTCCTTCTTCTTGAGCGCCTGGAATAGAAGTCCGAACTGCGTCTCTTGCTGGTTTGGTTTCTTCGTCTTTAGCACAAGATTCAGCTCATCCAGCCAGGACGACGACTTGGTGATCTGTGTCTTGTACATGTCGGAGAATTGGAGCCACTGGGTGATCTTCTTGGTGTTGCCAAACACGTCATCTTGGAGTTTTAAAATGTGGAAAACATCATCCGAAGTGTCCAAACCTTGCAGCCAAGCCTTGTTCATCAACTGGCGGGTCTGCGGGGTCGCAGCTTGGAACAACTTGAGCTGCATCGTCCGAGCGAGATCCTTCATGCCCTGGACATGCGTGAGTGACTGGAAAAGCGGCACCAGATCCCTTTGGTGATACTGGGACTGCTGCAACAAGTTGAACAGTTGTTGGTCGGGGAAGTTCTCCACGCCCTTGGCCTGTCGGAACTTGTTGACGTACACAAGCCAGCCTTTGAACACCTTGTTGTTCTGGAGGTTCGTGTCTTGCAGTTTTAGACGCTTGAACACGTCTGAAGGATTCTTGTACAGCTTCTGCATCACTTTGGCAGCGAATTTGTCAACGCCGCTTAGCTGGGCAGCCCTCTCTTCGTCGCTTTCATCTTCACTGTCAGCCTCGTACGACCTCAACAGCCTTTTCGAAGCGATGGTCTCTACAGCGAGAGAGCGAGGATTGACGGGGAAGGCGATGCCGGAGTTGCCAGGGTTGGCGAGCGCTGAGCCATCGATCCCCGCGACAACGAACAGGACCGAGAAAATAGCACCGAGCACGCGCATGGTCACGTCCGCGTTAGTGAGCAAAATGTGAAGTGCGGGAATGCCAGCAGGCGAGACTCACGAATTGAGAACGGCACATCGCACATCGCACATCATATCTTCAATCCCATGACCGATTGAGGTGCAACTGACCCTAGATGTGGCATGTGTTCCGTTAGAAATACTGATGACGGCACGTTGGCTTGCCTGCGAAGCACTGTGCAATGGTGCAGTACATGTACTTCGAAGTATTATCATACATGTACATGTACTTCAGTGTTTAACGCGTTTCTCAATCGAATTCAGAGGCAAGTGACCATAGTACATGTATGAGAATCGTTTACATGCCATGTAATTGTAAATTTTCTTTAAAAAAAATGGACAGTATACATGACATGTATATTTTCTTAAAAAATAGACAGTATCAAATTTTGCCATGAAAATCTCCATCGCGAGTGTGTTGGATAAGCTTACATGTTTATCCAGAAGTTATTTTTACCAGGAACACCATCTTGCTAGTTGCGCAAGTTGCATAGATTTACTGTAGGTTGTTCCGCGTTATGTTCCTAGGTACAGTACCATCTCATCCCCACCGCCAGTGGCACCGGGGATAGGAAGATCATCTGTACAGTGCGTGAGCAACTGTATGTTTTTGCTACACAATCCTGCTTGCTTTACCTAAAATAAAACATTTTCTTTATTTTCTATTTATTTCTAATGGTTTTTTTTTTAAATGTACGATTCCCGTCATGTAAATTTCACCAACTACAGTAATACAGTATTCAAGGATACAAGAACATGTACTAAATAAAAATCGAATCCCGTTATTTCTTTTTTTTTCGTTTTCGGAAAGTCAACTTGTGAAATTCTCCCTGTTCTCCTAAGTCAAACCGCCAATGCAAACCATCTTCGACTCAAGGTATTCATCCAGTCCCTCGTGGGATCCTTCACGACCAATCCCCGACTCCTTCACACCACCAAAAGGAGCCTGAATGATCGAGACGACCCCTGCATTGACTGCAACCATCCCAGTTTCCAGCTTTCCGGCAATGCGAAAGACACGAGACACATCTTGCGTGTAGAAATATCCTGCCAACCCAACTGTCGTGTCGTTTGCCTTGCGAATGACCTCCTCCTCGCTCGAAAATGGGAATAACGGAACCACTGGACCGAAAATTTCTTCTTTCCAGATGCGCATCTTCTTATTGACGTTCGTTAGCACCGTCGCCTCGTAGAAATTCTTGCCCAGATCGCTCCTATTGCCGCCGATTAGCACCTTGGCACCGCATTTCACCGCGTCTTCGACTAATCCAGCCACATTCTCAACGGCTTCAGGTCCAATGAGAGGTCCCAGCTTCACTCCATGCTCAAACGGCAAGCCGATCTTCAAATGCTTCACCCGTTCGACGAGTTTAGCGGCAAATCTGTCGAAAATGTTCGACTCAACGAAGATTCGGTTGGTGGTGACGCACGTTTGCCCGCTATTGCGAAATTTGGAGGCAATCAGCCCATCCAGCGCTTTTTCGATATCAGCATCTTCAAACACGATGAATGGGGCGTTACCACCAAGTTCAAGAACAACGTGCTTCACTGTAGCGGACGCTTGTTTCATCAGCTTTTTACCCGCGGAAGTCGATCCAGTAAACGCAACCAAACGGATGTCGGGGTTCTCCGTCAGCTCTTTTCCGATACCAGAGGGGCTACCTCTCGGAGCGGTGACAACGTTGACAACCCCCGCTGGTACCCCAGCGTCTTCCGCCAATTTAGCAAGAGCCAACATGGATAACGGGGTTTTACCAGACGGTTTTACCACTGCAGCACAACCGGAAGCCACACAAGGTGCCAAAGCTCTCGTTACAGTTGCGTAAGGGAAATTCCAAGGAGATATGATAGCACACACGCCAATAGGCTCCTTCATGACGAACACCATTTTGTCGGGATTTGACGGAGTTACCGAATATCCACTGGTTCGAACAATTTCGTGCGCGTAGTACTCGATAATACCAGCAGCAAAGGCCACCTCCACCCTCGCCTCCTCCAGTGGCTTAGCACTCTCACAAGACGCAATGATCGCTAGGTCTTCAGCGTTCTCCACGATCGCCGTGAGCCATTTCGTCATCACTACTGAGCGAGCCTGTATACCATTTTCATATGTTAAAACATTTCAGAGTTTAAACAACTATGTAGCACTAAAACTTACGGGTGGGGTGACTTTCTTCCAGCGGCGTTGGGCCACGTACGCTGCAGCAATTGCTTCATGAGCTTCTTCCTTCCCCATACACGCCACATGAGCGAGATCTCCTTCGGTTGCAGGATCTAGACCATAACGTTTTAATAAAACTTTTGTTTCGCCATATTACCATGCTTTTGTCGCTTACCTACGACCGCAAAATACTCTTCGCTTCGCCCTTCCACCCACTCTCCATTGATAAAGCCTTTCAAACGGGTTTTTCAGCGACTGCAGTATCTGCCCGATGTGGTGGCGCATGTGCTCATGAACGCTAGAATGCATCTTTACTTGATGAGGCTGATTCGAGAATGGCCAACGAAGCAAAGAGACCGCAACACTTTTCTTCTGGGACGCTAATGCCAATATCCAGGTCAGAATCCGCGACAAGACACAAGAGACAGTAATTCATTTCATGTACTTCGAAGTAGAAGCAACTGCCACGGAATACCACGGACAAGGCAAAGGTTTATAATCTCAGCCTTTTCGTCAAATGGTTAGCACCAATTATGTTAGTTTTTTATTGGTCTTCGAAACATGCAGGCTTGAGTATTCCTCACTATAGCGAATACGTTGTGACAGTACGTCCATTGAGAGGCTGCACTGGACGAGCGTTCTTCCCTTCATCCGTGATCTCGAGTTTAGCGAGGGTTTTATGGATGCGATCGAACTGGGATGACGAAATTCGAGCAGGTGTGCGAATCACCCACCAATCTACGAACTCGGTGCATGGTGGAGTGGTCAAACTACCAGCGTAGTTGAAGACGTGGCCTTTGTTGATGTAGGAGCCGAGTAACTTCGAGTATGCCCCTCTGGAAGCAAAACAAAATGTGAATTCGAGACCAGTTAGTGTCTGTAAAATCTAAAGTTCGACAAAATGTACGTACAAAACCGTAGGGATCGTGGAATTCCTCGTCGCAGCGCTGATAGCGTCCACGACCACTGACTCCGTATGAGTACCATCGGTTTTCTGGAGGAAAAGCCCGACCACGAGTGCTGCTGAGCCGTCCGCTTTCTTGTGCACGAAGTGGATCTCTCCATCGAACACCTTGCCGTCGATGGTGTGTTCCGACGGAGTGTGGACGTGAAACTGAGCGAATTTGTATCCGGATAACTTTGTAGCTACCATGCAGTTACCTGGATGAAATTTACGCTTTCGTTACCATTTTTGTTGCATCACAAGAAAATGGCAAGTCACAAACGTACCTCCATTCACGATTCCAGTATAGGATTCTGATGTTGCTGTCATGTTGAAATTGAGGCATGATCCAGTGAAATTGAGTGGGGCTGGACTGTGTGCGTTGGTCGAGTTGGTTAGATTGATTGGGGACTGCTTGGAACCAGCACACGTAGGGTAATGCTTAGGCCACTGAAGCGGACTTAAAGCACCTGAATCCTTTCGATACGTGAACGCGGGGTTTTATGTCGCTGCAACTAGCGCGCTCACGCCTAGCGCAATAGCAGCGACAACCAGTGTGGATTTCATTGGGCTTTCGGGCTTACAAGGCGAGATTGAGAATGATCGAGCTTGTGAAGAAGAGAATTATTAAAGTGGTCACGCATTCTCATCCCGAGAACGCGATGATGTAGGATGCGATTGTGCATTTGTCATTTGTACCTAAAAACTCAAACAATGATCATTATGAATGCGGACAAATTTAAATAAAATTGCAATTCCTCATTCCAGAATTTGCTCGGCTAGAAAGAAGTTTATGCAGTCGTTGACGTCGCAGGCAGCGCGTTCAAAGTGGATATCGGCGACGAACGTCAGTGGCAGCGAAGAATGAACATATCAGGCGTCCTGCACATGATCTGCAGCTCTTGCTGGCGAAGAAAGACAAAAACTGCGGTGGAATGACACTGCAGGGCTGAAACTGTAGGATGCTGCGGAAGCACCACTCAAGTTCGTTGGCTTATCGAGAAAGGACGTAAAGTTCCGAGTCAAGAAGAGATATGCCGACCCCTGTTTCACGTGCTTGTGGTAAGTTATGAGAGAATGGATCAACTCGTCGGAAAGGTCAACAATATATTCGAACACACTGTACTGGGCAAACAAAAGGTGCATCACCACTCAAGCGCGAGCTGGACGCTTCTGACCGAATAGCTGTTCGGTTCCAAGCTAATTGCGCGGTTCGAGTCGATACTGGAGACCTGGCACATATTGAACCGATGAAATACTATTTTCGTTTTGATGTTATTTTCCCGGAAAAAAAACCATCTAAGCTCTTATTGATGTGGAAAACCATAAAGCTTACGTCACTATACGAGCAAGTACTAACCAAATGAATGAACGGCAAGACTTCAGAAGTACCTAGTTATACGTTGTGACTGTCCTTCCATTGAGAGGCTGCACTGGACGAGCGTTCTTCCCTTCATCCGTGATGTCGAGCTCAGCGAGGTTTTCCACGATGCGATCAAATTGGGCCGACGAAATTCGAGCAGGTGTACGAATCACCCACCAATCTACGAACTCAGTACATGGTGGAGTGGTCAAACTACCAGCGTAGTTGAAGACGTGGCCCTGGCTGAGGTAAGTACCGAGTAGCTCCGAATACGACCCTCTGGAAGCCAGAAACAAAGACAGGTTAGTGTCCGCATAGTATTGACTAAGTACCTACAAGACGTACAGGGCCATAGGGATCGTCGCTTCCGTTGTCACCTCGCTCATAGCGTCCACGATGACATCTACCGCTGGCTCCGTATCATTTTCATGGGTCTTCTGGAGGAAAAGTCCAACCACGAGTGCTGCTGAGCCATCCGCTTTCTTGTGCACGAAGTGGATCTCTCCATCGAACGCCGTACCGTCGATGGTGTGTTCTGACAGAGTGTGGACGTGAAACTGAGCGAAATTGTACGTCTCCCCCTCCAAATTAGCAGTGCAATTGCCTACAAGGTGACAAACACAAAATATTAGCTTACACGTGTGTAGTTTATCGCACAAGTGAACGCACCTCCGTCCACTGCAGCTTTGTAAGCTTCCGAGTCCACCGTCATGTTAAACTTTGAGCATGTGCCAGCAAATGATACGGGGGGAGGAACGAACACGCTGCAGAGTTTGGATTCCGTAATGTCGACAGGTGATTGTTTCGAGCCACCGCATTTTGGATATCCCGTTGCCCATTCAAGTGGACTCAATTCTTCGGTATCGTACTTGTAGGTGAATTCAGGGTCTTCTGCCATAGCTGAACGGGTAGCGACAGCTGAAACAACAAAAATGAGCTGTATAAACTTCATCGATAGAGTTTGGAACGTGTCTTGGAGTGCAAAAGCGATAATGAAAAGTGAGACAGTCGCTCGGTTAGCTGATGAAAGTACGGACTGATACGTTTCGAAGCGTGAAAGGCGCACCTGGGTTTCATTACCAATAAAACTTCCGACATGGGTTCAAAGTTACAACCCGCCGATACAAACCATCTTGGTCTGCAAATACTCATCCAGTCCTTCGGCTGAACCTTCACGGCCAATTCCCGATTCCTTGATACCGCCGAATGGGGCTCCGACGTGGGTCACCAATTCACTGTTCACCCCAATCATACCACACTCCAACGCACTGGCAACTCGAAACAGCCGGGCTACCTCCTTAGTATAGAAGTATCCAGCGAGTCCAGCCGTCGTATTATTCGCCTTCTGTACCACTTCCTCTTCACTTGAAAACACAAACAGTGAGACTACTGGACCGAATATCTCCTCATGCCAGATACGCATCGAGTCATCCACATTAGCCAAGACCGTTGGCTCGAAGAAATTCCCGCCAAGATCACTCACTATTCCTCCAGTGAGAACTTTACCACCTTTGGCCACAGCATCTTCGACTAATTCCGTCACTTTCTTGACAGCCGAAGGCCCGATCAACGGTCCGACTTGCACACCTTCCTCCAGAGGTAACCCCATCTTTAAACTCTTCACTCTTTCCACCACCTTCGAAGAAAAACTTTCGTAAATAGACGAGTGCACGAAGATACGGTTGCTGGCGATACAAGCTTGGCCAGTATTAAAGAACCTGGTACGGATTAAACCGTCCAGTGCGTTGTCCAGTTCGGCATCTTCAAAGACGATGAACGCAGCGTTGCCACCTAATTCAAGTGACAAACACTTCACCGTATCAGAGGAATGACGCATCAGCCACTTGCCAACGCTCGTCGAGCCAGCAAACGAGATTTTCTTTACATCCGGACTCGATGTAAGTTCGCGACCAACTTCTTCAGATCTTTCACGTGGAGCTGTGATCACATTGAGAACTCCTGGAGGGAATCCAACTTCTTCAGCCAGTTTAGCCAGTGCAAGCATAGAGAGAGGAGTTTCACCTGCAGGTTTCACCACGGTGGTGCACCCAGCAGCTAAAGGTGCACCCAGATTCAGTCCCAGAATTGCATAGGGGAAGTTCCAAGGGGTTATGATGCCACAGACACCCACAGGCTCCTTCATAACCAGAATCTTCTGGGTTGGATCGGTCGGTGATATCAGGAACCCGCTAGAACGCACGATTTCGTGCGCAAAGTACTCGATCACACCGACAGCGAGCTCAATTTCCCACTTGGCTGCTGGCGACAGCTTCCCACCCTCAACACATCCGATTATTATCAGGTCTTCGGCATTGGCAGCAATTGCTGCAGCCCACTGTTTCAACAGCTTCGCGCGAACCTACACAGCAAAAGAATGATCAATATGGATACATTTTCATGTGCTAAAACAGTATTCACTTTACCGGTGGCGTAGTCTCCTCCCATTTGCGTTGCGCTGCTGTAGCTGCAGCGATAGCGTCGCGAGTGTCTTCACTGCCCATGTTGGCCACACGCGCGACTTCCTGCTCCGTTGCAGGGTCTTACACAAGAAAAAGAATGTGAAAAAGTTGACCATTTTCACTGCAAATTCACTAAACCTTACCGATAACAGTGAAGTGGTCATTTCCACGTGCCTCGACCCACTCGCCGTTGATGAATCCTTGCGCATTCACCAGGTCTGGGCGTCGAAGCTTGGACAGAAGCGGCTGGTACTGCCTTTGTGTAATCGGAGGCAACCCAAGGGATAGCTGCGCGGTTGGGATGTTGGTGGACGTCATCTTCGCACTGGAATGGAAAATGAAAACTGAAGTGATGGCTGACTCACAGAAGTGCGTCTCGTCATGTAAAAGAATTAGGATTTCAAACAACGTCTACAAGAGAAAATATCCAAGAGACATGCCAACGCCAGCGTTTTCACCGTTGTCGCGTCTCCCAGTTCTTGGATTCGTACACTGGGACGTCGGACTTGGGTAGCGCCGGTTTGCCGAGGATAATATCAGCCGCTTTCTCAGCCAGCATGACAGTTGGAGCGTTGAGATTCCCACTCACATTGTTCGGCATGATCGACGCATCCACAATTCGCAGCCCTTCCAAGCCGTGAACTCGAGTTTCCGCATCGACAACCGAATTTAAATCCGTCTCCAAGCCCATGCGATTCGTACTGGACGGGTGGTAATCCGTACCAGCATTTTGTCGAATCCAGGAATCGATTTCAGCGTCGGACTGCACTTCATCCGTTGGAGAAACGGCTTCACCCCTGTATTCGTTGAAAGCCTGTTGCTTGAGCACTTCACGCGTCAACTTGACGCCATTCCGAATATCCAACCGATCTTCCTCCGTGCTCAGATAATTCGGCTGGATGATGGGAAATTCGCGCGGATTGGCGTTTCTCAGCTTGACGTAACCTCGGCTTGTCGCGCGCAGTGGTGTACAGTGCAGCATCATGGCGTGACCGTCTCGCAGGAGCTGGCGGTCTTCGTCACTGGCGCCCGGAAGAAATTGCCATTTCATGTCAGGATGACGCTTTCCCGGTGCGCTTCGGAAGAATCCGCCAGCTTCAATGTGCGAAGAAGTTCCAGGCCCCGACCTCGACGCGAGCCACCGGATCCCCATCCACGCCATTTTGTGGGGGAAATGCGGAGTTGCATGGTAAAGAGTGACGGGTTTTGTGCACGCGACATGGAGATACACGCCAAGGTGCTCTTCCATGTTTTGTCCGACAGCTGGGAGGTGGTGCACCAAAGGGATACCGACTTCTCTCAAGTGTTCGGCGTCTCCCACGCCCGAGTGCATCAATAATTGCGGCGAATTTACCGCACCGGTGGACAAAATTACCTCTTTCGCCGCGTTAATGTGCTTCGGTTCTCCGTTAGAGCTTTGGAAAGGTTCGACCTCAATTCCGACGGCTCTTTTCCCGTCGAAAAGCACTTTGTTCACGAACGTATCAGTGAGAACCGTTAAGTTCTTCCTAGCCAACACAGAATCAGGTAAATAAGCACTCGAAACACTGCATCTCTCTCCATTGTGGATGGTATGATCCAGCCACCCCACACCTTCCTGCTGGTATCCGTTAACGTCCTCTGTGAAGGGATAACCTGCTTGTTGCGCAGCATCGAGGAACACTTGGTACAGTGGTTGGTCTCTCTGCAGTCTTCGTGTCACGTGAAGTGGTCCTTCTCCTCCTCGATAGTCATCACCACCAAGTGAATGAGTCTGCGCCCTTTTAAAGTACGGTAAACAGTCTGCATAGCTCCACCCTTGCGCTCCAGACTGCTGCCAGTCGTCATAGTCCAGAGCGTGGCCTCGGTTGTAAATCATTGCGTTAATAGACGAAGAACCGCCCAGCACTCGACCTCGAGGCCACGTGATGCGACGTCCGTTCAACTGTTGCTGGGGCTCCGTCACGTAGTTCCAATTGTACCGATCGTCGAGGAAGTTGGCAGTCAGCAGGGCCGGCATACTCAGTCGGATGGAATCGAAGAGACCGCGGTCTTTCGGCCCCGTTTCCACCAACAGAACGGAGTTGGAGACGTCGGCACTGAGGCGGTTCGCGAGGACGCAACCGGCCGAACCCCCGCCGACAATGACATAGTCGAATTCTTTGAGGGTTCGGAGGGAGGACAAAGTATGGAGATTGTGACGCAGCATTTCAGAGTGAACTGGACGAGGCAAATGGCGAAGTGAACGAGGGCTTTTGCAATGGAGAGGTCTTGAAGTTGAGCAGTGCACCTTGTTCACGCAGCAAGTACTGTCCCCAATTTGGATTTTGTATCAACACATCGCTGAAAAATACTCTTCGTAACCAACATGGTTTTTGACAATGCGCTCAGATCTGAGTAACCAGAATCAGACCCATCAGATCTGAGAAGCTTGGCCTGGTGCTCTCGACGAATTGGAGCAACACCACTTGGATGTCCCACAGGGCGTGTTCATCAAACGCTCACTCAGATATTTTGGCTGGTACCTGTCGTTCACGATATAATGCTATTCTTGGGAAACCTCATTGTCGGAATCCGACACGACAGTCGGATCAAGGCTCTTCTTCATACTAACTAGCAATCCGAATGCACACCTTTGTGTCCGGGACGGTTGCGATTCAGTTGAAACATGGGAACATTGTTTTCTCACTTGTCCGATGCTAACGCAAATGTGGCAAATACTGTGGAGTCATTGGCGAGGGGCATTTCGAAGCACCTTAGCGTGGAAACTTCTGGGATGTACACTGCGATAGTGTTTCACGCAACGTGGCAGCTGCGCAATGTCACTTACTTCGGCGAAACACAAGCAGCGACGAATATTGACGGCGAAGCGCTTAATCGAGTGCTTACGCGCTTGTCAGAGCGGACCGAATTTTTTTTAACCTCCCACGACAACGAATATGGACTCCTCGAAGCTAGACGTGGGACACTGGTAATAGCATAGGTCTGCAAGACGTAAGTCCAAGTTGTGTTCGTCCAAACATCCCGGCGGTGTGGCGACAACGACACGTCAAGCCTTAAAACTCAAGTGCATGTCTCCCGTGTTCGTCTAATATTGTAGACGAACAAGATAGTAATCAATCTCCGGTGCAGGTGTTGACATTCGTCTACAGTACAGTACTGTTTTTAATTAATCGACGTCCATGGGCACGACGTCCGGTGCGGTTCCATCATCCTCAGGATTCTCAAAGCTGTCTTGGTCGTGCTCGTCATGGTAGAACTCTGCTTCATGCTGGTGCTTGCCGCCGTTTCCAGTTTTACTGTCCGGATCCATCGCATCTTCGTCCTCTTCCCGTAACATTCGGGCAGGTGGGGCTTGCTGCATCTGCACACTTGGAGCGCCAGTAATCGAGCGTAGATTCTCGAAAATCTTGATCCTATTGCAACATTTCGTATCAGTTACCACAAAACATACAGAGCTACTCATATCAACGTACTTGTGTTTCTCCAGGTATTCCTTCGAGTTGTCGTTCTTGAGATCCTTGTCAGCCACCAGGTGTAGTTTGAAGTCTGGCGAGTAGAACTCAAAGTAGTCGTTGTACGGGATGTTGTTGGACACCTCTTGGTTCACGAGAATCGACGTCTCGTAGGCCCATGCACGGGACACATTGCGGAGTCTGTAGCCACCACCTCCCAGTACGAGCATCGGGAGACCGAATCCTTTCACGAAGCGAACGCACTCTCCGTGGCCTTTTGTAGTTACATTGAAGCAACCAAGACGATCACCAGTCAGTGAGTCAGCGCCGCACTGAAGCACCACAGCAGAGGGGGCAAACGTCTCCATGACTTTCTCAATCACTGGCTTGAAGATACTTTCGTAGCTGTCGTCATCCATCCCGCTGTGTAGTGGGAAGTTCACGGCGTAGTATTTTCCACTTTTCGCACCAATATCCTACAATACAATAGGTACCCCCACATCAATCAGATGTACTGCATGCAAGCGAGATACGATAGCATACAGCACCTTAATATCGCCCGTTCCAGGAAAGTAGTCGCCATACTTGTGAAATGATACGGTCATCACGCGATCTGTGACGTAAAAAGCTTCCTCCACGCCGTCGCCGTGATGTGCGTCAATATCAATGTAGAGAACGCGAGGATGGTACCTGGGGCACAAAAGTTAAACGATTAGAGTGAGCGCAGTTTAATCTCTCCCAGTAGGATCAAAACTCACTTCAGCAGCTCCAAAATACCCAGCACGATATCATTGACGTAGCAGAATCCCGATCCCCCAGCCTTCTTTGCGTGGTGTAGACCTCCCGACCAGTTAATCGCGATATCGCACAGCCCAAAGTTCAGGCGAGCCACCGCATCTGTTTGTACAGATCATCCAAAAACTTTTGAGTCTGTTTAACTCTCTCGTGAGTTCTGCATTCCACATACCTAGAGTTCCCCCCGTGTAAATTTGGCAAAAGTCAAAGACTCCGTCGAACACGGGGCAATCCGTGTCGCTTGTCTCTCCGAAGTTGTCTGAATCCATCACCCAACATCAATTTGAGTATTGCATGCAGTCTGTCTCCCTGACAAACCGACGTACATTTCGCCAGATCCACCGCCATATCCCGCTGGGTTGCAGGACTTACGCGCTGCAGGAACTCGATGTAGTCTGGCGCGTGGAACACCTTCATCTCGTCCGCAGACGCCCAATGCGGCTCCTACATCAAGTACCAAAACCCCACAAAGCTTCAGTTTCCAGCCTCATCCACCTGTACCGCTAGTGTCTACTTACGAAGATGTCCATCTTCTGGTACAGATCGTAATTGACCACCAAATGATGTGCCAATTTCATGCGGTGCGGCTTCATGGGATGCCCCGGGCCATAGTAGAAGTGCCCAACCTCAGCTGTTCATTCACGCAATAGATCCGCATTAAATCATTAAATTCTGCTCTAAGGTGAGTAAAAAGACGATGGACTTGAGGGTATCTTGATCATTTCGAACCAAAAGCACACGGTCGTCGTTGGGTCTTTGCGGCGTGTGCACACAAGCCCCCAACGCCCATCTCCAGGCTTAATCTGAGTTACGTACGGTGGTAGAAATACGACACGCGCTTCTTGGTGGCCATCGCCAATCTCTCGGCTCTCAACTGCTTACTCCGTCCCGGCGAAAATGGCGAATGACCTACAAACTGCTCCATCTTTGACCTCGCACCTAGTCTAACATACCGCCAGTACCTAATATTTTCCCAAATACGATACAACATTTCAACTTGCACCATACATTAAAAACTCTAAAACAATATATACTTGCTGAAACCGATCACCCTCCATTAAACCGTATTGAAACAGGGCTCAACACGATCCGAGCCAGCCGTCAGTCTCCAATTGTCCACCATGCGAGCAGCTACAGCGTTCCGCCGCGCCACCCGCTGCGCTCAAACCGCGTCCTTCAGCACCGCCACAGGCTCCTCCTCGGGCTTCCACACTGCCGCTTATGTTGCTGTAGGAACTGGCGCCGCGGCGGCCGTCGTAGCGGCAGCGAACGGCGTCGTCCCGCACGAGTGGGTCATCCGCCAACTGGCCGAGCCCATGATGCCTATCGTGAGGCTGTTCGACCCGGAGACGGCCCATAAGATCGCGGTGCAATGCGCTCGCTTCGGTCTGACGCCCAAGGACCCGGAGACCGATCCGGAGCTGCTGCACGTCAAGGCGTTAGGTCTGGAATTCACCAATCCACTTGGAATCGCCGCCGGTTTCGACAAGGACGCAGAGGCCATGGAAGGGATGTTGGACATGGGCTTCGGTTGTGTGGAGATCGGTAGTGTCACCCCTAAGCCGCAACCGGGCAACCCCCAGCCGCGAGTCTTCCGGTTGTATGAAGACCGGGGAGTGATTAACCGCTACGGATTCAACAGCAAAGGCCTGGAGCACGTCGGAGCTCGCCTAGAGAGATATGTGGACTCTAGAGACAAACGACAGGGGAATGGTCATCGTGCTGGAGTACTGGGTGTTAACCTGGGCAAGAATAAGCTGACGGAAGACGCTGCATCTGACTACGTCCTGGGGGTTCACGCTCTGGCTAAGTACGCTGACTACTTGGTTGTCAATGTGTCGTCCCCGAACACTCCGGGGCTTCGCACGTTGCAGGGCAAGATTCAGCTGCAGAACCTTCTGGTTCGTGTGCTTAAGGCTCGTGACGAAGTCGTTGCCCAGGAGAAACGCAACATCCCGCTGCTGGTCAAGATCGCGCCGGATCTCACGGAGGACGACAAGCAGGACATTGCGGATGTGGCGCTGGAGCTCAAGCTGGACGGCCTTGTCGTTTCCAACACGACGTTGAGCCGACCGGATACGCTTAAGGGTGCATCTAAGGTCGAGACCGGTGGTCTTAGTGGCCTTCCGGTCCGTGATTTGTCCACGAAGGTGCTGGGCGACATGTACAAGCTGACCAAGGGTGAGATCCCGCTTATCGGTGTGGGCGGTGTCTCTACGGGCCAGGACGCATACGATAAGATCCGTGCTGGTGCCTCGCTTGTGCAGATGTACTCGTGCCTAATCTACGAGAGCCCATTGGCTGTACCGCGTGCCAAGAAGGAATTGGCGGCGCTACTGCGTCGTGATGGCTATGAGAGCGTCATTGATGCTGTCGGAGCTGCTCACAAGTAAATTGAGTCAGGCGGTGCAAAGAGCTCGTGTTGCGTCGGGAATCTGTACGTAAAGAGCAAACCAACAATGGCTATGTCAATACTCCTGTATTTCTCGGTTTACTGTTTGCTACTTCGAAGTACTAACAACAAATCTTCAGCTTACTCCACCGGCTCAATACTTGTCCAAATGGCAGCCACCGAGTCGAGTGCCTTGTCAAAGCCACCCAACTGGTAGCCTTTGGGGGCCAAATCCTTTCCTTTGTTCTTTGTGGGTTCGCCGCCAGAAATGGTGTTGTTCAGGTTGGTATGTACTTGATGCAGCCTGGATGTTCATGATGTACTCCCCCTCACCGAGATTGAGTGTTTGTTCATCACCTACCTTGCCTCCGGGTGGAGTATCCGTGATATCGAGACCCACGCCATTGAAGCGCGGATCGTGATTGCCTGCACGGTTTGGCCGGACATCATTCGTGCCGTGGGGTCGCCAAACGTCTCGCTCATGGTGACACCATTTTGTTTGTTTTTGCGTTAGGTTCCAACGTCGCCCACTGCACAATTATCCGTGTAACAGAAGAGGGAAAAAAGCAAATGAATTATAGACTTTGTCAGTTCACTACAGTCAATTTCTAAAACTTTGATCTATGAAGACGACGACACGTTTACTCACCCGCTGCACACCATTTCTTGCTTTTCGCCTACGCCACGGGCGTAATGCTGGTCCAAATGGCGCCCACCGAGTCGAGTTCCTTCCCACAAGTACCGACAAAGCCACCAAGCTGGAAACCCGCCGGTGCGGTGTCCTTGCCAATGTCCTGAGTGGGACTGCCGCCGGAGATAGTGTTCCCGGCACTGGTGGTGAACTGGATGTACTTGATGCGCGTGTGGCTGTCCTTCTCGCCCCAATGCGCCTCGATGCCCGTGATGAACTCTCCAGCTCCAAGAGTGAGTGTGTTCTGGTCACCGCCGTCGCCACCATGGTACAGGTTGGACTTCTGTCCCGTTGGTCCCGTGATATCGAGGCTGACGGCATTGACGCGTTCGCCGGATCGGATGGTGATAGCTTGAACCGTTTGCCCAGGTGAAGTGACGTCCAGATCCGAGTACTTCGTGCCATGAGGACCGCCGAACGTCTCACTTAACAGAACCCCATTCTCCAAAGCGGTTGCGCCGCTTGCGGCCAGCGCCATCGTCGTGAGCAGTTGGATGAATTTCATTTGTAGCCGTGTTTACTGGTACTTCGAAGTAGAAGGCAAAATTGGAAGTGAGTGAGGAGGTCGTTCTCCTGGCATGACTCCTCGTCCTTGGTGGTATTTTTTTTCCCGGCTACGCTGTAGTACCAAAGCATGAAGAAGGATCTACATACATGTAACTTGAAACATTTCTAGTAGAAATTCTTCCACAGTAAGACTGAAGTTGGGATCGGCCGAGCCAAAATTTCGGCGTGTCGTGTCGTGTGTGTGTGTGTGGGGGGGGGGGGGGGGGTAATCTAAATCGCGAACACAAACTTTTATCGTTGAGCTTCACACTTCTGGAGTACTGGTACATTAAAGCCTTTAGAAACAAGGGCACGAAAAGTAGACCGTGACTATCTTTCCGATAATGAATACTGTAGTAAAAGTCAGCAATTTTCAAAATACAGTTTTTGAAGGATCGGTATATTATCGTCGTCGCAGTCTTTCAAGCTAAGGTAATGAAAATAATATCTTTAAAGCCTTCTACTAAGCTTACAGTATATAATGCGATTGAGTCCCATAGCTTCCGACGTAACCAGCTATGCTGGCAAAAGGGATTTGAAAACAAATTTTGACAAATTTTGATGGAAAAAAGGCTTGAAGGTCTGTCAGTAAATTGCTGAAGAAGACACCATATCGCCCATCGCGTCTTATCTTACGCTGTGTTTTGATAAAGCATGTGCGCACACGTAAGAACGACAGCAATCCGAATGCACAACTTTGTGTCCAGAAGGCTGCGATTAAATCGAAACACTGGAACATTGTTTTCTCACTTGTCCGATGCTAACGCACATGCGGCATACAGCGAAGCACCCTGGAGTGGAAGCTTCGGCTGTTCCCGTCCAATAGAGATGTTGCCAGAGGATGAAGAGGCGATCAAGAGAACTTGTTGCTACTGTGGAAAATACACACTGCGATAGTGTTTCACGTAACGTGGCGGTTGCGCAATGGCATTTACTTCGGTGAAACACAAGCGATGGGGCCAAGTATCGCTAACTTGCAGGCTTCCTTTCGGAGCCACTACCATTTCTTGTTTCGACATTCATCTGATTGGAATATTGACGGCGAAGCGCTTGATCGAGTACTTACGCGTTTGAGATTCGAGTCAGAACGAATCGAACTGCTTCCTAGCCTCCCACGACAACGAATATGGGCTCCACGAAGTTAGACTTGATACACTGGTAGTAGCACAGGTCTGCAAGACGACCGTCCCGCTAAAGTTAATCGCACACGTAAGAACGACAGATGAGCTAAACCATAAAAGCTTGTTTCTAAGCTTTTTCTGGTTTAGCTCATCTGTCATTCTTACGTGTGCGCACATGCTTTATCAAAACACAGCGTAAGATAAGACGCGATGGGCGATATGGTGTCTTCTTCAGCAATTTACTGACAGACCTTCAAGCCTTTTTTCCATCAAAATTTGTCAAAATTTGTTTTCAAATCCCTTTTGCCAGCATAGCTGGTTACGTCGGAAGCTATGGGACTCAATCGCATTATATACTGTAAGCTTAGTAGAAGGCTTTAAAGATATTATTTTCATTACCTTAGCTTGAAAGACTGCGACGACGATAATATACCGATCCTTCAAAAACTGTATTTTGAAAATTGCTGACTTTTACTACAGTATTCATTATCGGAAAGATAGTCACGGTCTACTTTTCGTGCCCTTGTTTCTAAAGGCTTTAATGTACCAGTACTCCAGAAGTGTGAAGCTCAACGATAAAAGTTTGTGTTCGCGATTTAGATTACCCCCCCACACACACACACGACACGACACGCCGAAATTTTGGCTCGGCCGATCCCAACTTCAGTCTTACTGTGGAAGAATTTCTACTAGAAATGTTTCAAGTTACATGTATGTAGATCCTTCTTCATGCTTTGGTACTACAGCGTAGCCGGGAAAAAAATACCACCAAGGACGAGGAGTCATGCCAGGAGAACGACCTCCTCACTCACTTCCAATTTTGCCTTCTACTTCGAAGTACCAGTAAACACGGCTACAAATGAAATTCATCCAACTGCTCACGACGATGGCGCTGGCCGCAAGCGGCGCAACCGCTTTGGAGAATGGGGTTCTGTTAAGTGAGACGTTCGGCGGTCCTCATGGCACGAAGTACTCGGATCTGGACGTCACTTCACCTGGGCAAACGGTTCAAGCTATCACCATCCGATCCGGCGAACGCGTCAATGCCGTCAGCCTCGATATCACGGGACCAACGGGACAGAAGTCCAACCTGTACCATGGTGGCGACGGCGGTGACCAGAACACACTCACTCTTGGAGCTGGAGAGTTCATCACGGGCATCGAGGCGCATTGGGGCGAGAAGGACAGCCACACGCGCATCAAGTACATCCAGTTCACCACCAGTGCCGGGAACACTATCTCCGGCGGCAGTCCCACTCAGGACATTGGCAAGGACACCGCACCGGCGGGTTTCCAGCTTGGTGGCTTTGTCGGTACTTGTGGGAAGGAACTCGACTCGGTGGGCGCCATTTGGACCAGCATTACGCCCGTGGCGTAGGCGAAAAGCAAGAAATGGTGTGCAGCGGGTGAGTAAATGTGTCGTGGTGTTCATTAAGAAGAAAATACGATTTCTTTCTCTCTTCTGAAAGTTTTCAAAGCTACGTGTACTACTTAAAATAGTACTAATATGTAGTAATAATACCTTTAAAAAACCTTTTTTTAAGAATTGCTTTGTTAAATAAAAAGCAAAGCATAAATGGTTTCTCATTATGGTAATTTTTGCCAAGCTCTGATAGGAACTTCACAAGAAAAAAAAAATGCCGGCAAAGCGTAAGCGCGAGTCGGAGGGGGCTGCTGCCCGTGACACTCGGCTCTCCGACCCGTATCTGCTTCGTGCCCCGCCCTGCCGCTTGTCCGACCACCACCGCAAGCGTGGCAAGAACGCAAACGTGCTGCGTAACTGCGCGGATAACCCCAACTGCCTCTACGGACTGGGCGAGCGCCAGAAGGGCGTGTGGCAGGGCTCGAAGCTCATCCGACGCGTGTTCGGCGACGACCCGCGCGAACGCCAACGAGGATCGAACAAACATGACGAGCCCATGCCCTGCGGTTTACGCAATCTCGGCGCTACCTGCTACTTGAACAGTATGCTGCAGTGTCTGTTCGTCAATCTGCCCTTCCGCCAGGCAGTGTACGAGTGGGAGCCCAAGGAGCAACTTGTGGACAAGGAACAGACGCTGCAAATGCGTGCACTGCAGAAATTGTTCGCTCAGATGCAGCTGGGCAATGAAAGTTACTATGATCCATCGGAGTTCGCGTCCACGTTGTCTCTGAACAATGTCATGCAGCAAGATGCACAGGTAATATTTTTGTGTTGTCGGTCATTTTTAATTGATACTTCTGAAGTATTTATTTACTGTATTTTCGCAGGAGTTTAGCAAGTTGCTGTTGGCGCATTTGCGTACGATTTTTGGGCAGTCGCGGTTTTCGAGGCATTGGGACTTGGTGGATAGGATCTTCCAGGGGCAAATGAGCTACGTGACCAAGTGCTTGAAGTGCAAGAACAAGTCCATGCGGCCGTCGTCGTATTACGAAATTTCGCTGAATATTAAGGGACACAAAACCGTGGAGGACTGCATTGGATCCTACCTGTCAGCAGAAGTACTAGATGGCGAGAATAAGTACTTCTGCGAGCATTGTGACGCCAAGCAGTGTGCAGAACGGTTTTTGGAGCTTAAGCCACGGGCGTTGCCCCCGACGTTGATGGTACAGCTCCTGAGATTCGTCTACGATGCGAATGCTGGTCGCAGGAAGAAACTGATGGTACGTCCACATTTTGTTTTCTAAAGGGTGTGCTTTACTAATATGTGAAGTGTAGGACGTCATCGAGATCAACGAGACATTGAATATGTCGGAGCTGCTGCGTCGAAGCGGTCATGCAGAGGCATTTGATGGATCTGGTGATGCTATCTACCGATTACAGGGCTACCTGAATCACCGTGGAAAAAGCGCGCACGTGGGGCACTATACTGCTTCTGTTGCGTATCAAAAACCTGGAAATGTTAGTGGAAATGATGAATCGCCAGTGGACTGGTTTGAATTTGACGACGCAGTGGTGAGCGACACGACCAAATCTGAAGCAGCTAAAGAACGAACTCACGGCAAGAAACTACGTTCACGCGATATCTATATGCTCATTTACGTTCGGGACGACGCAGCAAGCAGCGGGAGTACTGGCAACGCCACATCTAGGCGTGATATTGACGGAAAAGAGACATCCAAACCTTCTCAAATGTGTCGAGATGAAGTGGAAGCGCTTAATGTTGCTTTCGATGCGGAAGTGAAAGGGTATGCCAGCAAAGTGAGTGGCATGGAGGCTCGTATCCAGAAGCGGCTGGATGCGTACAAACGCTTTTTCGAGAAGACCCAACCGTATCCAGATGCGTCTGCTGCCCATTTCTACTGGGTGGACACTGAGTGGCTCCGTCGCTGGGTGACAGGCGAGGAAAATGATAGCTCAGCGAGGACATCTTTGAATCCATCATACACAGAGGGGGAGACGTCCGAATCCAAATCACCGTTGAATGGGAACATACTGGAAAAATCAAAGGACCAATTGGGTGAGCAGAATGATGATGATGACTGTGTGATAATTGATCCTTCGGCAGTGAATGTGGTGATAGCGAACGGGGATTCAACAGAAAGTGAATGTTCAGGTGACGAAGTGTCCAGTCGAGGTCAGTACAACGATGGTGACGTGGAAACTGTCGGAGAGACACCTCCATCTGCTTCACCTCTTCGAGACGCAGTTGATGAACCTGATGCAACGGGAGCTACGGAGCTGCGCGATGACGAAATTCCTTTCTCGAAACCCATTGATGTATCACCCTTGTGTTGTGTTCACTCCAGTGTTCTTCACAATGAATCAAGCGATGTGAAGACGCCGGGATCTCAGCCTATTCTTCGCTTTGCACCAGAGAATGTACCGAGGCTGAAGCGAATACCTGCGAAGTTGTACGCACATTTACGAGAAACCTGTGGCCCTAATGCAGATGGTTCAAATAGCCTCACACCAATGAGAGTATTTGAAGCACCCACGTACCGATGTGCTGCTTGTGAGAAGGAGTTCCGTAACAAGCTGTTGAATGACGTTGATCGCCTGAAAGAAGTGGATGAGGAACTTGAGCTGCTGAAGGGATCACCTGCAAGTGTGGCAGCTGCTGTGGCTACAGGAAGTGCATATTTGGTGAGCCGTGCGTGGATTAAAAGCTACAAGACCCACCTTCAAGTGCTGCATAAGGATCTTTCCCACGCAGCTTCCAACAAGAAAGGGAGAAAGTCACTCACTCCGGATATCAATGAGTTTTTTACGCCTTCAAAGGATGAAGGGAATGGGAATACAGAAGCGTGGCAAAGACCCATTAACCAAGATATCACGTGCGTCCACGGCAATCTTACGCTAGAAAAGCGGACCTATCGACCTGTTTCAGCCGAGACGTGGTCTTACTTCAGCGTCAAGTTCCTGTACCAGGCCGAGTTCGCTGAGGCCGCTACGGAACCATGCCCACAGTGTCAGGTTGATGATATGGCGAGCAAAGAATGCATTCAAGTGGAGCGTGACGTGCGGGACGAAATTCTGTCCGTCTCGGCTTTAGAAACTTTATACCGACGAAAACCTAGAGGTGAATCTGTCCGGTTGGTCGACGTCTTCGAGCTTCCTGCTGCCCAGCGCGGCAGCGGGCTGGAAAAGGCGTCATCTTGGACGAAACGAGAGGCAGCAAAAGCGCCGCGGCGGATGTTTGTAGTCTCTCGTCGTTGGTTGTCGCAGTGGAGGGAGTATATCCGTAACGTGGAGGAAGATTCGCCTGAGACGCTGAACATGTCGTCATTACTATGCTCGCACGAGAAATTGGTACTACCACCAGGGCTATTGGCAGCACAGCAAGGACAGCTCGTCGACGCAAGCTCGTTAGAAGTGGAGTTTGTGACTCTAGCCGAGATCCGAGCGCTCGCTCAGCGTTATGGCGACCCAGATATGCCGTTTTATTACGCTCTTCTCCATACTACTTTTAAGGATACTGGAGAAGAGGAGGCTCATGTAGTGTGGAGGCAGTGCTCTCTAGCTTCACTGGAGTATGGAAATGAGCAGGCTATCAGAATCAGCGGGTGTCTTGATGGTGTTGTGCCCTTGGTATGTCAAGACACCAACGACGAGGGCGTTATCTGTGTCGAATGCCAGGCAAGTTCAGACCAAAGACATCGTGACGAGCTCGAGAATTTTTCGGATCGTGTGGTTAACGTCCAGCAGCTAAGCGATGACCAGGCTGTTCCAACGACGGAGAACTTGACCTCAGACGCGAATACTTCCGGTCGAAGGCGCTCGCGACGCATCCGCCCAGGTTCAGCTTGCACATGGCCCGTCATAGCGAACGCTACCGATACCGTTTACATGCTGAAAGCCAAAATTTACGCCGAGATTGATGCGCTGCCTATACGCCAGCGACTGTACTACAAGGGCGAGGTGCTGGAGGACTATCGGACGCTCAAGCAATGCGGGTACGAAGAGGTTTCTCATTGTGGTGGAGGTGTTTGAACTGACTGTTTTCTTTTTTCTGTCAGAATAAAAGCGGGGGACGCTGTGTTCATGCGGCTATCGGAAGACAATGTTGAGGACCTCGTGATGGACGAAAACCAGGAGCGCGAAGTGGGTTTTGCAGACTCGGTCTTCCTCTCTCACAGTGCTGCAAGTACTTCCGCGGTGAAACCCAATGGGGTCCCAGATACCAGCGGAGACCGAGCGATGGCGTTGGCGATGATGACCGACAGCCACGAAACTCGAGTCTGGGTCTGTTCTGCCTGCACTTTCGTCAACGATGACACGGACGAAGTCTGCGAGATGTGCTCGACGTCAAAAGATGCCTCCAAATGAGTGAGTAGTACTTAATGGTAACCCCCCAAGAATAGTAAACGCTACTACTAATGTATTGTAACGTTAAAAAGCAATTTAGCCAAATCGTATAATCGTTTTAACTTCCAATTGGACTAAATGTCATGTCCCGGCTTTGTCCAAACCACGGCCAATCAGATACCATCGCTTGTCATGTTGCGCGAGTGTTGCTTCAAGCAACTACCAGTGGTTTTCAAGCGTCACAGCAAGTTTGACCACCATGTCCCGCAACGACGATGAGCTCGAGATGAACTGGACGGCGGAGGCCGTGGACGCCTCGGACAACGAAAGCGTATTGTCCGCCGGTAGCGATGATGAGTTCGAGGAAGAAGCGGAGCTGGAGCTGGCCGCAGGAGTCAAGCGAAGCCGCGAGGAGGACGATGGCGACGCGTCAATCAAAGACGAAGAGATCGTCGCCAAGAAGCAGAAGAGCGACGCTCAAGTGCGTTGTATTCCAATATTTACAATAGTTTTTGAAAAATAGCAAGGCTAATGTGATTTTGTTGCAGGTTAAGCGCCCGGTGCCGTCTAAGGGACTGCACAAAATGACACAAGCCGAGCACTTTAAGATCGTCAACGACGCCTACACCAAGCACCGTGGCGGCCAAATGACGTCGCTGGAATTGGCGGACGGACTTAATGGTGAGAGAAGTTATGGACGGAGATGAAGTGCTGAAGTGCTGAAGTGGCTAACTTTTGTTTGGTGTTTTGTTTTAACAGAGTCGCACTTTGTTGCTCCCAAGGGGCTGGGCAAGCACAAGTTGGAGCTGCTACCGTCGTACATCCATCACTTGTTGCCGTCCTTTAAGAGGGACTTTTTGGGTAAGGGCAAACGCCGTGACAAGAGTCCATATTTCCTCATCCTCTGCTCGTCGGCTCTGAGATGTGTCGAAGTGATCAAGTACGTCTTTATTGAAGCTATTGGAAGAACTGCTTGAGTGATAATGGTTGTGTGCTGCTATAGGTATCTCACGCCGTTCAAGTGTCGCGTTGCGAAGCTCTTCGCCAAGCACATGAAGGTGGACGAACAGGCGAAGCAGCTTGCGGGAGTTTATCTGCCTATTGCTGTGGGCACTCCAGCGCGCGTCAAGAAGCTGCTGGAGATGAATGCGCTGTCCCTGAAGCACACGACGCACGTGGTGTTCGACATGGAGAAAGACAAGAAGCAGCTCACGGTTCTTGAGCTGAAAGACACAGCCACAGAGATGGTGGACCTCCTGCAGTTTTATTTCATCCCGCAGCTCAACAAGGAGGACAGCAAGTTGAAGCTCGTGCTGTTTTAGGTGTACCAACAGCGTTACCGTAGCTCTATCTTTCGCCGATAAAATACCTAACATTCTGCATCTGTGCAACCCACACGGGTAGAGGAAAGTTTCATTTCAGTTAAAAGAGTTGGTTGAGGTAGCTCATGGTCTTCTCGAAGGCGACGAAGGTGACAGCGTTGGCAGGAAACGCTCGTAGTAACGACGGTGTGATTCCACGGTAGAAGCGCGCGGGGCCTCCTTCAGCGTAAAGCTGTCGGCAGCAGTCAGCAATCCCTTTGAAGCGTGGATTGTCCAGACGATCTGCCTGGAGAACCGACTTCACAGTATCAACCGGAAACACCACGAGCCAGTACATGAAACCAGCGCAGCCACCAGAGAAGGCGATAGATTGGTACGTGCGTAGATTCACCGATTCTGGAGACAAATCGGGCACGTTGTTGACAAAACGATTCAGCAGCAGATCCTTGGTCGTCTCATACGCCATGAAGTACGTGGCGTTTCCCAGCATCTCGCGTCCTGCTGTCGGCCAGAAGCCGCGATAAAGTCCGCCCACTCCGTTTCGGGAATACACGTCCCTGACGCACTGCCAATTGCTGACTCGAGTCCTCGTACCTCCATACAACGTCTGCATCCTGACCTTAATAACCTCAAAAGGAGTGTAAAGCATTCCCTCTGTAAACCCTGTCGATACTCCTGCCGCTATTAGCGCGTAGTCCGGGTTGTCAAATAAAGTCTTGGAGTAGAAGTAGCGGTACTGGCCCATAAGCCCAAACATGATCGACGCACTGGAGTGTCACGGTCACAAACATTCACAGAAACAACAAAAGTCTAAGTGAACTCCACTAAAAGCATCTGATAACAAGGAGAATTGAGCGACTCCATGCGCAATTTCTGAATAGATATCCCAGTATACCTCATCGCGGACCGGAAAATCTGTGGGGACGCTCCACGGTAGAGCGACGTGATGCCTCCTTCTTGCAGACTCTTCTTCAGACAGTCGAAAGGCCCAGTAAACGCCCTGGAGTCGTTCTGCTGCGTCTGCATCCGCGCTTTAACCGTTTCTAGGGGGTATCCGACAAACGCCTCACAGCCGCCTCCCATCGTGCCGCTCACAAAGTTCTTGGCGGTGACAACAGCCAACGACTGTGCAGTGGGGGCCTCAGAGCCACTGGGTGGAGGGTCATTCGAGTGCACGTCCGCTGATAACTCGCCAGACGCGAGCTCCGAGGACTCGCACTTGGCCTCCCTCCCCAGCATCTTCTTTTAACGGCTAAAATCTAAAATGGCGTAAATTCTGACCAATAAGAAACAATATAACCCTTCCAAGAGATTAATAGGAATAGAACGTAGTGTTGAAGCTACCCTGTTGGTATCTGAGAAGAATTCTCTTTTAAAAATGAATCTACTCCTCAACCGGCTCAATGCTGGTCCAGATGCAACCAACCGAGTCCAGCTCGTTGCCGGCGTAGCCCTGGAATCCACCAAGCTGGTAGCCCTCAGGAGCAATGTCCGTGTCGATCTTGTCCGTGTTCTCCTGGGGGGTTCCGCCAGAGATGGTGTTACCAGCGTTGGTGGTGAACTCAATGTACATGACGCGAGTCTTGCGGTAGTACTTGCCCCAGTGAGCCTCGATGCCCGTGATGTACTCGCCTTCCGCTAGCGTCAGAGTGTTCTTGTCACCTCCGTTGCCACCGTGGTACAAGGTGCTCGGGTTGCCCTCCGGGGAAATGATATCAAGGCCGACGGCGTCCACGCGATCCGACGAGCGGATGGTAATAGCCTTGACATCTTGTCCGGCTGAAACGAGATCGACGTCCGAGTACTTGTCGCCGTGGGGTCCGCCGTAAATCTCGCCTAGCTCGATGCCTTTTTCCAATTCGGCAGCGACACCGGTCGCCACGATAGCCACCGTAGCCAGAACTTGGGAGAAGAAACGCATGGTTGGAGGTGTGTTGCTTGGAGGTGGGAAAATAGTTAATGAGCTCAAGGGTTCTCCTGGTCCTCGAAGGTTGAGGCACGCGCTAACACTCTTTTTCCCATCCATTTTGTTGCCGCCCAGGTCATCCGTAATCAGGAACTGTGAACAACATTATACCTCCGAAATATGAATATTTTATTTTCGTGTTATACTAACTGTTTTATTTGTGTAAGCCTGTCAGAATAAGTAACCGTTCATTTTTATTGGTCTTACCTTTTCTGTGAGGATAACATAAGGATCAATATTTAGGATCGACTAAACTGTCTACCGGCAGGCGTGAACACTCGCGAAGAACTGACTGTTTTGTGAGCACGCTGACTACTTGTACACGTAAGTAGACTAGCTGCTTGTAAGCAAGCTGGCTGCTGGAGGCGAAAGGATTCGTTTGACTGTTATGTTTTCCATATGTACGGCTCAAGACAAAGAGTTACTGACCTGGAAGTTACTGTGAAGAAGAACCACACATGCCAGCTTGCCGCGCAGTGTACCTGCCCAACGTGAGTCAGTTTCCGAACAGATTACCACACCGTGTATTTACATGTATAATACAGTACATGTATTGTGAAAACTGCGCACTATGTCCTATTTTTTGCAAATCGATGCTTAATAAACGAGAGAGACCTTGATTTATATATAAATGGGATAAAGACTCCGAATTGCTGTTCCCCTCCCCTATTCATATACGTGAGATTGCCATCGATTTATAAAACAATCACTTCGTCTTTAACTGGGCATTATGAGGTAGGTAGGTAAAAGTTGATTAACTTTAGCTGGACTTACGTCTTGCAGACCTATGCTATTACCAGTGTCTTACGTCTAGCATCGCGGAGTCCATATTCGTTGTTTAGGAAGAAGTTCCTTCTGTTCTGACTCGAATCCCAAGCGCGTAAGCACTCGATTAAGCGCTCCGCCGTCAATATTCCAATCAGATGAATGCCGAAACAAGAAATGGCAGTGGCTTCGAAATGAAGCGTGCAAGTTAGCGATATTTGGCGTCACCGCTTGTGTTTTGCCGAAGTAAATGTCATTGCGCAGCCGCCACGTTGCGTGAAACACTATCGCAGTGTGTTCTCCACAGTAGCAACAGGTTATCCTGATCGTCTATCCATCCTCTAGCCACATCTCTGTTTGAACATTCTGAGGACATCTCGTTTATATAAACAGAAGCTTGCCAATAAACTTGGAGAAACAGGCCGTCAATGACTAGAAATTTGATCATTTGCTTTCTTTGCATACTACAACTGCTTTTCTGCTTAGAGTTCTCCTACTACAAGTAGCTGGATGGCCTCTTGACTCTACATGTAGCTATGCTGGCCACCGCCTATTGTAATGCACGTTGGCGCCCACGGCAATAAGCCGCAGGATTTGCCGACAGCCACAACTCCGATTTGAAGTTTTATCATACCCCTTTTTATTTGTTAGCTACCCTTCCTTATTTAGCTAATCCTGATTGGACATCTTGTCTGGTTTTTCACAAAAAGCTTACTACACATGTACGCTCTGCGTACAGCGGGAGTCATTTCCCAAACAGCGGGCTCCCGAGAATCGATTTGACACAATCAGCGGAGTTTAGAACAATCTGAGAAATTCTTCCTTACAAGTGGGAACATACCGGTATGCATGCAATTCCAACGTTCGAAGTGCGTGTATACATGTACCACGGTACTAGTATGTATGCATTAATAAATGTATTAATACTACATGAATTAATACGTGTACTGGTAATATGTACGCAGGATTGACCACCAGAATTTCGTGGTCGTCTTTTTTAAAACACCGTCGTTATCACTCACAGTGAGTTAAAGCAGCCGAATATAGTATCAACGAGGTCGTTTTTTTTCTTGAGGAGGACCAATAGTGAGTTGTGTGAAATGTCCCGTGAAATTCTGGTCGAGATAAGGGCTACCCTACCGTGTACATGTAGAGGACTCCAGTCCGTCGTGGGTACGAACCTAATGTGTAGGTAATACATGTAAACAGTATTTTTCTGACTATCCTATAACTACACCCACATGTGTTAAATGTAATAATATGTTTTGTGGAGTGCTCTAACGCTATTAGAAATTCTAATTTAGAATACATGTGCAATCGAATTCGTCACACTGATACGTTTGAAATGTGTCAGGTTTCGACGATGAAACTTACAAAAGTTAAGTCAATGAATATCGTTTCGAAAAGGTATAAGACAATACGGGTGGGCAAGTTCGGGGACTTCATGTACTACTATTGTACATGTATTAATACTACATGTAGTACTCCATTTTAAACCAGTTCAGTAAAAACGAGGCGAAAGATTGATACTGTACAGACATGTACCAGTAGACGGTATGGCCGATCCTAAATTGGATCCTCCGGAAGGAAAGCGTACATTGAAGTGATCGGGAAGCAGATCTGTGGGCCACAGACTGTGGCCCAGTGTTTTGCAAACGGATAGGAAGAAGCGCGTAACTCGTGCTTCGAGGAAAAAAAAGAAGCCTTCCAGGTTCATAAACAATTTGTCTCTCCGCATCCCAGCAACACTCCTCCAACCATGCGTTTCTTCTCCCAAGTTCTGGCTACGGTGGCTATCGTGGCGACCGGTGTCGCTGCTGAATTAGAAGAAGGCGTCGAGCTGGGCGAGATTTTCGGCGGACCCCACGGCAACAAGTACTCGGACGTCGATCTCGTTTCGGCCGGACAAGCGGTGAAGTCTATCACCGTTCGCTCGTCGGATCGCGTGGACGCCGTTTCCCTCGAGGTGGATTCCGTGGAGGGTGACCCGAACACCTTCTACCACGGTGGCAACGGAGGTGACAAGAACACTCTCACGCTGGGAGCAGATGAGCACGTCACTGGTATTGAGGTCCACTGGGGCAAGTACTACCGCAAGACTCGCGTCATGTACGTCGAGTTCACCACCAACACTGGTAACACCATCTCTGGTGGAACCCCCCAGAAAAACACGGACAAGATTGACTCGGACGTCGCTCCTGAGGGTTACCAGCTTGGTGGCTTCCAGGGCTTCGCCGGCAACGAGTTGGACTCGGTTGGTGCCATCTGGACGAGCATTGAGCCGGTCGAGGAGGCCTTGTAGATAACTTTACATGTATCAGACACTTTGAGTAGCAAAACAAAAGCACGTTCGTTAAACTTCTCTTGATGCTTGGAGTGTTTTCGCGTCTCTCACGTTGTCCAGTTCCTCGATAAACTGGACTACGTGGGTTTGTTTGTTGTTTGGGCAACCTTATGAGTGATCACGTCTCAATAGCGTACTTCGAATAAAGTTTCTCCAGCGTGGACGCTCTGGGGCTTGGGGGTCGGAGCGACGACGTCGAAGCTGCTCCTCCATGCCGGGGAGACGTGGTGGGGTGCGTTCCTCAATTGAGTGGCGATTGATGTTCTACAGCGTCATACATGTACACAAATCACAAAACCAAAGCACATGAATGTCGATCGAACGAAGTTTCACCAACCTGAGTGCGGCGTCGGTTGAGAACACCATCGGTAGCTGAATTTTTCTGTTCGTGTAGCACTGGCTCCAGATGAACCTCGTCGGTCGTTCTCCTCTGCTTGTCATACTTGGAGTCGTCAGAGTGTATCTGCTCCAAGTACGGCTGTCCTGAATCCATAGACAATTTTCAAAGTTATTATAATACATGTACTTGAGTGTAATCGTAGATTACGCCAAAATGCCGCACCTTTCCAGCGGAAGGTCACTCCGGTTTCTTTTTCCCACTTCGCGATACGGTTCAGCAATATCGCAGTGTACTTGGGCAGCTCTCTTTCGATGCGTAGGCGAGTTATCTCGTCAGGGACACCGTGACTGGGAAGAGTCAAAGGAAAAGCGGTTAGACGATGTCGCTGAACTAACGTTATCTGGAATAATACGTACTCTGCACGAGCTTGTAGGATTTCTTCGCGCTTGGTGACGTACTACTTCGGTATCAGAGAGGTCAGTACTCTGCAGAAGATGCTCACTCCGGTAAACGTACATTCATAAGTTCTCTCATGCCAAACGCTTGACGCTTTAGACGCTCGAGCGCTTTCTCATGCGCGCGGAATATCTTGTAGGACAGTTCGGAGTCGGGTGTCGTCATCATGGCAGCGAAATTGCTGCGCTGGTCGGGGCTGTACCCTAGTTGGTCCCAATGCTTCGTAATAGCATCGCGGAGTTTTGCCACTTGCACAGCAGTCGCAGCAAAGCGTTTGTGATGACGCTGAAGTCTGGTAAGCTCTGCCTCACACTACAAACACTGACAAATGTCACTCACTTTTGTAGTGCACCCTGCAAACAGCTTACCGATGCGAGCGCAGATCCTCCTTCTCCTTGAACAGTAGCCCGGAAACGTTCGCGCTCCTCTTCAGAAATCTGTACACACCCAGATTTTAGTGGAATTCAGTTTAAAAGGCATCCGCCCACCTGTAGTTCCCGCCAGAGATCGTGAATTTGTCCGAGCATCTCCGCTAAGCGCTGTTCCCGTTTGAGCTTGAGCTCTCGCAGTTCGACGGTTCTCTGTGATATCTTCTGAAGCATTTCGACAGACAAATCTCGCCTCTACAACGATAAAAACGCATGGCAGTGAGGACGACTCATATCAAACACCTACAGTACAGCACGATGCCTACCTTCAAGCGGTCATTGACTTCGGGTGCAAACGTGCGGTCTGCTTCTATTTGCAGTTCTCGAGCAAGCTGCACACATTCGCTCACAGCCTCGAGAAAGGCAGCTCTTCTTGTGTGCTATCAACAATCGAGTCACGTTAGAGATCGGCAGCCCGAAAGTCCGCACGTACTTCTTACCACTTCACGCGACCTGTTCTTCACCAACTCCTGCAGTTTCGCTTTGTAGTCTTCACTAAGAATTGACTCATCTGAGGGCTGGGGTGTATATTAGAATCGTGGACGACCAGAATACCCTCAACAAGATAACTTACCAGAACGGACGTGGTGCCCAACTTCTTGTCCATCTGACTCAACTGACCTCGAAGCTTGTTAACGTCAGCCAAACGACTGGCGCGAACCTAGTACCAACAACAGCATGAGGCGACCAACTTCAATCAGTGCGAGACCAGGAACCCTACACTGTCCAGGAACTTGAACTCCATTTCGAGCGCTGCAAGTCGATCACGAAGTGCCCCATTGCAAAGTGGGTCCAGTGACCGGATGCACCATCCAGCGGACTGCATTCACAACAGCAATCAACAAGTTAGTGTGCCATAAGAACTGGACATGGCAACATTTCCACCTCGTTGCCTTGGAACTGCGCCTTAATCGTCTGCACCTCCTTCTCCAGCTCAGAGACGCGCATGGTGGCTCGCTCCACTTCTTTGCGCCAACTGAGCACTCTTGTTTGGCAGCTTTTCTTAACGGTAGCGACCAGAATCTTCTCCTGCTTCTGCTTTTCGTCCGTCGTCAGGCCAAACCCTTGCCAGAGCTCAGCCAACTCCGCCAAAGCGTCATTCACGACCGACTGCACAGCCAATTCCGCGCCAAAAATGTGGCCATTGGCACGAACTTCACGGCCTGAAGCTAGCGGCGCGTTGCTCTCCGCCATGGCCAAAAAGGCAATGTGCATGTTGACACCAGATCGCATACGTCAGTGTATCTGATAAATCTGATAATGGATACAGTTATGTGGCCCACACTAACGTTACTTTCCGAAAAAATCCGCCGAAGACAGGATAATATCCTTCCGAAGGACAAGGATATTCATGTTCCACAAGCGTTGCAACAAGCGAACCAGAGAACGCTTTGGACACTATACGGACGAGTATGTTCCTGATCGCTTGCACCACCGATAAATTGAAAATCCGCACTCTGCAGTTGTGCAGGGCCTTCCGAGGTACATGTAGTTCCGACTGTACCTCCCCAACGGTACATAGCTACATTGATGTACCATACACCGCCATCTCGCTAAATTCCGATCGTTTGTTTGGTTGGTGGAGGTCGAATTGTGCTGTGTGTGGGGGAATGAAATCCCCATGCTATCGGCACTTTTCATCGCTCTTTGAAAGGAACAGGAATCAATCGCAATGGCTACCCAACGTGAGGAGGACATCAAGATGATGCTGGCCGCTCAGGTCCACATCGGCACGCGCAATGCCGACTCCAAGATGGCGGACTACATCTGGCGTCGCCGCAACGACGGCATCCACATCATCAACGTGGGCAAGACGTGGGAGAAGATCATGCTTGCCGCCCGTGTGATCGTGGCTGTGGAGAACCCGGAGGACGTGATCGCCATCTCGGCCCGCCCGTACGGCCAGCGCGCTGTGCTCAAGTTCGCGCACCACACTGGCTGCCAGGCTATTGCCAGCCGCTTCACCCCCGGCACGTTCACCAACCAGATCACCAAGCAGTTCCGCGAGCCGCGTCTGCTGATCATCACGGACCCCCGCACCGACTCCCAGGCCGTGCGTGAGTCTTCGTTCGTCAACGTGCCCGTGATCGCTTTCTGCGACTCGGACTCGCCCCTGCAGTTCGTGGACGTGGCCATCCCTGCCAACAACAAGGGCAAGCTGTCCATCGGTCTGCTCTACTGGCTGCTCGCCCGTGAGGTGCTGCGTCTCCGCGGCACGATCTCGCGTGCCCTGCCGTGGGACGTGGCTGTGGACCTGTTCCTGTACCGCGACCCGGAGGAGCTCAAGAAGGCTGAGGAGGCTCAGGCCGCCGCCGCCGAGGAGGCCCAGGCCCAGGCTGGCTGGGGTGAGACCACGCAGACCCCTGCGGAGCCCGCCCTGTACGCCGCTGAGCCTGCCGCCCCTGCTGCCGCTGCCACTTCTGAGTGGACTGCCACCAGCAACACGGAGTGGTCGGGCGAGGCTGGTGCTGCCCCTGCCACCAACTGGGACGCCGCCGCCCCCGCTGCTGGCAGCGGCTGGGACTAAATGTCCTGCCGTTCTAACAACGCTTGGACGGTTAGTTGCAGTGGTGCTTGCCATGCTGTGACTTTCTGAACGACCTCGGTTCTTTTCGACGATGAAGTATGTTTTGGAGTGCTAGTGGCTGCTGCTTGTGTGCGGAAGTGGATGCATGGAATAGACGACGGTGTTATGCGATGGCACCTGGTTAATGCGACCGACAACTCCCGTCATAAACGGAGACACAATAAAAAAACACTCTTCAAGACTAATTGCTTCTTTTTCTTGTCATGTTTCTTCACTCTCGTCACTCAACCTAAAAATCCTCAATCCACGGTACTCTAGTTTATGTTTCGCACGTAAAATTCCACAGAAGATCCATCATACAAACACCAAGTGAAAAATCGTGGCTGCCTCTCGCCGCCTCGCACTAGAAAATCCGAGCCAAAGCGTCTAGAAGACATGAGCGAGCTGGACGCGGCCGCTCCGGAGGCGCCTCCCGCCGCTCCTACACCCGCCCAGGCCGAGTCGAAGCCACAGGAGACAGAGGACATGAAGGTGGACACGAAGGTGGTGGAACAGGAGGCCTCTAAGGACGCGAGCAAGAGCAAGGCCGACGAGCAGACCCCCACGCGCAAACGCCGCACGTCAAGCCCCCGCGTGGCCAAGAAGCCCGATGAGACGGAGAATAAACCGGCGGAGGGTGAAGACACCGAGTCGGAGCCCGAGAAGCAGCCCAAAAAGCGCGCCAAGACCACGAAAGGCGCTAAGAGAGGCCCCAAGCCTGGCCGCAAGAAGAAGGTGGCGGCTGAGCCTGAACCCGATTCAGATGAAGAGCAGAGGGAGGTGGAGAAGAAGATCGAGGCTCTGGGTGACGACATCAAGGGCAGGTTCGGCCAGATCGCCTGGGCCAAGATGGGCGGCTATCCTTACTGGCCGTGTATCATCACGGACCCACGTCTTTTACCCCAGAAGTTGCAGCAGACGGCCATGAAGACGTTGGAGACCAAGTCCCTGGTGTTCTTCTTCGTGTCCAATAACTATGCTGCCATTGCGTTTAAGGCGATCGAGCCCTGGGACGACACCAAGCACAACTACCGGGAAGGATTCCCTGAGAAGGATGCGAAGGCGCCCAAACGACGGGTCAAGCTCATGGAGGCAATTGAATTGGCTGATGTACGTGACTGTACTGCTGGATGGTAAAAGTGTCCACGATGCTCATTTGTGTGCGTATTGTACAGAAAGAAATCAAGCTGCCGATCGAGGAGAGAGCTGACGGTTTGTTGAAGCCTCAGGAAAAGGTGGAAGCAGCGATCGAGCCCCCTGCACCTGCCAAGCGAAAGCCTGGCCGGCCTCCGAAGGCCAAACCGACCGCTAGGAAATCACAGGCAGCACGGAAGTCTGTCCAAGAAGTGGCAGATGTTAAGGACGGGAAGGAAGCGTCAGCACAAGAAGAGGAAGAAGATTCTGCAGGCCCAGTGCTGAGTAAAGAGGAGATTAAAGCAAAAGTGGCGAGTCGCAAGACACCGAAGAAAAAAGGGGCCGATGAGGGCGTCAATGCTGCGGGAGCTACTGCCAAGAAAGCGCCCAAGGCGACTGCAAAGCACGGAAAGTCTAATGGATCAGCTGAGATTGACAGCAAGCGGAAAAAGGAGATTGAGCTTGTGGTCCCCCACAAGACGGTGAAGTCGGCTGATATTCGTGAGATGACTGAAGAAGCAGCTAAGAAGAAGCTCAACGGCCCAAAGAGTAAAGCAAAGATCGACAAAGGAGACTACAAGGTGGGTGATCTAGCTTCATTCGCAAAAAAGATGGCGCGACTACAGGCAAAGGAATCGGCACGGAACAACGACGAGCTAGTCGGCATGATGCAGGAACTGTTCAAGGAGACATTGATGTATCGTTCAGACGTCGAGCGATCAGGATTGGCTGCCATGATTGCCGTGCTGCGCAAAAGCTCGAACCCTACGGTCGGTAAAACGGCGAGCGCTCTTCGAAAGCACATGATGAACATCCTGAACACCAGCCATTTGGGTAAGAAAGGCAACGACGACGCTGCGGCACATGGCACCAAAAAGCGGAAGGCTGAAAATGGCAGTTCTATAAAGTCAGAAGAGCACACGATCTCGGCAGAGAACACCGATGCTAAGGCAAAGACGGATGGAAAAGACAAAGTTCCGTCTTCTCCTAAGAAAGAGTCGCCCGTGAAGAAAGAAGAGCAGGATGCCGAAGTAAAAGCAAAGGAAGAGAAAGCGCATATTGTGCCAGGGGTGAACAAGACAATGTCCTCTAAGGACACAGTTACGAAAACTGAGGATCCCGTCGAAGCAACAGCAACCACAGATAAGCGAGCAGCCTCTCCGGTGAAGACAGAAACGCTTGACAAACCAGAAAACAAAGAGGACCCCTTTGAAGCGCCGGAGAACCTGGACAAGAACCGGACCATCTTTGTAGACATGCTGAGCAAAATCCTTGAGAAGGATGGATCTCAGCGTGCTGATTTGGCAAACGAGATCGAGGTACGCCCGCCACCCTGTTCATACGCGTCGTGAAAGCAGCCAGAGGCTAACTGCTGTGTTGTAAATGTGTTCTTGCAGGCCGCTTTGTTCGAGCGCTTCAAGGAGAGCAATGATGATTACTTGACCCAAGCGCGTATCATCATATTTGGTCTGAAGGAGAACGCCCCCATGCGAGAGCGACTCTTTTCTGGTGCTTTGCACTGTCTGGAGCTTGCGTACGCTGACGATGCGGTAAGTCTCTGCGATATCAAACAACAAGGGATTGATGCTCATGATCTTTTCTTGTGTTGTGCAGTTTTTCAAAACGTTGGAGTGATTGGACCTCACCACACAGGAGCTGTAGGGAAGTTACTTACCCATTGTTGATCTTCTCTGAGTTATTAGCCGACACTAACAAGCAAATAGGCATGAGGTCAGTTGGTTATAACTTGAAGCTGCTTTGTGCATGTCACTACTAGACTTAGTTTCACTATGTGTCACTCAAGCGAACGCATATCATTTGGCACAATCAAGAGCTCCCCCTAAACGAGACCATGGCACGAGCTAACCTCCTGCTGAGCGCAGAGCTCGAGCGCGCGTTCGCCGATGCACAGAGCGGTAAACAGCGCTTCGTCAAGGTGTCCATCGATGGTGAGTCTTTCGTGCTGAGTGGAGAGGGACCCGCGTCGTCGGAGCCGCGCAACGACGTGGCACAGCTGGTGTCGTCCAATTTGGATGCTGAGCAGGCGGCTTTCGTGCTGCTGTGCCCTGATACAAACGTGGCAGCGCTGCGTTGGGTGCTACTGGCCTTTGTCCCTGAGAGCGTGAGTGTGCGCGACCGCATGCTTTACTCGTCGTCGCGCGATTCGCTTAAGAAGCAGCTGGGACTCAACTACTTCTCGGGCGAGTTCCACGCCACGGAACTGGTGCGTCGCTTTGATAGAGAGTGTAGAGGAGCTGAATGCTTATGCTTTTGTGTGAGGTATTGTAGAGTGAAGTGACGTGGGAGAATTTCCTAGAGGCAAGGAAGAAGCAGGCAGCGGATGCACCGCTGTCCGAGTCGGAGCGTTTGCTCAAGGAAGCGGCCTTGCTGGAGCGTGACACGAACGTGAAGTCCAGTGCAATGGGTGTAGTGCCCTTTGAGATCACACAAAACGTGCGTGACAAGCTGAGACTACTGCAGGACAACAAGTTCGACTGGATCGCGATGGTGAGGATGCATTTTTTCAACAGTTGAAAGCGGGTGCTGACGGTGTCTTATGTTGGGCTGGTAGAAATTGAGTGAGGATAGCGAGAGTGTCGAGGTGGTGAAGAGTCTGGAAAATGTGGAGCTGATTGACGTGCCTACTACACTGGACCGCCGCTCGCCTAGCTTTGTGGCGTACCGCTACCGTGGACTGGTAGCATCGGGTGCTACGTCTGCTCTGAGTAAGCTTAGCATGTGATCTGCTGCTTGTCATTTTACATTTGCTAAACCTGAACTTGCTTGTCTTTGCTAGTTTTCATGTATGTGTGTCCAGAAGACTCGCCTGTGCGTCTGAAAATGGTGTACTCCACTTGTAAGGCTACGGTACTCTCTGTTGCCAACGAAGAGCTCAATATCAAGTTCGACTACACGGTGAGTGATACCTGCGCTTGTGGTTCTCGTTCGTATTGCTCAAATTTGACTAATGAATTACTTTATCTTCAGATGGAGATCAACAACCCTTCCAGCGCTGTAGATGACATTCGCTCGGAGCTGGCACCGCCTAAGACCGAGGAAGAGCTGAAACCACGCGAGTTCGCACGCCCCGCTGCTCCTGGTGGTCGTGGACGTAGTCGAGGCCGAGGAAGAGGTCGCGGTCCTCCTGGCGCACAATAAGTAACGTGCATCTCAGCACACTAGACACCTGAATCGCCAGCCCCACAGGTGCTAATCGATAAGACCACATTCAAAGCGTGAACGGCACTGTATTGAACCTAACACCACAGACTCTAGCCTGTCGCCTGAGGTCGTCGCTATTCCTGCCATCATCTCAAGTGGAATCTCTCCCTCTAGTTCCTCAGCGGGAATGCTGTGTTTATCTTCTGCCTTTCTTCTTTCCCTTCTTCTTGCCACCCCCCGATGACGAGGCCGTAGCAGTCCCAGCGGCTGCCGCTGCCGCTTTCTGCTTGGCCTCCTCAGCTTCCTTTTCAAGCCGCATCTTGCGGGACTGTAGCTTAGGGATCAGCTCCGCCATCTTCACCATGAGCGTCTTGCGATTCGGGATCTCCGGGTTCTCAGGCGAGCCATCTTCGCGCACAAGGCGCACCCGGACGCGGCCGGACACGAGCCAGTCACGCGGATACTTCTTGACCGGCTCGAGTACGTGCGGCAGCTTGAAGTAGGTGCATACCTCCGACATTTCATCTGCAATGGGGGTCTCGCACGCCTGGTCCTTGGGGATACGACGACCCTGTTGCACCGTCTTCTTGGTATCGATATAGTTCGGGTAGAACGTGAAGAAACTCGAGGTGGGGCTGCCCTCCGCCAGTCCGTAGGCGTAAATGATCTTGGGCCGCATGGGCTCCATGGGTGGCATCATCCCAGGCATACCGGGCATTCCACCCATACCGGGCATTCCGCCCATGGGGGGCATCCCACCCATACCAGGCATTCCGCCCATACCAGGCATTCCGCCCATGGGGGGCATCCCACCCATACCGGGCATTCCTCCCATGCCCTGCATCATCTCCATCATCTGGGACATATCCGGCATGCCGCCGCTACCTCCGCCCAACATGCCCATAAGGTCTGCAGGGTTGAACTGTCCGGGATGTGGCCGCGTGCGGCTGGGAGCCGGCTGTCCCATTTGGACGGCATTGGAGTCGTAGCGCTCCCCCGCGACGTTCTCTTTGGCGCGGCCCTTACGCACCATGGTCGCTCAAGTCTTTTGAGCTGTTGCTGCCAAAAGTACATTCATTACGGGACGGCTGCAAATATAATCTGTGCACTCTCATGTGATTGCCTAAAATAGGAATATTTTCGGCCAATCTCCGTCAACTACTGGGGTGCGACCATCACTCCAGAATTCCGCACCGATCGCGCTGCTTGTGCGCTGCAACACCGCCCCTCACTCCTGAGTCATGGCTGACCACGACCCGTATGCAGCACTAACACTGAGCTTATAACCAGATCACACCTAACAAAGCATATAGCAAGTCGTTCTCGTGATGTGTCTGTTTGGCGCCTTGCGCGTCCTTTCGCGCCTTCCACGAAGAAGATCCAGAATTCAAAATTCGGAGGCGGCTTGACAGGCATCAGAGCTAGCATCGACACGTCGAGGCTACGAGAGGCGTTCCAACCGGCATGAGAGCACGTGACTGGATTCTCGGACTATGGAGAGCGCTGCTCAGCTTGATAGTGCTGACTATTACTGTTGGGGCCGAGTTTTTCACGCCAGAGGACGTCCCCGGTCCGCCTGAAAAGATTCTGGTGTCGCCTGCAAGTGACTCGTCCGTTCGTGTGCAGTTTCTCCCACCGTTAAACGTCAAGCCTGAAGGCGTTAATGGAGCTCCTGTGCTCGGTTACAAGGTGGAGGTGGCACGTCGCGTGAACGAGGTGCAGACGTTCTCAGTGGCAGCCACTGGCCCCATCCTCGCGGGTGGCTATAAGCTCACGTTCAAGAAAGATTTAAGAACCGAGACGACGTCGTGTATCTCGTGGGATGCCAGTGAAGTGGAGTTTGAAATGGCGTTGGAGGAACTGCCCAATGTGGACAGTGTCGGGGTCGCGAGGTCAGCTTATAGTGCGACCAAGAACGGATACGTGTATACTGTGACGTTCGATGGTGCGTATATTGTCAGTGGAGCGCAGACAAACTTGTTGAAAGGAGACACGACTGGGTGTCAGGCGGTTCAGCCTCCAAACAGACTGTTGTCGTTTGAATCTGCACGTGTTACAACGGGCGTGTCTGGATTTTATCCGGAGGTGTGGGAGATTGTGTCGACGGATACTTCTAACGCGCAAGTGCTGGGAGGGACATTTGATTTATCTGTGGGCTTTGAGGGGAGTGGGTGGACACGGATCCTGGTGTCACAGCTACGATCACTGCTGGGTCAAGAACTGCGACGACGAGTTTGCCGATGCTGGGACGCGTGAATCGTGGAGATAGAGTGCGAATTGGAGGAGAAGAGTTTACGGTTCACGCGACGGCCCCGTTCACAGACAAGCTGCTACCCCTCGATTCGTATCACGTTCACGGAGTTAGCGGAGTTGTTATTCAAGTGCTGGATACGGCACTGGGAAATGTCCAAGTCACTAAGAATCAAGTAGCAGTGACTACATCTGGTGACTTCACGCAAAAATCGGAGCTTTAGACCAGATCCGGATTGGCAGCGAGAGTGTGAAAGTGGCGACGGTAGCTCCTGGCACATTGACACTGGACAGCGCGTGGCTTTGGGACACAACGCTGCACGTGACAGCATTTGCGCGGAAGAAGACAACACTAAGTGCAAGTGCGGAGGCAGCCGAGATGAAGCGTGCCTTAAGTGCATTGCCCGGAGTTGGATCCATCGATGTTTCTCGTGTGGGTCCTACGAGTTCAAACGGCTACCGTTGGTACATTACCTTCCAGTCGCTTGACAGCGTGAGTCTTCATGTGGACAAAAAGAAAGGAACAACAAGCTTTGTTGACGTGTATGGTGCCACCTGTGCCAACTGCGACATTACAGCGTCAGTCGTGAAAGATGATACCAAAGTAACGACTTTTAGGGAGATCAAAGGCGACTACGCAGCCAGTGCCGTTGTGGCTACACAAGAAGTTGGGGGAGTGATTGCAGAAGTGCAGACGATCTCCACGAAGGCAAGCGCCGATGACATCAGCGGTTCATTTACAGTCAGCTTTCAGTCTGTGGGTGGAGCAGTGATCAACTTTGATGATACAGCAGCTGATGTTCGAACGAAGCTGCAAAGCCTGTCCACAATAGGAAGGCTGAACGTCATCCGAACGACAAATGCAGACTTTGGAGCGACGTGGACGATCACTTTCCTGTCTAATTTGGGCGATTTACCACTGCTTTCGGTGGATGATAAGACTTTGCTGAAGGGGACGGGAGTGAAGGTGACAGTACAGGAAGCTGTGAAAGGCGTCAACGTTGCTTTAGAAACGGTTATTGAGGGGCTGGACCCAGGTCAAGATTACTACGTACGCGCATTTGCTCGAAACGAGAATGGGTACGGCACGAGCACCACCGATTTACAGCAGCGCGGACGAGGTGCTCTGCCTCTTTTAACGACCGTAGCGACGTCTCCTGATCCGCCAGGGATCAATGGAATGTGGCCTCTCTCTGGTTCCCAAATGGAGCTTCGTCTCTCCACCCCCGTTGACCACGGCGACCCCGTATCGAAGTACGCGTTTGAGTACGCTGTTGGCGATACGTTTGGAACAGTTGCGACCAAGAAACTATTCGTCTACAGTTCTCTCGAAAACGACATCACTGGAACCTTTCGCTTGCAGTACGGAGACGATATCTCGACGATGCTGTCAGTGCACACAACAGCTTCATCGTTACGAAGCGCGCTCAACAGTCTTCCCTCCGTACGACCCGTATCCGTTACTCGCGCATTGTATGTGGTCAATGACGCCCCTGGGGTGAGCTTTTCAGTAGCAAATAACCGTGTCACAACCACGGCATTGAGTGCTACTCAATGCAAGATGCTCGAGAAGGGAGTGCGCATTGAGGTAGGAAAGGAACGCTTCACTGTGAGAGTCCAACCTGTGGAAGGAGCCACAACTATTGATGTGGAACTAGGCCACGGGGTGATTGCAGACTTCTCTAATGCGGGTGTGGTGAAAATTGACGACTCGGGAAACCAACGTGGGCCTTATGGATACCAGTGGACAATCTCTTTTGACAATGATGTTGGTGATATTGTCATTAACAAACACCCCGGACTGCAGGTGATTTCTTCGCTAACTTCGGTCTCTACTGGTTTGGCCGTAACCAGCGGTATCAAAGCTGGATCAATAGCTGTCCCACCAGCTCACTACGGCTACTTTGAGATCAATAACGACGAGAATGTGTGCGATACCTACGTTGTGGGGGCACCTTCAGCTGTTCAGGTAGTTCGACTGTTTGCACCCACGACGGCTACTGCAGGCACGTTCAAACTCAAACTGGGAAGCGCAACAACGGGCTGTATCACCCTGGGAAAGCTAGGCACGCCAAGTACTATGAAGAAGATGCTGGAAGATCTCGATCTTGTGTCTAAGGTGACTGTGGAGGAGGTGCGCGCGTTCAAAGTGCCCGTGCTGTTTGGATCATCGAAATCAAAAGTGACTGACTACAGCAGTGGGGCTATTACTATTGTCAGTACAGACACTTCTGTGCATGCGAGTGGTGGTCTTACCGCTGACCAAGTTGCCGTTCTTCTCAAGGACTCAATCATCCAGGTGAGCCGAAACCCCAACGATTTTTCGAGACACTCGTGTGAGTTCGTTATTGACACGACTCCAAGTGTGGGAGCTGATCAAATTTCTGTTACTGCGGTTGGGTCGTGCAGTGGCTTTCGTGCTGAATCTCGTGCACTGAAGATTTTGGACTTTCACGACTACAATGTGCGCTTTTGGGGTCATTACCCGACGGGGGAGTGGCCAACTCTGCAGTTTGATCCCGCCAGCTTTGGAACAGGAACAGGTACTGGAAGTTGTGCAGCATGGTCACCCTCGAGCCTTAAAACGTACGGGCAGATCCACTCTGTTAAGTACGAAGGGACCTGTTCAAAAGGTCAAGCTGGTATTCAGACGATTCTTGCCGATGGGTCAAGTACTATTGGAGGAACGTTCACGTTGTCGTACCTGGGGGAAGTGACCCCACCGTTGTCCTTTAAAGACACGGGTGCAGCAGAAATGCGAGACGCTATTGACTCGATTACCGCACCTGGTACTGTGGACGTGAGTGTAAGTCAGTATGGCACTTACGGCAAAGCGTGGCACGTGACGTTCGTGCAGGTGGGAGACGACGACCAAGACGCCATCTTCATCCAACATTCACGTCTTACTGGCCAAAACGCACTGATAAGCGTCTATCCGACGGTCACAGTGTTCACGGATGCCAAGCAAAATGATATCAGCGGCTCGTTTCGGTTGACAATTAACGGCGAAACTACGGAGGCAATTGGATATTCGGCTACACACATGAAGGTGACACAGGAGCTACAAAAACTCTCAGTTGTTGACTCGGTCGTAGCGCTTGGAGCAGTGTCTGCAGGGGATATTGGGGTCTACGCTTTGGAACTCACGGCAGACGCAACAGGAAGCAGCCCAACACTACTCAACGTTAAGTTGGGCGGATCAACAATTGACCCGACCAAGTTCCTCGCAGTTGGTGACACTCTGAAAGTCGGAAGTAGTTTATCTACAATCATTCAGTCTTTAACCCCTGATGCCATTACGATGTTCGAATCCCTTCCTGGAACAGCGTCAATTCAGAACTTCAAAATCTACGTCGGACAGATCACTAAGCAAACGAAGTTTCTGCCTGGATTTGTTGCCATTTCTCCTCTAATGCAAGTGCTTGCAGTGACGAGTGGACTCAAAAAGTTCCAATTACCGGCAGATCATGGCTTCCGTAGTATCGCTCCAAATAACGTTTTCTACATTGGTGGGACAACGTTTACGGTGGTAAGCGTGTCGGGGATGGAAGTTACGACGAATCAAGTTTATCAGGGCGAAAGTGTTGTTGGGGGATATCCGAAGGTGCTTCTCTTCGACAACATACTCCAGACGACAGAGGATCTCAGAGCACTCGTTAAGGTTGATGATCATTTGTGGCTTCCTTCTGTATCCGTTGATATGAACAAGTACCAGGTTTCGGAGATCACAGCGAGGTCTATCCGGGTAACTGGGAGTTTTACGGATAGTATTACAAGAATGCGTGTGCATCACGTTTCCAATGGACGGAAATGGAGCTTAGTGTTTCGCTCGTCTGACGGAACTTTGGGTACCGTTGACGCTATCCCAGAGCATGACTGGCGAGGCACGGAGGCTCGCATTGGCACTAGAAGTCCGAAAGCTGTCGCCCCTAACGTGATTAACGTGGGGAACCCTGCGTCTACACAAACAATTCGTCTGAAAGTAACGAATATCGGGGTCGCAACGACATACACGTTGAGCTTTGCAAACGAAGCTGTTTGGAATCCTGTCACGAGAACGCCACGAGATATTCCATGGAATACACTTAACGCTGATTTGAAGGCAGCCCTCGAGAGCCTCGATAGTGTGGATGGTGTTAGCGTTGTATCGATCGTGCGTGGTGGCATTGTCGTTCACAGTATTTCGTTTTGGGGGACTTACCCGATGAAGAAGTTACCCCTTCTTGTTGTTACGCCCGCCAGTATCAATCTAAATGCCTATATTTGGGGCAATGATGCCGTGGCAACGACGAAGCAAGACAACTTGATCCTTGAAAGCAGCCAGAACTACGCCTTTCGCATCTTTGCTGAAAATTCCAAGGGAGTCAGCGACGCGGTATCAGTTTTCCAGGCCCAGACAGCATCAAGTTCAGTAATTCCGACCCCACCTACTGGCGTGGCACTAGGAGAATATCATGGACCTACTTGGCTATCGATCAATTATTGGGCACCATTTTATTCTGGAGGGGCGAGGGTGACCATGTACCGCATAGAATGGGATTCTACGCCAATTTTTAACGGTTCCAGTATTGACTACGGTGTGGCAAGCATTCAGGAAAAAATCGAGGTGCAACAAGTGACTACCATCTACCGAAGCTCTGTGGGCGCTGGTGGCACGTTTACACTGTCGTGGGGCGGTCATATCACTTCTGCACTGCCGTTTGACTGCAGTGTCGCGACTATGACGGATGCTCTTGCTTTCATTACCGATACTTTGGACGTCGCAGTTGACCCTGTAAAGATAACTCGAGCCCGAGTATCGTGGGGTTATAGTTGGAAGATAACCTTCTTACACAACCCAGGAGATTTGGCGCTCCTCGTCGCAGATGGAACTCAACTAACAGGTGACTTCCCTCGAATTCGGGTCACTGAGGTTGTTCAAGGTTTTACAGATCTGGCAATTGACGACTTCACACACGAAGTCCAAGAAGTGTTTACCGATGGTGTTTCGTCGGTGGGTGGCTCCTTCACATTGACGTTTAACGGGAAAACAACGGGGAGAATTCAATTTGATGCGTCAGCACCAGAAATGCAAGCTGCGCTGCAAACGACAACCACGTCGTATTCTATTAAGGTCACCAAGGCAACTCGGAACACGGCGGTCAACACGGCCATTTGGAGCGTCACATTTGCTTACCTTCGAGGAGAAGAAATGGTTGGAGCCGGCAATATTTTCACGATGACAGCAGATTCGTTTCTCACGGGCACGAGCGCCGTTGTGCAAGTGGCGAACAAGGTGGTAGGCTCGGATCCTTTCCGTTTTTTACTGACTGCTCTTCGCCCAGGTGTAAGATACTACGCACACGTGATGGCTTACAACGCAGATGGCTTTGGGTCTGCAACGTCACCGCTTTCCAGTGCTGTTACGTGCGGGCAACCGCAGCCTCCGCAGTCGGTGGTAGCGACCGTTGTAGATGGGACAACGCTAGCGATTAGCTGGATAGCAAGCGGCATTGCTGGAGAATTATGCAGTGTAGACAAGTACAAGGTTGAATGGTACCGCGAAGAAGGCATTCAAGAGCAACAGACCATTACAACCTCGGCTGGAAAGGGACTTCCTGAGATTCAACGCCTGATGAACTTTGCTGATTCAAGAACGCTGAGCGGATACTTCAAGCTTTCATTCGGCGGAGAAACCACTGAGAACCTCCTCTGGGATGCCGAGGCGATTGGTCAAAACTCGGTGAAGGAGCGTCTAGAGCGACTATCTACTATCGGAACAGTCGATGTTACGAGAGAGGAGTCAACTCGAGTTACTGGGTTGTTTGTAACGGTGTCAGGGAAGACAGTCACACGCCACTCGTCCTCCACTTCCGCCGTAGCAGATACGAAGCTAGCCAAGGACGACACAATTTGGGTAGCAGGGAATAAACGCACGATCATGGCGCCAGTAGCTGCTGGAGACACCACCCTTACCATCGATACAGATCTCGTAGTTACAGTTCCTGTTCCGGTGTTCAAGAGTGCTTATGGTTACGTGTGGGAAATCACATTCCTGGCGGGACATGTTGGGCCGCAAGAGCTCATTCAAGTCGCCCCGAGTGATAGCTGGACCGGCAATAATCCTGGTATTGTCGTCGAATCCATTCAAAAGGGTCTACAGCCGATGAGCGGAACGTTCCAAGTCGCATTTTCTAGTGGTGGGTTGTCAGACACCACCCCTCCTTTGCCCCACAACATTTCGGCCATCGACATGCAGACTGCACTGGAAAGTTTGGTTACAATTGGAGCTGTAAATGTGACCAGATCTACTAACGGGTATGGATACAACTGGATTGTCACTTTCCTGTCGGAGTTTAAGAATGACTTGTCACTGTTGAACGTTGACGGAACGGCACTTCAAGGACCAGGTGCACGTGTGCTTTCTGCGCGAACATTTTCAGGCACACAGCCAGCGTTTTACTGCGAAAAAAATGGAGTAGTAGGGTCTGCTGCTGAAATCTCCGTTCCAGGAAAGCTTCGTTATGCTATTCAAGGGCTGAAGACAGGCCAAAAGTATGCAATTCGTGTTCGAGCGCATAACGATGAAGGCTATGGCAACGCAGCAAGTATCAGTCCTGCGTTTCAAATTCCAAGAACGACACCTTCTGTCCCACTAAATGTCGAGTTATTGGTGCTTTCCAGCAAATACCTCAAACTTCGGTGGAGTGCTCCTTCAAATGACGGAGGAACCGCAATCTTGGGCTACCGCATTCAATGGGACGCAGCAAACACTTTTCCGAATGTGAATACTCCCAATTACGACTATCAAACTATGCTAAAAGTGAGTTCTGCTGATACTGGGCCATACTTCTACAACATCAACACACCAGTTTTGATGACATACTACGTCCGCATTCTCGCTTTGAATGATCAAGGAGATGGTTCTTATGTAACTCCTACCCCGAATTACGCCAGACCCATCGATCGGACGCCAGGCCGACCCGAAGATGCAACCGCGACAGCTCTTTCTAGTTACGCGATCTTGGTCGAATGGAAATCTTCTTCAGCTGACAAATTTTATTATGGTGGTGATGGTGGACTTCCTATCACGCAGTATATGATTGAGTGGGATACTTCTCCAGCTTTCGATTCGCCTGCAGCTTTTGGACTTGTGGATGGAACAAAACGCTCTTTCATTATTGGCGGTGACGATGCTATAACAGGTGTCCGATCTGATATTCTGATTGCCGGGTCATCCTACAGCATTCGTGTTACTGCATTTAATGCAAAAGGCTCAGGTCCTCCTCGGCGTACTGTCCCGTCATCAGTTGTTGTTACAAACCAGCCTCCGAGTGCACCACAAGGTCTGATGCTCAGTGTTGCATCAGCAACATCGGTCATAGCGGAGTGGACGAATCCGTTGTTTGATGGCGGGTCTAGCTTGAAATCGTATCGGATTGAGTGGGATGAACAAGAGGACTTTGCCAGCGGGCAAGCTTCTACTGCGACTATACCGATTGTGCGGGAGATGCAGTCTGTGATCATTGAGAGCGATGTTGTGAATGAAGAGCAATTTGTGGACGTGACGGTGGAAGTTGTTAATGAGGAACAAGAAGTCCGAAGTTCCTTTGCGGGCATTGACGAAGTTCAAGTGATTAAAACGAGGAACGATGTGGTTAAAGATGAAGTGCAACAGATCGTGACGACAGCCGATGATCTCGATGAGATCCAGGCATTAACTTTGTTTGATGACGATATTGACGAGATCCAGGCAATCCGTACAACAGTAGCAGAAAGCTTTGAAGTTCAAACTATTAACGTGGGGGTGGCGCGTGTAAATGAAGTCCAAACTCTATCGATCACGCTGACAGGGACAGCAGGCGATGTGACGAAAGTTGATACGTCGGGTACTCCAAGTGCTTCTACGTTTTATCTTACTTTCGACACCACCGATTGCACGTATTGCTTGGAAACCACAAAGCATAGCACCACTACGGATACCCTGATTTCATCGCTAATTGAAACTGACGATGATGATGCAGCAGATATTGTGGAAACTAAGCTGATAGGCCTCGACAATATCGATGCTGTGGAAGTGAGCCGAGTGACTACTTCTACTGGAACTGCTGATATCGCTTACACCTATTCAATCACTTTTACGGGCAATGATGTAGGCGGAGACGTGCCCCTATTAACCACTAGCGGGGCGATTACTATCAATAATGCTGTTGTTAGCACTGGCATTCCATCGACGACGTTGCAGGTTACTCAGGGGAATGAGCCTATCTACGACTCTTCGGTGCCAATCAATTCGGTCTTCTCAGTTACGTACACATGCGAGTCGTACTCGAACCCTCACTCAGCCACGACGTTTAGTACCGCGTGTGAGCCAACCAACCAAGTGTGTGGCTCCTGCGTGACAACTTTCGATGGTTCGAAGTTTACACTCGCTACTGGGACGAACATTCAATTGACGAAAGGAATGAAGTTGATGGCTGGCGTTTGCTCCTTCGAAGTGGACACATTTTTGTCAAATGAGATAACAATTGCTACGGATGACCCTGGAGCTCTATGTAGCAAGTTTTCTGGCGCTACACTCTCGTTATATATGGCTCCTCAGCGCACAATTTCTGGTATTCCGGTGAAGCTATCAGCAACTGTAGCGCTGAGTGCAAGTGACGTCAAGGACAAGCTCACGGGTGTAATTGATGCAGTGACGGTTCAACGTAACTTAGCTGTCACTTCAGCTTTTGTCGGTGCAGCATACGCCGTGACTTTTACAAAGCGCTCTGGAAAAATCCCGATGTTGGAGTGTGACGCGTCCGGTATTGTTCCCATCGAACCTGGTCCTACTGGCGAACCATTGTGCTCTGTGACACGAACAGCCCCTGGAAGCATGCTCACGGGGACGTTTAAGGTCGGTTTGATCAGTCAGGATGACACCAATCCTACAAATGCCATCGCTTCATATAATCCCACTGCATTCAGTGCTGCGATACCGTGGGATGCGACAGAATCAAAGATGAAAGATTTGTTGGAAGCTGTGGATACTCAGACTGGCAAGCTTATTTTTGGAACTGTCCGCGTGAGCAGAACTGCGTACTTCGCCACGGGCAACAAATGGTCTGGAGGCTTCACATGGGAGATTACATTTACGAGCCGAGGCTGGGATATCCCCATTATAACAGTTGACGGCGCAGGATTGAAAAGCTCCGTAACTAACAGCAATACTGATACTCGAATTACTGCTGGGGATGAAACATCATGTTTTACCAACCCAGCTGCGGTGTGTCGAGATGGAAACCAAGTGGGAGGAACAATAGATTTCGAGTTTCGTACAATAAAAGCCACGTGTACCATTGGAGTCCATACATCCCTAGCAGACTTGCGTGGAAACCCTGTTGGAAGCGATGTGCCCGATACGAAGTTTCGGGACTTTTTTATTACCCAACTCAACATACCGTCTATTACTGTTACCCGGTCTCCAGCCTCTCAAGCACGGGGTTTTACCTGGAGCATTACATTTATCGACCCAAGTACGGGTGGCAATGTTGAGGACCTCTATTTCACCACAAAGTTGGTTTCCAGCAGCAATAATGGACGGACTTCACTAGCTGAGCCTTGTAGAGGCAACCAACTTGCTGGATCATTTCAACTCGAATTTAAAGGCGAATCCACGGGTCCTATCTTGGCTGGAGCAGAAGCATCAGACCTGCAATCTCAACTGAATAGTTTACGAACAATTAAACCTAGCAGTGTGACTGTCAGCCGGTCATTGACCAACGTCCAGGTGAAAGGCTACACGTGGTTAATTACTTTTCATTCGTCAGTTTGGGCGGATCCAACCCGTGACCATTCGCTAGGAATTGACGGGAACTGGAAAGGAGCATCAGCAGCGTGGGGTGACGTGTGGGAGTCTGGATACTCGAAAGCTTGGGGGCGCCAAGTCGGTCCTACATCCTTATTGGTCTGCAACAAAAACAGCCTTGCTACTACGGATGGGACTCAAAAATGTGATCCCAGCTTGGTTTCTGCCGGAGTGGCTCCTATAGGTGGATCGTTTTCAATTGAGTTTAATACGAGGCACTCGCCCCACCTGGCTGTGCGATCTCGTGAAACGAGTGACCCAATAGCACACGACGCGTTTGCAACCAAAGAGGAGAGTGGGTTTACTGGTACATCGGTGGAAGAGATTCTCGAGAAAATGGCGAATATTGGTGACGTCGAAGTTTCTAGAAATACGGTGGATATGGCTACTGGAGGATATGAGTGGACGGTGACTTTCCTAAGAGATGCCGACGATCCACAGCACCAGCGCCCTTGTGAGCAGCTGGAGACACTGGTCGACGGGACTATGGTATGCAATTCCCCCGGAAACGTTCCGCAGATGACTACGGTCGAAACGAGTCTGAAAGGCTCGAATCCTCATGCCGATGTTACTACAAGTGATGAGGGAGCTATTTTACGGGGAGATTTCACCGACTTTAAGGTGCAGGGCGACGCTGGTGTTGCACAAAGATACAAAGTCAGTGTGACATGTTTGAACGCAGCGGGTACTCCCTGTACAGTGACAACCTTTACGATCAGCTCTGGGGCCAGTACTATTCGAAATAGTCTTCTTGCAGGAGATCGGTTCATTGTTGGTGGATTTACGAGCTGTGCCTTTGAGGTCGTTGACGTTGATACCGGATTTACGCCTCCTACAAAAATCACTGTCATATCACTGGCTTGTGATGCTTTGAACGTGGGTAATACTGCTTCACCACTCGGTTTGTCCATCCTCATCCCATGGAATGGCGAAGAGAATTTGGTTAAACGGGTGTTGGAAGCGGCGTCTACCAAGACAGCACGAAAAGTTAGCGTTAGAAAGACTGTGCACGGGAAATACGGTGACATTTCTTGGCTTGTTCACTTCATTTCCAACCCGACATATACGCCATTGGGGGCTGGAAACCTGCCGAACATTGCCGCCACCTTTACGTCCGAGACGACGTTGAACACAAACCCAATTAGTGTGGTCGAGATTACCCCTGGATCTGATGGTCTAAGCGGATCGTTTTTCCTGGATTTCCACTCTTCCTTTGGTCCTCGTGAAATGGTTTTTAACGAAGATCCTGTTCGCATGGAACGGAAACTCAACGAGATGGACACAATTGGCAGAGTATCGGTGGAGAGGTTTGAGTACCCTTCAGAAGCCACTGGGTGTACCGATTCATTGTGTTCCGGTGGTTGGGGAAATCTACCAGTTGATAATATAGGGACTCGAGGAGGATATCGCTGGCGGATCCGATTCCTGCGTGTAACCGGAGAGTACGAAGGCTTTACGTTCCCACCAGGTAGTGGCAACTTGGATGAGTTTTTGGTGGATTACTTGGCCTCCTTAAATGGAAATGATGCGGCAGTTGCAGTCTACACAGATACAGCGGGATCTTCCCCAATCCTGGGCACTTTCATGCTCAGTACTTCGACTGCGAAGACTCCTGCACTTTTGTACTCGTCTTCAGCTGAAACCCTCAAGCAGGGCATCGAAGCCATGGAGCTGTTCGGTGAAGTGGATGTCACCCAAGGCTACTTGCTTACCCAGAAGATTCCTGGTGTTACAGCGGATATCGCCCGGGATTCAATCATGGCAACCGTAAGCGGTGTTGCAGATATTCGACAGTATTTATCCCCAACAGATATTGTCCGCTTTGGATCATCTTCTGCCGATAGTTTCGTTGGATCGAATGGCGACGCACCTTTCACGGGGTCGAAAGAGACATCAATCGTGACTGTGAGTGCGCTATCTCCGATTGTTGTGGCGTCAACCCCGTCTGCTACTAAGTTGCTGTATCCTGGAGTGCAACTACGAATCGATGGCCTTCCGTACGATATTCAGCGTTCTGGACACGAGATTCAATCGATATTGGTGTCCATACCCACAGCCTCCAGCCAAAGTGATACCTTCTACTCGCTAAAACTTTCCAGAGCTGGTGTTACCTATGGCCCAACGGCGTGCTTTGCATTGAGTGCATCAAGTGACAGTGTACAAACCGCTTTACTGGGATTGATTCGTGGGATAGATCCACAAGCCCCGTCGGATGCTGTACTGGTATCTCGTTCTACCCCTGTGCTCTCAGCAACAACGACGGGATACGTTTACTCGGTTTACTATTTCGGCGACGCGATTGCTGGAGATGTGGCGAAGCTACAAAAGGCGTCAAGTGATCTTACGGGTGCTGCTTGCACTGGTGTCGCTGGCAGTACAGTAACAGTAAAGGTAGTGGTTCAAGGTGGTAACTTGCCCCATCAACGCTTGTCTTTGGCCACAGATTCGGGGCAAGTTATCGATTCGAACGGATATTTCAAAATGTCACTGGATGGTGAAGAAACTGATTGCATCCTTTGGGGTGCATCGGCGAGCGACGTGGAGAGTGCAGTTGAGACCAAGTTAAAGACTGGGAACGTTATCGTTACGCGACAGGGTGGAGGAATCTCGCAGACGGAGACCCAGCGACTTCGAATGACGGCTGATGCAGAGGTGACGACAGGAAGTACAGGATTTTTCCGCTTGCAGTTCACCTATGCAGGCAAGACTGCTGCAACCAACAGTATAAGTTACGGAGTATCCGCGTCAAGGCTTCAGACTGAGCTCAATAGTTTGAGTAATCTCGGTTTCACCGTGGATCACATTAATGTTACGCGGGATGGCGATGGATCATCGACTTGGGGATTTGGCTACGAGTACCTGATCAATTTCCGAGGTCCGATTACTGGTGGATACAGCCCTGTTGTTGGTGATGTGCCTTTGCTAGAAATTGTCAATGTGGGTCAGTCGTCAACAGCGACTGGCGGCCACCCTGCCTTGGTCATTGAAACTGTTCGAGAAGGAACACCTGGATACGTCTACGATATCTTCTTTATGGACTACACGAAGACTGCGACGATACCGACGATGGGGTTACGACATGAAGGACAAGGTGTTACATCTACATGTACCACTGGGTGGATTCAGAATGGCGGAAGTGTTCGTGGAGCATCAATTGAGACCGTTGACAGTGGAGGAAGCAGTGAGATTCAAGTCCTGACTATTTACAACAAGGATGCAACTGGTAAATTTCTGATGACGTTTCAAGGCCAAACAACTCGTTGTTTTCCTTTCAGTTCAGATGCTTCAGCTGTGCAATATGAGCTGAACTTGTTAACTACTATTGATGGTGGTGGGGTATCCGTGTCGAGGGATACAGATATGAATAAGGTCCCTAATGGATATATTCACCGCATTACCTTTGTCGGAGACCTTGTAACGGGTAATGTCCCGTTGCTATTAGTGCAGGAAGCCAGTTCTACGTGCACTAATGTTCAAGTGACGACAAAAGCGCTTGTGACTCTTGATATTGAGGGCGGGCAGAACTCTGGGGCTTTCGCTCTGACAAGTTTCTACAATGGTGAAGCTCCAGGCGTTCCACACGTTGCATACAGCATTTCACAGCAGTTTAGCGTCATGAGCGAGCAGTTTGAAGTCCAGAAACTGGTAATTTCGAATCCAGGCAGCGCAGGCGCGACCTACAAGCTTACGGTGAAATCTCAATTGACTTCAGCTATTCTGTGGGATGCCTCTGAGAGTGTATTGGAGGCAGCCCTCACTGTCCCTGGTACAGTAACAACCGGAGATATTACCGTGACTCGAAGGTTGGTTTCGAACGACTTAGTCTACACGATTTATTTCAGTGGAGCATCTGTCACTGGGAACCTCGATCCTCTTGTACCGGGAAGTCTTTCGGGATTTAGTACGGGTGGCGTGCTTGTATCTACTGTCCGGGATGGTGTGGATGGAGTCTCATCGTTCACGAAAAGCTCGATACCACTGGCTTCAATAGATGATGCGAATAAGGCATCAGCATATCTGTCTTCCGCCACCAGTCTTGATGTGTTCAAGGTGAATGGTTTGCTTTGGACAATCAAGTTCAAGTCTTCTTTAGGGAATATCCCGAAATTTGGCAAGCAAACGGACGCACTCTCTGCAGGGACGTTGACTGTCACGGACGATTTTATCCCAGGATCTGCCTCCAACTCGTACGTGATCCCGAATCTGGTCGCTGGTATTATCTACTACGTGCACGTTGCTGCTATGACAGATATCGGCACTGGTCAGTTCACAGCTTCGGGTTCGATCATGCCGAGTGGTACAGCTTCCGCAGTGCAGAATATTGATGCAGGTTACGCGCTCTATCAGCACGAAGTCCAAGAAGTACGTCTGGCAGCTTCTCACATTATGGAAGTGCAAGAGGTCACCACTGAGGCAGCCAGTATTGCAGAAGTGCAAACCCTACGGACGTACGCATCTCCATCGTTGTGTCCAGTGGGTCCCTGTATTAAGGGTTCTTTTGCGTTTCGTGTCCCGACGGTACAAACTGTGACCATTTCCGCCGACGCAGCTATCACGTCAGGAACATTTACCTTATTATTCACGAGAGAGGTGGAAGATTCGACCAACCGTGGTTCGTTCAAGAGCATTGGCGTCCAGACAGCGTCTATAGCTTGGGACGCAGATGCTAATGCAGTCAAAAGTGCTTTACTTTCTGCGGCAAACATAGCTAGTGGGGCGCTTGCCACCGGTGATATCGTGGTCACTCGAGACGGAGATAGTTCAGCGGAGTTTGGCTATGGGTATGTGTTCCAGATCACGTTCGTTGGTAACAACGTCGCTGGTGAAACGAAGAAGATTGTTTGTGTCAAATCCTTTGTACCTAGTACTTCAAGCTGTGTGGTGACAATGGAGACGGATATTGCCATGGGAACAGACACTGCCATACAGCAAGTAATTGTGACTGCGGAGAAACCATTAGTCGCTGGATCATACAGCCTATTGTTCACTCACCTTGGTGCACAGAAGCCTTCAAGCTGTATTCCGTTCGACGCATCGGCTAGCATAATGGACATCACTCTCGAAGCCATGGATAATATCGACAAAGTTTACGTGACGAGAGAGCGGAACAGCACTATCGCGCCGAATGGGTTTATTTACCAGATTTTCTTTCACGGGAATGGGGTGTATGGCGACATAGCAGTGCTGGATTTTGTCAAGTGTACAGATTTCCAAACGCAAGAGAAGAATGCGCTCACGACTGTGGATGTTAATGGAAAAGTGCTGATTTCGATGGTGGACTATGGTGGGTTTAACGCACTCAACACATTTGTGACCGCTGCATCTGCCACTGCTGCTACTGCAGCTCAACTAACAACGGATTTGACGCGATTGCCAGTCTTAGGGGATGTTTTGGTTTCCCAGTCACTTGTAGATGAACAAGGAGGATACATTTGGACTGTGGCATTTAAGGACTCGGATGGAAACTTGCCCCAATTTATCTGTGCTGTTGATGCAGTCTTTAAGACTGGGGCTGGGGCAGCTTGTGATACAGATACACTTACGGATGGAAATGTTCTCAGTGGAAGCTTGCTAATTGAAGCATCTCCACCGATTCTATTCGATGCGGACGCTGGTACGATGAAAGCAGCGCTAGAGGCAATGCCATGGGTTGGTACTGTGCAGGTGAAACAATCAGCCCCATCTCCGCAGCTTGGATACACATGGACAATTACCTTTCTCGATTATCGTGGTGATGTGCCGACCTTACTAGTTACCAGTTCGCTTGTAGGAATGGGAAGCCGGGTGTCTGTGCGTGAGGTGCGAAAGGGTAACGCGTTAGGTGGGAATTTCACTCTTTCCTACGGCAGCTCAGTGACTGCAGCGATTGAATGGGATGCATCGGCGATGGCAACGATAAAACCCGATGGTTCTTCGTTGCAGGAGAAGCTGGAAGCGCTGGATAGAATTGGACCAGTAAGTGTTGAACGTTCAGAACCTGATCAAGAAGGGGGCTACACGTGGCTTGTAACATTTCTGGACAACAACCTCAATCTGGGCGATTTACCACTTTTACAGGGCAATGCCACGGGTCTGACAGGTGAAGGTACCGTTGCTTCAACCAAAGAGATAACAAAAGGATCCGATGCTGTGGGAGATCAGTTGTGGTTGTCTTTCGATCCACCTGAAACGGATAATGGTAGCCCAATCACAAAGTACCAAGTGCAATGGGATACCAATGCCAAATTCACGGCAAACCCAGCCGACGTCTTCATCTCAGATGCAAATATTTTGTATCAAACACAGCGCATCACTACCAGCGCTTTGAGTCTGGCATGGTCAAGCAACAGGATCACCCCTGTAGATGAAATTCAGAAGCTGACGATCCTTAGTGCTGGGACTTTCACGTTATCCTTTCGTGGTTTGGTTACTGGAACGCTTACGACAAGAGCTACGGGAGCTGCAGGAGCCAGCACTATGTCGGATCTGGAGACGGCGTTGGAGGCTCTTGCCAGCGTTGGGTCTGTCGATATCTCTTCTAGCGCGACTGTATTGACAGTTGGTGCCGAGTTCCTGGTGACATTCAGATCTCAACCGGGCAACCTGCCATCGATGAGTCCAGATACAAATAATGTCGTGTCGGTCACCGAAAGTCAAGCAGGAACTACGAATTTCCGCAAGGAAGTGGTTGTATTCAAATGTACAGCGACCACAGGCACGGTTCGGTTCACCTACAAGGGGGAGAATGCAGACGTGAACTTTGATGCAGCACTGGCTGACGTTGAAACCAGTTTGATTACAACTTTCGGCTTTGAACCGGAGAGTATCAGTGTGTCAAGTGTCCCTTCTCAGCCACTTTTGTGCAAACTTGCCGCTTCAAACCCATCGGATATTACGGTCCGATTCGACCGCGTGTATGGGGACATTAGTCTAACTATTGACAAGGGTGTAGCCTCTGGTTCAGACGCTGTTATCACGATCAACACAGGCGCATCCATCGATGGTGTTTACAATGACGACCCTGCACTAACCATGAGCGGGACATTCCAAGTGGGCTACCAGAGTTTATACACTCGCCCTCTGAACGCGGAGTCCAGTGCCGATCAGTTGCGGTATGCTCTAGAAGATCTCGACACCATGCAAACAGTTGGTGTATCTCGTGAAAGATCATACCAACCTCTTCCAAGTAAGGTTGATGTGACGCAGGGGGAGATTTTCGTGACGTGTAGTGCTGGAGAAACGTGCAATTTTTACTCTGCTGGGTACGGACTCCCTGGTTACGTGATTCGAATGGGTGGAGACTGGTATACTATTCGCACGGACTCGATTTCGCCTGGACTGCACAAGACACGTCTGTACTTGGGAGACTTGAGTGGTCGAGAGGTCGGATATCTCGGATCTACAGATACTGCTGTCACGGTGTATGAATGGACGAAGGGATACGAGTGGACGGTGGACATGTTAAGTGTATCATCCCCCCTGGCCTATATGCGCTCTAAAATCCCTAGACTGTATCCACTAGACGCGACTGTGCGTATCGTTGGCAGTTCTTGTCGCAAGTGTTACTATATTCCATCACAGACATCCAAGAGGCTTGTTGTCGGTCAGCAATACTTCATCAACGTGTACGCGTACAACCCAGATGACAAGGGCGAAGCATCAGATAAACTTGCGATCGCCACACCTAGAAAAGTACCGGACGCACCTACAAATGTGGATCTCCTGGTGGTGTCTGGGAAAGAAATTGAAGTGTTCTTCTCTCCTCCTGCTTTGGCACTCACAAATATGAGTCCGGATTTCAACCACGATATATCGTCATACACTGTCCAGTGGGATCTTGATTTCTCCTTCAAGCACGGCCTTCCAGTCTGTACAGGATGTGCTAAAGCACTTACTGGGATTATGCTGACTGTTACTGTGGATCTAACGGGACTTAAATTGGAAAAACCAAAACTCACGGTAGTGGAGCTGGGTTGCGTGGTGGAAGTGGCTGATGTTCTGAGCAAAACGGTGGTGCAGCTTAATGGCAACCACGATTGTGACAATTTCAACACTCGAGCGTATTCGCTCACTTACTTCACCTACCCACCAGCCATCGTGAAAGGCGCACTACTAATTCAAGGCTCACCACCGTTTCGTTATTTAATTTCGAACCTCGTCATTGGCAAGGAGTACTTCGTACGTGTTGCGGCTGTGAACTCTGTACCCGTTCAGAAAATTGCTCTGGATGGTATTCCTCCCGACAACCGTCAATGGAGTTCAACTTTGTCTGTTGTAACGAAAAATAGAGCACCCGATGCTCCACTTTCTGTCGGATTGTATCCCTACTCGGGTACAATACTTCAGCTGCAGATTCAGGCTTCCACTCGTGATGGAGAAGGGAGGGGAGGTGCAGCAATTACTGCGTTTTGGATTGATATTGATACCGTCTCGACGTTCGACTCAGTGGGTAAGAGTAACCCGGTCGAGATACCGTCAGCGAGTGACAAAATCCCTGAGCTTTATCCAGGCGGCCCTCGCATTTACTATCTGACAGGGCTTACGACTGGAACTCGATATTTCGCTCAGGTCAAAACTGTGAACCTGCAAGGGTACAGCAGAGCAAAACTCGCTCCAGCTCCAGTGGCTCCAACGCGGCATTCGGACGAGCCAATTAATACGAAAGTCACTACGTTGACGGTATCCGCGACGCCTATTGATTCAGCTACGGTAACGTGGCAGAAACCCACTTCTACTGGCGGTCTAGGCCTCACAAACTACAAAATTGAGTGGTGGCGTGCAGTGTCAAGGGCAGAAGTGCAAGTTGTAGAGCTCACATGGGTTACAAGACCAACAAGCGCAAAATTCGCGCTTTTTTTTCGAGGTGGCAAGTCGGAAGATCTGGACATGAACATTTTGCCTGAAAATCTCCGCAGTGCCTTGATGAATATTGCAGTTGGTGGGCAGTTAGTAATGGGGAATGTGGAGGTGTCTCTCTCGACGATCAACAATGGACTCGGTTCCCAATGGGCGATCACGTTTGTCAACACCAATGTGAACGCCGGTGATCAGCCGTTGCTTCAGTTTGAGATGGGAACTGTATTCGGTAGTACAGACATTACCGGAAGAGTAAATGAACTCACATCAGGTATCGCTGTACCCGCTTTGACGACGTTACCTGGAAAGCAAGAAGTGCAAGTTCTGGCGAGTTATCACGCCACAGCAACTGTGGGAGGCTACTTCAGACTTGGCTATAAGGGATCAGCTTGGACCAACTATTTACCGGCGGCCATCAGTGGCGCAAACTTAAAACTCGCTCTGGAAGCTCTTCCGACTATTGGTGTTGTGAATGTGAACTTGGAGACGATGGTATCAGGCGGACAAGCCTTCACTCATGGCCAAGTGTGGACGATTACGTTTATTTCGAACGTGGGAAATCTGCCGCCTTTGACCGTGGAGCCGTCGAAGCTTACGCCTGCTAACGCTTTTTTGGGAGTAAAAGATGGAGATAATGCTGTTGATGGGAGCGGAATTCTGTGTTTACCAGGTAGTGACCTCATTACTTGTCCCGGTTCATGGCCTGTTGCCCTTGGGAACTTGAAACAGCAATACGCACCTCAAAAATCGATTGTGGAACTAGCTACACCTGGTGAAGCGGCTGTGGACTATGCGTTCTACGAAACTTTGAGTGCAGCTACACTAACGTATACGATCCCAGGTTTGGTCCCAGGACGGGCATATTTCGTCGGAGTGACAGCTAAAAATGCGTTTGGTCTTGGAATTCGCAGCCTATCCTATCCTACCAGCGTGATACCGCCTCTTCAAGTGCCTGCACCTCCTACAAGTGTTTCTGTGGATGTAAATCCGGGTGTAGCTACTCAGCTTGTAGCTACGTGGGCAGCTCCTACGAGCGATGGAGGCAGTGCTGTGCGGATGTATCGTGTTGAGTATGACCCGTCCCCACTATTTACGAATCGAGGACAGCAAGACGCTTGGTGTCCTGTTGCCCCAACCTTCGCGGTTTGGACTGTACAAACAGTTCGTACTAGCGCCGCCTCGGCAGCTTCCAAGATCGCTAATGGTTTCTTTACGCTGGAACTGACGCGACTAAATGTTTTTGAGCCGTCAGATCCTATTCCTTGGGACGCGGTGGCTACTACACGAGAGGAAATTGGGTCTGCCGCAGTGTCAAGCTCGAAAGTCTTTTGTACCAGCTCCAGTCCGACGTGCACGAGCAACCCCAACTTTCCTTTCAGCCGCCTGGAAAAGTCTGGCTCGATGCAGTCCAAGGTGAATTACTTCAAGAAGATTACGAAGGGCGTCGACGTCCAACGCTCCGCTCAAACAGCTGATGGAGGTTATACTTGGTCGATCACTTTCTTCGATACGGGCGATACCTTGTCACTAGCCGCGAAGACCATCAAGCTCACATGCGCTGATCCTACGCAGTGTACTACAGCATCATATGACGTGGTTGTTAAAAAAATTCGAGCTGAAGTATTACCTTCAAGCTGCGTGGGTAGTCGCATCGTGCCGAGTACCGGGGCGTTGAATAAGGGACAGCTCTACTATCTTCGCGTATCAGCGTACAACGAGGTAGGCTTTGGCAAACCAGGGGTTGCTGCAAACCCACAGAAGCCAATGGTGGTGCCTGGTCTTTCAACGGCTGTGACTCTTTCTGTTTACTCGGTTTCCGAGCTTGTGGTGCTGTTCAGTCCACCTGATGATAATGGAGGCGACACAGTCACTGACTATGAGATTCAATGGTCCCCGATGGATAAAGATTTTACGAATCCAAGCTCAGTCGTTGTGAATATCAAGACAGGCATGACTGCGCCGTATCATCGTGTCATTTCCTCTCTCATTAAAGGTACCCCATACTACGTTCGCATTCGAGCCAAGAATTCACAAGGTTACGGTCAGTACCAGTTATCCTCGCCACCGAAGATGCAGCCGTATACAACCCCCAGTGCACCAACACAAGTGGCTTTGGGTGTCACAAGTGCGACGATGCTTACGGTTCGTTGGGCCCCTCCAAGCGACGATGGAGGCGCCTTGATCTCTGCGTTTGTGGTGCAGTGGGACGTAGCTGCCGGGTTTGACTCGTTAGCGTTGACGACGGCAACGACGATGACTGTCAGCGATCCAGCACAGCGGTCATACACCATTACGGGGCTCACACCGGGTACTTTGTACTATGTTCGTGTATTTGCCAAGAACTTTGGAGGGATGGGAACTCCACAGACTTCGACACCTTCATCACAGGTGCCAGCGGTAACGAGCCCTGGTAAACCAAACAGCTTGACAATTGCTCCTACTCTGGTTGCAGGCCAACTCCGCATTACTTGGGCTCCACCAGTTATCCCGTTCCATGGCTACCCGTGTGCTGGCACACTCCAAGCACCAGAAAGCTGCCCCATCCTTGGTAGTATTAACATGGCTAACGGTGGCGTCGCTCTCGCGAGATACGTGATCCAGTACTCGGAATTTGACGATTTCCGTGTTCCCATCGAGACTACTACTTCATCTTCAGTGGAGACGGTGCTATTGACAGGACTAGTATCCGGTAAAACCTACTACGTGCAAGTGCTGGCTGAGAACGCCCAATTCCTCCGGAGCTTCCCCTGTAAGCGTGCGAACACTCAAAGTCTACTCTGTCCAGACCAACAAGTGCTGCTAGATGGTACTGTAGTCACGGGCAACTATGTGTTCACTCAACCGTTGTAAGTTGTGTAAAAATCAATATATGTAGTACGCTACTAGTTACTTTACTTTGGTACACCAAAGACGAAGTCTCCCGTGACGACACTGCCATCTTCCAAAACCAAATGATCCGGACAAAGCATACTTAAAGCGTTCGCTCTCATACAAAAGTCGCTGTTGAGGCCTTGGCTGTTCACCGCTAGAACGCGAACATAGAAAGTTTTCCCACTTTCCAGCCCCGTAATGATTGCCGACGTAGTGGTAACACTGACTTCTTTCGCCAACGAGAAGTCGCTCGAGTCCGCGTACTGCACTAGATAACTCTCGAGACTCACACCACCAAACACCATGTCCAGTCCACCTAACGCTGGGCAGCTTTGAGGAGATTGGATCGTTCCAGCACACGAAATTCCATGAGCTGGTACTCGAGGAGGCTGCCATACAACTTGAAGCTGACCAGTTGTAGCTGTAGCAGCAGCCGCTAAAGAGTTCGGTTTACCTGGTCGTGTAGTGACTGGGATCATGGATGCTGGTGTTGAAGTCTGAGGAATTCCTGTACCTCCCGCGTTTTTAGCGTACACTCTGACGTAGTAGCGAGTACCAGGCGTTAAAAGGGTGATGGTGTATGAGCGCTGCGTTGCATCGTTGACCACAGCTGTGGTGCTTCCTGTCGCTAATGAATCGAACGTTGCAGCCACATCCCATTGTACGACATAACCGGAGACGGCATCTCCCCCGTCGTCTGTAGGTGGAGCCCACCCCACTGTTAACATGGTAGAACTCGTGATACCCAACACCACTAGAGTCGGAGAACTTGGTGTCGTGTAAGGCTGTTGGGATAGTGGAGACGATACTTGGAAGGTACCGAAATCTTGGGAGTTTCGAGCTCGTACACGGACGTAGTAACGCGTTCCCTTGGTCAGCGATGAAATGATGCGTTTGTATGGAGAACTCATGCCTGTAGATAACGGAACGAGTGTAGAACTGGGAGACGTGAAGGCAGCACTCGTCGACCATTGCACTTCATATCCAGTAACAGTATCTCCACCATTATCATCCGGAGAATTGAACAGTACAACCAGTTCGGATACTGTTAATACAGCCAGCGTCACTCCTGTTGGGGGTCCTGGAGCTACCATTGGTTTCTGAGGTGCAGCGGCCAATTGGGGATCTCCAAAGCCAATCTGGTTGTATGCCAACACACGAACGTAGTAGAGTTGTCCCTTGTTCAGCGTCCTGGAAGCCGGGATCACTTGGCTCCCAGTACAAGGCGAAGGCATGACACCAGCTCTTGCTTTTGTAGGAATCGGCACATCATACGTACCAGTACAACCCGTACCAGCTGTGCATGCTAAGTTGACATTTGTTGCTTCCAAAGAAAAGTCGTCTCCTCCATCATGGAATGTGATCGTCCACGTAAACTCTCCACCTGCTGTCATTGCACTTCGCGTGACCTCGACATCACTACTAAGCTGTGAAAACTGCCTAAGTTTGGACTGCAACGAGCCTGAAGTTTGTATCTGGGAAGCAGTGCAGATCTCAGAAGTACAAAATACCCCTGAAGTCGACGTCGTGACGGAGCTGGCTTCGTCACTGGCTTCCGCAGCAACATTCCAAGGTATCGGGTCCGACACTTCCACGATATTCTTCCGGGTGAGTCGTAGTTGGAAGTAGCCGCTACCAATGGGGTCTGTAGTCGATAAGCTCGTCCTCACAGACTTTACTTGCCAAATAGCAGGCGTTGGTGCAGTCGGACACCACCAATCCTGCTGCCCACGAGCCGTAAACAGCGAAGAAACATCGTACTCGACTCGGTACATCCGAACGGGGTTTCCACCGTCACTAGCAGGCGCAGCCCAGCTAGCCACTAACTGGGTAGAAACACCAGGATTCACATCGACACTTACATTCACCGGCGGACCAGGAACCTGTACCGGAGGCGTAACAAGCGTCGGTGACGACTGCGTACGAGCTCCAAAGCCTTGAGAATTCTTAGCTGAGACCGATACTAAGTAGGAATTCCCCGGCGTAAGATTTGGAATAGTGTACGTTGTTGTACTGGCGTCAAGCGTTTCGAAGGAGCCATAATCCACTGCAGTTTCGCCCAGTGTCGCTAGTTGAGCGATGGTTTTCGTTGGTGCAGCTTGTTGTTTCAGATTTGCGATAGCTGTTGGCCATGTACCAGGACAACCAGTGCCGTCCGGTAGACAGAGCAATCCGGTTGTACCTACTGCGTTATCTCCGTCTATGATGCCGATAAATGCTGCACTTGGGGTAAGTTTGGCTGAATCCACAATCAACGGAGCCAAATTGCCGACGTTCGACTCAAACGTGATAGTCCAGACTCGTCCGTTTGACCAGGCCGCATTACTAAGCAGCATCGTTTCCGAGTTTACAGCGACAACGCCTATAGTAGGCAGCGCTTCCAACGCCAATTTCAAGTCACTTGAGCTCACCGTTGCTGATAAATAGTTTGTCCAGGCTGATCCCTTGTAACTTAAACGGAAGTAGCCGCCCACTACGCTTGTATGGTACGTCACAAGAACTTGCACTTCTTGCTTTCCAGGAAATGAGTTGGAAGTTGGGACAGCAACACCCGACTGCACTTCGAACGCTCTTCCAGTAACATCTAAAATGGTATTTGGGGCAACAATACCTTGGACAAACTGGATTAAAGGCTGGTTCCCTGCATTTTTATCGACATTGTCGAAAGTAATGATCCATTGGTAGCCTTGCACGATGTTGACAGCCACACGAGAGACCTCAATATGACCAATCGGAATGTTACCAGCAGCAGCCAAACTCATCAGTTCGTAACGCAAATTATCCGCCGAGATATCCATAAGCAACGATGGAGTTGTTAACCCACCAAACGAAAGTGTAAACGGGGCAGAAGTAGGCTGCGTAGTCCACTTCAATTCGATCGTTTGAATCTCTGGACGTGATACTGAACGCCACCACTCTACCTTGTAACCGGTCAGAGGAAGACCACCAGTATTTGCCGGTTTCTGCCATGTTATTGTCGCCGAAGTAATCAGCTTTGGAGATACTGTGAGGGTGCTAGCTTTGACATTCACAGGACCGTTTGGATGTTGCGTCGGTGTCTGAGGACTTGGAGCGATCGTCGCTCGACTATTTCCGATTGAATTCATCGTTTTCACTTGAGCGTAATAGCGGGTACCGGCTGTCAACCCCGTCACGTAGTAAATCCGCGGGCCGCCGGTGTAAAGCTCTGGAATTAATCCACTATTTTTGAGAACTTCCACTGGCGTTCTCTTCGTAGCAGAATCAAACGATGAAACGGTATCCACGTCAATCCAAAATGCTGAAATCCCTGTACCCCCCGTCCCCTTTCCATCACGAGTTGATGGTTGAATCTGCAGCTCCAGTGTCATGGCCGAGAACGGGTTCAGATAGACAGATAACGGAGCATCCGGAACTCGATCCGCAGTAGTTGCAGATAACCGATAACTCCACACCCGATTGTTCGGGGGTTCACCACTTAGCGCAATTTGTTGTACAGGCACTGAGTTGACTGCTGCCACCCGCACATAGTACGTTTTACCAGGTGCAAGGTTCGAAATGACGTACTGGAAAGGTGGGGAGCCTTGTATAGCCGAACCGGATAGTACTTGGGGAGGGTACGTGTAGTAATACAGTGCGTACGTCTGTCCATTGAAGTTGGCACAACCGTGGCTAGTAAAAACCTTAACGGTGGTTGCACTCTGCACAAGATCCACAGTTAGCACACACGAATCGTCCCCAATTGTGAACTTCGAATACCGATCCAACAAGTTCAACAGCGAAGTCGACACCGATAGAACGTCAGTGTTAAGGCTAGTAGCACAGCTGGCACAGATTTGACGTCCGTGCTTGTAAGTGGGGACCACATCCCATTGAACGATATAGGCCGAGATGTCATTGTTGAAGTTCGGACTCACATTTGAAGTTCCCAACGGCGGAGGCGAGAAGAAAACTTCAATCTCCATCCCAGATACAACTTGGAGGTTGACATTCGATGGCGCAGCAGGAACTTGACTAGGTGTCGCCTGTATAGCTCCTTTAACTGGAACAGCTCCTTTCTCTTTCTTGTTGTACGCGTAAACTTCGATATAATACCCCAGCCCCATGGTAAGTTTCTTTGTAGTTTGATTCGGAAGATAATAGCATTTCTCACAAGCTTCACCAGAGATTTGGACTCTGGAATCTTTCGGATACAACCTCGGAACTTTGTAGCGCATATAGGCCAGGGGGGATGATACACTTAACATGTCCACCGTCCACTCGTATCCCTTCGTCCATTCATACACCGTGACAGCAGTATCTGTAGATCCGAGATATCCGACCTCTCGACCACTCAAGTCTCCCAAGTACAGACGTGTCTTGTGCAGTCCAGGCGAAATCGAGTCCGTGCGAATAGTATACCAGTCTCCACCCATTCGAATCACGTACCCAGGAAGTCCGTACCCAGCAGAGTAAAAATTGCACGTTTCTCCAGCACTACACGTCACGAAAATCTCCCCCTGCGTCACATCAACCTTACTTGGAAGAGGTTGGTATGATCTTTCACGAGATACACCAACTGTTTGCATGGTGTCGAGATCTTCTAGAGCATACCGCAACTGATCGGCACTGGACTCCGCGTTCAGAGGGCGAGTGTATAAACCCTGGTAGCCCACTTGGAATGTCCCGCTTATAGTTAATGCAGGGTCGTCATTGTACACGCCATCGATGGATGCGCCAGTCGTGGGTGTAATTACGGTGTTTGGACCAACCGTTAGACTAATGTCTCCATACACGCGATCGAATCGGACTGAAATATCGGCCGGGGTCACAGGGCACAAAATTGACTGAGGTGGGACACTTGACACACTGATACTCTCCGGTTCAAAGCCGAAAGTTGTAATCAAACTGGTTTCAACGTCAGCCAGTGCTGCATCAAAGTTCACGTCTGCATTCTTCCCCTTATAGGTGAACCGAACCGTGCCTGTGGTCGCTGTACATTTGAATACAACCACTTCCTTGCGGAAATTCGTAGTTCCTGCTTGACTTTCGGTGACCGACACGACATTATTTGTATCTGGACTCATCGATGGCAGGTTGCCCGGTTGAGATCTGAATGTCACCAGGAACTCGGCACCAACTGTCAATACAGTCGCGCTAGAAGAGATATCGACAGACCCAACGCTGGCAAGAGCCTCCAACGCCGTCTCCAGATCCGACATAGTGCTGGCTCCTGCAGCTCCCGTAGCTCTTGTCGTAAGCGTTCCAGTAACCAAACCACGAAAGGATAACGTGAAAGTCCCAGCACTAAGGATCGTCAGCTTCTGAATTTCATCTACAGGGGTGATCCTGTTGCTTGACCATGCCAGACTTGCAGCACTGGTAGTGATGCGCTGTGTTTGATACAAAATATTTGCATCCGAGATAAAGACATCCGCAGGATTAGCGTTAAACTTGTCTGACGTATCCCATCGCACTTGATACCTCGTGATCGGACTGCCATTATCTGTTCCAGGTGGGTCAAAAGACAACCACAACTGATCTCCCACAGCATTCGAACCTTTCGTAACTTCGCGAGTAAAAACAACAGCTCCCTGCCCTGTCAACACACTAGTGTCGCCCTTTAGAAGGGGCAAGTCTCCCGAATTAAGGATATCATCCAAGAATGTCAGTATCCACGCGTATCCTCCCTCTTCATCAGGGCCAGATCTCAATACATTAACCCGTCCAACAACATCCAGTGCTTCCAGCTTCTCCTGTAGTGAAGAACCATCGGGCTTGACTGCCGCCATCGCAGCAGCATTCCAATTGATCGCACTTGTCACTGAGCTAGCATAGGCAAGCGTAAACGTCCCACCTAACGAGTTCCCCTTCCGAACCTCTCGCACTGAAATTGTACTACCAGTTCCTCCCAATATGTTAGTAACTTGTAGCATTGGCACGTCACCGTTGTAGTCCATGAACGTGATCGTCCACGTGTATCCAAACTGCGGGGACGGATCGGACTGCTTCACTTGGACAGTACCTCGAACCAGTGCCATAGCTTCCAGTGCAGTCTTCATAGTAGCAGCATCAGCGTTGAATGGAATGGGTGAAGACGATTCAATCAGAAAACTGCCACTCAACACATTCCCATCCGTCAGTGTGTCCGTCTCACAGCCTGAAGACGCAGCAGTAAACGTAGTGGAATCCACGGCACAGACGAACTGAGGCAAGTTTCCTTGGGAGTCTTCGAACGCCACAGTCCAAATGTATCCACCTTGTGCGTCTACAATCGATTGAGACACTAAAACATCCCCAAAAACGGGTAATTGGTTCAGATCCTCCGCAAGTTCCTTAGCAGTGTCAGTAGTAGAGTCAACAAAGGTGTTCGTGGGAGCAAACCCTCCTCTGTCTATCCTCGTAACGTCCACAATTGTACCTACAGTCGTCAACACATTATTTTCCAGAGTCTGGAAAGCGGTACAGCCAGTATCCGTCGATAGCCACACGAGCGCAGGCGTATCCCCGTAAACGCCATTGCCGTGGAAGAAAATCCGGTAGACAAAGCCGTTTTTCGTGTTAGCAACGTTCGTGTTATCAACGTAGGTATCGCGCGTTACGTAGACATTGTCAATATTCGGCATCCGCTCCAGGATTGTTTCCATAGTATTAGCGGACGCATCAAAAGGAATGCAATCAGACACTTGATCTAGCCCGAGGTAGAAAAAGTGGAGCTTGTATGACCCAACTCTCAACGGCTTCGCTGCGGCCACAATCACTTGTTGAACACACGTGTCCGTCCCCATAGCGTTGTTCGTATTCATACTCACATCACAGAAGACAGCCACTCCTCCAGTCGCTGCGAAGTTTTGATTTCCACACACAATCTTTTTGGTCTCCCCTGCGACGTTTTGACCGATAAAAGTGATCTGAAAGACGTATCCGAACTGGAAATCCACAGACGAATCACCGTCACGTGTGACCACAATGTCATTCGTCCCAAGCCGATTTACCCCTGCAGTTAACGCATCTTTAACAGCCGCCGCGTCGTCATTCCAATTGATAGCAGCTGTCACCGCGCCAACGTTAGAGAACGTTCCGGTATTCCCATTCGCTACTTCTCTTTCAAACAATAACGTAAATGTTCCAGAGTTGATTTTTGCTGTAGACCAGATCTTCACCGTCTGCACAGTCGGAACTCGGAACGCAATTCTTCCGTGGATGCAGTTTCCTCCTGGACAATTCGCTGGAGGTTGGAAAGTACGGAGTGTTTGGACTTCTGGGACTCTCGCTGCGTCCGTTGTGATTTCTTGGATTTCCACAACGTGGGAAGCTGCTAACCGAATTTCCTGAACCTCTCGCTCATAGAGAGCGTATCCTGCTGCGAGGTTCTGTACACCTGAAGCCACACTGCTCGGTACAATTGAGGACGAAGGACTGAAGGAACCGATGCCAAGATCCGTCCATGCAGCGACGTGCACATAGTAATTAATTCCAGGTAGGAGATTCGGGATCACGTAAGAGTTCGAGGCTGATCCCGGTACGAAATCATCTTGAATTGTCATTGCCCCTCCAGTGAGAGCACTTGTCTGTTTACCGAGCTTCGGGACATTCCCAATCGAAGACTTGAACTTCATTGTCCATAGAAACCCGTTCACCTTGTACACTTCACGCTTCTGCTCCAAGACACCTGATAAAAATCGAGAACCTGTAGTTGAATCATCAGGGAGTGCCAACGGAATCGAATTTTCAGTCAACGTCGTGGCACCTGCCACACCCTGACGAACAGTAGTTACTGCAATATTCCCAACTACAATATGAGCTCCAGTGGCCGTATCAACTGTGAGTGCAGCCATATCACCGCTCACTGACGTTCCACTGAAGTAAATCGTGTAGACGAATCCATGTGGGGCCAAATCTGCATTGGTCCGTCTCGAAACAACAATATCATTAGCCCCAACAACGATCGGAAGTAACGCCGTCTTGGCTGCGTTAGTTATCGCCAACTGAAGCGCTGCCTCGCTGGCATCCCATGGAATCGCGACCGTGCTGGTCGTTTTGACCTTAAGGGTATAAGATTCGCCGGCTACAAAGTTATTGGCAGGGTTCGACACCACAAGCTGCTGAATCTCGAACTGCTCGTCTGCAACACTGAACTGTTGGGAGACTGAGTACGCTACGTGAGGGGCATTGGGGTTCTCTCCATCGTAAGCGCTAGTAAGAGCGAAATCTACCGTTGAAGTTCCTCCATTCACGCCACTTTCCACTACGATATTCGTTGTCGTAACTGTGGTTGCGCACAACCCATCACTCATTTGCACGACACCAATTAGAGGAAGATTTCCGGTGACTAATTCGCCTACAAAAGTGATACGGTAGATGTATCCAGTTGGAGAATCTAAGAAGTTCGTATCTTGGGACACCAGAACATCGTCAATACTCGACGTCATTGATTTCAACGCAGTGACAACGCCAGAAGCTGGTGCTGTGAAGAGTAAACAACTCGACGTCTGGCTATTGAACGTGATCTTGTAAGACCCCGTCGCGCTCTTGTCGAGAATCGAAAGCACCTGAACTTCACTGCTCCCTCCAAGCTCCACCATCTCCACGTAAGCGTTCCGAACACTTCCACCTGTGTGTTTCCATCCAGTAGTACACACATTATCCCCGTTATCTTTCGTTTTAAGCGACATCAAGCCCACAGTCGGAGCTGTTTTGTAATCAGTGAAGAAAATATCATACGTGAATCCTGGAAGTCCCTCTCGAATGGTCTCCACACTCAAGGCCGGATACACTCCCGCTTGAGCTCCAGACGAACAAGCTCCAGTACCAACATTACCAATCACCAGCTGAGGAACATCTCCAAGAACTCTACTAATCCCTCCACTGATTGGTCCTGTGAAATGGATCAAATACTCGTACCCATAGCCCCACCCTGCTTCCCCATCGCCATTCCGCGTGACGTTTATATGGTCAGTACTACCTAATGAGCCAAAGTTCGCCATCCCATTGAGTGCTGTCTGGAGATCTGCTGCTGATATCCCGTACTTTAAACAAGACGTGGCGGAAGTCTGTCCGTTGAGTGTAAATTGCACTTTGAACAGCGGATTTACGGGTGTCACGTACGTGTTTGCAGTCATTTGGATCCGCTGTATCTCCGTTTGGGAAGTCCCATTGCCACTCCTCGTTACAATCACATTACCCGCAGATATTGGGCTATTCTCCAGCGCTGCTTCCACATCACTAGCCGGTGCCCCCCACTTGATACACGCAGAGGTTGGAGTGGTGGGTACTTGAAATACAAGTTGAAAGAAGCCTGTTGTGTCCTCCACTTGTCCATAATCAGTCGCCAACATCAACTTTTGGTGCGGGATTTTTCCTCCATGAGTGACCGTAGTCGCAATTACAGTGGCATCTCCAATACCCGTGCACGTCGTTGTAGTATCAACCTTCAGAGTAGCCACATCTCCCGACACAGTATCTCCCATGAAATAGACCGAGTACACGTAACCTATCCGAGCACTCGCTCCAGTCCCAACTGTAACAGGTCCCACACGTGAAACCAAGACATCGTTCGAAGCTACAGAGACTCCAACAAGACCCGCTATGGCTGACTGCACTACCGACGCATCTTCATTGAAGCGAAGACAGCTCGTTGGAGTTGCAGCTACACCGTTTCGAGTCAGTGTGAGCTGGAACGCGTTGGCAACGTAGTTGGTAGACCATGTTCCCGATGGTTTCGTCGCCGTGATAGTCTGCACTTCGTGGCCCGTACGTTGGACCTTGTACACCAACCCATCGATTCGTAGTTGCATTCCAGGATAAAGCATCTTTGTGGTAGATACAGTAGGGCTGGTTACTACAGGAGATCTAGCTGTAACGCGCACTCGCGAAGTATCAATTACCCCCGTGAACGGTGCGTCTCCGTTGGTTCCTGCCAAGTTATTCACCGACGTAGAACCGAACCGAATGATGTCAGTAGGCGCAATAAACTGGCGAATATCGTCCACACCAGTGATCGTCGCTACAGATCCGTCTTGGGCAAGCGTGGCAATCGCACCGGGTATCTTTTGAGTGAGTAAATAGCCTTGTGTGACGTCTACCTCTCCGAATAAATCCATCGCTTCAATGCCAAGTTTCACGTCTTCAGCTGAAGAAAAGTACGTAAGCGATGGAGTCTGCCTCTCACTCGTATTTAAAGCAAAAGTCCCCGAAATCGAAGCCGAACCAGAAACATTCATGAACACATCAACAGACACACCCGTTCCCTGCAGCGAAGAGCGTGTTACCGACAAAGAGGCAACATCTCCGCTACCAGGAGGGAACGTGTAGCCCTTATAGCCTCCAGTGGCCTGCATAAACCGGATCCTCCAGCGATATCCTCCTCTCGTTCCTGAGTTCCGAACAGCTTTATCTTCCCAGCCTCCAGAGCACTGTTCATCACTGCATCCTGTGGTTGAAGACGGGTATTTAAACCTCTTCACTGTCACTTGTCCAATGGTATCCATTTCATTAAGTTTTCGCTGTAAAAGATCCGGGTCTTCGTTAAAGAAAATCTCTCGAGGACCAAAAGACGACGAGCGGAAATCAAGCAGGAAAGAGCCACTCAATCCCTTCGATCCAGGTGTCACTTGAGTCACAGTCACATCGTAGCTGCTTGAACCACCTTCAGGGGTAAATGTAGTCGTGATATCCGGTAAATCGCCCGCTCCAGGGGGAGTATACGTTGGATTCGAAATGAACCGAATGAGCCACGACATTTCGCCGTATTTCCCGTGTACTGATCGGTGGACATTTACCTTCCGTCCCGTGTTAGTAGCTGCAGCTTCCAACTGCCGCTCGACCAAGTTCTCGTCCGCGTTCCACGGTAAAAGGAGCGAAATACCCAATTCAGTGGACACCCCAGCATTGACTGAGTTCATAGTAGAGCATACATTGGCGCTGGACGTTGACTTGATGTTCACAAGGGTTGCAGTAACACTCGTCACTTCAAAGATGCAGGTAGTGAACGTCCCCACGGTAAAGCGATCCCCTGGTAACAGGAATTTATCCAGTGTATCTGCCCCAGTTTTCATCGTAAATGCTGCCACAGTACATGACGATCCTGCTGCGTTTCCGCAGTTCGCACTAACAGTGTATCTCACAGCCATTCCCGCGTCACCCTGGACTCTGAAATTCGTAAAATCTCCACGTAAAATGGTTCCATCCTTGACGGGGGTAACAGAAACTGATCCTGTCAACGACGAACTAACTGTCATAGTAGGGACGTTTCCTGGAGCATTGCACAGAAAGGAACCTCCAACTTCTTCCAGTTGTTCACAAGGATGCGTCGCATCACTGGCATCTCGAAGGAACGTCACTGTCCACGTGTATCCTCCAGTTTTCGGTACCACATCACCTCTGGACACCGAGACGTCTCCAACATTCGCCATTTTCTCGAGGATTTCTTCAACCGATGTCCCTGAAAATCCGCTTTGTTCCTTTGTAGCCCAGGCGTTATGTGGGATGGCTACACTCGGCACAAGCGAGTTCACCGCCATGTGAGCGTACGCTGCGACCGTCGCGTCGATGGAGACAGTGAAGGAGCCACGAATGGGGCCAACGCCGGGTGTACTAACTGCCGGATCACACTTCTGGCTGCCGTCATTAGCAGTAGTCGTAAGTCCATCGGCGATACACTTGAGAAGGAACGTGGGGCCCACGTGTCTGCCCCAGGCTTTCGAGTATCCCGACTCCCACACATCGTCCCAAGACGCAGGTGTTGCACTTTGCCAGTTCCCAGCAATCCCGTTCGAATGATCATCGGTAGGATTATGCCAGACAGACGAAGTGAACGTGACATACCACGTATATCCTAGCACTTCCGGTAACGTTGGATTCCCACGACTCACTTTGACACTACTCGGTTTAATCGTCCCGAGTTTGTTCAGTTCCGTTTGCATCTCCGAAGCTTCAGCATTGAAAGCAATTGGCGCGGTAGTTTCTCCGTTGAAACTTAACTGGAATTTGCCACCTAACTGGTTGCCCTTCGTTGTTTCGTAGACGCCCAACTGCGCATTTTTGCCAGTAATCTGAGACGAAACTATCTGCAACAGCCCCACATCGCCGCCAGTAGCTGGGTCCGAGAAGGTAATAGTCCACGTGAAGCCTCTTGTTTGAGTAGCAGCTGACCGCATAATCACACTGGTTTGGATGTTCAGACTATTTTTGAAAAACGTCTCCAACGCCGTATCCCGTACACTCGTATCCAACGTCGCTAGTGACGTGTCTGCCCCAATCGTACACTGAACGGTGGCAGCCACTTCCCTGAATTTCAGCATCATCGTCCCCTTGACGAGATTTCCGTCTCGACTGTTTGCAAACGGAGTCAAAGTATGCGTAGCGTCTTCCACTTCTGCAATTGGAGCTCCATTTGTCGGAGTTGTCAGTGTCCTTGTACCTGAAATTACAGTTGTTGCCATCATGGGGATGTCCCAACCGCGACTGGTAAACGTAATCTGCCACGTAAAGCCCCCTGACCACTTGGCACCTGTGGAATATACCGTTCTCTTGACGGTTACAGTACCGAACACTTTCTTGAGGCTTAAAGTCTCCACACTCTCCAGTATACTCTTCATGTCGGCTTCTGATGCGTCCCAAGGGATATCTGGCGAATAGTATGGCGTCGGGGAAGCTAGGCTCACATCATCTTCACTCACCAGGCCGATTTGAAACGTTCCGATGATCATACTACCAGTAACTGTCCTTGCTGGAGTGCAAGTGGCAGGAGCTGCTGCTGTACAGCGCAGTAAAGGTATCGTACCGGATCGTTTTCGAATCGTTAAAGTGTACACCGACCCCACAAAGGTGCTGTCGACAAGCTCCGTCCGCGAGACTGTCACCGAGTCAATTGCGGCGGTTAAAAAACCTTCTACGACGTTGGCACTGGTGATCGTCGTCTCTGTTGTTTTCAATGGAATGTTCGTCGAAATTGTCGGGGTCTTGTACAAATTCAACGTTTTCCCGGAAAATTTGCTGCAGTAAGCGCCGACGTCATTGGCAGCGACTGTTATCGTGGTCGAGACTCCGGTTGTGAAGGTGACGACGCCTGCTTCGAAGGAGCATGCGCCCGCAATGAGTTTCGCCCCCGCCCTCACGTAAGTTGCAGAAGTTAAATCTTGAGAAACGGTGAATGTCGTCCCGTCAAAATCCGTCATACATCCCGCACAGAAGCGATCACCTGGGCTTGGTGTGCACGCTGTACTGAACGTCGTGATGGCGTTCGGATCTGAGTACGACTCGCACGTGTACGTCACCGTAAAGATCGCCGACGCAGCATACGCCACCTCTGTCCCATCCACCTTTTGGGCTTGCGTTGGGAGCCCAGCCACTGATGTAGCAGGGCCACTGCCAACTGTCACAGTAACAGCGGCGTCAATGCCGAGTTCGGGGACATTTCCGCCCACCATCAGACCGGAAAAAGTAATCACGTAAGTGTAAACGAGATCAGGCCCAGCTAAATTCTGCGTTCGGGTCACAACCACCAGATCGATATTCGCGAGGCTAATCAGTGCGGTTTTCACAGTCAAAGCAGCATTTACTGGATCGGTATCTCGGAGAGACCCAATCAAATTGGTGGCAGTTCGCTGGTACATTTTCTTGACGCAATGTGTGCAGATACTGCTGTCGAAGGACAAGTAGAACTCTCCTCCGATGCGTAAAGGGTCAGCGAAAGCGTTAGGGATTGTCAGTACGATCGTTTGGACTTCACTCGTTCTTGCCACGCCGACTTTTAGGGTTTGAACCTCCAGCACATCAGGTACTGACGTTCGGACCGCTTGAATCTCGTCAATATCGTCGCCATCAAGCCGAAGTTCTTGGATTTCATTGCGATCTGTAGCTGTAATCACCACCTTCTGAATTTCGTCCACTACGTCTGCGTTCGTTGTTGTAATCTCTTGAACTTCATCGACTCCAGTGAAAGTCGTTCGTACAACCTGCTCTTCGTTCGTCACCTTGACAGTCGCGTCAACAAGCTGCTCTTCATTCACAACATCGCTCTGCAACGTTATCGACTGCATCTCACGGATAATTGGGATAGTTGCGCTGGAGCTTTGACCGCTAGAGAAATCTTCCTGGTCGTCCCACTCGACCTGGTATGATGTTAAACTCTCTCCACCGTCATACAGAGGGTTCAACCACTCCGCTTTCACGGAGTTCGCTGTCAGAACAGACAAATCCAGCTTCTGTGGTGCACTTGGGGGTTGATCTGTTACTGTTACAGCTGGAGGAGTCGTAGGGCGAGGAGCGCCAGCTCCTCTCGCATTAAACGCAGTCACTCGAATGTTGTACGTCGTACCAGCAGTGAGAATGTCTGACCGAACTCCAGTGAGCGCATCATCTCCTCCGATAATATATGAACGCTTCATTCCATCCACTAATCCAAAGGCGGGAGGAGAGTCAAACCCTGGAGATTTATCCCATTCCACCATGTATTGCGTGATAAGGAGGCCGCCATCGCCTCCGTAGTACACTTTCTCGGTTGAAGACGGCTTCCACTCCACCAAAATCGCGTAACTTGACAATACAGTCGCAATAGCGTCCTCTGGTCGCCCTGGTGTTTTATCAATCGGCGTGATATTGCTCGGACTTGGTACTCCGTAGGCTCCGAGGCCTCGCTCGTTCATCGCCACTACTCGAACGTAATATTTCACCATCGTAGTCAAAGGAATGTTAAAGTAGAATGGCGCCGTGTCTGTAGGTGCTACCCGAATATCTCCTTTCGTTGGGCTAATGAAATCAGCGGACGTATCCCATTGCACTTGATAAGACGTGACGGTAGCTCCTCCATCGCTACTAGGAGACCTCCACACCAGTTTTAAGAGTTTGCTGGATAAAGCCATCAACTGAACAGCTTGAGGGGCAGAGGCGGTCGTTCTTGGGACCTGAAAGGTAGGGCTGAGGCTGCCAGCATAGCCGAAACCTTCACTGTTGTGTGCTCGAACGCGAACAGCATACTTTTGTCCAGTCCTCAGCCCATTTATCACATAACGAAGCTGTCCGGGTACTCCGATCTCCACCGCGTCACCTGCCGTTCCATCTTTTTCACAGTAGAACGACGGCTGAACACCGGCCAGTGTTAATGCGGCTAGTATTTTCACGCCGGGGCCCTGCAGTTCCGTTCCATCGACCCCTAGCAGTGAAATTTCGTTCTTAAACTCCGATAGAAACGTGATAACCCAGTTGAATCCGTATCCGTTCACAGATCTGCTCACTTTTACAGCTCCGATTGTAACCAAAGTTTCCAGTGCAGTCTGCAGGCCAATAGCTGAAATGTTGTGGGGCAAAGGAGGCGAAGAATCCGACAGTCCTCCGCTAGAAAAGGCGACTCGGAAGGTGCCACTGATCGGTTGCAGACCCTTTTGAATAGATTGCACGACGATACCCGCGTTATTACCAGCCCAACTGTCGCTTGGAGATACCTGAATAAGCTCTTGAGGACCCACATGTCCACCCAAGAAGGTGATTTTCCACTCATACCCATAGGCGCTCTTGAAAAGAGGCACTGGAACGGACACTTCAAGAGCTGCGTCGATTGTGATAGTCGCTCCTGGTGTAGCCGTAATTGTGCGTTTGTTGCCAGCGATCCAGATCACATCGTTCTGTGCTAGATTGGCGGCGGTTAACGTAGAAGCAGGGCTTGACGGGGTCACTGTCGTTCCTGTGGACGTCACCATTAACCCTTCAATAACTCGATTAGATGGAGAGCTTGAAACATCCACCGTTCCGACTGTAGACAACCGCTCCAAGCGCTCCTTCACCGAGTTTGCTCCAATTGCTGCCGCATCCCATCGGATGTTCTCGGTCACTTCCCCGCCGAAGGATAATTTGAAATATCCACTGAGTGTCTTGGAGTCGGCGAAATTAACCAGTCTTTGAATCTCTGGAAGTCCCTTTCCGGCCGACGTGGTAATAGTTTGCTGCTCCTGAACTCCCTCCGCCCGATACCATTCCACTCTGTACTTGTCCACACTACACAACGCTCCATTCGCTTCACTTGCTGCCCATGTAACAGCCAGCGTCGTTCCATCCACTACACTTGCAGTCACTGACTGTGGAGCAGAAGGTTGACTACAAGTGACAGCGCTGGCGAGTGGAGAATTAGCAGATCCAAAGCCATCAGCGTTGTAAGCCATCACGTGCGCGTAGTACTTGACTCCTGGGCGGAGATCCGTAAGCGTAAACCGGAAAGGGTCGGAGCCCGTGACTTTATTCTCCACACGCACCGCCGGGTTGGTCCCTGTAAGCTGAGAACTCGCCGTCATGGTAAAGATGTTGCCAGCTCCTACCATTTCCTCGCCTCGTAGATACGCAAAGGTGACGGACCAGATAGCCGTGTTAATCGCTGCGTTCCGAACAGCTCTAGAAACCTTGATCGAGTACGAAGTACTGGTCGCTTGTAAGGCCGTCTGCAGCTCCAATGCCGACGCATCGTAGGCAATCGGCCCCGTAGTTATACCATTGAATTTTAGAGTAAATGTCCCACCCACTGGTTTGACAGCATCTGTGTAAACGTCCTGGACTTCATGAGTGAAATCTCCAATTGCCAAGTCACTGAAGCCTTGGACCAATTCCACTACGTGAATCTGGGGGAAATCTCCCGTTAATTGTCTCCCATCAGCAACTAACAGAGCCAAGTCCCCGTGGTTATGTAAGAAGGTTATCTTCCAGGTATACTCCGTCGACGCCTGGTTTTTAGTTCGATGTACTTGGACGGGGTCAACTGCGATGTTCGACGTTTCTGTAATGATAGCAAGCGCATCGATCATGTCTTCTTCAGCACAATTAAACGCTAAAGCGGAGGTCGAACGTCCTCCCCACGAAAGCGTAAACGTTCCTCCTTGACCGGTTCCACTTCGGTAACTTGTGGTCACTTGCTGCACTTCGGACGCCTCCTGAACACTTGCCACGCCGTAGTCAGCGCTAGAGCTGTCGAAGTTAAGCGACGAGTCCCATTCAATCCTGTACATGGTCACATCTGCTCCTCCTGAATAAAATGACGCCCAATAGTTCAACGAAAGCCAAGTAGGGCCATGGAATTCTCCAAGCGAGACACCAGTAGGAGGCGTGGGAACTACCGAACTCGCGGATGTCTGAGCCTGGAAAACGGACACCGAGTCGCTGATGCCCCTGGAATTCTCAGCGAAGATACGGAACGCGTAATCTTGGCTGCTTTCGAGGATCAACGTGCTCTGCTTGGTCGCTGCCACAGCTTCATTTCCACTAACGTAAATTTTCAAGTTCGTGCTCAAAGAATCGGGAGTAGCTACAAGTAGCGGCAGCTTTTTCATCGGATACGTCCCCCAAAACGAAACCGTATGGACAACAGTTCTTCTACCTGGCATGGTTGACACGACCGTAACGCCATCCACACTATCCAGACTTTCCAGTAAGATCTTCAGATCGTCGTTTAATGTAGGCCACAGAATCTGCTTCGGGGTGGTTGTCCCAGCCGCTAATACCGTCTCACCAGCGAAGCTCAAAGTGTACCAACTAGTTACGACCGAGGGATTAACAACTTCCAGATGAATCGTCTGCGTAGTAGCCGGGTTCCCAACGTTGATCACGTTAGGAGCCACAGCTTTCGGGCTTCTCGTGCCAATGCGAGCATCTGTGCCTCGCCAATCCTGCTCCGGGATAGCGTCAACCGTCTCCAAACTTCCATCGTATGAACGGAACACTAGGTTCCATTTGCGTCCATTGGAAACATGATATGCGCGGGTTCGTTCGATGCTATTCGCAAAGCTCCCAGTCACTCGGATAGACCTATCTGTGATGGTCAAAACCAGGTACTTGTTCATATCAGCGGACACCGAGGGAAGCCACAGATGGTCATTAACCTGAACGAGTTGTTGGAGATCCTCTGTCGTCTCGAGTTCGTTATTGAAGAGATACACTTCTGGATAGCCCGCAACGACACTTTCACTCTCGTAGACTTCATTCGTCGTAACGTCCGTTATACCGGATACACTTGCCACCGTGAACGTTGTTCCTCCAATGTAGAAAACGTTTTTTGGAGGGGTATTGCTGAAACCATGGTTCGCAGGTAACTGGAACGTTTTGCTTCCACTCGTCACTGCAAGAACTTGTATTAGGGGGGAAGTCCCAACGAAACCAGGCAAAGATTTCGTTTGTTTGGTGATCTGTCCAACGTAGATATCGGCGTTCGGAATCGGCGTTGATCCAAGGGAGGCGGACATCGTAATGGCATCAGGGGTTATAGACTCGATGGTGGTAGATAAAGTACTTCCGACTCTCAGAGCGTCACCAACTGCGAGGAACTTGGTCGGGTCAATTGTTGATCCGCCCAACTTAACGTTGAGTAGTGTTGGGCTGCTTCCTGTTGCGTCTGCCGTGAGTTCCAAAGCGTAGACCCCAATATCCCCTGCAGACACTGCTCCAAGCGCTACGACCGAGTCAACAACTGAGAGTTTTTGTAGCTCCTGTGTCACCTTCATGTGTGTAGCCGAATATCCAATTGCCTCCGTAGTTTCGCCGTTAATTGTCAACCGAAACGAGCCGCTGATATCATTTTGCTTGGCATCCGTGAACACTGTGACCGTCGGATAGACGCTTATCAGTGCGTTTTGGCCAGTAAGACGTGAATGTTGGATGAAGATGGCGTCTTGGTCGTCGTCTCCCACCTGCACGAACGTCACGTGCCACGCTTTGCCGTAAGTGCCATACTGACTTACACTCACGTCCACAGTACCAGGTGCGGTAATCGAGTCAATAGCGTCTCGCATTTCTGCTGCACCCGTGTCTTTAAAGGACAACGGTGGGGTCACTTCCCCCAGGTACGACAACGTGAACGTTCCTCCAATAGTACTTGACCCATCGGCAAGAATCGTCTGAATACCAGCTTGACCTTTTGAACAGGTCCCTTCGTACTTAACAGAGTGGATCTGCCCGTACGTTTTAAGGCTCGAGGGTGACCATGCTGCACAACTTCCAGTACCTGTTCCTGTTCCAAAGCTGGCGGGATCAAACTGCAGAGTTGGCCACTCCCCCGTCGGGTAATGACCCCAAAAGCGCACATTGTAGTCGTGAAAGTCCAAAATCTTCAGTGCACGAGATTCAGCACGAAAGCCACTGCACGACCCAACCGCAGTAACAGAAATTTGATCAGCTCCCACACTTGGAGTCGTGTCAATAACGAACTCACACGAGTGTCTCGAAAAATCGTTGGGGTTTCGGCTCACCTGGATGATTGAGTCCTTGAGAAGAACGGCAACTTGGTCAGCGGTAAGACCACCACTCGCATGCACAGAAGTGTCTGTACTGACAATAGTAATAGCCCCACTGCTGTAGTCAGTCACTTTTGATTTCGATGATCCAAACAGCACGGGCACTTTGAACGCGCGCACCTCCTCCACAGTCACCTTAGACACAAGATCGAGATCTTCCAGCATCTTCTTCATAGTACTTGGCGTGCCTAGCTTTCCCAGGGTGATACAGCCCGTTGTTGCGCTTCCCAGTTTGAGTTTGAACGTGCCTGCAGTAGCCGTCGTGGGTGCAAACAGTCGAACTACCTGAACAGCTGAAGGTGCCCCCACAACGTAGGTATCGCACACATTCTCGTCGTTATTGATCTCAAAGTAGCCGTAGTGAGCTGGTGGGACAGCTATTGATCCAGCTTTGATACCGCTGGTTACGGCCAAACCAGTAGAGACCGAAGTTAGCGAAGAAATCACCTGCAGTCCGGGGTGTTTGTTAATGACAATATCACCAACATCATTGTCAAAAGAGATTGTCCACTGGTATCCATAAGGCCCACGTTGGTTTCCCGAGTCGTCAATTTTCACCACACCCGCATTAGAGAAGTCTGCAATCACCCCGTGGCCTAGTTCCACATCAATAGTTGTGGCTCCTTCCACAGGTTGGACTCTCACAGTGAAGCGTTCCTTTCCTACCTCAATGCGCACTCCTTCTCGAGCATCTTGCATTGAGTAGCACTCAATGCCGTGGTTGTGACACGGTTATTTGCTACTGAAAAGCTCACCCCAGGGGCGTCATTGACCACATACAATGCGCGAGTAACGGATACGGGTCGTACGGAGGGAAGACTGTTGAGCGCGCTTCGTAACGATGAAGCTGTTGTGTGCACTGACAGCATCGTCGAGATATCGTCTCCGTACTGCAAGCGAAAGGTTCCAGTGATGTCGTTTTCGAGAGAACTGTAGACGAATAGTTTCTTGGTCGCAACTGTTCCAAACGTATCGCCAACAGCGTACTCAAACGCGTACTTCGATACGGGGTCGCCGTGGTCAACGGGGGTGGAGAGACGAAGCTCCATTTGGGAACCAGAGAGAGGCCACATTCCATTGATCCCTGGCGGATCAGGAGACGTCGCTACGGTCGTTAAAAGAGGCAGAGCACCTCGTCCGCGCTGCTGTAAATCGGTGGTGCTCGTGCCGTACCCATTCTCGTTTCGAGCAAATGCGCGTACGTAGTAATCTTGACCTGGGTCCAGCCCCTCAATAACCGTTTCTAAAGCAACGTTGACGCCTTTCACAGCTTCCTGTACTGTCACCTTCACTCCCGTCCCCTTCAGCAAAGTCTTATCATCCACCGAAAGCAGTGGTAAATCGCCCAAATTAGACAGGAAAGTGATCGTCCACGTCGCTCCAAAGTCTGCATTTGTCGTTCGGATGACGTTCAGCCTTCCTATTGTGGACAGGCTTTGCAGCTTCGTTCGAACATCAGCTGCTGTATCATCAAAGTTGATCACTGCTCCACCCACCGACTGGAAGCTGACTGTAAATGAACCGCTGATGTCATCGGCGCTTGCCTTCGTGGAGATCGTCTGCACTTCTGCAATCACTCCCCCAACTTCTTGTGTAGCCACAACGGCACTGGCTGCGTAGTCGCCTTTGATCTCCCTAAAAGTCGTTACTTTGGTATCATCTTTCACGACTGACGCTGTAATGTCGCAGTTGGCACAGGTGGCACCATACACGTCAACAAAGCTTGTTGTTCCTTTCTTTTTGTCCACATGAAGACTCACGCTGTCAAGCGACTGGAAGGTAATGTACCAACGGTAGCCGTTCGAACTCGTAGGACCCACACGAGAAACATCGATGGATCCAACTCCGGGCAATGCACTTAAGGCACGCTTCATCTCGGCTGCCTCCGCACTTGCACTTAGTGTTGTCTTCTTCCGCGCAAATGCTGTCACGTGCAGCGTTGTGTCCCAAAGCCACGCGCTGTCCAGTGTCAATGTGCCAGGAGCTACCGTCGCCACTTTCACACTCTCGCTGCCAATCCGGATCTGGTCTAAAGCTCCGATTTTTTGCGTGAAGTCACCAGATGTAGTCACTGCTACTTGATTCTTAGTGACTTGGACATTTCCCAGTGCCGTATCCAGCACTTGAATAACAACTCCGCTAACTCCGTGAACGTGATACGAATCGAGGGGTAGCAGCTTGTCTGTGAACGGGGCCGTCGCGTGAACCGTAAACTCTTCTCCTCCAATTCGCACTCTATCTCCACGATTCACGCGTCCCAGCATCGGCAAACTCGTCGTCGCAGTTCTTGACCCAGCAGTGATCGTAGCTGTGACACCAGGATCCGTGTCCACCCACTCCCCCTCAAAGCCCACAGATAAATCAAATGTCCCTCCCAGCACTTGCGCGTTAGAAGTATCCGTCGACACAATCTCCCACACCTCCGGATAAAATCCAGACACGCCCGTTGTAACACGTGCAGATTCAAACGACAACAGTCTGTTTGGAGGCTGAACCGCCTGACACCCAGTCGTGTCTCCTTTCAACAAGTTTGTCTGCGCTCCACTGACAATATACGCACCATCGAACGTCACAGTATACACGTATCCGTTCTTGGTCGCACTATAAGCTGACCTCGCGACCCCGACACTGTCCACATTGGGCAGTTCCTCCAACGCCATTTCAAACTCCACTTCACTGGCATCCCACGAGATACACGACGTCGTCTCGGTTCTTAAATCTTTCTTGAACGTGAGCTTATAGCCACCCGCGAGGATGGGGCCAGTGGCTGCCACTGAGAACGTCTGCACCTCGTTCACGCGACGTGCCACCTCCACCTTGTAACCGAGCACAGGAGCTCCATTAACGCCTTCAGGCTTGACGTTTAACGGTGGGAGAAACTGCACACGAACGGACGAGTCACTTGCAGGCGACACCAGAATCTTTTCAGGCGGACCGGGGACGTCTCCAGGCGTGAAGAAGTCGGCTTCAACGGCATTAGCCAGCAGAGTCCATGCAGCCGCGAGTGTTTTCCAAGTAGTTAACGTCCATCGTCGACGAGACGAGCTTCGACCCATGCTGCTCTTGGACCGAGAGAGCCACGGAAGACTTGGATTGGCATTCGGGATCCACACGAAGCGACGCGGATCTTTATGGTGGAAATGGTGTGCGCAGACACAACTTCGGTGGTCGACATAGGTCTCGTCGGTCGCTGTGTGGCGACACGTCATTGACGAGACTGGTGGCTCGTCAATAATGGGATGTGAGGGCGCGTGTGTACGCGTAACCGGAGACGCAAGTGTTCGCGGCGATGGCGCCTGCACCAAGGTTCAAAAATTGCAATAAAGGTTTTTTCAAAAACGTTTTTGGCGTTTTTGGGTTTTATAAAAAGCCCTTCCACCCAATAAGAATTTGAGGAACTTTTTGAGTTTTTAAAAAGCTAGATTGTATATAAAAATATAAACAGCTCGAATTGGGTCGTACAAAGACATGCTACAACTGCAATGGGCCTTTGCCACTGGCCTTCAACTGCCAGTACGCAGCCTCGGTGAGTCGACATGTCGGAACGACTGTCTACGGCGTCAAAATGCTGTCCACAAGAACCGCCGGTGTCAGCGGAACTACCACCGCAGAGAGCGCCGACAAGAACGTCAAAACGTGTCAAGAGGAGCAGTTGTCTCTGCGGCGTTGTGGTGTCGACAGCGGAGGTGCTCGTGGACGAGGTCGCGCCTACTGGTGCTGATCAGCCGTTTGCGGGTGACCATCACGCTGACGCCCGGTACTGCCCAATTTGTTGGGATGCAGCCCAGGACCTGTACGCCTGCCGACAATGCAATAACAAATTTTGCAGGCGGTGCGTTTCAACACATATCGATACACGTGACATGGATCCCACATGCCAACATGTTGACATCCAGTATTCCCACGGCCCAGCCAGTACCACTGCCACCTCGAGTGCGTCCATCAGATGAAGATTGGTGGTGGTTCCGTGTCGGCGTCGTGCACTATCATCGAAAGACCACGCCACTCGAGCGAGCTATAGGTTTATAAGGAGAAGATACGGTTCGCGCTCAGGCTGGGGAGGGTATCAAGACCGATATTTATACTTCGAAGCTACAAACAAATGCATGAAACAATCATTTCTTTTAAAAGGTTTTTTGAACACCGGGTCATTATGATGACCCGGGTCACTGCCAAACGCTTCATTTGTAGTGAAGGTAGAGATAGCGATTACGGTAAAAAAAAAAAAAAATGATTACAATAATCACAAATCAAAAAAATATTTAAAGAGTTTTGTTTATACCTAATGAAATTAACCATATTCCTATTTTAGCTAATAGCGCAATTTGATGTGACAACATGACATGCGTCATAAGAACGCCGGATAAGCTATGATAGCGAGTGTTACGAGCTTCCAGCAGAATTGAAGTGGTCCTTGTTTTGGCTAAGTGTTCTAGGGGGGTCCTCATTTTGGATAAGGTACGGGGTATCATTGTTTTAGTCCTCATTTTGGCTAGGTGTCAGGGTGGTCGCCATTTCGGCTAAAGGCCAGTATGAGCGCCGTTTGGCTTATCTCCACAGCATTAATTGAAAACTTATAAACAACGTTTCAGGCAAAGATCATGTATATTAGCGTCTAGTAGTACTCATAGTCGCTGTCTTCATTGTTGTTGCTTCCTCCGCTCTCAGCATCGGTTTCCGCAAGATCTTCAACTGGATTCGGTAGCTCCAAGTCGTCTGCCTGAAGGTTCTTCATATGAACACCAGCTAGCGTCTCTCAACGGTTGCGTAACTGCGAGTGCACGGTTGCCTCACTAGCAGCACTGGAGCAGGCATAGGGGAATACAGTTGTCGTGCTCTGCTGCAGAAGCGGGTATCCTTGAACACCGTCCCAAAAAGCTTGGACTTCAATGCGACCGTTCTGTACTAGCTTGACTTGACGAGTAGGCTGCTGCGCAGCAGCTTGAAACTTAATCAACTCGACCATCGTTGCATCTTCGTTGCCCGGCCCGTTCCACTTGGTGATAAAGTCCTTAACACCTTCGAGCGTCGTCTGATTCATGCCCTTACCGGTGCATCGGGGATCCAAAATGTACGACATACCGTGGGCATCACCATACACGAAGTCGAACCGCTCACGTAGAACTGACGCGATGATGCCTAGCTCAGCGATTGGCATCGACATCTCCCGGAGCGTATCGAGCAGGTCTAGGAACATCCTGTCGACATCTGAATCGACCGCGGTTTTTCTTGAACAGCTTTTGGAACTTGGAAAAGACACCGAGTAGGGAAATAGCCTTTCGCAGTTGCGGGGCGAAGTCTTTGGCCCTGACAACATCGAAGGCCATCCGTCTCTTGGCTTTCTGTTCCTTCGTCTTCGCCTTGAGAAAATCTCTACTGCTTACGAAGGAATGCATAATGTCCTCAGAATCCAACACCGAGGAGAAGCACTTCCTGATTGTTCCCCATCACGTATCAGCTGGACGCACCAACCTATTATTTCCTTCAAGCTGTTGAAGACGACGCAACTCAGCCCACAGCTGCTGGTGCTTCTTGAAGAAGCGGACAAGCTTACGGCAATTTTCCTCGAGCGTTTTGAGCCAGGGTAATCTTGAGACGAGATCCTTGACCACCAAGTGGATGACGTGTGAGATACAGCCATGGAAGAAGGTATGGGGGTACTCTTGTTTCAACGTCTGCCATACCAGCTGATTCGTGCTCGTATTGTCCGTGACTACAGCAGCCATAGTCATATACGCATCACACGCTTAATGTCCGCTGCCTGAAAGGTGGCGCCGTGCAGTGTACACAGTCTCGAGCAAAGTAGGTATCTTCTCCGCAGGTCAAGACGTAGTTGATGAAGCTTTTACCATTGACATCAGTCCAACCGTCTGCCGCGAGCGTACATGTCCTCCCCTTCACGCGATAGACCTTCAGCAACTTCAACGCCCCGTAACAACCGTCGAGAAGGGAGGTAGCCAGCTCACGAGCAATTAGTAGGACGACACCAGGGTTCAGAATAGGCAGGGACTCGGCCAAAGTTTCATGGTTGACCTTGTTGAAGGCCATTCCAATTGAGTAGAACCACAGGGCGGACTGCTGAAGGAACTTCATGAGCTTGGATGGGACGAGGGCAGGCTGAAAGCACTCGGTAATCGGCCTCGTCACAGTTTGATGCACTTCCGCTTGAAGTGATCACGGACACGCTCAACATGCGTCTCTCCCAGCTGTTAGATAATCTCCTCGCACTTCTTGCACGAGATGATGTCGTCCGTTTCCCCACACGAGAACCTTGCGTCTTCCTGGCTTGTAGGGGCTGGGTAGTGATGGAGACGAGGAGACAACCCGCTTGTCTGCAGCAGGCCGGTCAGCAGCGCTAAGATTAGCGCCAGAAACCTCGACGTCTTGGGGCGCAGGTGGGATGTCTTGAGGATGAGAGTCACGCGCAGAAGAGGGGTAGGAGGCCAGGTCGATAGGCACTGCGAAGCTCATGGCGTTTGAGAGTCAGCTAGGGTCGTGGTTTGAGGGAGAGGTGCTTGAAAGTGTTCAAATTGATAACTGCGGAGAGAGGTCCGCGCTTAAGGTTTGCTCAAAGAGGGCCCACGACGCTGTCGGAAGGACGGAGGAGGGCCGAGCCCACTTTACCGCAGTTTTAACACTTTAATTGAGTTTTTATAAGTTGATACAGTAATCTGCCTGAGTAAGGAATGCCTGATATATACTGAAATATAGGGGAAATAGAATTACGTAGATCAATTAACCTCCTTTCTTTGTCCCACTAAAATTAGGTATGTCAGGTTATTAATTTATACCCCGTTCCTTACTCAGGCAGAATACCTTCTACTGCGGTCTCAAGTAGCCCGCGCTTCGGGAGCGGAGCGATGATGTCATGTAAACTTTAAAACCCCATTACCCAAACCCACCCAATCACTGTTTTTGTCAAACCCACCCGCACAGATCTGAGGTCTTGGGTTTTGCCGAGCCCTGGCCCGCACGTCAACAGATATACTGGTAGCTTCTGTGGGTAAATGTGGCCGACACGCTGACAACTCTACACTTCCGCGACATTTCCGGTTAGGGTAGGATAAGGAAAACTGTTTTCCGACTATGACAAATGACTAGGCGGCTAGAACCACCGATTTTTGCGGGACCTGGCAGAAAAGACGGGTGCGATATGAAGGGGGGTACTGTGCCTTTCACATATTTTAGCGGGTGAGCTTTTAATTCGATGGGAATTAGATCCATGAAAGGGCGACCAACGCTTATTTAATCTTAACCCCTTGGTTCCCAACGTCGTAACTTACGACGAAAATCTTCGAACAATAGAAAATGGCTCGGAGACAAAAATCAATACTTTAATCAAGTGATTTTTCCATCGCAACAAATATAAGCTCGTGAAGGTCATACGGGAAATTGCAGAAACTAGACAGGGATAGGGCCTGTAAAGGCGTGGCGCACTTTGCGCAGCTGTGAAGACCCCTCATTTGAAATCTTTCCCGATGGCGCGCATTCGATCGACTGGACGCCCGAAACCTGACACGCTTCCGGAGGACGTCGACTTCCGGCACTTGTGGCGGCAGCTTCGAGAGGCTGGCTGGAGTTCCAAACGCCCCAAGGGCTTAGAGACCGACTGGACGTACGTGAAGCCTGGGGCATCAGCTAACGGCGCTAGTGGTGTCGACGTATTTCTCGGCGAGGCAGCCGTAGTGGCTCATATTATCCAGTCCGGCTCCCTTCAGGCCGACAACGAGGTGGGTGCTCCGTTTGTGATGCCAATTACTTCTGGACTAACGTATGTAAACAGGAAGAGATGGCAGAAGTGCATGAGGAACACCAAGCTGAGGAGCAGGTCGAGGCTGAAGCTGCTGTGCAAGACGATGATGGTGGTAGCGATACAGAGGACATTGTGCGTCCATCCCAGATTGATACTAGTGTACAGTTGTCGCAGGGCACTGTGCAAGCCCTGTTCGGCTCACCTACGCCAAGCGAAGTGGAGCTGTCGCAAGGAGCGGTAAACCGCGCATTTTACCTTCCGCAAGACGGCGCTCAGAGTGACGCGTCCGAGGGGGGTGTAATGGAAGGGGCGGCTCAATTGCAACGTCTCTCGGGGGCTTCAGGAGCCGAAAGCTTGGATTCCGATGCACCTGTCGCTAGGCGACTTCGACCGCGACGTGAATTCAAGCGCGACGTGAACTTTGTGGAGGCCAATGAGAACCCGAGTGACTACGAGCGGTTGAGCTCGGGCGAGAGCGATGATGGTGCACTGAGAGACAATGAGGAGGACCTTGTGGAGCCCCGTGTCATGGACGACGATGACGACGCCATTTCGGAGACGGATGCTGCCCAAATGGATGAGGCGTTTCTTGCTTCACTAAGTATCGGTGACGACGATCAACTAAGCCGAGAAGCGCTGGCAAGACGACACGAAACGCTTCGGACAATGCGGTGGACGCAACCATCATCCAACTTCGAATTGGCTGACGAATATCCTGGACTCGTCACCGAAGAAGCTCATCCCGTCGTTGAACTACGGAACCTTTGCCATTCACCACTGGATACATTCTTCTACTTTGCGTTGAAGTCTTTGTGGGTCAGTATCTGCAAAGAAACCAACCGCTACCGCGCTCAACAGATCCTCCCAAGAGCCGAGCGGATGCGTGCAAAACAGACAGAGCGGCGAGGGACGCCAACCGAGACGCTGAAACAGATACGACGACGCCTTCGAATGAAGCCAGCCTATGACACGCATGAGATTCTCCATGTGATGGGCCTCCTGGTAGCGCACATGCTGTGCCCGCAGCAACGGCGCTTTGGTCAACACTGGTCGATGACAGAAGACGGCGCCGTCCCCGCCGGCACCTTCGGCAGGTTCATGCCCCGCAATCGCTGTCAGGATATCCTCAGAGATCTACATTTTGTGGATAACGAAAGTGATCCGACCCGTGACAAGTTGCGAAAGCTCCGTCCAGTGGTTGACAAATTGCAAAAGCGCTTCCTTGCCGGCTGGACACTACCTACTGTATTCTCTTTCGACGAGGGCGTCCTTCCAGCAACGTCCAGGCGAAACACCACGAGGATGTTCATGCCGGACAAGCCGCACCGATACGGCTCCAAAATGTTTATGACGTGTGATGTCAGAACTGCGTATTGCCACAGGTGAGGCTGTGTTTTTTTTCTTCAAATCGTAATGACGTAACTTACGACTTTGCCACTGACCGCGTTATTTTTTGTCGTAACTTTGGAGATTCGAGATTTGAGTGGGCAAGAGAAGGCGCGCGAAGATCAGGCGAGCGCATTTGACCATAAGACCGGAGCTGCAGCAGTGGTCCGCAACCTCAAGGTTGTACTTGCCAGTGGCCGCCAAGCATTTCATGCAGTCACGATCGACCGCTTTTATTCGTTCATCCCGTTGACAATCGAGTTGCTGTCCATGAGCGTGTACGTCGTGGGTACAATCATGACAGGACGGCTCGGATATGATCGCAATGTTGTGGAGTCTCGGAAGATCAGACCAAGCACCATTCCGCGAGGGTTGTTCACATTTTCGCGGTCGTTGACAGTGCCAAGTCTGATTGCCTTCCACTGGTGGGACCGTAAGCCGGTCCACTACCTGTGCACTGGGTCAGTGATGAATGCGTCAATGATCAACCGCAACGTGAAGGGTGCAGGGCCAACGACAGTGCCGTGTCCAAAGGCAGTGAACGATTACCAGGAATGGATGGGCGGAGTGGATGTACACGACCAACTCCGCCTCCAAACCTTCTCCATTCAGACATCCGTTCGTTTTGCTAAGTACTACAAGAGCCTATTTTTAGGCCTCATGGATCTCGTCATGGTGAACGCTTATATATCGCATATAGAGGTGTGCAAATTCACGAACACCCCGGCGTTGAAGCGTGGAGAATGGTACGCCGTACTACACAAGCAGTTGCTGCAGCTAAAGGAGCAGGATTTTGCTGGTGTGGCGTCTACGCCTTCTCCTGGAAGCAAGAAGCGCAGGCGAAGACGCGTCGGCCACTCCCTCATCCAGTTTGACGACTGGGTAACGGTCTCGGGCGTTCAGAAACGACGCCAACGTTCTTGTAAAGTTTGCGCGCTGCTTCGCGGAGAGCGAAAGAAGTCCTTTCAGACCACCTTCTACTGCGAACAGTGCTCTATCGACGACGCGAAGTGCTACCTGTGTCCGAAGGCAAGACGTGAGTACAGGGGTGCGATGAAAACGTGCTTTCAGATTTGGCACGAGGACTTTGAGTGCGGACTCGCCATCCCGACTTCGCTAGGCAAGCGCGTTGTTCTCAGGCGACCAGGAAAGAAGACCGGAGAGCGGAAGAAGACCCGGCGAGAGCTGCTACGTGAAGAAGAGTGTGAAGCAGACGACGAGCAACGTCGTCGTAGTGACGACGGTAGCGAGGACGATAGTGAGTTTGATCTGTAGAAACGCAATGGTCAGACACCTTGCGAGTTGTTATAAAACTAACTTTCTTGAGTCAACGTACCTTTTGTCTTGCAATTTCTGGAATGATTGGGTTCCCAATCCAACTGTCTTCAGCAATGGATTTTCTGCAATGCACAAAGTTACGACTTTGCATCGCGTGAACAACAAATGAAGCAGTGTAACTTACGACTAAATCAAAAAATCACCTGTGAAAACCTATGTACCTAGCCCGGTGTGGATAGTACACGACTATACAAACGACATGATACAATGAAGGTCGTAAGTTACGACTTTCTCTTAGCGGTTCCGAGGTCCGAATCCTGGGAACCAAGGGGTTAATTATGCCTAAGATTGGGAATGCTTTTCCTAACCGCCATGGCAAGCTAGTCGACGGGGATAGGAGGTAATTAACATGGCAGCAAACCGCCAATCGAGCCTGTTTCCGTCTATTATAACTCAGGCTGGATTAGCTTATTCTGCCTTAACCCCTCGTCTCCCAACGTCATAAGATACGCCATAGCCAAAAAAAACTATGTCGTATCTTACGACATATGAAACCTAACAATAGAGTTTGGCTCAAAAACATTTTATCGATACTTTAATCAAGTCATTTCACGGAAATAAGGTCAAACAGGTTTTGGCTGAAAACCCAGAAAAAGGGGGCGCGGGAAAAGTAGGGGAAGGGGATCAGTTTTTGATTCATTGTCAACCGCTCATTCCAGATTTTGCCGGATGGCGCGTATCCGGTCCAGTCGTCGGGGGAAGGCCGCCGCCACCGCCGCAGTCGCCGCCACAGCCGCAGCCACAGCCACTGCTGCATCCACCGCTCGAGATATTGACTTTGGTCACTTCTGGAGGCAGCTCCGCGCTGCTGGTTGGACGGCCAAGAAGCCTAGCGGTCTCCAGACCGAGTGGAGCTACTCAAGTCCGGATGGCGCCAACGTGTTAGTCGGTGAAGACGCCGTAGTGGATTTCGCTTTGAAGGCCGGAATTCTGGACGAGACAAGAGAGAGCGACGTCGAGGCAGATGCTCTGAGTGAGGGCAGCTCGGATGAGCAGATTAGAGCATCGCAAATTGACACCAGCATCCAGCTATCGCAGCGTACCGTGAAAGACTTGTTTGGGTCTTCAAGCGAGTCGGAGACTTCTTTATCACAGTCGGCAGTCACACGGGCATTCGATTTGCCACCGGAAGGTCTGTTGCTGGACGCTTCACAGCTCGAAGAAGCCGCTGCTGGATTGCAGTTGTTGTCGGGCGCGTCTGGAGCTGAGAGCGGCGCCGATGCAGACAACGAGCCTCCCACTGATGAACCAAGACGGACGCGCAGGCGTCAGCTTCGCAAAGAGGACAAGGACGTCAACTTCGTGCCAGACAACGAGAGCACGGGCGTGTACGAGAGCTTCAGCTCGGATGAAAGCGACGGTGTAGCCTACAAAGAAGAAGATGAAGGCCAAGAATGTGCAGACAATGACAATAGTGACGATGTTATCTCCGACGGCGACGCCGTGGAGATGGACGAGGCATTCATCGCCTCTCTACAGCTGGACAGTGATGCACCGGATCGAGACAGCCTACAGCAGCGCCAGGATGCCTTGCGCGCAATGAAGTGGACGTCAACCTCCTCTTCTTTTGAGCAGGATGACGTCGCAGCCTACCCAGGACTCACCATGGAGCACGCACAACCATGCAACGAGCTGCGCAGGATCAGCCACTCGCCTCTACTAACTTTCTTCTACTTTATGCCGAAGTCCATGTGGGTGATGATAACCCAGGAGACGAACTTGTACACGCTTCAACAAGTTGACAGACGGACTCAAGCTGTGCATCGGCGACAAGCAGACCGCCGGCAGGAGACATTGAAGAATATACGACGCTGTTTAAAGGCCAAGGTGGAATATCAGCCTCACGAGATCCTGCATGTCGTGGGTTTGCTCGTTGCTCGCATGCTCTGCCCGCAGAAGAACTTTGTAGCGCACTGGTCGTTGGTTGAAGACGGCGCAGTTCCTGCTGGGAATTTCGGGCGCTTTATGAGCCGCAACCGCTGCCAAGACATCCTGCGAGATCTTCACTTCGTTGACAACCAGAGCGAACAGACCAGGGACAAGCTGTGGAAGCTTCGACCGGTGATCACGAAGATTCAGCAGCGGTTTCTTGAGGGCTGGACGCTGCCTGCTGTCTTTTCCTTTGATGAAGGGGTTCTGCCAGCTACGTCTAAGCGGAATACGACAAGAATGTTTATGCCTGATAAACCTCATCGCTACGGAACGAAGATGTTTATGACGTGCGACTCAAGAACGGCATATTGTCACAGGTAAATATCTATATGTCGTAACTTACACCATCAACAATACTGACGCCTTCCTATGTCGTATCTTACCAGATTCGAAATGTATGCTGGCAAGCGCAACCCGGAGGTCGCTGACAGCAGCTCATTCGACCACAAGACAGGGGCAGCAGCCGTGGTTCGGAACTTGAACATCGTTCTTGGAGAAAGCAACCGTCAGCAATGGCAAGCTGTCGTTGTAGACAGGTACTACAGTTCTATTCTCCTCGCAATCGAGCTGCTGAAGATGAACGTCTACGTAGTGGGTACCATCATGGTCAATCGGCTTGGGCTGGACAAGAACCTCAAAGTGACAAGCGCGACGCGACCGGCTAACATTCATCGCGGCACGTTTACCTTCTCGCGTTCGGTTGCCGTACCTGGCATGGTTGCGTTCCACTGGTGGGATCGCAAACCAGTGTACAGGTGCGGTCATGAAAGCATCAACGATTGAGCGGAAGGTGAAGCAGGTTGGAGCAATTACGGTACCGTGTCCAGCCGCAGTAAACGACTACCAAGGCTGGATGGGCGGAGTTGACGTGCATGATCAACTCCGCCTCCAAGCCTACTCGCTTCAAACATCTACCAAGCTCAAAACATACTATAAAAGCCTATTCTTAGGCTTCGTCGACCTGGCCTTGGTCAACGCTTATATCACCCACACTGAGGCGGCGAAGATTGCTAGAGCACCAGCCATGAAGCGTCGCGAGTGGTATGGCGTCCTCCAGAACCAGCTTCTGCAACTGAAGCTCGAAGACTTCACTGGTGTAGTCACGACGCCCCCTACCACAGCCCAGAAGCGTAAGTGTACGGCCTGACCCATGTGCTCGAGCAGAGTGAGGACTGGGTGACCGTAGCCAACGTCCAGAAGCGTCGCCAGCGCTCCTGCAAGGTTTGTGCCTTGCTGCGAACAGACCGTAAGAAGAAGTCCTACGCCACGACTTTCTTTTGCGAGCGCTGTTCCATCGATGATGCCAAGCTGTGGCTCTGCAACAAGATCCGGCGAGAGTACAAGGGGGTGGTAAAGACGTGCTTCGAAATCTGGCACGACGACTTTGATGCCGGGAAGACCATACCATCCAACTTGGGAAAGAGGGTTGTACTGCGGCGCCCGGGGCAAGAAGCAGGAAAGCAAAAGAAGACTCGTCGTGAGCTCCAGCTGCGAGGTGACGAAGCCGGTGATGAGGCTGAGTAATGTAGCAAAGACGAGTGAGAATTGGATGTGTGTAAGGTTGTAATGCAAGTACCTTGAATCGATGTGTCTTCTATACTTCGTTTTTGCAAATGACAGGCCTCTGATAGGACTTTCTTTTTTTTACTCTGTGGTAGCTCGGGGTATGTTACGACATACACCGCTGGGCGGTGAAATGAAAGCTGTATAAGTTACGCCATTGCTGGAAGTACCTGTTGACAATTTATACCCCGTCCCCTATGGCTTTCTTTGCCCCATACAAATATGTAGTCCTAGCACTACGTCGTAAGATACGACATGCTATAAGCTGTCCGATGCCCTCATTCCTGGGAGTCGAGGGGTTAACTCTGCCTCACTATCGCCGCTCTTAATTCAGCCGCGGCGAGAATTACCCATAATTAACATGGGAATTAGCTAACTCAGGACATAATTAAGACCGTAGGATGAATTAGAGATAGGACATAATTATCATCGCCAGAATCAGTGAAAAGCACAATAAAACTTTATTTTATTTTATTTTCGAATTGTAATTTGCAATATATTGGTATACAATACTTGTAGAAAATATTAATAGGAAATGAAAACTCAAAATATAATATTTTGGTCCAAATTGTAAATTGTGTTCCATACAAATTTCGAGTCCAAGATGCAGGCAAGATGACATTTACTTTGGCTGTTGGGAACAATGGAGGCGCGGCGCTCTTCTCAACATGCACGGACAGCGGCGGTGAGCGTCTGTGTTACCGCGAGCGAAACCTCCCTGCAGCAGGGCCTGCTAGTAGCAGGGAGGTTTCGCTCGCAGGCTGCTACGGCGTACTACATGTAGTACTACGTAGTATTCGACAGTCGTTTATTCGGCAGAACTGGCAACTTGCCAAGATCAATGAGAAGTCGATCACGTGGAGCTAGGGTGCTTTGCAAGTGTGCGATTATGGGGCGCTTGGCGAGTTAGCAACAAGCCCTGCCGTCCCGTAATCCATTCGCACGCTCCGTTAATTCACTTCGCGAAGAGTTCTCCACTCTCATCACTGTGCGACTTGTCAGGTCGACGCCAAGCTCTTGCCACCATGTCAAAACTCATTGGTTTCGTCACCGCCTTAGTGCTCTGCTTCACTCTGTTGCAGTCTGTGCTTGGGGACACGATTGGTCACGATCAAGTGCAGCCTTTTGCCCAGCCCGAGCCGGTCACGGCGTCTGAAAAAGCTGCAGTCAAGTTCAAGCCACAGCTTCATATTGCAAAAGGTTGCGTTTCATTCCCAGCAGTAAATGCCGCCGGAGAAATCACTGGGGGGCTCAAAGGCACGAAAGGGACGAGCGAGTGCACGGAAGCACCCCTCGGGTCTCAAGTTTACGGTCGCTCGGCGTGGTATCAAGACAAGTGGGCCATGATGCTCGCATGGTATTTCCCGAAAAACTTCTGGGGCGGCGAGCCAAATCGCCGACATGACTGGGCGAACATGGTTTTGTGGCTAAATAACCCTGCACTGGAGACGCCGAAGCTTCTTGGGATGTCTTTAACCCGACAGACTCTAGCTCCGCCAACATCCTTCCTCTTTGGTTCGGTTGGAGAACAGCAGACGGATCCATACATTAGAATGGCGGAGATGCCTCGAGTCGGCTTTGCAGGTACCCAGATCACTTCTAGCGAAAAAATCGGTAGGTTCGAGTATAAGTACACATTTGGTGGCGGCTCCACCACAACCGCTAGGGTTTCCCGTACGGACCCGGACCAGTCTTACTGGATCGGACTCATGGTTTCGTCACAAGACGGCCAGTTCCAAGATCACATCATCTGGAACCAACTTACGGGCCAAGCGCGTGCGGCCCTCAATTCGGCAGATTTCGGGGATTCAAAGTTCCGTTTAACGACGAGAACTTCCAGTGGGCACTAGGTAAAGCGTACCCGTTTTAAAAAGACAAATGGACAAGCATTTCATGAGATTTTGTACATTTCGTATTTCGTAAAGATTGATATGTGCACTATAGTTCGTCTAGCTGCGCAGGGAGCGATTTCCAGGGCAAAAAGTCACGTCGACGTTAGGTGTGCTGTCCGGGCAAGCATGCGTCTTCAAGTTATCCATTGGGAACTGGTAGGCGTCCGCACACCCGTCGGCCAAACAGGTGAGTGCGGTACAGCCGGCCGGTGCGATCTTCATGGGGGTGTTAAATCCCACACCACCAGTGAGTTGCCTGCAGTCGGTGAGGGACGAGCACTGTCCAGGCTGTAGATACAATTGAGATTAGTATCTTGCTGGGTTAAATGAAAGAACTACTTTAACTTACTCCTCTCTGAGGTCCTGTGGGGATGATGCTGATGTCGTACCAGAGAAATCCTCGAGAAACTGTGAACTCGGCGACTGCATTGATGAATTGATCATAAGTGAGAAACAAATGTCCAGGTTGAATGAAACAATAGTGAGGAAGGAAAACGTACGAGTAGCCTGAGGGTTATACCCATTGCGAAACATGCCGCTGAAGCCGTCCTGGAGGTTCCGAGTGGTGGTGCACCCCGGTTCGATAGTCTCTGTATTTGCGTTGTCATACAAGCCGATGCTAGTCGCACAGTTGTTGTGGAATTTCACTGGGATTGCATTCGTTGAAGCTGCCGCGCCCAAGAGTGCTGCCAGTAGAAAGTGAAGCTGCATTGTGATGTAGAGCGAAGGGTGGGGGTGCTTGTGCTTGAGGTGAGAAGTTTACAAATGCAAAAACGCCTGACAGGCTGGTTCCATTTACTTGCATCATGTCGAGTTTTAGTCGACAAGACTGGAAGTCGTAGGTGGTAGTAGTTCTCTTGCCAGAAAATTATTGAGCTTTGTTTGAGCCGTATTTTTAGGATCACCTGTAGCTACACCTCTGAGGACGAGATACTCAGCTATTGCACCTACGACTTCCAGTCTTGTCGACTAAAACTCGACATGATGCAAGTAAATGGAACCAGCCTGTCAGGCGTTTTTGCATTTGTAAACTTCTCACCTCAAGCACAAGCACCCCCACCCTTCGCTCTACATCACAATGCAGCTTCACTTTCTACTGGCAGCACTCTTGGGCGCGGCAGCTTCAACGAATGCAATCCCAGTGAAATTCCACAACAACTGTGCGACTAGCATCGGCTTGTATGACAACGCAAATACAGAGACTATCGAACCGGGGTGCACCACCACTCGGAACCTCCAGGACGGCTTCAGCGGCATGTTTCGCAATGGGTATAACCCTCAGGCTACTCGTACGTTTTCCTTCCTCACTATTGTTTCATTCAACCTGGACATTTGTTTCTCACTTATGATCAATTCATCAATGCAGTCGCCGAGTTCACAGTTTCTCGAGGATTTCTCTGGTACGACATCAGCATCATCCCCACAGGACCTCAGAGAGGAGTAAGTTAAAGTAGTTCTTTCATTTAACCCAGCAAGATACTAATCTCAATTGTATCTACAGCCTGGACAGTGCTCGTCCCTCACCGACTGCAGGCAACTCACTGGTGGTGTGGGATTTAACACCCCCATGAAGATCGCACCGGCCGGCTGTACCGCACTCACCTGTTTGGCCGACGGGTGTGCGGACGCCTACCAGTTCCCAATGGATAACTTGAAGACGCATGCTTGCCCGGACAGCACACCCAACGTCGACGTGACTTTTTGCCCTGGAAATCGCTCCCTGCGCAGCTAGACGAACTATAGTGCACATATCAATCTTTACAAAATGTAAAAAAGCTCTCCTATCCTAAAATCTATATAAATATATCCTCTAGGATTTCCATGAAACCATCGAAAGTGGAAATATAGAAGAAAAAAGTACCTCTGATCTTCCTTCCAACAATTCCACTCTAGCTCGCGATGGAGAACTACCACATCTTGGAGCGTATTGGCGAGGGCTCCTTCGGGAAGGTCTACCGGGGCCGTCGCAAGTACTCGGGGCACATCGTGGCGCTGAAGTTCGTGACGAAACAGGGGAAGAGCGCGCGAGATCTCGAAAATCTTCGCCAAGAAGTAGGTTCCTAATAAAATCCCAATACATAATACACAATTCTAACTGTTTATCTGTCCACAGATCAATATCCTACGGCGACTCAACCACTGCAACATCATCGCTATGATGGACTCGTTCGAAACGGAAGGCGAGTTCTGCATGGTGACGGAGTACGCCCAGGGAGAACTGTTCCAAGTGCTTGAAGACGAGCACAGTCTCCCTGAAGAGGAGATCCGGAAGATCGCCATCCAACTCATCCAGGCCCTGCACGTGCTGCACTCGAATCGCATCATCCATCGAGACATGAAGCCACAGAACATCCTCATCGGGTCCAGGCAGCAGATCAAGTTGTGCGACTTTGGCTTTGCCCGTGCCATTGCGCACGACACGAGCCTGTTGAGGTCGATCAAGGGCACGCCACTCTATATGGCCCCGGAGTTAGTACAGGAGAAGCCGTACAACTACACGGTGGATCTGTGGTCGCTGGGTGTGATCCTGTATGAGCTCGCGGTGGGGAGACCTCCATTCTACACCGACCGGATCGTCTCGCTGATCCAGATGATCGTACGGGACGATGTCAACTATCCGTCGACCATGTCTGCGGACTTCCAGAGTTTCTTGAAGGGGTTATTGAACAAGGATCCTGTTCTAAGGCTTAAGTGGCCTGAGATCCTGGAACATCCGTTTGTACAGGAGACACCGGTACAGTTGGAGGCACGACTTCAACTTGAGCGCCAAGTGCGCGCTTTGCCGCGTTTCTTCAAGGAGAACGAGCTGCACAGGTCTCCTCAAGATGAAAGTGAAGAGAAAGTCAAGCCCAGCATCGAACGCTTGCGCTCTTGTGACGAGTGGAAGATCTGTGACCCGGAAACTGGTCGACAGATATCAAAGCCCGAACTGCCTCGAGATAACAAGGAGACGGTGCCTTCAGCGGAAGAAAACAACAACCGAGAGCCTTCTCCACCGCCTCAGACCGTTAAACCACGCTCGGTGGTTCTTGAGTGTTTTCTAGCTGTGTGGGATCGGATCAGTGGAGAAATGGACGTGAAGCGAGTGGATGCAGGGCTCCTGGCCACGCCATTAATTGCCAATGCTGTCGGGTTATTACCGTTAATTCCTATTCAGCAATTATCCGACGATATTCTGGCGAAGATCGGATCCCTGCTGCATCTTTTATCCCGTTCTTTAACGCTGCAGCTGAAGAACATGGACGCCTTGTCCAGTCTGGTTGCCTTCCTCCAGTCCAAGGATAATATCCATCGTTTCCTGAGTAACCTCGTGGAGACCAGCGGGACGAACCAAGGGGAGGCGAGCGACGTAGTCTACAAGAGTGTCGTAGTCTACAAGAGTGTGCGATGCTGTATGCTATGTACAACGATCGTCAACTCCATCGAAGCTGACAGTGAGCTGGTAAAGCAACTCGACTACCGCAAATTCTGTAAGGGGGACGTCGACGTCATCTCTCTCATACTCACGTGCCAGGACGACGTTGTGGTCGCATCTCACTCCAAGGTATTGAAGTGGCTGGGATCAATGATCGATCGATCGCAGGACCTGACAACGTTACTGGAGGTTGTCTATCCGTCAGGGGTTATCCAGACTTTGTGCGAAATTCTGCATACCTCGGGCATCTCACGTTCTCCTGGAGGTCGGATCTCCAAAAATGGTCGAGATTTAGGTCTGTACGCAGTGTTCGCGCTGGCAGCTTTTGTCCAGCCTGACGCCAAAAGCTGGAGTCCATTACAGCCTTTTCCCGCCATGACTTTAGTTCGCGACGCTGCCCCGATGGAAAACTTCGGTTTGAGAGACGTGAAGCATCTGTACAAACTCCGAGTGAAAGTTCACTCTGAAGTTGGCTCGCAGCTTCTTAGCAATGGCGTCACTGAACTCATCGCTTTACTGGGGGACGAGATTAACGAGCGAGTACGACTGAAGCAGACTGAAACGGATGGAGAGGACGACATTGGTGAGGAGGATGCAGACCAATCCACGATCTGCTGTATCCTGAAAATCCTCATGCACGCCTGTCGGTCCTCGGCGCCTCTATCCAAGAAACTCACCGTCTCACAAATTGTTTTCCAGAAGCATCGGGATACTGACATTTTCACAATTCTGCTATGGGGTTTTTCCTCTGGAGGTCTACACCAAATTGAGCAATATTTTGCAAGTGAGCTGCTGTCGGTCATCTTACGCCGTGGGGTTCTTCCAAAGCAGCAGATTTGGCGTTGCGCGCAGACTTTATTCCCAGTACTTCACGAAGCAAACGATATTGCGTTGTTGAGTGCTTTAAGCACGTTTTTCGCCGAGATTATTGAAACCTGCAACATTGACGAGTCTGCGCTTGGTGGAAGCAGTCCAGAAGAGCTGGAGCCACAGGATAAGGAGATGTGGAACTTGGTCGTTCATGGGGCGCTAACTCCACGTACTTCCGAAGCGGTTTTTCGTTTATTCCGTAGTATCACGGACGAAGAAGACAACTCAGACGCAAGCAGTAAAGCGCAGATGTTGACAAGCTACAACATCCGCGTACAGGGTCTATTGGACGCAGGTATCGTGTTCTTACTACGGGTAGCATCGAAAGCAGCGTTACAACCGCGAGTTCACGAAGGTGGAGACGATGTCCAGTCCGAAGAGATGAACATGTTCCTTTCTGTGTTCGAGGATGATCACGTCTGGGAGATTTTTGATGGTATGATGTCGACAGGCGGCGCAGATCTGCTATCACCGTGGGGGTTGTTCTGCTTTCTCAAACTATTGAGAATGGTTCGAGAGATGCAATGCACCGAGGCGCAGATGGAAATTGCAGTGAACGAGCATCTCTTACTGCATTTGGTGAACCTGCTCGAACTCAAACACATCGAGTACCTTTTCCATTGGCCAGAAGTGGTGGGAGGTGGCAGCAACGCTGTCAAAGCGCTTGTGCACGCGACGGTGAAAGTTCTTGGTATCCCGTTCGCTCACACTGTATCAGAGGAGCTTCTCGTGGACACTCAAGAGATTTTGTACGACGCGAAATGTGTGCAGAAGCTGCTTGGAGTCCTCCGCTTCGTTTTCTCAACCAAAGAATTGCATTTGGAGGCTTCTGTGCTGGAGTTACCGATCAGCTTCTTGTCTCGACTCGTCACTAGTTCCACACACTTTGGCTCGCAATTCGTGGAAGCTGATGGGATGTTAGTTGTGAAGGAGTGCGGGATGTTGAGCAGAAGCTGTTCGCCTTCTTTGATCATCGACAGTCTGCTGATAATCAGTCAATTGGCTCGCAGCTCACAGACCAACTACCACTGCATCCTTCAAGCCGATCTTCTGACAGAGTTCTACGACCTCATGGAACATCCAGAGGCGATGGTGCGAGCTAAAGCGTTGAATTGTATCGGGAACTTGTGCCGACACTCGACACTTTTCTACCAGCCTTTCACTACACCGCTCAATGGAAAAACTTCCAACTCCGTTTTAACCGGAATCATTCGAGGTTTATCTGACCCAGACAATTACGTCCGGCGTTTTGCGTGCTTCGCCATTGGCAACGCAGCTTTCCACAGTGACGCTCTGTATGATGCGCTACGTCCTGCGATCCCGTACCTGATCCAGAATCTTCACAACGAGGAGGACAAAACACGATCAAATGCTGGTGGAGCACTGGGGAATCTGGTTCGGAACTCGGATGAATTGTGCAAGGACCTTTGCACTTATGAAGCTCCATGGGAACTCTTCGAATTGGCCATGACAGAGACCAGCACTGCCTCACGCCGCATTGTGCTCTTTTCGTTGGGGAATTTCTGTGTTTATCCAGAGTGTTTCAACTTCCTCGTCCAAGCAGAACCGGAGTTTATCGAGGAATTGGAGCACTTGTACGACGAAGTGGTGGCCGACGAGGTCTCAAGACGAAACATTCGCCGTATTCTCGCGAAGATCGAAACGCTGGAGAATGAAAGTGGCGAGGACTACGAATAGTGACAACCTTCGCCTAGCGAAATGTAGCCATTCGCAATCTCCATCACAAGTTACGCAATCCTGTCTGCGACGTGAGAACACTGCAATTAAATATCAACCTCAACACTTCTGCATGTAGCAGCGCATTAACATTCTCGATCCTTCCGCACTGCGATAAATGCACGATTCCTCCACTCAGGCACACGCTGTGGACATTCACTGTGGCTGATCCACGCAGCAACCAAGTCTATGCAATCTGGTTGATGAGCCCGTGTCCCACCATCTCGTACCCGCATATGATTGGTCAGTAAAATCCACGTAGCCGATCACGGGGTTTTCGCTGCGATCTTCTGCTGACGTCACAATCGAAAAAGCTCCCAAGGGCTCAAGCGACTTTCAGCTCTACAGTAACTCCCTATTGCAGCCATGAGCACGGACGTGGTGTACGACTACATGGTGATTGGCGGCGGCAGCGGCGGCATGGCTTCGGCCCGGCGCGCGGCTACGTACGGCGCCAAGGTGCTGGTCGTGGAGCGCGGCCGCGAGTACGACGGCATGGGGCTGGGCGGCACCTGCGTGAACTTCGGCTGCGTGCCCAAGAAGGTCATGTTCAACACGGCGGCCCACGTGGAGCACCTGAACCGCAACAAGGACTACAGCATCAACACGGCCGCCAAGGAGTTCGAGTTCGGCGACTTCGACTGGAATAACATGAAGATCAAGCGCGACGCGTACATCAAGCGCCTGAACGGCATCTACGAGCGCAATCTGGGCAACGCCAACGTGGACCACGTGCAGGGCATCGCCAAGCTCGTGGCCAAGGACAAGATCCAGGTGGCCGACAAGGTCTACACTGGCAAGCACGTGCTGGTGGCCCCTGGTGGCGTTCCCAGCGTCCCGGACCTGCCGGGCATGGAAAACGTTATTGACAGTGACGGTTTCTTCAAGCTGGAGCAGCAGCCCAAGAAGGTGGCTGTTGTGGGTGCTGGATACATCGCTGTGGAGATGGCCGGCATCTTTAACGTTCTGAAGAGCGACACGACGCTCTTCTGCCGCTTCGACCAGGTGCTCCGTAAGTTCGACCCGATTGTGAGGGACTTGGTCAATGAGGAGATGGAGAAGGCTGGCGTCAAGTTCGTGCGCAACATGCGCGCAGCTCGTGTCGAGAAGCAGGACAATGGCAAGCTCACGTTCGTGGTCACGATCAATGGAGAGGAGCAGAAGTTTCCCGACTTCGACACGATCCTGTACGCCGTCGGCCGCGAGCCGCGTACCAAGGATCTTGGCCTGGAAGAGGTCGGTGTGAAGCTGTCGGAGGGCGGTTTCATTGAGGTGGACGCTCAGGAGAACACGTCGGTATCTGGTGTCTACGCCATTGGTGATGCCACCGTGACTGGCTGGGAGTTAACCCCCGTGGCCATTGCTGCTGGTCGTCGTCTGTCCGACCGTCTCTTCGGAGGCGAGAAGGACGCCTGCCTGAACTACCACCAGATCCCGACGGTGATTTTCAGCCACCCGCCCATCGGCACGATCGGCTACACGGAGCCTGAGGCTGTGGAGAAGTACGGCGAGGAGAACGTGAAGGTGTACTCGAGCAAGTTCGTCAACCTGCTGCACTCCATGGCCGACCCGGAGCGCAAGGGCAAGACTGCTATGAAACTCGTGACTGTCGGTGAGAAGGAGACTGTTGTGGGTGTGCACGTAGCTGGCGAGGGCGCCGACGAGATGATCCAGGGCTTCGGCGTTGCAGTCAAGATGAATGCCACCAAGGCTGACTTCGACAACATTGTGGCCATCCACCCGACGGCTGCCGAGGAACTTGTGACGATGGCACCGTGGGGCATGATCAAGGACAAGATCGTGCTGTCCCCCGAGCCGGCACGCCCGGCAGTGACGCCCAAGCAGTAAATAGCTGATCTCGAGGTGTGCGCGTGCATTAGATATTCTGCGGAGGGTATCCATCCAGAGTCCATACAACAATAATTATTGCAATTGCAATGGCAGTCATATCAGCGCAGCACGCTTTGAACCACAAATTCAAATTCAAATTCAAATGCATCGAGGACTTTTTTCCAGGTCGGAAGAGTGTCTTCGGGGAATTGGAGCACCTGCATGACGAAATGGTGGTCGGCGAGGGCTTTTTGCAAAAAGCGATAGCATGTTTGTCTGTGTATTCTTTTCTCCCCCCGGTCGGAGTGGGAGTATCGCTTTTTGTATCTAGGATGCTCTTTGGATACTACTTTGCCCATGCTATCGCTTTTTGCAAAAAGCCCGGTCGGCGAGCTTGCGGCGAAAACTTAGCTGTATCCGCGCGAAAATTGAAACTCAACCGTCAAAACTCCAGCCTGCCAGCAGTGCAGTGCCACCACAGCTGCGTTCGTGCCACGTCAACTGAGTTGACTCAACGACTTGGCGCGACTACACTTCGTCCATGTTGGTTCAGAAGTGGCACGATGGCGCTGCCGTCGACGAGCGAAAATTTCGACCGTACGCTGATGTCCATGCGCTTGGCGCCACTGCGACCATCGGGTCGCTGGCACTATCGGTGGTAGGCAACGCCACTTACTATGCATCCGAGTATGGCAAGTAGCAGGTGATCCCAAGTTGGAAAAATACGAGAGGAATATGTCAATTTGCCAACCGGAAATGGCACGTTGGCCCCCTCCACTTTTCTTTTAACACCCTGGTGGCGAGCTGGCCATGCGCTCCTACGATTCGTAGGCTACGAATGTCAGTGCCGACAGGCAAACATATACCCAAGATTCGTAAAAATCGTTTCAAAAGCTTTGCACAACTGTTAGAGGTCGGTCCAACACTCTGGCGTTGGCGATGTGCCGGGGAGGATATGGCTACATGGACATCTACAACCCAAGCAACGCTCAAATTGATTCCAGCAATGCTGGGCCAGCATGGAGCACGGAAAGCGAGTTGTCTGCACTCATTCATGAAAATCCACGGACATATCGAACTTCCAAGATCCGAGATTTGGAAACCCGATTGACAGCCGTTCCGCCTCATTGCTTTTCAACCCACGTGCGGTGACAGCAACGCCAAAGCATTAATTAACGCTGCAACGTTGATGGCTCCGGCCTGCTCCACCATCGCAAAATAATTCCGACTCGATCCACGTGGCGCTGCCAAGTCGGTTTCCCTGTGTTGGTTGCTTACTCCCCCTCACCTTCATGCGAAGTTGCATGCACTGCGTGGTTACCTGGGTTGACCAATGTTCAGTGACCAAGTCGTTGCTACTCGCTGCATAAAGGGCTTCTCCACTGGGTATGGGGTATCTAACGACAGGAAGTTTCACAGCCGGGAACTGAAAAGCTAAGCCTCACGACTTCGACGTCATCGTAAGATCTCAACTCTGTGATACGACTCGGGTATCAGGGATATCCATTGTCTTTTCGCGGCTGCCAAATGCAATTTGCTGTTTGCCACTTCCACCCAAGTTTGTAGACATGCGCTTGGTAGTTTTTTTTTTTCAGATTCCGAGGTACAGTAGCACTTCAAATTCAACTTCTTGACTTGTCCTCAGTATACTAATCAAACCTTTTCAAACCCATCCAACGCTTTTCACAGGGCCGTTCAGACTCTGCCGTCTTCTCGCTTCATAAGTCAAGTAGAGGCCTGGGCCATAGCAGTTTTTCTCTTTAGGCGCTCGTTACTATTGAAACCCACCGGTGCGCTTTACCTCGTTCTTCCGCCCTTCACTTCTCCTTCCCCACGCACATCCATGCCCGCCGCCGAAGTGGACATCGACAACCTGCGCACAGACTACGCGCCGCACTCGCCGGACCTCAAGTACGCGGCCACGGCGCCGGCCAACAGTAGCAACAGCCGCAGCACCAGCAGCGCCAGCTACAAAGCCTACTCCATGGGGGACGAGGAGGACATTGACGACGCGCGCGACACGTACCAGCAGCCGCCGGTGTCGGCGCCCAACCGCGGCGAGTCGTTCGACTACCGCCGCGTACAACAGGCCAGCAGCTTCGACGTGCAGGACATGATCAACATGCGCGAAAGCAACTTCCGAGACAGCCTCATGCCGGGCACGGGATACAACGAACCAGGTTCGAATCATGATTCAGGCTCTAACAGCGGCGGTCGCCCCACGGAAATGGGCAACGCACTCATGCGAATGGACGAGAGCTACCGTCGAGCGTACAACAACCAGCGACCGTCCGTGTCGGGCACCACGCCGGACGGGTTGACCCCGTTGCTACAGGCAGCTCGTGCAGGAGACATTGTGCTCGTGAATGCTCTGGTCATTCAAGCGGGGACGGACATTCTTCGACGTGACCCCATGTTCGGCCAGACGGCACTGCACTTCGCCATCCGAGGCGGCCACTTGAACGTGGTGCAGGCGCTGCTCATGCCACAGCTGCGTGGATCCATTGTCAATGTAGCTGACAACCGACGCAATACGGCGCTGCATCTGGCTGCGGCCAAGTCGCGTCGAATGACCAAGTTGCTGCTTGAGTGCGGCGCCGACGTGAATTTCCTCAACATGCGCAACCAGACGCCGCTGGGAGTGCACATTTTGACCGTAACGAGGGACGACCCGACCATGACGGAGATCCTGTTGCAGCACCGCGCCAACGCTAACGCGCCAGTGGACAAGTCGACGATCCTGCACGTTGCGCTGGACAAGGGGCTGATCCAGGTCGCGACACGTCTCGTGCGTCACGGCGCCCGACTCGATCTCAAGGACGAGTCTGGCAAAACAGTTTTCGACAAGGTGGACAAGGCTCAGCTTAAGATGCTGATGGCCAAGGTGGCCCACCCACCCGTATGGGTACCTGACAGCGAGCGGGTAGAGTGCATGGAGTGCCGCAAGAAGTTCGGCAGTCTGGGCACGCGCAGACACCACTGCCGCATGTGCGGCCGGGTGCTGTGCTCCGCCTGCTCGGCGTGCCACGTGCGCGCCAAGAAGCTGCCGTTCCCGGCGCGTCGCCGTGGCAAGAAGAACAAGGCCGAGAAAGGATCGGCCAACACTCGTGTGTGCAATATGTGCTACGAGATCTGCACGGAGGGCGATCTGCAGTCATCCAACAACGCCGGCTTCGGAGCTCGAGCACACAGCGAGACAGCATAACCTGGCGCTCCTCGCAGGCGTGAGCTTGTTGTCCTCCGTTCTCTCTCGTGTTTGTTTTTCGCCTGCGCTTTTGGTCCGGGTGGCGGCGCTGTTATTATAGAGGTAGGCATTTGGCCCCAAGGAGCTCTTCCAGACGAATGGAACACGCACGTACAGACAGGTACATTTTTTTCTCTTCTTCATGTGCGAAGCAGTACATGACATGGCGTACGCGACGGTGCTAAAGACCACAAAGAAACATTTCAGTATTCTACCATTACTACGTAGCTCGTAGATCTGTCCAGTCGAGGAACTTGAAGTCCTCATACGAGTGCTGCAGATGTCGCGAGGTGCCATCATCACACCTAGGACGCTCAGCGCTCAACGCTTTTGGGTTCAATTTTTGAATCTGAAGGATCCGCTGAAGTTTGCGATGGGTTCACGTCGGAGACATGTCCATCGGTTTCAACGGCGGCGTTATCGTCATCTTTGAGCAATGCAGCGACCATTAAACTCTGTAGTAGTACTACATTTGGATCCGTGCCAAAGTATCCAATCAGAAATCTAACGCATACAAAACCGTCTTGAGTCCCAATGCGGACGCTTTATTGTTTCACTATCTATTGGTGGCGAAAGTCTACCAACACAACATTGCTACTTTCGATTAGTTTAGTTGTCGACCGTGGCCATGTGCAGCACGAGGTCCACCAGACGGTTCGAGTAGCCCCACTCGTTGTCGTACCACGACACAAGCTTCACGAAGTGATCGTTCAGCGCAATGCACGCGTCCGCGTCGAACGTGCTCGAGTGCTTGTCATGCAGGAAGTCGTTCGACACCACCTGGTCCTCCGTGTAGCCGAGGATGCCAGCCAGCTCGCCCTCCGAAGCGGCCTTCACGGCGGCCTTGATAGCCTCCATCGACGCAGCCTTCTCCAGGCGGCACGTCAGGTCCACCACAGACACGTCCGGCGTAGGCACACGGAACGCCATGCCCGTCAGCTTGCCGTTCAGCACAGGCAGCACCTTGCCCACGGCCTTCGCGGCGCCCGTAGACGACGGGATGATGTTCTGGCCGCAGCCACGGCCACCACGCCAGTCCTTGCCGCCCTTCGCCGGGCCGTCCACAGGCAGCTGCGTAGCCGTCGTCGCGTGCACCGTCGTCATCAGACCCTCCACGATGCCGAACTCGTCGTTGATCACCTTCGCCAACGGCGCAAGGCAGTTCGTCGTGCACGACGCGTTCGACACCACCGGCGCAGAGCCGTCGTACTCCTTGTGGTTCACGCCCATCACGTACATCGGCGTGGAATCCTTAGGCGGCGCAGAGATCACCACCTTCTTGCAGCCGCCCTCAATGTGGGCCTTGGCCTTCTCCGTCGTCGTGAACACGCCCGTAGACTCGCACACGTACGTGGCGCCGGCCTGGCCCCACGGGATCTCAGCCGGGTTGCGCGCCGCGAACACGTGCACCACCTCGCCGTTCACCACCAGGTTGCCGTCCTTCGTCTCCACAGAGCCGTCGAACTTGCCGTGGGTCGAGTCGTACTTGAACAGGTACGCCATGTACTCCAGGCCCATGAACGGGTCGTTGATGGCCACCACCTTCGTCTTGGGGTTCTCGATGGCGGCACGGCACACGAGACGGCCGATGCGGCCGAAGCCGTTGATACCGATGGCGACTTGCTCAGGCATAGTTAGTAGTTGGGTGGGGTTTGTTGTAGTGTCTTGCAAAATGCAGAATGAGCTCAGTGTTGTGTTTTGCTAGGATACGTTCGCCGCCGACGTCACTCAATCCGAACATTGACACGCATCCATAGCTGTGACAGCGCAGGGCCAAAGTGAAGCTGAGTTTTTACGGGCCAATGAGAGTCCGCTGTAAAAAAGCTGTTTGGCACGCTCCGTCACAGGACCGATTATGCGCCAGCTCCAAGCTCGCTTGCAAAGCTGTGACGCGTGAGCAGCGACTTGCTTGCTGCTTGCTCGAAGTTGCATAGCTTCGATCCTGAGCAAGCGTGCTCATCGCAACGATACAGTCCATGTACAAGCATCGCGCGGGACAAACAAGCAATACATGCTGCGATCAACACTCAGATTCGTTGGCACGCACACATGGAGAGAGTCGCATCTCCTCTATTACAAACTAACCGCAACTTCGATCTCCTGAGCCTTACGGTAAGAATCTTGTGAGAGGCTGCACTTTCACCGAGCTCTTGGTCCGCACAGGAGGTCCGACCTTGGGGCAGCGGGTGCTATATGAACATGAATTGCGTTTTTGCTACCGACAAACCTGGCCGGCGAGTTGATTTCATGTCGTAAGATAGCTCTGTTGTTCGTACAGTACAGTGTTGTCGTGGCTGGTGGTGTTATTCATGTCTGAGCGGTAGTGGCAGATATGAAGTCCCGAATACTGTCACGCACCTCCCCGTTTGGGTCGGTACCTGTGGCTGTTTGGGTAAGTACAGTCCTGGGTGGGGCCTTGAGTTCGTAAAAGTAGAAAGTCTGTAGAACGCTTTAAGTAATATAAAAACGAAAAGTCTTGTTTCTTCTTCACTCAACTGGGGAAATTCGCAACTAAAAGAAATAAAAGATGAAGCATAGCACCACGCTCCTAGGGACGACACCTCGTCTCCGGCACTCACTTAACACCTTGGCATGCCATCCGTCCTTGCAGTAGCACCCGTCGCCACGAATACCTTGGCGAGAGTGGCTTCTTCCTGCTCTTCTCCTTGCTCATTGGCTCGAGCAACTCCGCCGGCTTCCCAGACGCTGGATCACCTCGACCTAGCGCCATCATTTCCAGGGTCTCATCACCCTAGGGGTACTGTACCACAGGAACGGTACCATAGGCGTACCCCCTGGGTGATGTAGCCATTCGTCTCGACCGTGTCCTGGGTCTCAGCCTGGCTTGGCTAGAGTCCACCACCCCCAGAATAGGCCCTGCATTCCCGGATACGGGACAATACCCTCCTGATTGCGAGCACGGTAAACTTTAACGGATAAAGCGTTACATCATAGGCAGCAACAGCAACGTCGGTGCTAAGAATAAAACCATACACCCAAAGCTTTCGCTACCAAGCTTAAAACAAGTGGCGTGATACAGCCTTTGAATGCTTTTTAATAAAATGTGTGTTATCGTTGCTTGCTCCTTCGTTTCTTTTTTTACATGGCGGTCAAACGCACGCGTTAATTTCAATGCGTTTTTCTGCAAATGCGTTTTACATGACCAGTAGTATTGTACTGGCAAGATGAAATACTCCATAAAAATATTATTTTGGTCATAAAATAAAAACTAGGAACCGCACGAAAAATCTAAGAACAGCGGTATAAACACTAACACGTGTAGATCAATGCAATATTCATACCGCTTTCTCATTACCTCTTTTGCCTCCGCAATGAGGCATCTAACTTCCTACGAAAAGATGCACATCGTTCGTGCACACGAGTATTTTGTACGAGAAGCACGCAATCTACGGGACCCCGAGAGACGACCTATACGTCAGCGTGTAGCCGAATGCCTTGCGCTCACAACGGATATGGTCAAGCGCACAATGGCGCACTGGAAGAAGCACCACAACGAAACCTTCACGGCCACCTCAGCACTTCGAGGGCGACCACCACGTTCAGAGACAAGCCAACTTCACCAGATGATATCAGAAATTATCGACGAGCGTAATCATTCGAAAAAGCCGACTACATCCATCGTGTTGGTGTCTAAAATACAAAAAAAGACAGGTACAGCCATTCCAGCCAGATCTATGCGATCCGAGCTGAGTCGGATGGACTGCAGCATTATTCGGGGGCGAACACGCCATCCACGCGCTGACTCAGAGGGGAATATTGCATTTCGGCAGGTATATTTGCAGAACAAAGTTTCTAACTTAACTGCACGTAGATATCCTAAACTGCTGGAGGTATATCTAGACGAGAGCTATTGCAACGTCAATCATGCGGCCGGATTGACTTGGCTACTCAAGGCATCGCCACATTATACAGCTAGTGGGAAAGGAAAACGCTACTCTATCGTTGGGGCCGGCGTTGTCTACGTGAAGAACGGCAAATTGCATGCAGAGTGGGTACCGGACTCGTTGGAATACTGGCCGTCCCAGTACACAGAACGAAATTCGGACTATCACGGTAACTTTAATGGGCCACTCTTTAACTGTTGATTTGAGGGGCTATGCGGTGTGCTACAGCTACTGTACGGAAGCTGCCGAATTCACATTGACGGCGCTTCGTACCACAAGATTCAGACCAACTCCACACCACCCATCAATGCGCCCAGAGCGGAGTTGATCGCGTGGTTAAGAGGACTAGGATACAATGCCCCTTCTCACTACACATGCAAACAGCTTAGAGCTGTTATTGCACAGGTATGTAAATGTTTTCACTATGTTATGTATGTATCTAACTAATTTATATGAAAGTAATAGGTTCGGCCCCCTCCTATTTACGAAGCTGTCAAGACCGCCCGCGGCTTCACCCACGAAGTGCTCTACACGCCCCCGTATCATCCTGAGCCTTAACCAATCGAGATGATATGGGGCGCGTTGAAGAATCGAATCGCTCTGAACCCTGCCGAGTCGCTGGATGATCTCGGCGACAAGATTAAAGATGGTCTCGCTGCTATCACCAAGAAAGAATGGATTGGGGCTTTCAAAAAAGTTCAAACGCAAGAATTGCTGTATATTGAAGAAGCTCAAGCCGCTGCTCCGGTAATGATCCCTGCTCCATCACGCGAAGAGCTTGCGGTTTTTGCTTTCGAACCATTATACAGACACGATGCCGACATAGAGGTCGAGTATTACGTATCGTTCTAAATATATAATTTTACAGGATATTCAAAATAAAGGTTTATTGAGACACAGGATTGAAGTTGGTGTAATCAAAACTTCACATGGCAACCATGCGGTGACCATATGGGGTGTTATAGCCTCGATATTTTCGCGATTTTGACAGGGTATCAATTTTCAGTTAAGTGTAGGTAATGCATTTCACACAGTTCTTGAGTGTTTTGAGCATTACTTAAAAGAAGCGATACTGAGCATTCCAACAACAAAAAAACGCATTAATCTTGCAATTGGATAATGCATTACGTGCCGCCAAAGATGTTGGAACATTTTATCTTGCCAGTACAATAGCCAATCTGAGTGAGTGAGCGCGCTGAACGGCGGTCCGCCTTGCTTGTTTGCCACCGCCTGCATGCTCGCTGAGCAACAGATCTGTTCGAAAATGTACCGTTGTGGCTAGAACGCGCTAGCACCGGACCGAGGCCATGTGTTGCATACCGGTACAGTAATGCAACTTGCAAGGAGCAAGGAGCAAGCAGCAAGCAAGTCGCTGCTCACGCGTCACAGCTTTGCAAGCGAGCTTGGAGCTGGCGCATAATCGGTCCTGTGACGGAGCGTGCCAAACAGCTTTTTTACGGCGGACTCTCATTGGCCCGTAAAAACTCAGCTTCACTTTGGCCCTGCGCTGTCACAGCTATGGATGCGTGTCAATGTTCGGATTGAGTGACGTCGGCGGCGAACGTATCCTAGCAAAACACAACACTGAGCTCATTCTGCATTTTGCAAGACACTACAACAAACCCCACCCAACTACTAACTATGCCTGAGCAAGTCGCCATCGGTATCAACGGCTTCGGCCGCATCGGCCGTCTCGTGTGCCGTGCCGCCATCGAGAACCCCAAGACGAAGGTGGTGGCCATCAACGACCCGTTCATGGGCCTGGAGTACATGGCGTACCTGTTCAAGTACGACTCGACCCACGGCAAGTTCGACGGCTCTGTGGAGACGAAGGACGGCAACCTGGTGGTGAACGGCGAGGTGGTGCACGTGTTCGCGGCGCGCAACCCGGCTGAGATCCCGTGGGGCCAGGCCGGCGCCACGTACGTGTGCGAGTCTACGGGCGTGTTCACGACGACGGAGAAGGCCAAGGCCCACATTGAGGGCGGCTGCAAGAAGGTGGTGATCTCTGCGCCGCCTAAGGATTCCACGCCGATGTACGTGATGGGCGTGAACCACAAGGAGTACGACGGCTCTGCGCCGGTGGTGTCGAACGCGTCGTGCACGACGAACTGCCTTGCGCCGTTGGCGAAGGTGATCAACGACGAGTTCGGCATCGTGGAGGGTCTGATGACGACGGTGCACGCGACGACGGCTACGCAGCTGCCTGTGGACGGCCCGGCGAAGGGCGGCAAGGACTGGCGTGGTGGCCGTGGCTGCGGCCAGAACATCATCCCGTCGTCTACGGGCGCCGCGAAGGCCGTGGGCAAGGTGCTGCCTGTGCTGAACGGCAAGCTGACGGGCATGGCGTTCCGTGTGCCTACGCCGGACGTGTCTGTGGTGGACCTGACGTGCCGCCTGGAGAAGGCTGCGTCGATGGAGGCTATCAAGGCCGCCGTGAAGGCCGCTTCGGAGGGCGAGCTGGCTGGCATCCTCGGCTACACGGAGGACCAGGTGGTGTCGAACGACTTCCTGCATGACAAGCACTCGAGCACGTTCGACGCGGACGCGTGCATTGCGCTGAACGACCACTTCGTGAAGCTTGTGTCGTGGTACGACAACGAGTGGGGCTACTCGAACCGTCTGGTGGACCTCGTGCTGCACATGGCCACGGTCGACAACTAAGTGTAGAATGTTTTTTCCGATATGTTTTCGGTTCTCGGGGCTGTGAATCGATAGTTTTGAGATTGTAACCATTCTGGATTTCTTGATTGGAGTTGTTTTTTTATGCTTTTGGAATGGTGTCCGTGAAAAGTCGGAGGTGTCGTTTGGAACAGATTTCAAGATAGAACTTGTCAGGGCTACAGTCGTAGGATATTCTTGGAAGAACGTGTAGTAAGCCATTTACTGAAATCTCTTCGATATCATGTAAGATATTGTTTCTGTGCCACCTCTACTGTTGTGAAAAATTTATGAACGACAAAACTGAAAATCTTCGATCACCGAAAATCGAAGTAAAATACACAGACCAACATTGTTCTACGTGCTGAGCTGAAGAAGGGTTTCCATCCTTTGCTTAACATAACTAAACACTACAAACAGTCCGGGGCACTGCTACGAGTCGTAGTCTACGACCCAGAGAAGACAACTTTACGGTCGCCAGCGTCGAGGAAGCATCCGACTCGGAATCGACCACACCAAAATTTTAAGCTGGCGAGACCTACCGCAAGTCTGTTTGTGCGTTAAACACCACAGCACACAAACAAAAACAACTCCAATCAAGAAATCCAGAATGGTTACAATCTCAAAACTATCGATTCACAGCCCCGAGAACCGAAAACATATCGGAAAAAACATTCTACACTTAGTTGTCGACCGTGGCCATGTGCAGCACGAGGTCCACCAGACGGTTCGAGTAGCCCCACTCGTTGTCGTACCACGACACAAGCTTCACGAAGTGGTCGTTCAGCGCAATGCACGCGTCCGCGTCGAACGTGCTCGAGTGCTTGTCATGCAGGAAGTCGTTCGACACCACCTGGTCCTCCGTGTAGCCGAGGATGCCAGCCAGCTCGCCCTCCGAAGCGGCCTTCACGGCGGCCTTGATAGCCTCCATCGACGCAGCCTTCTCCAGGCGGCACGTCAGGTCCACCACAGACACGTCCGGCGTAGGCACACGGAACGCCATGCCCGTCAGCTTGCCGTTCAGCACAGGCAGCACCTTGCCCACGGCCTTCGCGGCGCCCGTAGACGACGGGATGATGTTCTGGCCGCAGCCACGGCCACCACGCCAGTCCTTGCCGCCCTTCGCCGGGCCGTCCACAGGCAGCTGCGTAGCCGTCGTCGCGTGCACCGTCGTCATCAGACCCTCCACGATGCCGAACTCGTCGTTGATCACCTTCGCCAACGGCGCAAGGCAGTTCGTCGTGCACGACGCGTTCGACACCACCGGCGCAGAGCCGTCGTACTCCTTGTGGTTCACGCCCATCACGTACATCGGCGTGGAATCCTTAGGCGGCGCAGAGATCACCACCTTCTTGCAGCCGCCCTCAATGTGGGCCTTGGCCTTCTCCGTCGTCGTGAACACGCCCGTAGACTCGCACACGTACGTGGCGCCGGCCTGGCCCCACGGGATCTCAGCCGGGTTGCGCGCCGCGAACACGTGCACCACCTCGCCGTTCACCACCAGGTTGCCGTCCTTCGTCTCCACAGAGCCGTCGAACTTGCCGTGGGTCGAGTCGTACTTGAACAGGTACGCCATGTACTCCAGGTCCATGAACGGGTCGTTGATGGCCACCACCTTCGTCTTGGGGTTCTCGATGGCGGCACGGCACACGAGACGGCCGATGCGGCCGAAGCCGTTGATACCGATGGCGACTTGCTCAGGCATAGTTAGTAGTTGGGTGGGGTTTGTTGTAGTGTCTTGCAAAATGCAGAATGAGCTCGGGTAGTGGAGACCGCGGAGAGGTCAAGTGCATCGGTTATCGAGTCGATAGGATCGTGCTTGGGCTGTCACTGCCAGCTGGTGACGCGCTTCTGTGCGACTCTCGCGCGTTTTTCAAGGTGGACGTCCCGGCTTGTGCTCTCTTTGACAAAACTGTCTTGTTGCTTGTCTGCATCCAAGCGGGCCGTTTGCATTCGATGCAAAAACCTGCTGACGACGTCTCCTTTGACAGAGAAATGGAGCGGTTTTGACTGGCAGCGAGTGCCCATTCCTTGACTTCCTCGATAGCTGCGTTAATCGTGGCGAGCAAGCAAACGCGATACAATTTCTCCAGTCACCGCTGGGATTAACGAGATCGACTCGAAGATTTGGTGTCAGCGATAGTTTGATACAGCGTTTGCAGTGGGTTTGTGCTTTCCAGCGTCGGCATTCTTGCAGCAGACTTCCACACCACAGATGCTCTTCAGGGCTCAGATACCGTAATTGGAGAAATGAAATTGAGCATGCATGTATTATTAGGTGAAAGCTTAGAACCAAAAGCAGAACTGCGCAACGATCTACCTTCCGCTGCGCGATATTCGCACTGAAGTCTGTCAATGACACTTCACAACGGCGTACACACCCGTATTTCGCTGCTTCATTGCGGCCCTCGGTTTGCCGATGCATCTTGTCACACCAGCAACATCTGACTCAAGCCCGGACGGGGGAACCTCATTGATCTGCAGAGCGATGCATGCAACACAACAACTACGGGTAATTCGTTTATCAGCATAGCTCACCACTATCAACATCAGTTCCTCCAAGTCCTCTTAGCAATGGCCCGTTGCCAATGGCTGTACAATCGAGCGGAAATCTGCATCATCCTCGCGCCGAAGCCGTAATTTGTCGAATGCGCGTGTGTGTCCCAATCTCAAGGCATGAACGACGTCATGGAGCTGCTGCACAACAGGTACAGTACAGCTATCCACGCTTGTGCTTGTCCATCGAGGCCTTCCAATCTGTGCACGCAGCACTTGCATCAACTGGTCGCCATATTCAGTACTTCGAAGTAGATCGGAGCGTGATTGCAGTGCTTGGTTTGACTCAGACACGCTTGCGGCGCACGAGCACGATGCTTCTTCGTTGTTTGCGGCAAGAAGAGCATTGCGTTGCAGTCCGCAACTCCATGCATTGCAGCTGCTACCGATCGGGGTGGCAGGTCGCCAGGCTTGCTGGAACCCATGTCAGTGGCATTGGCACTACGTGCCACTCAACGACGGCGGTCGTTACGACCTGCCACGTACGTTGAAGACTCATGTCAATGAACAGAGCCGCTGCAAAACGCCAAAGATTCGGCTACAGGCGCGTTTTTCTGCAAAGCGCTCTCCAAGCAGAATCAGCGGCGGCCTTTCAACCAATAGGAAGCTGTTTTGGGCGATCTTTTCAGTTTTTACGGAGATCATTACTTATTACACAACCATCCTATTGGTCCATTCGCGATCCTAAGTTTTTACGCCACGTCACGGTGTCACATACGAAGCCTCCAGCGCTGTTCAACCTGCCCCCGACGGCGGGAAGTCATGAGCAATCCACACGAACGCGCTTCATCGACAAGAAGAGACCAAGCCCATTGAGGACACCAAAGAGCTCATTCTGCATTTTGCAAGACACTACAACAAACCCCACCCAACTACTAACTATGCCTGAGCAAGTCGCCATCGGTATCAACGGCTTCGGCCGCATCGGCCGTCTCGTGTGCCGTGCCGCCATCGAGAACCCCAAGACGAAGGTGGTGGCCATCAACGACCCGTTCATGGACCTGGAGTACATGGCGTACCTGTTCAAGTACGACTCGACCCACGGCAAGTTCGACGGCTCTGTGGAGACGAAGGACGGCAACCTGGTGGTGAACGGCGAGGTGGTGCACGTGTTCGCGGCGCGCAACCCGGCTGAGATCCCGTGGGGCCAGGCCGGCGCCACGTACGTGTGCGAGTCTACGGGCGTGTTCACGACGACGGAGAAGGCCAAGGCCCACATTGAGGGCGGCTGCAAGAAGGTGGTGATCTCTGCGCCGCCTAAGGATTCCACGCCGATGTACGTGATGGGCGTGAACCACAAGGAGTACGACGGCTCTGCGCCGGTGGTGTCGAACGCGTCGTGCACGACGAACTGCCTTGCGCCGTTGGCGAAGGTGATCAACGACGAGTTCGGCATCGTGGAGGGTCTGATGACGACGGTGCACGCGACGACGGCTACGCAGCTGCCTGTGGACGGCCCGGCGAAGGGCGGCAAGGACTGGCGTGGTGGCCGTGGCTGCGGCCAGAACATCATCCCGTCGTCTACGGGCGCCGCGAAGGCCGTGGGCAAGGTGCTGCCTGTGCTGAACGGCAAGCTGACGGGCATGGCGTTCCGTGTGCCTACGCCGGACGTGTCTGTGGTGGACCTGACGTGCCGCCTGGAGAAGGCTGCGTCGATGGAGGCTATCAAGGCCGCCGTGAAGGCCGCTTCGGAGGGCGAGCTGGCTGGCATCCTCGGCTACACGGAGGACCAGGTGGTGTCGAACGACTTCCTGCATGACAAGCACTCGAGCACGTTCGACGCGGACGCGTGCATTGCGCTGAACGACCACTTCGTGAAGCTTGTGTCGTGGTACGACAACGAGTGGGGCTACTCGAACCGTCTGGTGGACCTCGTGCTGCACATGGCCACGGTCGACAACTAAGTGTAGAATGTTTTTTCCGATATTTTTTCGGTTCTCGGGACTTGGTTTCTTTGATAAATAGTTGATTAATGAATCGATAGTTTTTCGGGATTGTATGTACTCGGTGGTTTCGCCGTTGTGGGTTGGCGTGTTTGCGATATCCAGAACGTTAAAAAGGTGAAGTGTTATGTTTGGTGGATAGCTATGCATGTACACTGTGTTGGCGGGAGTTCTTAGTGCTGTTGGTTTTTGGCGAATTGTTATTGTAGTACTGTTCATGTACTCTTGCTTCAGGTTCTGGTTCCTGGTGGTTGCTGTGTGACCTGTAGTAGTTGCTTCTGTGTTGTTAATGTCAGATTAAACCTCCGTATTCACTGGAGAAAGCGGAAGGTCACCAGAACATACGCTAAGTAGCAGCAATACATGTATTATAGCACTGCAAACTGCAAAACAGTTTGACTTTCGGTCCAAGCACCAACCAGGCGTTTATACGCGTGACTCTGATTGGTTCAGACTTCTTACGTGTTCCAATAATGATGTTTCTTCCCTCTAAACACCCTCGTCAGTTTGAATGGAGGCTGCCTCCAACAAACAGCGTGGTCACCAACGGCATGAATTCCTTGCATCTCAAAATGGGAGCAACTCTAACAACAAACAAGCGGAACAAAGCGGAAGTTAGGGTTGCAAGCTCCCACTGCTACTTTTTACGAAACCACGCGTTTATGCATCCGAGGAAGGTTTTTTTACGTCAACGAGGTTTTATCAGCTTCAACATCATCAAAGGATCCTTCCAAAAGCCGCACACAATCCAATTCGCCCGCTTTCAAGCAGAACTCCCAGACCAACACTCTGTCGCTCAACCATGCCTGAGGTCAACATCGGTATTAACGGCTTCGGTCGCATCGGTCGTCTCGTGTGCCGTGCCGCCATCGAGAACCCCAAGACGAAGGTGGTGGCCATCAACGACCCGTTCATGGACCTGGAGTACATGGCGTACCTGTTCAAGTACGACTCGACCCACGGCAAGTTCGACGGCTCTGTGGAGACGAAGGACGGCAACCTGGTGGTGAACGGACAAGTGATCCATGTGTTCTCTGCGCGTAACCCGGCTGAGATCCCGTGGGGCAAGGCTGGTGCCACGTACGTATGCGAATCTACAGGCGTGTTCACGACGACCGAAAATGCTAAGGCGCACATCGATGGAGGCTGCAAGAAGGTGGTGATCTCTGCGCCGCCTAAGGATTCCACGCCGATGTACGTGATGGGCGTGAACCACAAGGAGTACGACGGCTCTGCGCCGGTGGTGTCGAACGCGTCGTGCACGACGAACTGCCTTGCGCCGTTGGCGAAGGTGATCAACGACGAGTTCGGCATCGTGGAGGGTCTGATGACGACGGTGCACGCGACGACGGCTACGCAGCTGCCTGTGGACGGCCCGGCGAAGGGCGGCAAGGACTGGCGTGGTGGCCGTGGCTGCGGCCAGAACATCATCCCGTCGTCTACGGGCGCCGCGAAGGCCGTGGGCAAGGTGCTGCCTGTGCTGAACGGCAAGCTGACGGGCATGGCGTTCCGTGTGCCTACGCCGGACGTGTCTGTGGTGGACCTGACGTGCCGCCTGGAGAAGGCTGCGTCGATGGAGGCTATCAAGGCCGCCGTGAAGGCCGCTTCGGAGGGCGAGCTGGCTGGCATCCTCGGCTACACGGAGGACCAGGTGGTGTCGAACGACTTCCTGCATGACAAGCACTCGAGCACGTTCGACGCGGACGCGTGCATTGCGCTGAACGACCACTTCGTGAAGCTTGTGTCGTGGTACGACAACGAGTGGGGCTACTCGAACCGTCTGGTGGACCTCGTGCTGCACATGGCCACGGTCGACAACTAAGTGTAGAATGTTTTTTCCGATATTTTTTCGGTTCTCGGGACTTGGTTTCTTTGATAAATAGTTGATTAATGAATCGATAGTTTTTCGGGATTGTATGTACTCGGTGGTTTCGCCGTTGTGGGTTGGCGTGTTTGCGATATCCAGAACGTTAAAAAGGTGAAGTGTTATGTTTGGTGGATAGCTATGCATGTACACTGTGTTGGCGGGAGTTCTTAGTGCTGTTGGTTTTTGGCGAATTGTTATTGTAGTACTGTTCATGTACTCTTGCTTCAGGTTCTGGTTCCTGGTGGTTGCTGTGTGACCTGTAGTAGTTGCTTCTGTGTTGTTAATGTCAGATTAAACCTCCGTATTCACTGGAGAAAGCGGAAGGTCACCAGAACATACGCTAAGTAGCAGCAATACATGTATTATAGCACTGCAAACTGCAAAACAGTTTGACTTTCGGTCCAAGCACCAACCAGGCGTTTATACGCGTGACTCTGATTGGTTCAGACTTCTTACGTGTTCCAATAATGATGTTTCTTCCCTCTAAACACCCTCGTCAGTTTGAATGGAGGCTGCCTCCAACAAACAGCGTGGTCACCAACGGCATGAATTCCTTGCATCTCAAAATGGGAGCAACTCTAACAACAAACAAGCGGAACAAAGCGGAAGTTAGGGTTGCAAGCTCCCACTGCTACTTTTTACGAAACCACGCGTTTATGCATCCGAGGAAGGTTTTTTTACGTCAACGAGGTTTTATCAGCTTCAACATCATCAAAGGATCCTTCCAAAAGCCGCACACAATCCAATTCGCCCGCTTTCAAGCAGAACTCCCAGACCAACACTCTGTCGCTCAACCATGCCTGAGGTCAACATCGGTATTAACGGCTTCGGTCGCATCGGTCGTCTCGTGTGCCGTGCCGCCATCGAGAACCCCAAGACGAAGGTGGTGGCCATCAACGACCCGTTCATGGACCTGGAGTACATGGCGTACCTGTTCAAGTACGACTCGACCCACGGCAAGTTCGACGGCTCTGTGGAGACGAAGGACGGCAACCTGGTGGTGAACGGACAAGTGATCCATGTGTTCTCTGCGCGTAACCCGGCTGAGATCCCGTGGGGCAAGGCTGGTGCCACGTACGTATGCGAATCTACAGGCGTGTTCACGACGACCGAAAATGCTAAGGCGCACATCGATGGAGGCTGCAAGAAGGTGGTGATCTCTGCGCCGCCTAAGGATTCCACGCCGATGTACGTGATGGGCGTGAACCACAAGGAGTACGACGGCTCTGCGCCGGTGGTGTCGAACGCGTCGTGCACGACGAACTGCCTTGCGCCGTTGGCGAAGGTGATCAACGACGAGTTCGGCATCGTGGAGGGTCTGATGACGACGGTGCACGCGACGACGGCTACGCAGCTGCCTGTGGACGGCCCGGCGAAGGGCGGCAAGGACTGGCGTGGTGGCCGTGGCTGCGGCCAGAACATCATCCCGTCGTCTACGGGCGCCGCGAAGGCCGTGGGCAAGGTGCTGCCTGTGCTGAACGGCAAGCTGACGGGCATGGCGTTCCGTGTGCCTACGCCGGACGTGTCTGTGGTGGACCTGACGTGCCGCCTGGAGAAGGCTGCGTCGATGGAGGCTATCAAGGCCGCCGTGAAGGCCGCTTCGGAGGGCGAGCTGGCTGGCATCCTCGGCTACACGGAGGACCAGGTGGTGTCGAACGACTTCCTGCATGACAAGCACTCGAGCACGTTCGACGCGGACGCGTGCATTGCGCTGAACGACCACTTCGTGAAGCTTGTGTCGTGGTACGACAACGAGTGGGGCTACTCGAACCGTCTGGTGGACCTCGTGCTGCACATGGCCACGGTCGACAACTAAGTGTAGAATGTTTTTTCCGATATTTTTTCGGTTCTCGGGACTTGGTTTCTTTGATAAATAGTTGATTAATGAATCGATAGTTTTTCGGGATTGTATGTACTCGGTGGTTTCGCCGTTGTGGGTTGGCGTGTTTGCGATATCCAGAACGTTAAAAAGGTGAAGTGTTATGTTTGGTGGATAGCTATGCATGTACACTGTGTTGGCGGGAGTTCTTAGTGCTGTTGGTTTTTGGCGAATTGTTATTGTAGTACTGTTCATGTACTCTTGCTTCAGGTTCTGGTTCCTGGTGGTTGCTGTGTGACCTGTAGTAGTTGCTTCTGTGTTGTTAATGTCAGATTAAACCTCCGTATTCACTGGAGAAAGCGGAAGGTCACCAGAACATACGCTAAGTAGCAGCAATACATGTATTATAGCACTGCAAACTGCAAAACAGTTTGACTTTCGGTCCAAGCACCAACCAGGCGTTTATACGCGTGACTCTGATTGGTTCAGACTTCTTACGTGTTCCAATAATGATGTTTCTTCCCTCTAAACACCCTCGTCAGTTTGAATGGAGGCTGCCTCCAACAAACAGCGTGGTCACCAACGGCATGAATTCCTTGCATCTCAAAATGGGAGCAACTCTAACAACAAACAAGCGGAACAAAGCGGAAGTTAGGGTTGCAAGCTCCCACTGCTACTTTTTACGAAACCACGCGTTTATGCATCCGAGGAAGGTTTTTTTACGTCAACGAGGTTTTATCAGCTTCAACATCATCAAAGGATCCTTCCAAAAAGCCGCACACAATCCAATTCGCCCGCTTTCAAGCAGAACTCCCAGACCAACACTCTGTCGCTCAACCATGCCTGAGGTCAACATCGGTATTAACGGCTTCGGTCGCATCGGTCGTCTCGTGTGCCGTGCCGCCATCGAGAACCCCAAGACGAAGGTGGTGGCCATCAACGACCCGTTCATGGACCTGGAGTACATGGCGTACCTGTTCAAGTACGACTCGACCCACGGCAAGTTCGACGGCTCTGTGGAGACGAAGGACGGCAACCTGGTGGTGAACGGACAAGTGATCCATGTGTTCTCTGCGCGTAACCCGGCTGAGATCCCGTGGGGCAAGGCTGGTGCCACGTACGTATGCGAATCTACAGGCGTGTTCACGACGACCGAAAATGCTAAGGCGCACATCGATGGAGGCTGCAAGAAGGTGGTGATCTCTGCGCCGCCTAAGGATTCCACGCCGATGTACGTGATGGGCGTGAACCACAAGGAGTACGACGGCTCTGCGCCGGTGGTGTCGAACGCGTCGTGCACGACGAACTGCCTTGCGCCGTTGGCGAAGGTGATCAACGACGAGTTCGGCATCGTGGAGGGTCTGATGACGACGGTGCACGCGACGACGGCTACGCAGCTGCCTGTGGACGGCCCGGCGAAGGGCGGCAAGGACTGGCGTGGTGGCCGTGGCTGCGGCCAGAACATCATCCCGTCGTCTACGGGCGCCGCGAAGGCCGTGGGCAAGGTGCTGCCTGTGCTGAACGGCAAGCTGACGGGCATGGCGTTCCGTGTGCCTACGCCGGACGTGTCTGTGGTGGACCTGACGTGCCGCCTGGAGAAGGCTGCGTCGATGGAGGCTATCAAGGCCGCCGTGAAGGCCGCTTCGGAGGGCGAGCTGGCTGGCATCCTCGGCTACACGGAGGACCAGGTGGTGTCGAACGACTTCCTGCATGACAAGCACTCGAGCACGTTCGACGCGGACGCGTGCATTGCGCTGAACGATCACTTCGTGAAGCTTGTGTCGTGGTACGACAACGAGTGGGGCTACTCGAACCGTCTGGTGGACCTCGTGCTGCACATGGCCACGGTCGACAAGTAATTGTCGTTTTTTTTCATGAGGCTGTGCCTAAGCGATATCCTGCTGAGAGCTGCATCTTGGGTTGTTCTTCGGCTTGTGATGCTGCAAGCGAGTTGGTGCAGTATGAAATTGTTTGCGGGACGTATTTCCCCGCGTAGCGTCTGAAGAAGAGATGACTGCAGCTACTTGTCAGATCTCTTGTAGACGGGAGCTTAATAAAAGAAGTGTCAACACTTTCTGTAGATTCCATGCGGTTGACTGGTCGTGCGACGAAAATCACACTCTGTGCCACGGGGGGGGGGGGGGGGGGGTTGTCTGTTGGGACGGAGCCCGTCCGAGGATAATGCGGTAAAAGCGTTGGATAGTTTGTCCAAGAGAAGTCAAGTCGTTCGTGAGAGGCCCAGTGGAGACCATCATGAACGTTGTGTCTGCTTCTTAGAGATGGGACGGAGCCAAAAAGATCTTGCCAGGCATGCTGTGTGTTTACATGTAACCCTTTCAAAGATCTCAGCGCGAAGAAGATCAGACTCTGATCTTCCTCTGATCTTCTTCGCGCTTTGATCACCAGTGTAGACCTCGTCCCTGGCCCACCGTCGCAGAGGAGCAAGTACATGTACAACCAGCTTCGCAACTTGCTTGTCAAAAAAGTGTACCCATTTGTTTTGGCGCCAATTGCCGAATTTCACTTTTTTCGTGGCGGGAATTTACATTTTTTACAAAGCGATCTTCAGATAAGAAACATTCACTCTCGTTTCCTTGCAATGAAGCGCAAGGCTGTGTCTCCGCGCTCTTCTTCCCGTCGCCGTCGCGTCGAATCTCCCGCTCCTGCGCCTCTCCACGACGACGACGAAGCCGCAGACGTTCCAGCGCCAGTCGTAGACGTCCCACGAGGCCCTGGACGTGCCGTAGTCACCAGAGAACGCGCGCTTTACTTCGCCACTGGAGAACGAGCTCCTGCCCCTGCAGAAGAGCAGGAGTCGTGGCCTGGCTACTTTGCGACGGCCCGAGAGCTCAGCGACAACCGCCAAGCGGCCCAGGCAGCGCGTAAGCAGCGCCAGCAGCCGAAAGAAGACGAAGAAGAAACTCTCAAGGTTCAATGGACGCCTAAAAGGCCTGCGCGCTCGTCGGTTTTGACAGCTGACAACGTGGTACAGCGACTGAGGGATCTAGCGCTGCAGACGCTAGCTGAACATGTGGAGCAGTTGCCTACGCTCGAGTATATTGACTCGACTGCGCGTCATCAAGTGGCTAGAGCTGTGGTTAAGCTTCGACGGCTTAAACCGGAGGTTCTGCCGCTGTTTATTTTCCCTGGGGTAACGGAAATTGACATCCCAGACTGCTCCAATATCGACGAGGAGACGTTGCTCCGGGCTTTAAAGGAATGTGCGGCCTATGGACTGGACCTGACGGTGTTGAGACTAGGACTTTGTGGACGCTGCGTCTCGGATAGTGTCATTGAGGAGCTTGGAGACTCGTTGAAAGCTGTGGAACAGCTGCAAGTACAAGGCTGTTATCGACTCTCGGATGCTGGATGTGAAGCTCTTGTGCGACGCTGTGCTCCATCTCTGGATTCATTCGAGATCTCGTGCAACCAGCGGATCACAAAGAAATCTATTGATTACTTCTGCGAATTGCAGAATTTGCATTCCCTGACACTGTCCGAGTGCCCGCAGATCGACGATCTCAGCTTGGAGTCGCTGAAATCGATGAAAAATGTGCGTAAATTGCAGTTGAACCAAATGGAGCGGCTCACGGATGATTTCATCGTCTCGCTGGCACATAGTTTGCCGGATCTGGAAGAATTCTCGATCGCGCGATGCTCGCAACTGACTAACACTGCCGTGAAAGGGATATTGGATGCTTGCCGCAGCTTGAAGGTGTTGGATGTGTCGGATCTGCACTTGATCACTGATGAAAGCTTTGAGCTCGTTCGAGAGCACGGGCACCCGCTCCGCCGTGTCTCGATGCGCTGCTGCTTGGGGTTGACTGATGTCGCACTTGAACACCTTGCCTTTGGGGCAAAGTCGTATCTCGAAACGCTCGAAATGTCCAGTGTTTCGGTAAGTTCGCGCACAAACCTTTACGTTTGATGTCATTCTGAGTGTGGTTTTCTGTGTGAATTCTAGCAAGCTACAGATGCAGCTGTGATGGCTCTGCTCGAGCAGTGTGCGACTAGTCTGAAAAGGCTCGATATTTCGTTCAACCGGAACATCACGGAGGATGCGCTAGGTGTTTTGGCCGACGGCACGGAAAATCTACGTTCACTGGTGCTTTGGGGGTGCACTCAGGTTTGTGTACCACTTGACCAGGTCTTGTGGCTACTTAAGATCTTACATTTTTGTTGTAGGTCACTGCTCGCTTCCTCACGTGTCATTCAAAAGACGACCTGATCGTGTCTGGCCATCCTCTTTTGACAGGGCTATCGATTCGTTATTAAACATTCCAACATGTATACTGAGTTATCATTACTGACACTTTACAATCTTGCCACACTCAACCAGGGATGCGGCACCGCAATATATTTGCCACGGTTTGATGAAACAGAATTGGTGGTGGCTGGCAAAAAGATCTGACGAGACGGCACTCGGAGCCTTTCCCAGATTTCGATGCCGCAATCGCGCAACAACATTGGGACAGTTAACGGTCGTGCTTGCTGTTGAGTAGTCTTTCACTCGTAGTGGGCTTTTCTATTTTGCGGCATGATAAGCATGGTCTCAGATTCAGTGCTTGTCATTGGGCCCCCACCGTTGAGTGGTGAGCTCCTCGAGATTTCTGCACAAGAGAATTTGCTCTCAAGATGATGGAGCTTCGCAAACCCCCGAACCAGCGCAAGAAAGGCTCGCAAAAGTGAGTGATGGCCTGTGAGCTGAACAAAAGTGTCCATCAGTTAACTTATCCTGTCCTGCAGGTCGAATGGCACCAGCGAAGGACCGAGATGGACTCCAGATGAGGTACTGTGAAATTGTTGCCAATTGAGATTTCTTCTGACCATGTCTTTCTTTCGCACCGAAGGATTCCTTGCTTCGAGAAGGGATTTGCAAGTTCGGGGGCAGGAAGTGGAAACTCATTTCCGAGCACATTGAGGATCGGTCTCCTGACGAGTGCAGCAAGCGTTGGAACAAGCTTCAGGGTATTGACAATGTAGCCAAGCGGCCATGGACACAGAGAGAAGACTTGCACATGCTGGAGCTGGTGGACAAGTACGGAGCGACCAAGTGGGCAGTGATTGCTTCGCACTTGAAAAATCGAAATGGCAAGCAGTGCCGGGAACGGTGAGTTAGCTGTGTGCAACGCATTCGTGGTAGAACACATTGGTCTAACGGTGGTGAATAGATGGCATAACCAGTTGAACCCGTCGATCAAGAAAACGCCGTGGACGAAGGAAGAAGACGCTATCATTATCGCAATGCAGGCGCAAGTTGGGAATAGCTGGGCCAAGATCACTGCCCAGTTGCCTGGTAGAACTGATAATGCCGTGAAGAACCATTGGAACTCATCGCTGAAAATGGTAGCGAAGCGTGCTCGTGTGAATGGTGAAAGTGGAGATGATGGAAGTGGGGATGATGGACGTCCAGCAAAGCGAGGCAGGTCGAAGAAGTCCCGCAAGGTGAAGGCAACCTCTAAAATGAAGCGAAAGGGACGCTCCGTGTCATCAAGTGTCAAATTTCAAACCCGTGAGGAAGATGCCATGGTTGAAACTCTTGCTCATACCGGTGAAGACCTTGTTCCGGTCGCAACTTCTGGTTGCGTGGATGAAGATACAGGCATTATTGATGCTTACGCCAGTCCCATCGAGATTCCACTTGCTGAATCTGGAGCAACCTCATCAGTAAAGTGTATCATTCCATCGGGCGTTCTCGAAGAAGACCGGGGGTGCCTCTCTCCAGACTCCGTGTCGAGCGTGAATAATCCCGACTTGTATACGTACGCACAATCGTATCAGGATGGTGTGTGTCGAGCTCAAGCCGTGCTCGATAGCATTTTGGATCCAATGGGTATGGGAAGCATGCGACCGCCTGACACTGCGCTGGTGGCCTTCAACCACGCCATCCAGTTCCAGCAATGCACAGAATCCCGCGACGACTTGTACTGCTCGACTAGCTATGAGCTGCCGTCTCTAGTCGACCTCACTTCGCCAGCGCAACCTCCGTTTGGACTAGACGAGCTGCTGTACGACTCGCTGCACGATGTATATGATAGTGGTGCACTACAAGTGACTACCACTAGCTTGGAAGCGTCTAGCCTGGTGCTGAGTGCGCCGTTGGGTGAAGTTGCTCGAGTGTACCAGCGATCGACACTCATCACGGAGTGGGGCACCTGCGTCACGTACTCGTCTCCGTCTACGACTGACCACATGTTCGTGCCTAGCTCCGCGCCATACCTGTCGCCGATTAATCAGGCCGACGATCTGCTCCAGCCCAAGGAAGAACTCACGTTTGGAACAATGAGATCCGAGATCCAGTCTCAGGAGTACGAATTCGCGCAGACAGCGCAGAACTGTTCTGGATGGCCGTCTCTAGTCGACCTGGCACTGTAAGCTGGTCGTCATATCTTACGATGTGTGTAGGAGTATCGTGAAATTGCTAAAGTGACGTTGGCTTGTGTGCTTGTAGTTGAAGTCATTCAAAGTTATTGCTTTGCAGGATACTAGCTTTACTGAGCACAGAGCTACGGTTATTTACACTTTGAAACGACGCAACAGGACCATTGCGGCTTCATGACGGCGTCAGGAGACGCCCCCAGCTCTGGCACGAGTCGAAGCGAAGTTCACAGCAGCTCGGACAAGGCTGCAGAGGCCTCATCGTCAATAGTTGACCACTCTGGAACCGACCACGCTGGACATGACGAATACGGCGACGAGGTAGGCGACGAGGATGACCCGAAAGAGAAGATCTGCATACGACCCGAGCCTTTAACGCAGCAGCATGCAGGTCCTCTGGATGTTGAAGCCGGCTTGCAGCTCATCGAACTCTGTCGTGAAGGGAATTGCAGTGCTGTCACTCAACGCGTTCGATCAGGTGCTCCGGCGGGTTTTATCACAAAAAGTGGATGGACGCCGGTGGCGGCGGCAGCTTATAGCGGCTCCAATGACGTTCTCCTGTATCTGCTCGAAATTGGTGCCGATGGCATGTACGAAGCCTCAGCACCGACTCGGAAGTATCAATTGTCGAATGGACGTACGAAAGAGGCGAACGGTAACACGCCGTTGCACTGGGCGTGCTACAAGGGCCATGCAGACACAGTAGCAATTTTGCTAGCGGCAGGGTACAGCTCTGAAGCTGCGGATACAACAGGCAACCGATGCCTTCACTTGGCATGTTCTGGAGGACATCGCGAAGTCGTCGAACAGCTCCTTGCTCACTCAGCTGCAGTGGAGCCACGGAACAAGTACGGCAATCGACCCCTGGATTTGGCCACCGAGCCAAGTTGTCGCCGTTTATTGACGCGGTTCCAGACGCAAACTACGTGCGAGTGGTGCAAAGAGACTTTCAGCCGTCTGCGTCGTCCCAGCCTCTGTCAACACTGCCACAAAGTCTACTGTGACACGAAACCTTGCTCTTCCATATCCACAGCATCGATCCAGCCACAATCTCCAGCAGCAGAAGCCAACGGAAGTAATAACGAGCCTGATGTTTCCTCGACGATGGTCGCTCCAGCGCGTAGTATGCGGTACTGCCAAGAATGTGCTACCGAAATGGGGAAGACTGAACAAGACTTACGCAACGTTCTGGAAAGCAAGCTCGAACTCATTCATCGGACTCTGGCAGTGCTGGATCCGAGTATTGGCAATCGCCCAAGCACAACGTCCATCAACGCTTTGAACGAAGGAGAAGGTCTCGAGAGTTCTGGTGATGTTGGAGGCGAAGCAGGCAGCCAAACGCTTCTAAATGAAAGTGAAGCTGCATCAACGGAAGCTGTTGAGGCATCATCAAGGGCAGATCCATCAAATGAAGGCGCAGCGGTCGAGTCTCAGCAAAACGGCGGAAATTCTACCCCTGCGATACAGAATGGTTTTGAACCTTCGCCACCCAGTGAAGCTTCAACTCCGTTCATCAATGACGATGGTTTTGACGATGAAAGATCTTCCAGATCGGCACGGACTACAAAGCGCCGGACGCTGCCAAACACGGAGACCATTCTGAGTGCCCTCACACTCACTCAAACTGACGCTGAAGCGCTCTACACCGCGCTAGAAGCCGCACAACTCAAAGCTGCCGACGTTGAGCTACTTCGCTCTTCGCGACAGACCTACCGACAACTCGTAGCGCACGTCGCTCTACAAGAAGAAGTCAAAGCGCTTCTCGCTGTTCGTCCCATCGGTATTCGCTCGCTACTGGAACCTCTGAAGCGCGCCTTACAACATGCAACGCGAGAACTAGTTCACCCGGTCATGTTAACGGTGGCGCTCCAAATCATTCAAAGTGCTGAGGCAGAGTGTACACTTTTCGGTTGTCACGCACTCTGCGAGAAGATCGAGCGAGGTTCCCGTCGTCACGCCAAGGACATCGCTCGTCTTGAAGCTAGTCTCGTTGATGCCCAGCTACGCAGAGTCAATGACAAGCTGCTGACTGCTGCTGGAGCTCTACGCGATCGCTTGAACGCTGAAGTTCGTCTGGAAGCGTGTTTAGTGCCTTTCAAAGCCCCAACTCCAGTCGAAGGAGGTCCAATAACTCACCCAGCGGCTGGCAGTGGCGGGTACGTCTTCAGCGATGGTACTGTACTTGACACTTTACTGCAAGCTCTCGAATACCGCTCGCAACTCGTTTCCACTGCCGTCGACGTTGGCACGACTGTGGAAGGAGTGTCTTCTGTTCTGCTTGAAGAAGCCAATTCTCTATTGAAACAGGTCAAGAAGGAGGTTCGTGACGAGACCAAAGCGGAGGAAGAGCGTCGTAAAGCTGAGGAGGAAGCTGCACTCAAAGCTGCGAAGAAAGGCAAGAAGAAAAAGGCTTAAGAAAATAAAAAAAAAGAATACAATGGCAACAACAACAATTTCAATTGTCATTTGAGATGTCGGTTCTCCGTCGAGGATAAAAACTCTGGAAGCCTCGGTTCAACAGGTCCCAACTGCCCACTTCAGCTCCGAAGTGTGTATTAACTGCGAAATAACTGCGAAGTTGGAAGCCGAGGAACCCGCTGGCCAGTCCTTTCAGCATTTCCGCCTCAAACTTAGACAATGGAGCCGGCGTTCGAGGCGATACGCGGCCACAGGTCAGCGCACTCCTTGCCCACAGGGCCAGTGATGGCCGAACCCTTCATCTCACCCTTGGGGTTGACGATGACACCGGCGTTGTCCTCGAAGTAGAGGAACACGCCGTCTTTGCGGCGCCAGGCCTTGCGCTGACGGATGACCACAGCGGGCATGACCTTCTTACGGAGGTCCGGCTTACCCTTCTTGACGGTGGCCAGCACCATGTCGCCCACACCGGCGGCGGGCAGACGGTTCAGACGGCCCTTGATTCCGCACACCGCGATGATGTACAGGTTCTTGGCGCCCGAGTTGTCGGCGCAGTTCATCACAGCGCCCACAGGGAGACCCAGGGTCATACGAAACTTGTTGCCAGAGGCACCGCCACGTCCTGCGATTGGTCAAGCCATAGAGAGTAAGAGGTCTGCTGCTGTGTGCATATTTACTGGGCAATAGGGGGAAACGTACCACGCTTAGTTGCCATTGTTGCTGCTTCCTTTAGAGAATTACGACTGAAGAGCGGGGAGCTACGTCGGCTATGATAGTAAGGCAGTGGTGGCCAACCAACCAGACTAGCCGGGTTTGGGTATTCTGTACCCGTAAGGTTAGACCCGCCTGGTTTTGCTCAGTACAGGTGCTGTTTAAGACAAATGGGTCTGGGCCGGGTCGGAAGACTTGTAAATACCCGGATCTAGCCCGTTTTAAAGTTACAATATTTTTTGATACCGTACTTTTGCTAGGAGGAAGGCAATAATGGCGGACTACTGGGTGTCTCGGGAGCGGCACTACTGTAAGTTCTGCAATGTGTGGATGCAGAGCGACAAGCTGGTGCGTCTGCAATGCTAGAATTTACGCTGTGAACGCTGGTTTTCTCCTCTAACTATTGTATATTATTGCAGAGCATCAAACATCACGAGCAAGGTCGTAAGCACAAGGATAAAGTCGAGGAGACGCTGAAGCTCAAGCGCCAGGCCAAGTCGGACGCCAGTAACGCGCAGAAGGAGCTGCACGACCAGCTGAAGGAGATTGAGGAGGCCGCGCAGGCCAAATATGAGCTAGATATGGCCAACAGACGTACACCGCCCCCACCTCCAAGACGACCAGGTCAAGCGCCACCTCCACCGCCTCGAAGACCAGGACGAAGCAGTGGAAACGCAGTTACTGCTGCTGCAGTTGCTGCCGCCTCTTCGCCAAATCCATTAAGTGGGGGACATTATCGCAATCGTATTCAACAAGAAGTGGAAATTGAGGAAGAAGACGACGAGGACAGTAACGGAGTGTATGCTGTACGAGGTGTTGTCTATCTGGAAGGCAAGAAACACGGCACACAATTGGAGACAGGAAGCGCGTGCCAGATATGGGTCGAGGAGGCCGAGCAGTGGATCGACGCTCTGGTGGAACAGGCTACCGTCCACACGGTTCCGAACACGGAGTTGAGTTTTCGACGCTTCTCAGTCATGTACATGTTACCACCGTCGGAGGAAGCTGAGCGAAACGGGGAGAAAGCTAAGCCTATGACGGAGCGTGAGATACTGGCGGATCGCCTGCGGATCCCGTTGCCGCCCAACGTAACGCTGGAAGCCGCAGAGAAAATGGTGGAGCAGTGGCGTAACGGAGGAGATGCAGCACAAGGAAAGGCTATTCCACCTGTCCCGATTGATGAGACCACTGGCATGGGCGAGTGGAGTACAGTTGAAGTGCGGCAGATTGACGAAAGCCCGGAGGCTGTGGCCAAGCGAGCGGCGGAAGCGGAAGCTGAAGCAGAACATCTCGCGGAAGAGCAGAAGCGACTCGATGCGTTGGAAGACTTTTCAGGTCAAGGAGATAATGCGCTGGGTGCGTTTAACCCGTGGGGTGGCAGCTACAAGGGCGTGAACCTCGATGATGCTTCAGCTGTTTCTGCTGATGGTTCCTCTGCTTCTGCACCTAAGCGTGAAGAAGAGATTAACATCTCTATGAACGGAAACGTCAGCTTCAAGAAGCGAGGCCAGAAGAAGCAGAAACGTAGGAGGATACACACCGACGATGAATAATTTCAAGCAGACTGCAACGCTGATCGAAGAAACGCAGCCCCAATACTATTCTGCTTGTGGGTTGTATTTTGCTTGTAAAAGGAGAGTTGGTTCCTGCTTCGCTAAAAATCCACGAGACAGCCGATGTGCATGACCATACCATGCACACAGACGCGAGCTCTCCCTCTCACTAGGAAGAAGGAAATGCACGTGAGACGACCGACACACTCTACAGGCGGCCGCCCGCGGCCTTTATCTTCTCGGCGTCCAGGTAGGCCGTGCCGTACGGAAGGAACTCGTCGCTGTGGGTGCTGGCGATGTTCTTGTACTCGCTGGCCTGCTTGGTGATGTCGGCCACCTCGTCGTCCGAGAGATCGCGCACATACTTGGCCGGGTTGCCCGCCCAGAGCTGTCCGGCCGGGATACGACGTCCAGGAGGCACCACACTGCCAGCAGCAATGATGGTGTTGGATTCGACCAGAGCACCGTCCAGGATAATGGAGCCCATGCCAATGAGAGCGTTGTGCTCGATGGTGCACGAGTAAAGCGTGCAGCCGTGGCCGATGGTCACGTCGTTGCCAATGTTGGCTCCGGGGGCCAGGCCAGGGCTGGTGGAGCTGGCAGTGTGGATAACCGTGCGGTCCTGCACATTGGTGCGGTTGCCGATGCGCACCTGGTTCAAGTCACCGCGAATGACCACGTTGTAGAAGACCGAGGCGTCGTTGCAGATCTCCACGTCACCAATGACGGTGGCGTTGGGAGCCACCCACACGTCGTGCGCAATCTTCGGCCGCTTGTCGTACAGGGCCATCACCTGGCGGTGGCGCGAGACTGATAAATAAATAAATAAATAAAGTTTAGGATTTCTGAGAAGCTCATTTAACCAAGACAACAGTCTCAGAGACGACGTACACTTCTCCTTGAAGGAGTTGTCGTTGAGCACGCGCAGGCCGAGGCGGTCCAGCGCCTGGCCGGTCTCGCGGACGCAGCGGCCCAGCTCGAAGGTCACCTTGCGCATCATGATCGCTGCTGTACAGGAAGGAGGAAGCGGAAGCTGCGGAAGCGTGAGGCTAGGACGAACGAGCGGCTGCTGGGCGAGACCACCGTAATTATCCGGACAATACACAGTCGAAGTTTTGATGTCTTAAAGTATCCGGACGGTCAAATTTGGACCGGTTCAGAAATAGATATGTGGCACACATTATTTTAACCGAATCCTGTGATTGGCTGCTTTTATTGAAGTGCCTCGATGTAGTTCATCCTATAGAGAATAATTCAAGCTGCATTTTTAGCAAAAGTTTAAGAACTTTTACTGCTGTCTGTGTTGGCGAAGTTATGTTGATGCAGGATGCAAACCAATTCCTTCCCTCCCCTAAGATTCGTGTTTCGTTGGTGTTTTCCTCTCCTTCTCATCTTGTTCTGTCCCTCTCCGCTAGTGACGCCCTCCTGGATAGCGTTAAGCGGCATTGTCTTCGTGGCTGCAGAATAGCTCCACGAGTGTGCTTTCTTACAAAATCGTGCATTGAGATTCGTCGCTCTCCTCCAGTAGTCCGGAATCGCGCTCGATTTCCTTGATTAGATAAGTAAACACCTCGTCTGACACGACACGTCACATGATCAGTACAAAATGGCTACACAATGCCAATGATTGAACGTCGCCACGCACTAATGTTTTCGTTGTCCTTTGCCGAGCACTCCACGAAGGGGCATTCCCAACTGCTCGCCAACGCCTGACCATCATCTACTGTCACCTCTCTATAAAGCACACAATTGGCATCAGCACCAAAAATCAAGACCCCCTCTACCAAGCAGCAATTACCTAGCCTTCTCTAGATCAGACATGCTGCCCACCAACACGCGCGGTGGCTTAGAGCCCAACATGTTGACCAACTTCTCGTTAATAAGCTTGAGCTTCTCGAACGACGTGCGAGAGCCGATCGAGTACACCAGCACGTAGCCGTGCACGCCCACCGACGCCGCCTGCGAGAAGTTGGCGTACTCGTCCTGCATCCAAGAATGTGTCAGGTCAACCGCAAAAAATTTCTAAACCAAAAGCATGCGTACCATTCCGGCAGTGTCCACGATATCCGTGACGAAGTGGGCGTTGCGCACCCGAATGGTCTTGTGGAAGGTGTTCTCGATGGTGGGGTCGTAGTTCTCCACGAAACGATTCTCCACAAAGCACGTGGTGAGCGACGACTTGCCCACGCCCGGGTAGCCCAACACAGTCAGTTTTCGTTGCACTTCGACCGGCATCTTGTCTCTTGCTTGGCTGCCTGCGTTTCTTCTACTGCACTCAAGTGTCCCCGGTGAGCGACTCGACGGATGAGACACCGGACACCGGGAGCAAGGAATCGCCGGCTGCGGATTTGCCGCGAGATACGGAATTTGCGGTATATTACACCTATTCGTCGCGAATTAACCTAAAATTAGTCAGAGACGGCTGATTTTTTTGGCGGCGTCCGCTCTGCACCAGCACGCGCAAGTGCCGTCACCTCGTGGCTGCATCCATGCAAAGCAACATGTATACATGTATATATGCTCAGCAGGCTATGAACCTTGAAAACAGGTCTGTTGCTTGCTGGGCCTGCAGACACCAAGGTTCCAGGGTCCCATAGTCCACGTCATCTGATCGCACTATCTCGAGGGAGCATAGTGACTATACTCACTTCAAGCTTATCAGAGTGATAGTCTTCATCTCCCCTCACAAGGCGAAACCGCATCCAAGCGCGCACTCAGCAGACGACGATGGACGGAGACCGGGGCTTCTTCTCAGCCGCCGGCGCCACGCCCAACGCCAGCGGGGGACCCCCAGGAGGCCTCGGAGTGGGAGCCACCCGCGCCAGACCCGTGAGCGCTGGCACGCGGTTGCGCCAGAAGCCCGCGAATGCCGCAACGCACCAGGATTTCTTTGCATCGCTGGGTATCGACGGCGCGTCACGCGGCCGTACGGGAAGTAGTGCTAGCACTAGCAGCAACCGCAGCTACAACAGTATGACCATGAGGCCGGCGTCCGCTTCGGGCCCGGGATCAACCACATCTTCGTCATCCGGATGGAGACCGCCACCAATTGGCGGTTTGGGCCAGCGGGCGACGCCTCCGCCGATGCCCTCGGTTGGATCATTGAGCATTGCAGGCGTCAACAGGAGCATAACGACTACAACGAGCTCTACGACGAGTATTAGCACTGGATTGAGCGTGAGTGGGGCTTCAGTTGCTCCTCCTGTAGCTGATCCTAGTGTGAAGACTACGAAGACAACGACGACGATCACGACTGAAGCGAAGCCTACGCAGCTGTTCTCAATGGAAGATGCTGAAGATCTGTATAGTGATGATGGATGGAATTGCGACTCGCCCTCGACGGTGCTTTCGAATCCAACGGAAGAAGAGGCGACAACGACGGATCCAGCGCTGGAGGCTGCGGCGGCTGCAGCGTCTGAAGCTCCAGCCGACGAGTTTGCGTGGGGGGATGACGATGATGCATTTGCGTCGCCGGTTGCGACCACTGCGTTACCGGCGCAGCCGCCCCCATTTGAGATGCCGACTGTATCTGCTGCTACTAGTGCGTTTCAGATGGAGGCGACGACTACGATGCCTCAGCCACCTCAAGCTCCACCCGTTGCGAGTTCGTTCTCTGTGGGTTCGTCCACTGATGCATTTGAAACGAAGAGCTACAACGTTACGCAGGCGATGGCCCAGGAATCAAGACCCCCATTTGAGCATACTCAGGCTGGATCTACGTTACCCCCACCTGCAGCTGCATCGCCAAGTTTTCTCTCCACTGAGTCGACACAAAGCACGTTCGAGACGAAGAGCTTCACTGCACAGGAAGCTCCGATTCAGACAGCTCCTTCCGTGGAAGCCTCCGTTTCGAATGTGCCGCAAGACCAGGGCGAGCAATGGGATGAAGACTGGAACCAGCATCAAGAGTTCGTGGGCAATGGATCAGAGATAACTGAGACGACTGAGGTTACCGCCATCACCTCAACTTCTGTCTCGACGACAGTGCTGACTAGCATTCAGAATGATACGCCTGTAGCCCCACCTGTGGAGCTTGCTAGCCCTGGTGCTGCTGCCGGTGAGTTTTGGGGTGACGGTGATGAAAACGCGTTATTCGATCACGATGATCATGCAGATGAGGACTGGGATGAGACGATCAAGGACCAGACAGCGCTGGGTTCCACCGAAAAGAGCCACGACGCTGCTGCTTCTGCTTTCTCTGGTCATGATACATCCTTCTCAATTTCATCACAACCACCTCTCGCTACTCCTACTGTTCAGGCCCCAGCGAAGCAGGAGGAACCCTTGCCAGTGGATCAAAAGGATCACTATTTGGCACCAGGGGTTTCAGAAAACAAGACGTTCGGCCAAAAGGAAATGATTTCAGAGGTGCATGAATCTGTGGCAACCCTTCCTGTGGTACCACCGGGGGTGCAAGAACCGCCAGCACAGCTGGGATCTGCAGATAATTGCCTAGAGGTGAAACAAGCTACATTATTGGAAACTCAAACCTCACCATTTTCGAGTGCCATTGCTGAATCCTCAAGGCAAGACCACGACCTCAATGCCTTCCCTGAGGTTCCGCGCGCTGATCGTTTCCTGCACACGCCCACAGGTACCGGAGGGCCATTCGGGCGTGTACCATCGCCGCAAGGCAATTCCGATTCAGACTTTTATGACGAGTTCTCTGGTACTGTCGCGACAAGTGCTCACGACGTCCAGCAGGCAGCTCCAAGTCCAGTGGATTTTGGAGACAGTACGAAGGGGGAGAGCCAGGATTCGTACGCAGACTCGAGTGCAAGGTATACTGGTTCACTGCATTCAATTGAACACGACCAACTGCCTTCTGAAGACCAGACTACCACGAGAGATGGCGAGTCTCATCACAGCACTCGCCCAGGGCAAAGCGACGAGGAAGAGCGGGACTCTGTTGTGTCTTTCTCTGGTGAACACTCGTTTTATCCATCTACGGGGCGACCTTCTTCCCTGTACGGCGGATCTCAGTCCTCGTTTGCGAGCCACCGCATGTATCAGTCATCCGTAGCAAGCACGGATCATGAAGGCAGTTCAATAGCCTCTTTTGGGGTGTCTTCTGCAGGTGCTACGTTTGGTGGTTCGGAGCGGGTCAGCGAAGGTGGTGCCTTTTCGGATGGCACGGTGTCAGAAACACCGAGCATGGTGGATTCATCCAATGCTAGTACAGCATTCGGTACAGATTTTCCGTCTGTGAGTGAGGGTCAATTTTCGGCGCCTGGTACAACAATCGGTGGTTCGGATAATGCAAGTGACGGAGGCTTCTCGGATGGCAATGCGTCGGAAACTACAAGCATGTGCGAGTCTGTGAACACGAATGTGCGATTTGTATCGGAATTTAACAGCTCGAGTGGACATTACGTGACGGAAACAGTTGAGCGTCGCGACGAGCAGGCACTTTTTGCATCATCTCCCCCAGAGTCCAACACGGCCGCAGAATTTGGAGATTCCGCATTGCCTGCTGCATCGTCGGTACCTGGAGGCGATGAACCCTCTGCCGATGCGAACCCTTTCGCGAGTTCGCCGAGTGCGATCCCTGCCGCTGCGTCGACAAATTCCAGTTTTGATCAACAGCCAGGAGCCACTGTTTCGGAGGAGAATGCCCAAAGTGCTGCCTCACTATTTGGTGCCACTGCTGGTGCGGACGTTCCTAACCCATTTAGCTCGTTTGGTGCGCCGCCCGCTCCGCCTGCACCTGAAACGAAACCTATTGAGGAGCACGAGCTCCCCACTTCAGATGCTGGTGACCTCTTTGGATCTGGTCCTTCAAGTGGCTTTGAGAGCTCATTTGCTCAGCCTGTGCAAAATTCGTACAGCTCTAATTATCAGCCGCATGACCAGGTACGATACAATGTGTTGGAGATCTTCGCTCAGGTTTTGCGTCTGTATCACTAACATGCTTTACTCTTTCGTCTATGTTTTTGCCAGAACTACAGCCGAACTGGGCAGGGAAGCTACTTTGACACGACATTTAGTTCTGCACAAAGTCAATTTGCTTCTTCAAGTCCTTTTGACAGGCCTGCGACAACAGTTTCCTCATCGAGTCCCTTTGAATCCCAAAGTGCCAGCAACTACAGCAACGCAGATCCGTTCGCTTCGCGAGGTGCTGCTCAGCATGGATTTGGAAACTCGGCGCCATCTGCCGATAGTGTCTTCAGTGGCAACTCAAGTACCGACCGTAGTACCGCTTCACATTTTGCTGGAGGTGCACAGGCTGGTGCGGGGGCTGGATTTGATGGCGGCTATTCACGGTCGCATACGGGCGCGTCAACAGCGGCAGGCCGCTTTGGGCAGCACGGTGGCGATCAATCCTACAGCCAGTACGGTCAGAGTACGACAAACTATTCGGATCAAGGATCGGTGGGTGTTTCGAGGGCTTCAGACCCCTACGGAGGTGTTCAAGCTCAATCTTACGGACAGAGTAGTAGCGTTGGAGCAGGGGTGAGTACTGCAGGCCATTTCAGCCGTCAGTCATCTACAAGCTCTTTTGCGAGTAATACCGCTCAACGCGAGCCCAGCGGGTTTGGTGAACAGAGTCGCTATGGCAACCAAAGCTCAGCCCCTGGAACTCCAGACAACTACTACCAGCGAGCTGCGGTATCGGCATTTGCTAGTGGCAGTCCAGCTCAGCCATCATACGGCGGTAAGCAGGATAGTCAATACGGAAGCCAGCAGTATGGACAACGATCGACTCCTGGAACTCCTGATAACTACAGTCACCACTCGGCTGTTGAAGACTTCGGAAATGCCAGTCCAGCCCTGCGATCGTTTGGCGGACACCAGGGTTATGGTCACTCGCATGATGGTCAAAACGCTATCGGAGGATTTGGCGACCACACACGGGCGTCGTCAAGCGCGTCGGCTGATGCATTCTTTGGGGGTGCATCTGCTGCATCGGATTTCGGTGGTGAGCGTGTGGCCACTCCATCATCGAGTTCCGTTCAGCAGTCACAAGGACAACCTCATGCCCAGCCGTCCTTTTCGCGGAGTGGAAGTAATACGTCGTCTTACGCGGATCAATATGGTTCTCATGTGCCGGCAAATACCTCGACAGCACGACCTTCGTCACTCTCGAATGATCTGAACACGTCATTCAGCTCAGTGGATAATGCCAGCATCTCACGTCATGCATCCAGCTCGTCAATGAATCGATATGAAAGCGAAACGGCTTTCCAGTACGAAGGAAGCGCCCCGGCACGTCCCCAGGTTGATGCGAACTCATTCTTTGGCGGGGCACCTTCTGCGGTTATTGATGCAAGCGCTTCACCATTCTTTGGGAGTTCTCAGGGCTCATTGGACATGCAGCCGTTGCAGCCGCACGAAACTGTTGACCCTAGTGTGCCTGAAGTACAAGCGGATGACGTCGTGTCTCCTCCACAGCAGGAGACAGAGCTGCAACCGCAGTTCACACAAGGCGAGTCGACCCACCCCGACAGCAGCGTGGGCTTTGGAGCCAGTACACCGGTGACTAAAGCGATTTCAACGACCAGTGTTGATCCGACTAGTGATATCGTGCCCGCTGCATCGAGTGGCCTGGACCAGCAAAACTCCAGCAATTATGGCGAACCCCCGTCTGCCGATGTTATTGCTAGGAGCTCATCCATGACCACTACGGAGCCGCACTCGTCACCCTTTGGTAACGAGCAAGATGTTGATCGACCTGAAGCATTTGATGGATTTTCTGCTTCAGGATCGGAGCAGTCGTCATCGAATTTCTTTTCGTCATCCCCGGCAGATGTTGCGTCCTCTTCGTATCATCATCAGGAACAGCAGCAACAACAGCAGCACAATCCAGTGCGCCATGCTGCAGCCGCACCAATGCAGTTTGCAAAAGCGCACTCTTCGTACCAACACACTAGTGCCGTTGGCACGGGTGCTTCGTATGGCGATAGTGGTGTGCATACTGCTGCTGCTCATCCTAGTCCTAGTTATTTTGACTCAGGCGCTCCAAGGGCTGGTTCATCAGGTCCTGCTAACTACTCGCAGCATCAGGTGCAACAGCAACAACCACAGCAGCAGTACGGCCAATATCAGCAGGAGGGTACGACTGGATACAGTTATCACGGTGCTACAGGACAAACTCAGTCACGCGCCACAGGATATGTTTCTAGTGAGCATCAATATGGAACTGCTGCTGGATCTGGGTATGGAGCAATGAACACGCAGCAGACTTCTCATCCAGCTGCAGCGCCTGTTGTGAAGACCAGCAACAAGTACAAGGATCCATGTGTTGCCCCTCCATCGTGCCTAGCGTCGTTCGGCTTTGGTGGAAACGTGGTGACTATGTTCCCTAAAAGGAAGTTGCGCCTGAATATTACAGGTAGCGGCTATCGCAACAGTCCGCGTGGCGTCCCATCGTAAGTATTTGTTGCCGATTTATGATTTTGCGAGTGTGTTGCTTCGATACTCACTATTATGCTTGTGCTTATGCCCAGCCCATCCGAGTTCGAGAACGGTGGCAACGGTGAACTTCGAAAGGGACCGGTTCATCTGTATCACATGGACCAACTCCACCCGAAGGATAAGGAGTTTGAGCAAATGGGCACGTTCCCTGGACCGTTGACGGACGACGTCTCTGATGAAGCAATTTTGGAATATCTGGATGACCGACTGAAGCGTAGCGAAGCACCTACGAGTGCTACAGAGGTTGAGGACGAGAATGACCGTCTGCTCCTGGGTGTACTGCGTGTCCTGGTCAAGTGCAATGGAAAGTTGCGCTCTGACCCTGGGGCACTAAACCCAAGCGATCCTGACTCTCCAGAGGCCCAGCTTATCTCAGTGCTCAGTGAAAACAGCAAGCGCCGCAGTGGTAATCAGCCCCCAACTTTCCCCGCGCCTCGGAAGGTTCAATCTGTGACGGTAGGCTTTTCGTCATTACTCGTATCCTTTATTGATTTCAACACTAACGTATGTCCACTTTTGTAGCACCCGGATCTTATGGTAAAGCATGCAAACCAACTTCGCGAGCTGCTTTTGGTTGGTGATCGTAAGGGTGCAGTCTCGGCTGCTATAACTGCGCACATGTGGCCCGAGGCTATGCTTATTGCTTCATTTACCGACAAAGAGGAATACAGGGTACGTCTCAAGACCAAGTACTGCATACAAGGGTCTTTCTGTCTAACTTTCGACGTTCTTGTTTCTTATCACAAATATCTAGCGAGTTCTGCGCACCTACTTGGACGAAACGTATGCAACAGGTGATCCGTGCCGTGCGCTGTTCATGGCGTTCGCGGATCAGCAGGAAAAGAGCGTCCAAGAACCGACGCGATTATTGCAGACAAATGCACAACAGCACGCACAATCTCCGGTCCTGACAGCATGGGTGTCACACGCCCAAGTTCTTCTCGCAAATCGAACTGCGGACACCAACAAGATTTTGACAGAGCTCGGTGACCGGTTATGGAGCGAAGACAACGCCATTGCTGCAGCACACATTTGCTACCTGCTGGCTGGAATTCAAGTGGAAGCTCCCATGCCTTCTTCGAAGATGGCACTCCTGGGAAGAGACCACCGTACACCAGATGAAGCGCGATTCTACGTGTCACCGGGTGCCGTTCAGCGCACGGAGGTTTATGAGTGGGCTCAGAAGCAGTCCAAGGGTGCTTCGGCCAACCTCATGATCCCTTTCCAGGGCTACAAACTTATTTACGCAATGCTGCTGGCAGATCACGGCAAGCTTGAAATTGCGTTCAAATATGTGACCTCCATGCTCACGGTCATCAAGGCAGTGACGGCGACGATGAAGCCCGGCACGTCAATGTACTTGGAAGGAATGAAGAACCAACTTACAGTACTGGATGACCGGCTGCGTCAACACCTTGGCCAAGATCGTGTCGCCTCAGTGGCAGCATCGACACAGCGAGGCGGTGGCCGAAAGCAAGGCAAGTGGGGTCTTGGCAATGCATTAAGCATGATGGGCAAGATCGTAAACCGCGTGGTGGAGGGCAACGACTCAAGTGCCGCTGCGCCTGCCGGTCCTAGCGCAACGACTCCCGGTGGTTTATACGCTAACGAAGCGACTCCACCTGCTGCAAGCTACCCATCCGTGACTGCACCGACCTCGTCGCCTACGCCTTCATATCCGCAGCAGCATGCTCAGCAGACCCCGCCACCTCATGCTCATATGACTCCGCCGCCTAGTTCGCATGGACCTTCACCAGTGCCTGCTAACGTATATAACCACGCAACTCCGCCTGTGTCTCAAGGTAGCGCCCCGGGCTCCTCGAACGGGTACAACAGAACTCCTACAGCGGCATTTTCAAGGCCAGGACCTAGCGGTATCCCATCGTCGGGATCGTTCTCAGGCAATGGACGGCCGGGACTCCAACAGCAGCAGTCATCTGGCCCGTTCTCTGGAAATGGACGTCCTGGTGCCTCAGGGCCGTTCTCAAACAATGGTCCCGGTTCTCAAAAGCAGGGCGCAGTGCACTTGATGCGCTCACAGCATTCGATGGAGCCCCCAGGAAGCAACCACAGCACACACAGCAACCGTAGCTTTAGCGGCGTGCCCACAACTCCTACGAACAGTGCGCAACAGTACCCGCCGCAGTACCAGCAACCTCCTTCGTCGCAGTCGTCCCAGCACTCGCAGCATTCACAGGACACGCCGACGGCTCGCCCTGCGTTCCAGAAACCAGCCCCGCTAGACATGTCAGATGATACTAGCTCTTTGAGCCAACCGAAGACTTTAGCTGCTGGATTGGCCGCTGAGGTGGCTACTTCGCTTCCACCTCTCGATCCCGCCACAATGAGTGGACCCTCCAGCGATAAGGGCAAGGCTAGCCCGAAGTTCAAGAGTGTGAAGAAGCCTGGGCGATCCAAGACCCCTCCGCCCAGCGGGAGCGCGAAGAGTGGATGGCTATCGGGTTTGTCATCCTTTATCGCCACCAAGATGAACCCTGAGGCCAAGGTGGCCAAGCTCGGCGAGCAAATGGAAGCCTACTTCGACGAGGATGCTAAACGTTGGGTGTTCCCTGGCGAGCAGACTGCCGAGGAGCCTGCGATGCCGAGTGCACCGCCTACTGGCCCGATTTCTGGAAGTGCGCCAGGTTCCAGCGCGGGGATGCCTCCGATGGGCACGAACTCGGCCCCTGGTTCTATGAGCAGCGGTCCTGCGCCGAGCAACGACCCACTGGCGGCGCTCATGGCGCCTCCTCCGTCTCACATGTTGATGAAGAAGGACCCGTTAGCTGCTATGATGGCGCCACCTTCGCGCACGGGCGGGTACGGCGCGCGTCGTGGTGGTTCTACCGCACAGCGCAAGCCGCCGCGTCCACAGTTCGCAGTGTTCAAGCCCAGCGCTGCGCCTGCCCCCGCTACGGATGAGCCGAGCGAGTAAAGTATCAACAACGAGTCAAGATGTGGAGAACAATGCGAGATTGGAGCTACAACTTCTAAGGCCAGTTGACAAGCCCTACCAGTAAGTAGCTCTTGCATTTAGATACATGCCGTACACGTTTGCATTCCTTGTCTAGTGCGGTCATCTATCCCTTCTTGTCGACAGCAACGTTATCAGACTGCTGGTCGGGATGTGCTTGCTTCTTGATGTCCTCCACGCCGAAGAACTTGTCCAGTTGCTTGTCCGTATACCTCTGAATCTGCACCATCCAAACATGTACGTTAGTGGCGGAATTGCGGATTAAAGTGCTGCTACGTACCCCCGAGAAGACGTGCTCGTGCTCGCCATGGCCTCTCCGTGTGCCGTATTCGGTGAAGAGCACGAGTTTGACCGTCATGGCGGCGCAGGCCACCCAGGAGAACACCTGCAAGGAGCGATGGTAGCGGCGGTCGATCATCACCTCAGGTTGGTTTATGAGGTCTAATCCTCAAACGGTACTGATTAACATAATACAGTAGACAATTGAAAAGTACTGTGACTGTTAACTTTACATGTGTGAAAATGTCCATGTTCCATTAATTAAGGATCACTTGCTGCTACATGAGAGGAAATCTACCCGAAAATCAAATACAATAGATAGGCACAAAGCGCTAGAAGCGGAGGCACCAGAACCCTCCGTCGAACGATGCGAGCCCGACGGCGCTTCTCAATACTCAAGTCCTTGGACGTGATCACTAGCCAGTGGTTGGCCTTGGACGGATCGTGCAGATAATTAACGATGTCCCAACCATCGTGAGTCTCGACACTGAAGTGGCCGTCAGATGTCTCCACTGAATAACCCTTAGGGTACTGCAGATGAGGCACGAAAACCTCCGTGGGGTGCATTGCAGCTTCATTCGATTTGCTCGGGTCGGAGACGTACTCCAACTCGTAGCGAACACGATTGAGTAGAAACTCCGACTTGGACGGAGTACCAGCAATTCGTGTGGCGTAGGGCCGAGCGAACGCTTGAATCGCCCGCGCACAAGCGTCTCTCTCTGGAATGGAAGGCTGGGGTCCAGACCGGATGGGCTTGTCCTTGCTGATGAGGCTCAAGTCCTCTAAATTCCACTGGTCGCCGTAGTCATTGCAGTTGTCGGACGTGTAGCACCAGAGCGTGAAGGAGACCAGACTGGCCTCCAGACATGAAATGGTGTTATCCAGAGCTCCAATTTGTGAGCTGAAGTCCCCACTTCGAAAGGCTTTTTTACCGTGCATGTTGAACGGAATGCCGGTCTCTCCAATCAGCGTCGGGGCGTTGTTCATCTGCTCGTTGCCGTACACCTTGATACCCGCCAGTTGCCTCAAGTGCGTCTTGCGCACGGCTGCGGAACCAAATGCAGGGCGTTTTGTCCTGGGATCCACCGTGAAGTACGGGCGCCAGGCTTGAAGGAACAGCGTCACACCATCGTACCAATGCGTAGCGTTAACTGCGCGAGGAATGAGCGTATCGTCAATCTCTGGGAACTCGTCAATACTGAACTCCAACGGCGGCAACTCGATAAAAAGCAAGATATGTGGCAAGATACTGCGGATGCGTTCGGCGAAGCGCTGCATTTAATAACATCATGAGTAAATAGCCAAAACCAAGGCAACAATCTTCGTGAACTTACCGCAGCAAAAGGCACGTAGCAATCCCGGCCAAACATGATACCTGCAAAGTGGTCTGGTCGCAGCAGAACCGGCTGCCCTGTCAAGCTGTCGACATCCCACACACCTTCATCTCTCCACACACAGCGTCGACCTTCTTGCCAAGCGCGTACTCCATTGGGATCCACCGTTACCAGCTCATCAGGTCGTCCAAACACATGCTGGTTCGCGCCATTTGACCAGCGTTGGATGATCTGCTGATAGCCGTCTCCTAAAGCCATGCCTTGGAATGGTGTAGGGGCCAAGTCGTACTTGAGCTCTCCGTGGTGGAAGTGTTTGCTCAAGTCTTCCAGTCCCAAATACCCCGAGGACGGTTCGTTCATCGTTCCAAAACCCACCACGTTCGTTAACCCCTTGAGCGCCTCTGCTAACTCCGACATTGCATTCAAATAGTGCGACTGCAAGTACTCCTGCACTGGTACTCCATTAACCCGACATGCCGGGGCGCACTTGGATCCCCCCCAGAAGAGCGAGAACATCGTCGCACACGCCATCTTGAAGTAATTCGTAGGCCAGATCATTTTCGGGTACTTGGCCACTTCGAGTCCGCATGTCTCCACGCACAGTGCAGCTTTGGTTTCTTCAAAGTGTCTCGGCTCCAATCCGACAGCTTCCAACGTCCACATCGGAGCTCCATCTCCTCCCGTCCACCTCGACCAGACATCTTGATGCGGATCCACGTAAATACCGAGCCCATAATCTGCTGCAATTGCAATAATATCCCTGATATAACTCAGATATTCCCTGTCGTAGACCCCGGGGCCTCCGTGTTCAATGGCCTCCCAGGTCACAATGAACCTCAAAAGAGTTAACCCCCAGCGTTGCAGTCTGGCAAAGTGCATGGGCGCCTCACTTAAAGGAAAAGGCCGGTTCACAAAGGATACAGTGCGAGCTCCGTCAAAGAAGTTGCTGCTTGGATGGCGGTCCGTGTGCTGGTAGCCGATGGGAAGTTTGGAGGAGCCGCCCAGATTGACACCGCGCAATATGCGAGCGCGGCCTTGCGCGTCCACAAAGTGGCCATTGCGGATGCTCACAGCGCTGCCATTGGTGGTGGGGAGCATGGAGATCCTCGGAGACGGCGGCAGCGGGTCGAAAGACGGAGCGACGGCCATCGACATGGGGGAGGGAGGGTCGAAGACGTTATGCTACAGGGTCCCTTTGCTCGATTTTCGGTCGATCTGCGACGTGTGCTCAGCGGTTTTCTGGCCAATTATAGACATTGTAGACTATTTTAAGCCAATCAAGCATCATCGATGCAGGCGGCTAGACGCCATAATCATTCAAGACCGCAGTTGACAAGGAATTGGAGGTGATACAGAGCGCATTGGACATCGCTGATGTCACATCAACTGCTTCATCCCGGGTTTTAATGCATTCAACTTTGACTGGAGCTTTACGATACAGAGCCAAGGGAACTACAAAGTCCAGGATCACAGAGCGCTGAGTGTCGCGTAACACGATGACGCTCCATCTTCGAGGTGGATACACCAGCGGTTATCGATGAAGCTTCAACCAGATTCAAAGCCACAGCCTCTGCTGGTTGCAAGGACCTTGGAGGCTTGCTCGATCGATTGCCGACCGAGCGAACAGCAGTGCTGTTACAGCACTCGCCCTTGCTCTCGTACAACTTGGACAGTACAGCGCCAGCCCAACGGGGCACGTTCGGCTCTGAATCTCCGTTCGTGACTGGCAGGGGCGAGCTGGCCGCACGTACGAGGCAAAGGTAGGACCAACGCTAGACCCACTGCGGGAGGCGCTAATGGTCCACCATTTCTGGCTGCCGAAGAGGTGGCAAGAACACTGAACTCGAAGGCAGATCCGTCTTCAACATGCATAGGCAAAAGTCCAGCGATGGGGAAAACGTTGCGGCACTTTTTGGTCTCTACTAGAGACTCTCTAGAGAGAAAACGCTTCAGCGACTCAACTGTCGAGTCGCTCAAGCGGTCTGTGATGTCGTCGTCGTCTCTCGGTGCCGTCGTGCAGCGCAGTGTGTGATGGCAGCGTCTGGTCGCACCGTCGAGTCGCCGTGGCAGCGCCATTTTCTTATCCCCGACGGCAGTGCTGGTGCCGGATGGGCGCTGACCAGTTCGACGCTCGGCAATCCTTTCATCTGTCATGCTCGGCTACATGGCATCCCATTTCTTCTCCACTTTAAGCCATTACTCAACTATTACATATCATAAACTTATCTTTTTAACTGACCTCTTCCCCGCCCCGTCTCTTTCCGCACATATCGTCCAATCAGATGGAGGCCAGTGTTCATGTTGCGACTTGCGTGACGCAGCTGGCGCGACGGAAGAGGCCACATACAGTGCGCGAGTCAGCAACGCCCCTCATTCCGCAACGCGGCTGCCACACAACCAAACTACAGCACTTCACCGAGGACTGCTCGAGGCTCAGTCGTATTCTCCACACAAGAGGACAAGGCGAAGGCTGGTGACGTCCACGAGCACCTCGTCAAGTTCCATACTAGTTATTCTTTAGCAACCACCTCCAGGTCGGGGCAGGCAGGCAATTCGCAGCAGAAATGAGCTCCCCCGACGACTACCGCGGCCCGAAGTTCGTGGGCATCATGGGCCACGACAACGTGAGCCACAACGGCAGCAAGACCACCGTCTACTTCGTGCAGGTGCAGGTGCCCGAGGGCATGTTCATCGTCAAGCACCGCTACCACGAGTTCAAGGACTTCTACGATAAGGTGCGTGGACGCTCTGATAATCCGAGGAGCTCTCGAGAACCTGCATTTTTGATAGGTTGTGTTACTAACAGTTTTTTTTGCTGTTAATGTATCGGTTATGGGTACAAATTAGCTGTCGAGCGAGGGCTATCGGTGCCCTGCTCTGCCGCCTAAGAAGTTCCTGGGCTCGTTCAACAAGGAATTCATCGAGAAACGGCAGCAGGAGCTAGCCAACTGGCTGCACTTGCTGTGCCAGTTCGACCCGGCGTCGGGCAAGTCCGACCCGCGCACGTCGGAGCTCTTCAAGGAGTTTATGCTCACTAACGTACGCTTTTGCCATCTTTTTCTCTATTTATGGCAGCAGAACTGGACTAATTCTGGCTATATGGTCTTATTTGTGGCAATTTGGCATTAATATTGAGCAGAAGGAGCCTCTGGAGAAGTACCAGGGAACGAAAGCCATTTCGTACGATGCTACGCCGCCCCCTTCTTCGTCGACGGAGGACGAAGTGAGCATGTACAACACGCCCAAGACCACCCTGGACGACTTTGAGCTGCTCAAGGTCATTGGCAAAGGATCGTACGGCAAGGTGACGCTCGTGCGCAAGAAGGAAGGCAAGCGCCTCTTCGCCATGAAGTCGCTCAACAAGTCCAACGTGAAGCGTCGTAACCAGGTGGAGCACACGCGCACGGAGCGGCGTGTGCTGGGTCGCGCCAAACACCCGTTCATTGTGCACCTGCACTACGCCTTTCAGACGTCGCAGAAGCTCTACTTCGTGCTGGACTACTGTCCGGGCGGTGAGCTGTTCTTCCACTTGTCGCGTATGGAGAAGTTCGAGCCGAGCATGGCCCGATACTACTGCGCAGAGATCACACTGGCTCTGGAGCACTTGCACGACCTTGGCGTTGTCTACCGGTGCGTTTTTTCCCTTCACCTTAGTTGTTGTCATTGATCTGACGTTGATTTGTTTGCTGTACAGTGACTTGAAGCCCGAGAACATCCTGTTCGACCCTGTTGGCCACGTTCTACTGGGTAAGTCAATGTGGATCAAGTTCCTCTTTGAGTTTTGTAACCTTTTTTTTAACCTTTTTTTATTGGTTATTTTCTATTGTAGCTGACTTCGGACTTGCTAAGGAGGGAATTACTGACGGTGCTGAAGGCACCAACTCGATGTGCGGAACGCCCGAGTACTTGCCGCCTGAGATTCTGGACCGTGTCGGACACGGCACAGCTGTGGACTGGTGGGCTATGGGTATGGTATTGTACGAGATGCTGACGGGCCTGCCGCCCTGGTACACTCGCAACCGTCAGAAACTGTTCGACCGTGTGCGCAACGCCCCGCTGACATTTCCGGATGATGTTGACCCGGTGGCTCGCGACTTTATCGGCGGGTTGCTCCGACGCGACCCTAACAAGCGCCTAGGTAGCAAGAGCGCAGACGAGGTGAAGAACCACCCGTACTTTAGCGGCATGAACTGGCAGGACCTGTACGACCGCAAGATCCCGCCCCCATTCAACCCTTGTGCCTCCGCTGGCAACGCCGAGGAGACCAAGAACTTCGAGGCAGAATTCACCAAGATGCAGATCAACAGCGTGGAGAACTCGGCTCTGGGTGGTCTGCGCGTGTCGGACGCGTCTCGTCCGTCCATGACGTTCCAGGGATTCACGTACAATACGCCAAACGATCTGTCCATGAGCGGCTCTGTCGGCCGGGGTTAAGACATCCATGTTAAGTGGTCCGAGTTCCTCTTGCGATTCAACTCGTGCGTCAAAATTAACGGGTTGGTGCGGGTGTCTACTGAGAGGAGGGAGTCGCCAAAGCACCTGTGGATGAAGCAAGAAAGGAGAGAGGACGTTGCATGTAGGAGCTACGCAACGCAAGCCAGAGCACCGTCGCGATGGACTCGACGGAAGAGTCCAATGCACATACAAGAAGGGAAGCGCGGTGTGAAATTGGCAGGTGTGCGGGAGGGAGAGAAGAAGTCGAGTGCGTTTGTTTGGATTTTCAGCAAGAGGAAGTTCCTCTGTCTGATTGTTTTTAGTTTGTAAAACAAATGAACTCAAATTTGGAGATAAAATCGCGTGGAAATCGCAGCTTCAGGCCAGCCCTCATTAGATGATTTCCTCTGCGTTGTCATCCGTTGCGTCGTTGTCAGTAGCTCCAGTGTCGGTGGCATTGCCGTTGGCTGGCGGGATTCTACCGTACCTCACCAGGTTGCGGTACTTGTCTTTCAGGTCGACGTTAGACCGACGCCGAAGCAGATCCGGGAAGTTGGTCTTGATGAGCATCCACACGCTGGAATGCGACTTGTAGAGTTGGTAGCCCTCGATGAGAGCTGCCTCTTCCTCAGCTGACCAGCGCATTCGTGGACGTCTGCCACCCTGGCGCTCCACCATTGATCCACCAACACTGACAGGCGCCTGGAAGCAGTAAAAAGAAGTAAATAAACAAAAAGGTTGGTCAATAAGATTGGAAAGCAAGCCTCACCCTTCTGCGAGGAACTACTTGGCGAGCTACTTGACGGTCAGCCCTGGCAGCTTCAGCTGCACGGGGTGGTCTAGCCAATACTGGCCGCTCTACCACAGCTTCTTCCTCCGAGTCAATGGATTCTGCCTCGTCGCCATTCGCTACAATTCAAGAGAAAACAATGTTAGCCTCGGATTGCTTGCCTTAGCAGAGAAATGATAGCATAGACCAACCCCAGGCCTGAGCTCCAGGCGACACAATAGGGCCTCTTGGTGTTTCAGCAGTGTTGTCAGTGGGCTCTTGTTGTTCTTGCTCTTGTTCTGCTTGCATAACGTCAACTCCAGGGATGGAGTTGATCTGCGAGAGATCTCGCCACTCCCGCCGAGTGCCTCCAAATCTCTTCTCCAACAGCGCGCGGGGGATGACAATTCTGTGGTGGAAAAAAGACGATCCTTAGCTACATATTCCACGCCGAGAGCTTTCTCTATCGCTTACTTTGGGTCCTCGACCTGCTCCGTTTGGGAATCACGCTCTAGCTTCGTAGGGCCAAGCGTGGCGGACTCGATCGTGGACAACGCACGCTTCATATCACGCCGAAATGAAGCGTCGTTCAACCGATACAAGTCGTAAAAAGCATCCCAGCACTCCTACACACAGTCAAGGCACACGTGAGCTACATTTAACCCGCAACTATATCTTCACCTCCACGGACCTTTGGCTCATCCAGCTTGAAGATCCTCTCAAACGCAACGAGGAACTTCTTCAGTTCTGACTCAGTATTATCCCTACAGTCACCCAAACCCCATTAACACCTCGAGCTCTTCATAATACCCTTAGCTCATTATCCGCACTCTTCTAGTCTGTCTTGAATCAGCAGGCACGTCTCGTAGATGCCCTCCGCATGACATAACTCATCGCTCTCTAACTTGAATAACTCTGCATCCAGACCTTCAAAAGCGACCGCAAACCTCTTGGCCAATATCTACAGCACCACACAACACTGTTGCCTCAGTAATTTCTCCTTTTTTGCAGTATTTGAATGGCAAAATATCCTCTAACATGAAGGAAAAGTGGCGATCCAAACAGTGCGCGAGTGGGCTCCGAGGGCTTCATGGCGTCCAGCTGCAGCAGCCGTTCGAACAGGAAGGTGACATCCATCGGATCCGCGTCCAATTCCTGACGAATAGCAGCCACTAGCGCTCGCCAGCGGAACGAACTCGTCTCTGGAAGCTCCCAACCACTTTTACGGAGTATTTCCGCGATGGCTGATGGGGAAAGAGGAGCAAATAGGACATGAGAATGACCGCAAGAGAGAGGTGAAAACTATAGGCGGACATAGAGCTACCATTGGCGCCTTCCAGGGCGCCGATACGGCACAGGAACTCGCCGCAGTTCTGCAAAGCAGCGCGCATTTTCAAAAAAAAATTGACGCGGTTTGTAACAAGTGTTATAATACCAGTTAAGCGGTAAATACCCGTATAAAGGGTTAACCCTTTAAGAAGCAAAAACTTGTAAGGCGCATTGTGCGAGCCTCTCACTGCGAGGAGCTCTATCGACGTAGCGCCATAGTCAGACGGACACTCCCTGTACGCTTTACCAGGAAGCATCAAGCACATCCATTCGTGTGCGATGGCGCTGGGTTCTACAAGGGCTTCTACAATGGCGTTCTGCAAAGGTCTCGAAGGGCAGCTATGAGCGGCCACTAAGCAATAATACTCGAAACACGACGAGCGACACCTTTGACAGCTTGAAGCTTGGGTTATTTAGCGAAACCTGGCCTCATCACATCAACGCAACGAGAAGATCTCATTGTTGGAGTTGTGTGGCAGCAGCAAACTAGTCAGCTACAAGTCAGCACGTTCTCGACCAATCACCGCATTTTACCTCACATCCAGCAGCACGACTGCACCGAAATGAACCTTGCCAGCCGGCTAGGAAGAATCCGGCGCTGTGGCGTCACGGTTTATCGCTGCTTGGACAGCATGAGCACGTCAAAGGCGGCACTGCAAGTGTCCCACACAGCTCGAAAATCCGCGCTGAATCCATCGTGTAACGGCTTGCCAAAGCTGAAAAAACTGCGATCATGGAGTGCCTCGAGGCCTCTTCGTCCACAGTCGCGAGCTCGAGCGATAGTCGAGCAATGGACGTGCCGTCTACGCGTCCTCGATGGAAGAAGGCGCTTTCGTTAGGCTCCACCGCTTCTTCTGCTGACACCGATCGCTGTACTGACTTAGACGATCTCGACCTCGAAGCACTGGCAGCGGACGGAGTGTTGACGTTGCACCCCAAGACCGGCGTGTTTTCAGGCTGGGTGCACGTCGCAACGTCGAGTTCTGGTCATGTGGCGTTTGCCAAGCGCTTCTGCAGACTTGAAGAGCTCGTATGTAAGTTTTACGCCTCAGCAGAAGACGTGGAGCAAAGAGTTCGACCGGTTGGACGCCATGTCATTATCTCTGTAGAACGGGAACACTCGCGCAACAAGACATTCGCCTTCACGGACTATGAAGACCGTACAGTGCTGCTGCATACGTGTATGGGGGCGGACTTTGAGCACTGGTACGGGACGTTCGCGGCAATTGTAAGAGCCACACAAGTGGCTAAAGCTCATGACGTTAACCGTCGAGCAACGACCATCACGCCGAGGTCCACAAGAGGAGGCAGACGACACCAAGCAGCAGTGGACGAAGCTCGACGCCTTCGAGCTTTGACAGCGCCAATGTCTTTGAGCTCCGTGAACTTGACGACTTTAGACAGACGAGAACTGCCCCCTATTGAGGTGGACGAAGACGACCCGGAGCGAACGCACAGCGTTTGGCTCTACGTGCAAGCTCCGTGGTGGCGAAAGCTATTGAGGCAGCAGCAGATTCGACGGTACTTTGTCTTCTCAGGGATCAACGTGAGCTGCTTCAGCGTCAATAAGGAGGGGAAACGCGCCACTTTCTCGTATAATATCACGTCCTATGTGTACAATAACGACCAGAGCATCGACTTGGAGTGTGGCCACAAGAAGCTGCGACTTAGCAGCACCAACGACGCAAATGCTGTGGCTGAAACAGCAAAATACATTCAGAGAGCTCTAGCCCAAGTACAATGAAGAGCAACGTTGAGTATTTCGCGCTATTTTGTGCTTCACAGAGACCAAAAACTCGAGCTCACGGCTCGCTTGAGCTCTCGGATTTACTCTCTGTGGACCTGTCCTCGTCCACACGTACGTCCACCACGCGGAAGCCGTCGAAGAACTCCTTGTAGCTGATGACGCCGTCCTGATTGCTGTCGAGATACGAGAGCAACTCCTCGATCTGGTCGTCCGAGAGCGGCGAGTTAAGGACGACGTTGAAGGTCTGGATACCCGTGCGGAAGTTGTCTCGGCTGATGGCGCCGCTATTCGTTGCGTCGAACATGCGGAAGGCGTTGCGAATGTGGATGCGGTGCTGGTAGAAGACATTGGAGACCTGCTGCAGCACCGAGTTTTGCCACGTGAGGTCGCCGGACTCCAGCGCCGCCTGCTCCTTCAAGTCCTGAACGCTGAACGCCGTCACAAACTCCTTGTAGTCGATTGAGTGGCCTCCATCGCTATCCACAGCAGCCATGACGCGGTCCATGAGACTGGGCTCAAAGTTGAAGCCCAACTGCTCCAGCGCATGCTCGAACTCATTGCGAGACAGAACCCCGTCCTGGTTCTTGTCAAAGTGGTAAAAGTGGTACTGCAGCGAGCCACGACGGGCAAACAGCGCCTTGCCGACCTGTAACAGAGCTTGCATGGTCTCCACGTCGAGGTTGTCTGCTGGTTGAGGGGTGAATGTGGACTGGTCTTCCCCTGAAGACACCCGGCGTGTGAAAATGTGCTCCGTCTCCGTCTTCTCGCCTTCAGGAGTCTCTGTGAGGTCCATCGGAGTCGGAGGCGGCTCCACTGCCGCATCTTCCAAGGTCGGAGACGATTCTCCCCCGCGGTTCTTCCCCAGGTCCGTGAAGATCACTTCGAATCGCTGCGCAAACTCGTTGAAGTCAATTCGTCCGTCGTCGTTCGTGTCGGCCGTGCGCATCAGCGCAAAGACTTGCTGGTCCGAGAGCCCCGTATCCATCCGCTTGAGTGTGCTGAGGAACTCCTCGTACTCGATGAAGCCGCTCGAGTCCGCGTCGAACACCTTGAAAGCTTGTTGCATATCGCCAGCACCCATAGCACGGTACAGCTTCTTGCAAATCAGCGCGATGATGCTTTCTTGCCATCCACTGTTGTCCATAGCGTCGTTCTCGATGCGGTAGCGAGCCAGAAACTGGGAATAGTTGATGCGCCCTGAAGTTTCATCCACCAATGCAGCGAGCTTAGGCTGGTACGTCAGGAACGGCAGATCCAGTTGCAATACTGAGCGCAGCGCCTCCGCCCAGATTAAACGAGGCACGGTGCCATTGTGCTCGTCGTCATGCTGCGTGAAGTACCAGTATAGCGACGCCTTGTGGTCGCAAATGCGCTCTGCAATCATCCGGAGGGTATCTTCCTCAAGAACACCCTGCATTTGTGCCGGCTCCGGGGCCTTGAAAGTGCTTTCATTGATGGAATGGGCGTAGAACTGCTGGATCTCCGGCTGTAGATCCGGTCCTAGCGTCAAGAAAGCCCCCTTGTTCATTTGAGTCCCGCAGTATCTGGAAGCGGAGAACAGAGTGATCAAGCGACCGCCGTGGAGAATCTCAAATCCTTCGATCACGCACTCGTGAGAGCGGATAATCAACGCGATCTTGTTCACCAGACAGAAATTGTTGGTGACACTCACACCAAACTCCACACCAGCGCCACGTTCCGAAGGCTGACGGGATTGAATCGGACGTGGGTCACTCCAGAGCATATCTTCGAAGATTTTGTCCTCAAAGTTCGCCTGGTGAAGAGGAGGTTCCCGCTTACGTGAAATTCCACGCAAATGTGCCAATGTGACGTTGTCACGTGAGAAAAGACCCCCGTGCACCACGAAGATCTTCTGCTGGAGGACAGCGCAGAGCGGAATGGACTCGAACAACGTCTGGAAACCCTCGAAAATACGGGCAGGACGATCTAAGTCGTCTTCGTCTGCTCCCGAGTATTTGGCCCACACTTCGTCCTCAAACCCCATCCACGAATTCTGGTTACGGGACTCGTGGTTGCCTCGGTTAAGAAATACACTGGTCGGGTACAGCAGACGGAAGAGCAGAATGGTCATCACCACCTCTGTGCCGTACATTCCACGGTCCACGAAGTCGCCATTGAAGAGGTATTTGTTCGTGCGGGTGGGGAGGCCGTTAATGGAGAAGATGGAGAACAGATCCTGGAGTTGGCCGTGCAGATCTCCGATGACCGTGATCTTTTCTCCTTCCACGACGGTAATTTCCTGCAGAGTGGGCAATGGAGCCAGAGATTTCACAGATTCTTTGAGAATTTCCAGCACGTACTTGTAGTGCAGGATTTGCGTCGTCTTGAAGGAATCCAGAATTTCCAACACGTTTGAAAGTTCCAACGGCCACACTAAGTGTGGTCCGGCATACTCGGGGTCGATTTTAATTTCCGACACGGCAACTTCGGACACGGTACGGTTTAAAGACTGGCAACAAACATAACAAACTGGTTAAACCAATTGAAACAAATATAAAACAGATGAATATCTTTGCCGAACCTTTGTCAGTTGTGCGAGTGTGTGTTCGGCGGATTTAAACTGTTCCGAGCGTTTGAGATTGAGTTGCTCCTGCGTGTTGTCCAGCAAGTTCCACGCGTGCGAAAACACGAGGTGACGGAACTTTTGCGACGCGCTGTACCGCCGCCAAACACTTTGCAACACACACGCTGCACCATCTTCCTCTGAAAAAGCCTATTTATTCAGAAGTAAAAGATCCAAAAACTTTAGTTTTCGCCAACACAAATTTTCTGGCAATTGTCGAATATGCAACTCACACTGAGTTGCTCTTCGCGAACGAAGAGCCCGTGCAATGGTTTGCACTCAAAGAGACGCTTGCCATCCTCCGTGGTCCCATCATTATTTCCTCGTGCACGCAAGAGCTCTACTCCCACGAGAGCGGTGCGGCGCTCAGACACGTAGCGGATTACCTAAACCAAACATGGCAAGTTGCAAAGGATTTAGGTAAACAAGCTGCCACTTTTTACCAGTTGCAATGGCCCCCCTGTCGCGTTAAGTGAAAAGAAGGAAAGATAAACAACTCACCCCTGCGTACTTGCCGCGCACCAGCACGCGCACGCCTACTTCCACGTTATAAACTCCTTCTTCACCTTCCATCTGCAACGCAAAGAGGGGGATATACACTGAGCGAGCCGTGAGCCGCTGCCTGCCACGCACTTCCTAACCCACGTGTGCCTAAAGCGTTCTGCACATCCAGGATGTGACACTCCTTTTTAGTTTCAGCAAGGAATTAGTTAAAACATCGCAATTTACTTGAAAATTACGATAAGTCACTACATTGACACACGATGGACGCTCCGCAGCCGGACGCGCTACGACAGCAGTACGATGCGCTTCTAGCAGGCGAAGGTATCACCGCCGACTATGAGCGCTGGCGCGAGCTTAAGCGGCTTGTTATCGTGCACGGTTTACCACGGGACGAGGGATTTGCGCGAGACGCAGAAGGCTCCAATGCGAGTCTCTGTTCTCTGCGAGGCCGCGTTTGGAAGGCATTTTTAGGAGTGGAGGACGACGTGGACATGACGAAATATGCGGCACTGGTGGGCAGAGGCGCCTCGCACTATGACGGAGATATCCGCAATGACACATTCCGCACGTTTCGAGGGGACCCAGAGTTCGCCCAACGAGTGCCAGAGGAAAAACTGGTGCGATTGCTAAACGTTTTTATCAACGAGTTGGGTTCAAACCCGGGCGAAGACAAACAGGAAGACGGAGAGCACGCAAGAGCTGGCAATTTGCCGTCGATTCGGTGGGTGGAAGTTGAAGTTGCACTTTGGGTTTGCGGCAATTAATTTGTTGGTTGATAAGTAGATATGTGCAAGGCATGAATGTGTTGTGCGCGCCGCTGCTGTATGTGTTGCCGGAGCCGGACGCTTATCACACTTTTTGCCAGTTGATTGTGCGCCATTGCCCACAATACATGGCACCGCAGCTTAAAGGAGTTGAAAAGGGCTGCGCACTGGTAGACAAGTGCTTGCAAACGGTTGGAAAAAGTTGCTACGAATTTGTTTTTTTTGGTTAAATACTGACACAAACTTGTTGATTTTGCAGCTGGATCCAGACTTGTATCAACATTTGTCCACACGAGGCATCACAGCACGGATTTACGCTCTGCCACTCATTTTGAGCTTGTTTGCGTGCGTTCCACCACTGCATGAACTTCTCCGGGTCTGGGATGTGGTGAGCTGCCAAAACAATATTTACGTTGATCACAAATGCTCACGATTGTTTTTTTTTTTCCTGATTAGCTCTTCGCAGTGGGAGTTCATTTCGTTGTCGTGTTGGCAGTCGCTCACACGGTCCTACTTCGCGAACAACTGTTGAAATTGTACGTCTTTAAAAATGTACGGGTATACGTGTTGTGGCCTCTGACCTTTTGCTCTTACCGGGTTTTAGAGATATGGACTTGATGAAAGTTTTAAGTCTTCGATGTGCGCCACCTCTGCAGTCGGACCTGCTCATTTCAGTTGCTTTACAACTCCTCCACCGTCTGCCTGAGGACCTTTTGTACGAGATTGCTCGGCATCCGTTTGCCAACCCGGACGTGCCAACGAGTCTGCCATTCCACCCCAAGACTATTTCGGCCATCGCGACGCAAGTAAAAAAGCAACAGGAACAAGAAGCGAACGAACTTGTCCAAACTCCACGCGCCTCGACATCGTCACGAGGGCAATCACAGAAAGAAAAGCCAACATCCAGACCGGCAACACCTCGCCAGGCTTCCTGTTCATCCTCTTCGCGAACAGAGACTACACTATCAGGACGTGCCCGTCCGCCATGGAAGATATGAAGCCTCGTGAGGAAGTTCTTCTGTTTTGGCTAGACGCCTCACGCCCAACGAGGTTCTTCCTCACGTCAATTTCCGGCGGCTTTCTTGAGACTGAAACTTCTGAGAAGATAGAACCCACGCCAGCATCATGATCTCATTTGGCACATGTATAAACCCAGCGTTTGCTACAAGTAGCAATTGTAAATTGAACCACAAGTTTGCCAGTGTCCTTCTTACAATCTCATTTTTCTAGGGCAACAGGTGTCCAGACAAAAAGTCTGTCCACCTATCGACGACCTTGTCGGAACTTAGGACGTGCAGCCTTGCGCTCCGCCTTCTCCTTCTTCTTGAGAGCAGCAGGATCATCTTCGTCCGTCGGATCCGGCGTGAAGACGTAATTGAGCAGCATACGGCCGCCATGGTAGAGCAAGTAGCCGGGGATGACCAGATACACCAGCCAGAAGTAGCTGGAGATCATGAGTCCGGCCTGTACGAAGAGAGTGATGATCAAAACGTCCATCGCGTATCTAAATTGAAAAAAAAAGTGTCCACCAGGTCAGTTCTCCCATATCAAATAATACCAACTACCAGAACTGGTGGACGTACTCGCTGCTGCCTCCTTCCTCAGCGGCACCGACCACCCACGAGTAACTGAGGTACGTGGACAGTGTCAGGAAGCCATAGCCCACCAGTGTCCACGTCGTCACGGAGCTGTAGTGCCACACGATGCAGTACAGGAAGTACAGAACGTTAATGGGAACGATCCACTGCTGCAGCCGCGTACTGAGCGACGCACTAGCGCGTTGCGCCTTCTTCGCTGCTTGGTTAGCCTGGGAAACAGAGCAAGTTAAGTGGAGAGAGAGCGCCTGCACTCGATGTCATTCGTACCATTTCAATAGTGAGGGAGTGAACATGTATGTGGTTTAGAAGGTGCTGTGAAATATTATAATGAAAGAGGTATGTTGAATAACAGGTTTACCTCAACGTTGCAGTTATAAACTTCGCAATCATCTTCTCGTTTTTGCTTTGGATATATTTTTTTCTTTTCATCAGAGAAGAGTCAAATTCCAACAAGCCTAGATTTGCCGAAGTAAGGTATAAATATACACTACATGTAGCATGGTATTTGACTTCCGAAGGGATAGCGGGTAACGACAGCGTCAAGTATACTATTTATTTTAGGCCGCCACACTTGACCCGAGACCGTTCCCCTCCTCAATTCCCGGAACGTGAAACTCCTTGCAATAGGCAAGACGAGTCCTAGCCAAGTCTGCTGGTCTCCGTTCACTTGTCTCTGCATGGCACTTGGCTCGACATCCCTTTGAACTGCAGCAACCGAAACGCCAAGCACGCTGAGGGCTGAATCAGTCTCTCGTGAGCCGATCGGAGGAGGTGGAGGGTGCGCAGCGACGTGCCCCGACGAGGGTCGGGGGTCTGGAGCTCACGGTCCGAGGAAGTTGACGATCGCTGTCAAACCATTGTCCTGGGGGTCGAGCCAACGCTCCGTTCGAGAAATGGAGCGACGTGGCAGCATTCTCGACCGACCGTACCGCCTAGTGGACCCTTTTCAGATTGAACGCGACGAAAAAACACATCTCAAGCCCACGTACATCTCCAATGCCATCCATACATCCAAGTACACACTCCTCAACTTCCTGCCGCTTTGTTTGCTACAGGAATTCCGACGGGTACGAAAATTTTGCAGACAAAAAAAGGAATGTTGTTAGAGTTGCTAACAATTTTTTGGATTCGGGTGACAGTCTGCGAATCTGTACTTCCTGGTGATCGCCATCTTACAGTCCATCAAACAGATTTCGCCTCTAACACCGGTAACTGCTATTGCGCCGCTGATAATGGTCGTCAGCGTTAGTTTACTTCGTGAAGGAATTGAAGATAGGGTAAGGATGCTTCCCGCATGAATTGTGCTTTGTCAGTTTTAGTCCTCACGGCTTCACTTGCGTTTGAACGGCAGAAAAAACGCTCATCCGATGGGATGATGAACGCCAAGGCGGTGGTAGTATTGAGGAATTTCGAAGAGCAGCGCATAGTGTGGGAATCGATCCAGGTACGCAAGAAAAGCTAAAAGTAGTTGGAAGCAGTCTAACGCATACCCCTCTACAGGTCGGGGATCTAGTTCGAATACACGAGAGAGAAGCGTTTCCAGCTGATGGGATTATTCTCGCTAGCAGCGAAGAAAATGGTAAGGAAAAGTGGAAAAAGTTAAGAGTGAAAAAAAACACTGACAAAATTCATTTCAGGCTCGTGCTACATCGACACCAGCAATTTGGACGGCGAGGCGAACCTGAAATCACGAGAATCGCTTAGGGCAACAACAAAGCTTGTGTTTGATAAAACTTCTCGGGACAAGGAGAAATACTTCATCAAGTGCGAGCAGCCAGACCAGGATTTGTATCGCTTTGCCGGGAACCTTTCGTTCGACTCGAAAATGTACAGTCTCAGTGAGAAACAGTTTCTCCCGCGAGGTTCCACGCTCATGAACACGAAATGGGTCATGATGCTCGTCGTCTATACTGGTAACTTTGGGTATTTGTGCTGGTGGCAATATTTTACTGACCTTTTTAATTTTGTTTTTCCAGGCCATGACACTAAGGTTATGAAAAACGCTCGAGCGGCGCACCACAAGCTTAGCCACCTCGAGAACCGAATGAGTCGGACGGTAGTGTTCGTCTTCTTCATCCAAGTGCTTCTGTGTGCCATTGCTGCCTGCGTACACTTGTTTCTGTTCGATAGTGCGGAGTTGCAGCAGGTGGGCAACGAAAACGCCAAGTTCGAGGGCGTCCTGCTGTTTCTCTCGTTTATTGTGCTGATGAACACCCTGATCCCGATCTCGCTGGTGGTTACTGTCGAAATCATCAAAACTTTTCACGCCAAATTCATCACGTGGGATAATAAAATGCGCAGCAGCAATGGCCAGGGAGCGATTGCCAACACTTCGTCCCTTACGGACGAACTTGGGCAGGTGAAATACATTTTCACGGACAAAACGGGGACGTTAACGCAGAACCAAATGGTGTTTCGCAAATGTAGCGTTGGAGGTGGAGTTTACATTACCAAGAACAAACGGCCTCTACTCAGTGGAGTCTCCATATCTTCTCTTGATGCTCTCAATACGAATTCAGTTGGAGCATCTACGTTCCACAGCGAAGACAATCAGCCCAGTGAACTTCCCGCCGTCTCGTATTTCCGGCGTTTACTCAAGAACCTTGATAGTTGCGAAAGCCACCTCGCACTGGCAATGGCGCTTTGCCATACGGTTGTATGTGAATATGACCGAGCAACTGGAGCTTTGTCGTATAACTCCGACTCACCTGATGAATGTGCGTTAGTACGAGGCGCAGAAGCTATGGGCGTTAAGTTATTCGAACACTGTGGACACAAACTTTACGTGGCAATTACGGAAGAAGACCGCCATGGATCCCACGTGAAAACAGTCACGTACACGTTGACGTTCCAGATCCTCCGAGTCATTCACTTCTCAAGTGAACGGAAGCGGATGACGATCATCGTTCGAGATGAAAATGGCGAGATCAAATTGTTTTGCAAAGGCGCAGATAGTGTCATTTTAGAGCGTTGTGACCATTATTTGTCCAACAAAGAGGAGACGATGGCTCATGTCACGCAGTTCGCAGAGGAAGGCTATCGGATTTTACTTTTTGCGGAGCGAGATTTGGTCCGTATGATACGTAAGAAAGAGGATCAGTGGATTCTATCTAACATTTAACTTTTTTTTATGGGTTAGGATGAGAATTACTACAACGCTTGGGAAGGTCGCTACGATGAAGCTGAGCTTGATATCCATGCAAAGGAATCCAAGACGGAAGCTTTAGTGAACGAGATTGAGCAGCACCTCACTTTGATTGGAGCAAGTGGTAGGCATTGAGTTATCATGGTAATTTATTATGTTGATCTAAGACTCACACTGGTGTCTCCACAATGCAGCCGTTGAAGATAAATTGCAAGTCGGCGTTCCAGAGACGATTTCTCTCTTTCAGAAGGCTGGAATTAAGGTGAAAGTTGTTTTTCTCTAACCACATTATGGCACAATTTTTATTTATCACTTTGGTGTGTAGATTTGGGTTTTGACGGGTGACAAACTTGAAACTTCTCTTGAAATGGGTAAACTCTGCCGCGTCGTTACTCCAAAGATGCAAGAAGTGATTATCCAAGCATCTACTCGACACGAAATGACCCAGCAACTGGAAAAAGCTCTCCAAAATTCAAAGGTGAGGGCTCTAGTATTTAGTTTTTAGAATTCTGTCCAACGCTCTCCCTGCTGTCTTAGGAAAGCCAAGCAGTGCTTATTGATGGGAGTGCTTTGACATTAGCCCTTCTTCCGACCAATCGCAACAACTTCCTAAAGCTTTCCTTGCAGTCTGCTACTGTGATTGTATGCCGCGCATCGCCCATTCAAAAGGCTTTGGTGGTGGAACTGGTCAAAGCTGGGGTTCCTGACGTTACTCTTGCAGTGTAAGACCTAAAACGATTGTCTACTTGATTTTATAACCACACTAATCTGTTCGATTGAAACCGTAGCGGTGATGGAGCGAACGATGTGAGTATGATTCGGGCAGCTCATGTTGGAGTTGGAGTCATGGGGCAAGAAGGAATGCAAGCCGTTCGAAGCGCTGACTACGCTGTTCAACAGTTTAGCCACTTGGGTCGGCTCTTGCTTTACCACGGTAAGAAGAAGTTGTTTTTCGAGGTCGGGGGCAGGTTCTAACAAGCTGCTTATTTTTATTTTGCCAGGTCGACTGTCGTATCTCCGTACGACGCAGTGTATCGACTATTTCTTTTACAAGAACATTGTCTTCACACTACCACAGTTCATTTACGGCATCGGTTCGGCCTTTTCAGCTCAGGTATTTTTTTTCTTCTTGGTATTTTATTATTTGGATGACTTACTGAAAATTGTCGTAGACTTTCTTCTGCGACTTGTACATCACGGCATACAACGTCATCTTCACCGCACTCCCAGTGACTGTACGTGCTGTCATGGAGACGGACCTTTTAGAAGCCATCGCAGCGAAGTTTCCCGAGCTTTATCAATTTGGCGCTGCGGACATGTTTTTCTCCCCTCGAACGATGGCAAAAGCCTCTACACTTGCAGCTTGCCATGCCGTGATAACAACCGCAGTGCCTCTGATTCTGACCCAGCACAGTAATATCGGCCAAGGAGATTCCTTTTGGGCAGCCAGCGTGGCTTCGTTCTTCTACACCGTCCCAATCGTCCACTTTCAGATTTTCTTCGAGACTTGGAACTGGACGTGGCTGGTGTGCCTAACCAACGCCGTGTCACTAGGCGCGTTTTTCTTTTGTATTTCCGTGTACGATCACTTCACTGGAGATGTCGAAGGTGTTTGGAGGACGGTGATCGCCACAAAAGGTTTCTGGCTGGGTTTTGCCTTGGCTTCGGTCGCTTGCATCCTCCCCGTTGTTGCTTACAAATGGTACGTTAGTTAATGGTTTTATCACAGATTTTCAAGTGAATATCTAACTTTTACTCTATTTCAATAGCTACGAAGAAAACTTCGAGACGTCCAACCCCGTGCATATTCTGCGCCGGACGCGGCTGCACAATAAAGTCTTGGATTCGTCCAGGATAGACGCGATGGGTTCTCGAGATCTCACCACCTCTGTAGTTCCGCGTCCACAGTCCCCTAACAAATAAGTAAACGGCTTTTAGTACAATTGAAAAAAAAATATGTGATAAAACTTGCGTCTCGTTATCTTTGATTGTGTCGCTTCGTGATCCGAGTTGATAAAAACTTTTCGACTATGGCATTTTTGCGACGCAAAAAGCCCAGCGTCCGCGTGCCTACAGGCAAAGATGCGGTCAATTTCCGTAAGCTTCTGTTTCTCCCTCTAAAGGACACGGAAGATCTGCTGACGAATCAGGCTTGGGAGCGGGTGAGCTTGTAGTAAATCAACTGCTAAAAGGAGACTAATTTTTTCACGTGTTGCTGTATTATTCGTAGCTGGATTTACGATGTTTAACGCTAATGAAGACCAAAATGCTGCGTGCGTCCTGTATCGCTCGAGGTTTGCCGAAGAAAGGAGGCAAACGAACTCTGGTGCAGCGTCTGACGGGTTCATTAAGCGAGCAACGAGCAGCAGGTAGAAGTTGCTGGATACAGATATTTTGGATAATATGCTGATTATTTTTTTACGATGACAGAAATTCGACGACGACAAGAGGAAGAGGAAGAGTATCAGCGTCAACTAGATATGTTGGGAGGAGTGTGGTCGTTTGGATCAGGGTTTTCAGGGCAATTAGGTCACGGAGATCTCGAGTCGTCCGCTACACCAAATATTATCAAGAAACTCCGTGGTCGTAGCATAGCACACGTCTACGCGGTAAGATACTTTTGGTAATTTTTCATAATTGTTTTTAAAAACCTTTGTTTATCAGGGCTTTGATTCGGACGTTGCCTTCGCTGTCAGTCGGACTGGAGACGTATTCGTATGGGGAAAGCGAGCAGGTCCTACAGGACTTCCGCCAGGATCATCCCTAGCTGAACTTACAAGGAACACGTACGGTTCTGACAGTGATTTGGACTCGGACAAGGAGTCTGAACAAAATGGAGATGCGAATAAATCAGTACAGGAAGCCAGCGATAGCCTAAAGCGAGGAACTTACGCCTCTGTAGAGAAAATTGAAGAGCGCGACGAGCAGGATGAACCAGGCGAGAGTGAGGAAGAAGAAGAGGAGGAAGGAGGGGAAGAAGATTTTGTGCATCCGGTAAAGCTTCTAGCGCTTTCTGGCGAAGGCATCAGCCACATTGCTGTTGGGCGTGTACATTGCTGCGCTACGACGAAAGATGGAGACGTATTCACTTGGGGACAGAACGATCATTGTCAATTAGGAACTGAAGCAGTCCATAACCTGTCTGAGGCTTTATCTAAGAAAGCCCGAGTACGATACGGAGTCGACTGTGTTGAGCCGCGCTTGTGGGAGCGAACAGTGTCGGAGACCTGCGTCATTTCAGCTGTGGATGTTGGCACCAACCACACGTTTGTCGTCACGGATAAAGGCGAGATGATGGCATTCGGAGCGACGTTCAATACGACGGACCATTCCAGTCTAGCTCGCAGTATCGCCAAGTTACAAGTCAGCCAGGTATCCCCCGGCACGAATTATTGAGTAAACTGCAACTAACCTACTATATTTGTGATGCATTTCGTAGATTTCTTGCGGAGCGATGCATGCAGGCTTAGTGACAACTGACGGACAAGCCTACACATGGGGGAGCGGAGATGGTGGGTAAGACGAAACTCTAAAGAAGTCACTATCAGTTTTAGCAGATCGATAACATTGTCGTGTGATGCAGACGTCTAGGCCACGGAGACAACACGTCATACGTGAATCCGAAGCTGATCGAAGCACTCAAGACTGATATCATTGTAGAGTTGGCATGCGCGTGTTGGCATAGCGTGGCCGTTGTATTGATCCCCCCTTTGCTGAAGGGAGGCGTGGTGCGTAAATACTAAGCAGACTATGCGGCAAGCAGCTCATTCTGTTTTCATCTTTTCTGCAGGTTTACACGTGGGGAAGTGGTCGTCTTGGACAGGTACTGGACTCACTGCAGTCAATTCGGGAGGGTCTGTACTAACGCTGTCTTGATATCGTAGCTGGCTCAAGGGGGAAAGCAAATCTCGATGTTGCCGGGTTTGGTAACAGATTTCCTCACAACGCATGCGCTTATCAAGAAAGTGTGTGCGGGCATGTACCACAACGTAGCATTATCTGTCGACGATGAGGTACCAAAGTGCAACTAGTTGTGCTGTGGTTGTACTTACTCCATCTTTTGTTAGGTTTTCACTTGGGGCAGCAACACCAATGGGTGTTTGGGACGACCAGAAGAACTTGGAGATTTAGAAGAGAATTTCTGCGCTGTACCTGGACGAGTAGAAGGCATGGAAGACTATGTTGGACGCCCTTGTTCAAGTTCGTGCTTTCCACTTAACCCATTGTTATTGTGGTGAAGAGACTGATCATTTCGATTACCTTGGTATTAGTTGCTGCAGGTCGAGAGTTCACACTGATTGCAACCAAGCCGTACATTGGGCCAAGTAGAGAAGAACTCGAGCGGCGGACTCAGGAACAAGTGCAACAAGCTGACAGTATCGTCCGACAGACAGGAGTCGTCAAGGACAAAAAGCGGGAACAGCTCGAGCGCATTCGACGGGGCAAACACGCGACCATCATGGCTTACCTCAATGCAAAGTTCCCTAAATGCACAATTTGCACGACGGGACTCATTTGTCCTGGGTTCCAGCCGAACAATGAGAATCCGACTCTGTGTAAGCACTGCAAACACGACAACCGAAAGCATCAGGATCAGCATAAGGCGCACGACCGAAACGTGACCTTGGCGTACCTCACTCAGGCTGCGGAGAAGCTGAACATCTTGATCGACTTCAGTGACATCCCAGATATTGAATTAGAGGAAGAGCTCGAATTTGAGCTGGAAGAAGAGGAGTAAAGGTCGTAAAATTGGATATTATCCGTAGTCTCCGAGCTACTTGATGATTTTACTTCAAACCCAGTTTCTGTAGCATGGCTCCAATTGTGTGCTGCAGAGATAAAACCCTCGACCAGATGCGTCCCTGTCCAACATCGTCTCGTGACAAAAGCCCCATCATGTACAAAACAAGAGAAGCCGAGCCGAGCAGTCGAATGGACGACGACTTGATCACTTTCCGCTGCTTTGGGACGATAATATCCCGTAGTAAACAGCCAAACGCCAGCCACAACAAGATCTTACGGGAGTTGACCTCACGTATCATCATGCGCATGCAGATGTGGACTGTTGACCAACTCAAAATGCCATTTGACTCCCGGTTGTTGTGATTCGCTTTCATCACCGCGATCCACGATAGAATATCCGCAAAGTCCACCACTCCATTTCGATCGTAATCCAGAGCGTCAAGATATCTGTCCGCATCTGCTGAGCTAATTTTCTCGCCTATGAAGGAATTCTATCTTAGTTGCATTACCAAAACAAGTGATAAGGCAGATACGAACCCAGAATATTGAGGATGAACTGTGAAACTTTGCTTGAACTCAGCTCCAAGCTGCCATCGGTGTCCATTAGCGAGAACATCAGCTTTATCGTGTCAAGTTCTTGAGCAGTCAGCAGCTGTAGTAATTGTACACGGATGAACAGCGTTAGTATGGAACTTTGCAGTTAATCCAGATAAAGTACTCACGTTTGGGCGCTCGTCAGGCTTAGTCTCCTTCACGTTACCCTCCATACTACTCAACGATGGTCTGCGGTGGATTCGAGGAGGAGATTCTCGACCAGAAGGTGAAGTGTGATCTTCGACCAACTCCCATTTGTTCACTTCATCATCCAGCACCTTCCTAATAGCTTGAGGGTGCATTTCACTTGTCAAGCGCCGTCGTCGGTCTGTACCGCAAACACACACGTACAAGGTTATTTCGTGAGAATCCTTCAATACACAAAAAACAAAACAATCTTACCTGCTGGATCCTCGTGACCCAGTTCTGTGCTTGCAGCCTTCGTATACCCTGCGCTATGACTGGCAACAGAAGTATTTGGATCACTCGCAACACGCTTTTCAGCTCTTTGCCTATCTGCTAGCCACAACACTTCTTCGAAAAATTCCTTGCTAGCTGGAAGAAATGGCAGAGTCTGGTTGAATAACCGCCACATGTCGGATCCTCGCTCAGCGCTCGCGATCGGCGGAGCTGGGTGCCCCACTGTCGTGATCTGTTGAATTTCCCAAGAAAACGGCTCATTCCTGACAAGTAAATACGCGGCCTGGTTGCAGGTTTACGATTAGTTTGTAGGCAGAGTAGCAAATACTACAGTGCACATTCAAATGCACCATGTTTCCATAGCTGTCGCAGTAGTTTGGCGCCGAGAAAACGGTTATGAGTGGAGGCATGGACTTGTCTTCTCGCTTGTCTAGCTTTTTGCATTCCTCTGAGTTGAAGTGAAACGTGAAACCTTCGTCTTCGTACTCGTGCGCTCGAAGCACCGACAGTAGATTGTTGGTAGCCAAGAACTCAAATGTCGCTGCTGCGTTGAAGTAGTAGGAACAGCCGCGAGCCTACAAATTGACACACATTACAAAAATTTAAACAAACCAACAAATATCTCGAGGACCTTGTTAGTGTAGTGATACCTGGTTGGGCTCCCATGTCGCTTCCGTGTCCAGCTCCAACTCTTCTTCGTTTCCACCCGGATCCTTTGGATCGGACCACAGGAGATCGCACAATAATCCGTTTGTTGGAACTTCCCGGCGTCTATCAATGGCTTGAATGTCCTGGATTGTCTTCAGCTCCGGCGACAAACCACCATGAACACATAAAATTTCCCCTCGTGACGTGGTCAACAAGCAAGCTACTGGCATCGACTGAAAGCAGGACAAAAAGTGGTAGTACGCCGAGATCCCATACTTCACTCGACCTAAATTCCAATACAAGTGATAATTTAACAGATTAGCTTTTGCACTCCTAACTTTTTTACATTATAAAGTGCACTTACATTCGTTGCGGAAACCGTAAAAAGAGGAAATGGATTCGCACTCGTGATTTCCACGAAGCAACACAACCTTATCGGGAAACTACACAAAAATGTTAATAAGCAACCTGACAAAGGCAAATCTTTGAGACTGTACAGTACCCGAATCTTCAGTAGCAGCAAATAGAGCATGACTTCGCACGAGAAGGCCCCTCGGTCTACGTAATCTCCCAGGAACACGAGCTGAGCGTCACGCTCCGCCAAAGTGGCAACTTCAGCCGCGTCCATCAGCTGCATCAGGTCATAGAACTGTCCGTGGATGTCTCCAAACACTGCACAAATTGAACACGTAATCGACCATCGTTTAGACACTAGGGAAACCCTTACCACAAAGGCAACATGCTCTAGTTACCGTAAGTTGAAGCTTTTGGTGGCACAGCCACCACGTTCAGCTCCAGGTTCATGAGGAATTGCGCCTCATGGATGATACTCAGTGCGTCCTTAACGGCCAGAGGCGATTGCTGCTCAAAGGCTGCGCGTACCTCTTCGAGCGTTAGCAATACGTTGGTCTCTCTACGTCGCATTTTGCGTCTGTTCAAAGTCTCACCGAAAACTGGACGTGAAAAGGGTACCGTGCATTGCGCCACTAGGTACGAAAACGTGCCCACTTCAACTTGTGCCTTGGTGCTTGGTCACAAGCTTCTCCGAAAAGGAAACGTGTCGCACAAGACCTTCAAAACGATTTAAAATGACAAACGCGGTTGCTTGGTCTCGAGAAGAATCTGTATTTGCTCAGTATTCACCGCGTTAGACAGCTATAGCCACTGCTAAAAAAAACAATGGCGCTGCGCTGGCCTCGTCGGCGACACTGGGAGCGTGTTCGGTCTGGCTTGTTGCTGTTTCTCGCTGTTTGCGCGTCGGAAATGACGCTCGTTTAACTTCGACATGCCAGTTGCGTCGACGAAAACAGCTCAAAAATGGCTGGACCACATGTTTCCTTCTCCACTGGATCTCACCTTTTGTAGCTACTGAAGACTTGCGAAGGATACTCAACACAGAAAACCGAGTGCCAACCAGTCGCCATTCACCGGATCTTCGATCGCAACATCCTGTTTAGCACCTTTGCTTGGTTGGAGCGAAGATCGCCAAACGACAATTTTCATAAGCGTATCTTGTGTTGAAGTGGTCATAACCGTTACAAACTTTGACTTGCATCCGAATGGACACACCAGCAAGAATTGCCGCTGAGCGTGTCCACCCTTGACTTCGTCTTCATGACCACGTCTTCTCTCCTGGCACGACACTGATTCCCCTTTCCCAGCGCTGCGTTCTCAGCTGCCAGCCCTCAGCCCCCACTAGCAGCGCCAGCATCAGATCGGCAGTCTCCACTCGCTTTAACCACAAAATCCGCAACTTTTCAAACCGTCTATCTGGGCTTTCACTTAAAGCGACAGGTCCTTTGCATTCCTCTCTCCGTCCGCCACTCTTGAATTTTCTCTCCAGTGCGCAAATGCCCGAGCGTCGCCAGTCTAAACGCAACAGCAAAAGTCCCTATCACACTAGGGGCTTCAGCTCTCCCGTCTCCAGCGCCGTGAGCCCTCCCAGCCTCTCGCCCGAAGCCAGCGACGCCCCTACTGACCGTGTCTTGACCTTCCTACAGAGCGCGCGCGATCGGGACGTCCCCGTTCGCTTCGGCAAGTGGAGTAAAGCGGAAGAATTGTATCTGGAAAAGCTGATTTCGCTCTTCAAAGACGGATTGCTGGAAGATATTCAGACCCCAATGTCTCTGCGGTCCTTCCTGGCGCTGATGCTCAACTGCTGCCCCATGCGGATCTCCAAGAAGCAGATGCACGGCCACAGCTTCGTCGGCAAGACCAAGTACGTGCGTCACAAGCACAAGATGACGCAGGAGCAGTACGACGAGCTGTGCCACGAAATCTGGACACTTCGAGACGAATTCCTGAAAGCATGGGCCAAAGAGGAGTACGCTCGACGCAGCTCGAAATTCACACACGACGACTTGGGCTTCCAGGGCTGGTACGACAAAATTCTGACACAGGTACCCACGCCCACGATAACCAAGAGATCCAGCTTGCAGGAGTGCAAAAAGCGACGGATTGAGTCTCTGGAGGAAGTGAAGATGCAGGTGCAGAGTGCCAAGAGGCAGGAAATCGAGCTAGTCGCCCGAATCAAACCTGTAGCTGACCAGAAACAGGTCGAGGAGCCGGAACAGAATAAAGCAAAGGTGAAACCACTTGAGTCAGTGCAAACTGTACCGCTGGAACCAACTCCGTTGCCCGTGGCGGCCACCCCGAGTGAGAATGCAGTGGTTCCTTTGCCTACTGCATTCTGCAGTGATACGTTGACTCTGGGAGACTGGATGGCGGATCGTGGATGTGCGGCAGCACACTGGACAGACCTTCAAAGTGTGAATCACGTCGGAGAAGCAAGATACACCTTCTGTGAGGACCAAGTGCAGGTTTCAGTGCATCTGGCAGACCAGCAGACGTCGACGGCTGAGCTATCGATGACGCGCAAATCTTCGCGGTTGGTGATTGACTTCGGAGCCCCAAGCTGCTGGCATTCCGACGAAGAGGTCAAACCTTTGCCGTACTCGGACTACTTGCAGTGGACGGACAACGACCTGACAGGAGATTCGTCTTTGACGACGGAGACCGGAATCTTCGACTGGGACGATTTCGCCCACCTGAGGCACAGCCCGACCCTGAATTTCCTGTGAAGCTGTTCATCGGCCGTTGAAAGTATCTTCAAGCTCCATCATTCAGCCGCTGGAAGAGCACCGTATTGTGTCATCGTGTGAGTTCCTCTCTTGATCGTATTTCTTGGCAGTAGTATAACCAGCGTTGATGTCCTAGTGAACATGCAGTTTTTTTTCTATTTCGCAGCAGATTGAGCCTTTACAGCCTCTAGTTGTTGCATCAGTCGAGCAATCTCTTTGTGCAGGTGCTTAAGTTTGTTCTGCTCAGCTAGAATCGTGTCTCCTGCATGGTCTCGTGATCGGATTTTCGCTAATTCCGTTGCCATAGCTCCAACCTTCGCCACCGTACTCCAGTTATCGGACAAGATCTGCATTACGCGCTGCTCACTTGCGCGGTCCTCATCTAGATCTGCCCCCTTCGCTCCTGCCAACTTGTTGCGTGTTGCACCCATGCGCATTCGAGCTGATGGGTCAACTCTATCCACTGCCGTTGTCACCACCGTCGCATCATGCAACTCACTCCAGTCTGGTCGAGGCGTGAAGGCGCGCTTCATGTGCGCAGCTTTCTCTTCAAGGTCTTTCAAGTCGTTTTCCACAGTCACGCGTTGGTTATTCAGCTCGCGCAGTTGGATCCGTACGTCGAAGATGGCCTCGGTACGAGCTCGAACGAATGCTTTGCGTTCCTTTTGTGCTTCAGTTAGCACCTGGTTCTTTGCCAACGCCAAAGTGAGTCGTGCAAGTTGTTGTTGCGCCGATGTCTTCGAACCTACTCGGCCGGTCGGCAGTAGGGAAGTGGCAGTCGATATGGTGCGTAGATCTTCCAGTCGCTTGGCTCGCAGTTTGTTGGCTTGTTCCTCTTTCTTCATATCACTAACGGTGACAGAAACCAACTGCTTTAGCTCGCTGCGGCGTGTGATAAGGTCGTTCAGTCCAGCTCGCAGGTCATTACACGCCCAGGTTCGCAAATTTTTCCGACGACGAGTGTCCTCTATTTCTTCTCGAATTGTGGCTGTCGTAGCGGTGACATCAGACCCATCGAGAGCTCCTGCGATGCTGAGTCTTCGATCGGATGGTACAGTGCCATAAACTGCCGACTCCATTGCTCGAGCCACTGCAGCTTGACACTCTTGGATCATTTTTGGCAACTCGTTGTTGCGCTCTTCGACCTGGCGAATTTGGTCTCGCAGCTCTTGACAGGCCGCTTCCTCTTGACGGAGCATCGCTTCTGTGCCTCGGAGTAGTTGAGAGTAGAGAATTTTTGACCGTTGATCACCAGTTCGATCGTTAAAATCTTCACTATCGGGGGTAAACGATTGCCAACAAGCAGCCTCTAGTCCAGATAGCATCTTCTGGGCTCTCGCATCGAAAGCAGGGTCTTTCCCACTGCAATTCACAATTACAACAGCTTGTTGAAGCTTCATGAATGCCTCCTCCGGTGTCATTCGTGGTCTCTGCTGTGGTAAGACTGTTTGGTGCTTTTTCTCCACTTGGGCGACGTCTTTTAGCACACGAGGAGACCGGAAAATCTCTGGTGAAGAATCAAGGCTATGGCGACGTGTCTCCATTTCCAATTTTTGTCTTGGGGAAAGTGGCATGGCCATCAGGTTAACATGACGCCGGTTTGTTCGAGCACGAGCTTGAGCTCTAGCCGATTGCTTGTGTGCCTTCCGTGGAGGCGCTGTTGGCACATAAGAAGTCGATGCATAGTACATGTGAGAAGTGTCCATGGTGCAAACAACGCAAAAAGTGGCAAATAACGCAATTTCAAGTCCATATAAATAGCGAAGGTGTCGAAGTCGTTAGTGCTAAAGCGCAATGAGAGCTATCACCTTCCTTAGCCGTGCCCTACTGTGTGGTGTGCCGCTAATTCACAAAGTTTCTGCAGCAGGCGGCCTCGATACATCTACGGTACGACGATGCTGTTTATCGGTGAAAGCTGCAAGTGGGGAAGTTGTAATACTTACTGCAATTTTGAATGGAAGACTTCGGAAATATGCGCGGAAACGTTAGCGGAGATCCAGAAGTTGCTGATCAACCAAGAGCAAGACGAGAACGGAGTAGCAGGCAACACCGTTGTGGCTAATGATTGCAAAAACTTGGTAGACGCCGACGTGATGGATACGCGAAGCGATGAAGACCAGAAAGCGCTATGCGGCAACTCGTGCTACGACAGTTTAAACGCCAAGTACAAGATCATGCTGGACAACGACTGCTACGCGAGTGAGGACGCCGACGAAGAAGCTGGTGCCAAGCTCCAAGCTGCCGCATACCAAATCGCCTGCCAGACCAATGCCGATGGGAAATACTGCAGTAAGTGTGTGTCACCGCTACGGTTCTCTTTACATTGGATTTCATTTTTTTGTTCTTGTTGCCACTAGTTCAATTATTGGGAACACTGGTAAAAGACGCTGGCACATCTTTCTCGCTTTGCAACGACATCGTCTCGGAGTTAGGCTGCTGCTTTCAGAGCTACCGTCAGTATATGCTGCTCGGTACATCTGTCAGTGTCAGTGCCATGGATGAAGCCCAGAAAGCATGCACCGCCGATGGAGTCGGAGGTCTGGACCAAATGTGCCCGTGCTCCTTTAACCAGCACGCCCTCAGCACGACCTTCTGTTCACGTACGTAGCCAACAACCTTCGCTTTCAGCTAAATTCCCACTAACTTTTGCCACATCCAGACGCAACACCGATTCTCATCCCCACAATTGCCACATTTGCCATAGTGATTCTCTCTGTAGCCATTCTCTAACCCAAAATTTCAGTTCCGGCGATACTGGAGACTTGTATGGCCAAACTTGAAGTTTGTATTGATATTCGTTTCCCCCATCATTTCCCAACAGTCTAACCGCCCCACGTTATCTGTAGCTGCTTATGACGACCCCCTCGGAGAAGGACGTGCTGTCCATCAAGGACGGCCACTTCGTCGACCAACACGGTCGTGTCGCTCTGTTGCGCGGTGTAAACCTCAGCGGCTCGTCCAAGTTACCGTTCGGCTATGGACACACGGACGACCAGGACATGAGCGAGTTCTTCGATGGAGCGGCCTCCGTCTCCTTTATTGGACGTCCGTTCCCGTTGGAGGAGGCGGATCTGCACTTGTCACGGCTGCAACGCTGGGGACTCACGTTCCTGCGCTTCATCGTGACGTGGGAGGCCATCGAGCACGCCGGTCCGGGCCAAATCGACCATGACTACCTCCAGTACATTCGCGCAGTGGTGGAGAAGGCGGCCGACTACAACATGCAGGTGTACATTGACCCGCACCAGGACGTGTGGTCCCGTTGGACAGGAGGTGACGGCGCTCCCATGTGGACGCTGGAGTGCATCGGCTTGGAGCCGCGCAATTTCGAGGCGACCAAAGCTGCTTTGTGTCTAGAGACGTGCGGACTGCCGGCGTCCAAGTTCCCCAAGATGATCTGGCCCACGAACTACGGGAAATTGGCTTGTGCCACCATGTTCACGTTGTTTTGGGCTGGTAAGAAGTACGCGCCTACGTGTTATGTGGACGGCGTGCAGATCCAGGAGTATCTGCAGTCGCACTACTTGGATTCCCTTGTGGCGTTGGCCGAAGCTCTGAAGGGATTGACGAACGTTGCGGGTTTTGGCACTATGAATGAACCATCGAGTGGATTTATTGGTGCTAAGGACCTTAACAAGCCTGTGGGGTTGTTACAGAATGGATACGCCCCCACTCCGCTGCAGGCGATGGCTCTGGGAGAAGGAGTTACTCAGGATGTGGACGTCTGGAACTCAGGACTCTTAACGCTGGTTCGCGGCAAGCCTTCGAAGGTGGAAACGGTTGATCCCAAGGGTGTGCGGGCCTGGAAGGAAGGCTTTGGATGTGTGTGGAAGGAGGCTGGAGTGTGGGGACTCGACGCTGAAGGCAAGCCGCAGCTGCTGAAGCCCGACTACTTTGCCGGAGTTGACTTTGGAAAGGAGTTTTACGTTCCTTTTGCTAAGAAGTTCACGAGGAGGATCCAGGAAGTCTTCCCGAACGCGATGATCTTCGTTGAGATGCCGCCAGTGGACTTCGGCGATATGGAGTTCCCTGAAATCACTAGTGAGGACATCCCGAATGCAGTCAATGCCATGCACTGGTACGATGCGATCACTCTCCTTACGACGACGTGGCGCTCGTATTTTACGGTGGACTTTGTCACGGGCAAGCCCGCGTTCGGCAACAAGGCGCTGCGTAAAGTGCACCAGCAGCAGCTTGCCCACGTCGCTAGCTTTGGTCGGAAGAAAATGGCCAGAGTGCCCACATTGATCGGGGAGACTGGAATCCCGTACAACATGAATGACGCCCGTGCTTATATCAGTGGAGATTACTCAGCGCAAATCGAGGCCATGGACAACACGATCTCGAATTTGGAGTCGCAGTTGCTCTCGTTCACCCTGTGGAACTACACTCCTGACAACTCGCACGAGTTTGGCGACCTGTGGAACTTGGAGGACCTGAGTATCAGCAGCCCTGACTCGGAGGCGTTGGCGATTCGTCTTGCTGGTGGCCACACTCGTCGGCGTGATGATCCGGCTCGTGGTTTGAAGGGTTTTGCTCGTCCTCACGCTCGTAAGATCACTGGTGTGCCTCTCAAGTCGCAGTTCGATCTGAAAACTGCAGAGTACGCGCTGGAATACGTGTCCGTCAACACAGAGACTTCGGCGCCCACGGAGATTTACGTGCCGTACGTGCACTACCCCGGTGGATACCGAGTGACCTCGTCGGATGGCCATTGCACGATTAAGAAGCACGAGAACTACGATATCGTGACGTACGCCCACGATGTTAAGGCGCATAAGCATCGTGTCATTGTCTCGCCGCGGACTCCAATTGGTGGCGACCAGAAGCGTGCGAACGCACCGCTGTACCTTGTGCTAGCCGTCACCGCTGTCGCCATCCCACTTCTAACCCTTTCCAAGCGCCGATAAGTCACTGAAATTAAGGGGATACCGTTCCTGCGTGTACGAGACAACCAAAACACTTCAGAAACAAATGTAAGTAAACGTTTCAGGTGCACACGACAGCAGAGTTAGTTCTGAGCAATTAGGCGCTACTGAGCCGTTCCGGGCAGATTTTGGACAAGAGACCAATAAACTACTCGTCCACGACCATATTCTCGGGACCGTCGGTCTTGTCGCCTTCTGTAGACATCGTATTCTCTTCTTGCTGTACAGTAGCCAGCCCCTTTTGAGAAATGAGCTCCAGCATGTGCCCAGCGAAGTCGTCCAGCAGCACAGGCCACGCCCCGTTCTCGTCGTAGTTGCTCAGATCAGGCTTAATCTGATGGCCAAAGTCCAGCACCTGCAGCCACAAATCCTTCGACACAACACTGCGCGAATTGTTGCGGACATATTGCAGCCAATGCCGGCGCCAGTGGAAGTGGCCAGGGAGCAGCAGATCCCAGAGCCCAATAGCCAACTCTAGCGCCAAGCTCTTCTGGGTCGGATCCTTAGAGAACCCAAACGTGAACTGGACAGCCACATTCAAAACAAGTAAGCACTTAACGCAACGCAACGCAAATAAAAAAGGATAGAAGCGTACCGAATAAATAGAGGAGAACTGGTCGCGATCACGCATCTGGTTTTGAAGTGTTGGGATCTTGGCACGCAAGTTTTCAATCGAGTTACAGTGAAGTTTGTGCATTCCACACCGGAATTCCTTCCGCGTGTAGATGCCCATGGTCGCCGCTTCCATTGCACAGCTCAGTGCCAGCATCACTGGGTCCTGTGAATCAATCCCCAGTGCATCACACAACGCCAAAATGCCTTCATCCGTGATGGAATCTTCTTCCGCCTCTGGATCTGCAAAAATACAAAAATAATTCATTATTACCTACCACATCCTTGTAATTAACAGACTAATGTACCTTGGAAGCGAGCAAATATCTCGTCAATTGCAGCGTTGTCCCCATGTTCGTTCCTCGGCTTCTTGTTGCTGTCAGTAAACTGCACAATACGCACAATACACACCGTCAGTGTCTTCTCCAGGCCACAAAACATTATTTCTTCCTCACACTGTGGCTCGAGCCTCTCTTGGTTCCACTGTGGGTGTTTTTACTTCCGTTGGTGATATCCATCTTGGCCAGCTGCGCCACGTCCGCCTGGTACGTGGCGTTTGCCTTAATCCGCTCCACCAACTCAGCTTTGCGTCCGCTTGTGCGTAGGCCTGCGTACAGAGGGAGGTAAGCCAGCCAGTGTACAACTACCTGTAGGCAATACAACGCAGGACTCACCAAAGCTGCGGCACATCTCCGCGAGCTCCTTGACGCGTAGACTCGAGAGATCCATAACTTTTGGTTGGCGCTTGTGCAAATTACCTTTAGTGCAAAATTTCGAGCTGTAGGAGGAGACTAAAAGAGCAGGAGCGCCATGCAGCAGGTAATGCAGTTAGAGAGGGGCGCAGCGGTGCGTAGCAGACACGAGCGCGTCCGCGTATCTGCAGTAAACGTACCAGCAAGTGATCGATACTGAATTAGCGATAAGTCGAGACTCTTTCAGAGTGATATGTTTTGATTGTTTCATTTTTTTTTTTAAGCAATTGTTGATTTTAGAAAAAAGGCATTATTCTGAAAAACACTAGGTGAGCGGGGCGACGCCCCCTGGAAGTACTCAGAATTTGATTGAGTCACGATGGCCAAGATGAAATCGACGAAGGGGAGCGGCAGCAAGCCAAGAGCTGTGCAAGGTTCTGCGCATGCATAGTGCAGTGCATACATCTTCGAGTGCTGCTATCTGCCGATGTCTAACCTCTGATCTTGTTCAACTTGCTTCTTGAGAACGAACAGGAGGCAGCATATCCACAACAAGGCGATCAGGTGCGATACTGTCTACTTGAAGTATTATATGGCAGGTATGGGATTAGTTTAAACTGTGTACAATGTGCTATTTACTCAGGCAGATACGGAGACGAGCTCATCGCGATCCAGAGGCCTCAAAGAAGTCTTTAACACCGTCAGCAGTTGCTATGCCTGCTGACTCGGGTAAACGGCAGGCGGAGCATGCTCGCGCTGCTCACGCTCGTGCCGCTAAGGCGCGTAAAGTGATTCAGCGTACGTTCCACTGATATCAGTGTATTTGATGGAGATGGAATGGATCGTAACAAGCCTTTTTTTTCTTGCGAAGGCCAAGAGATTCAAGCTCAACGCGTGACCCAAGCTGCGCATGCAAGACTATTCAAAGCTGCAAAGCGTCGGCACGAAAATGAAGACGGAAACGCTACGGAGTCCGCAGAGTAAGTAACAACAAATCATCTCTAATTAGTTTTCAAACTAACAAACTAACCAAACAGTTCGCCGTGCGTTATGATATGTGTAGACCGCAAAGTCTGATCTAGGGCACCGTTCAAGTATCGTATGCTGGAATGTCTTAGATCGCGATTGCTGCTAGGAGAATGGAGCCGGAGCGCACAAGAAGCCGCAGATCAAGGAGTCAAAGACAAACATATACTAATGCAAGTTTTAATTAATTTTTATTTTTATTTGGAATGACAAAAACTACTGATCTCAACCCTGACGATGTTGCAGTATCATTCGATCCGCCATTGAATCCCGTCGAACTCTGTGACTCCTTCTAATTTCGGCAATAAAGACCATGTCGGCTCGATCTGTGGGGCCACAAGCAGCACGATATGCTTCTTGGCGATCTGCAAGAGCAGTTACTGCGTCGTCAACGTCGTCACTCGAAACACGGCGTGTTTGCCGCAGCCCCACCAGCGCTACTGCTGCATCTCCAACTGCCTTCGAAACCACAATTTCTCCAGAAACCGACTGCTTTCGCAAAAAGCCCGCTGCCTCGATCCGATCAAAGTCCGGGTTCTCTTCTATACACGCATCGACGCTTGGTGTGCTCATGCCCCCTGTTGGGCCAGTCAGGCGAGGCTGAAGATACGATGTGCCAAGAATTCCACCTAGCATATCCACGTAAAACGCGTGACGGTGATCTTGAGCATTCATCAACTCCAAAATCAAGTCGTTGTCGGCTGTATCTGTCGCCTCGCAACGGTAGCTGTACCCGTATAGGCAATCCCCAAGCTCTTGTTATACAATGTGAACCAGTGTCGAGTTAGTATTACGCTGCTCCACCCAGCGCAGTTTTATCATCGAGTCCATAACCCATGCGGCAGCGATAACTTCTTCTTCAATAGCGTCAGGTCGAGTAAATGTTGCCCTCTCAATCATACTTTTGTCGGTCGAAATAGCAGTCTCCGCGATATCATCATTGCGCAAGTAGAGTCTAGCCCTTTCTGCGAGTGATCTGGAGCCCATTGCCGTAAATGTGATTTGATCATGCCAGGTAGTCATCGTGGGGTCCTAGAAAGTATTGCTTTTACCAGGGATAAATTCCTTTTATTTTCTTGTGAAGTAAGAGATCATTATTTCCTCAAATTGCCTCTAAATCAATATTACATCTAAACAAATTGGAAAGCAAACGTAATATCTACGTAGTTTTGCATGGAATTAAACGATCTATGTGATGCATTTCAACAACAAACTTTAAATTCAAACTTGGATTTCCCTACCGGCCGTCAAGGCCGGCAAACAATGACTTTTATACAGTTTCCCTCGTAATCATGCCGACATCTACCTCTCGATATGGCGTGGAGGTCGGCCAGCAGCACGATCGATCCTGTGAATAGCTTCACACATCATCTGGAAGCTGAATCGGCCCTGATTTCGATTAGTCGATTAACGTAGAACCGTTCAGGGACCTCATGAAACTTGCGGCACCGCTGCTTCTCGGCGTCCAGAGCAGCCAGTGTTCGGCGGGCTTGCTCTCGTCGGGATTCCTGTAACATCTTCAGATAGCGCTCTCGTCTCGAAGGCGGTCGATTTTCAGCTTGATCACTCTGAATTGCGTCCCTGCGACTGGAAATAGCACCGCTGGTGCTGGCGCTTTCGCCGAACAATGTTTTCGCTGCTGAAAAGCGCAAACTTCTTCGTACCTTCGAGACTACCGAGACCGGAGTCGTCGGGAGGTTCTGCTGGTGGCGGCTGATCGGCCGGGCCGGGATGGGGTTGGCGACTCAAATGCATTGGTATTATCTGCGATCTGCGTAGCGATGGTGGTGGGCACTGCAGTATTTTGAGGCTTCATAGCAGTTCTTGTCTTCGGGTCTGCGGTGCAAATTGCACAATAACTTTTAGATTCGGACCATGAAATCCTAACCGGGATGGAATCCTGGATGCCGTATCACACCTTTAAGTTACCCATTTTAACAGTCACCAGTTTTGGCAGATTTACCGAGGTCGCTGATGTTGATTGTGCTGGAGCGCTACTAACTTCATAGAAACCACTACGGCCAATGCAGCAGCTCTTGTTTCATCTACAACTTGGCGTATCCGCGCTTCTTCAGCGAAAAATGCTTCGTGCTGCGTGCGCGATGTAGATAGTTTGATTAACGACAGAGGCGATGTAATGGGTCTACTTAGACCCACTAGGTGACGTACACGTGCGCTTACGTGTTTGAGGAAGCATGCAATTAGTTTAGGCTTAATTTAATTATACTTACTTTAGGAAGTATAAGTAAACCAAATATAAGCAATTAAACTGCAAAATACCGTAAAATGAGAACTGTTATTGAATATGGCAAAAGCCAATTATCGAACCTCCTAAATCTGTTTATCTATTTCAAAAAGGTCTGCCAACGTGTGGTTGGCAGAACCCCTACCCTTGTGTCACGCACTGATTGGTAGAAATCCATAAGTTTCTACCAATAACATGCGTAAATGCATGCGAGCCAACCATCGAGGTGGCCCGCCCATGTAGCTATTGGTGTGCCCACACACCAGTGCTGGAGGTTCCTTTCCAACCTCTAACAGTTATCTGTTAGAGTTACAAGTGGTTACTGCCACTTGACGTGTAGCCCCGTTACAGGCGATGTTAAAACGATATCATAACGACAGCGAACTCGAGATAGAGCAACGTACGCAAACGCAGTACGTGGTATGGATGATGAATGAAACACAATTTTTTTCACAAGTGAGGCCTTGCACCTTATGCACGGTAATTGCGTAGGCTAAACGCAAAGGTATCCCCTCGCGGAAAACGCTGAGATCGCTAGTCGTTTTACTCCAGCTAACTTTTCTAGGGAGATCCGGCACAACGTTGGGCACATCCGGTAGAAAAGAAGGACCGATGTACAAGTCCGTAATCTGTACAAGTATGATTGGTAACTCCGAGTCTACGCAAAATATGAAGTTATATATTGTGCCATTCGTTCCATTGAATAAGCCGGCTGCTTGCTCCATGTTAAAGGTTAGTGTTACCGGTGCACCGACGGCTAGCTTGACGTGCGTACCAGCCACCCTATCTCAGTTTGTATTCGCTATTTCAGCATCGTCTAGTAGTGCTTGGACAGACTCCTGCGGAATATCGCGCTGTTTTGAAAGTCGTTTCAGTTGGACGGAGTGCTTTGACCGAATGTTTACAACGGGGGCAGCACCTGATTTTAAGCTACTGAGGTTGGCCGTCGCGACATCGACATTCATGTACGCAATGTGCTTTGCTACCGAGGTCCAATCTGGCATAGATTGTGATTTAAAACGTCTAGTGTTAAACAGCGCAATATCTTCCCGCGTAACGCCCTTCCGCCGTAGGCGGCGGAGAGCACCAAACTACTCCGGATCAGACTTTCCCCTATTTGGTTAGTCAGGCAGCATACATGTTGAATTCCTTCCCACAGTTCGCGACCTAGCTGCTGCACGGGATTGCTAATTTTTGCGAGCAGTGTGGATAGTGCGTGGGGAATTACGAAATCAAGTTGTGCCAAGTCTAAAGTAAAAAACCACGTCTCGCCCGCCAAATGGCAAGTGTCTGCACTTCGGCCAAATTTCTCTCATTCTTTGTTCAATCCAATGTAGCATTCCACACGAAATAACACTGAATTCGTCAATTATGACAAGATGCACATCTGCATATTGCTCTTGAAGTCTTTTAAGTTTCGAAGCTCCACCTTTTACATCTGGCAAGGGCTTGTATGGAACCGAAAATGCACTACGAGAAAAAGAAGAAAATTATAGTGCAGAACAAATAGTTCGGCCCTTAATATTAAGCGCCGCGGTTCCTTGGTGGGCCAAGAGAAAGACGCGTATTGAAGTGCGGCGTGTTACGTAATGCTCACCAAAGACGGTATGTAAGTCCTTGACTATGTGATTGATCAACCAACTTTTTCCTGAGCCGTCCTCTCCGTGCACTATCATGGTCAGCGGTGTACATTCGGTATTATTAAGTGATGCTACATAACGCCTGCGAGACTGTCGCCTTGATAGCGCGAACGGAATCCATTGCGATTCATCCATGATATCTAGTGCTGTATTCACGTCAGGATCGCAGATAGGATATCTGTACCTGCTACCTTGTCTCTCTCGACCGAATGCCATGATGTGGGTGCTTTTGATTTCTCGCTGAAGTTTTATTCAGGTTTGATATGTTTTTTTTTTTTTAATAAACTCACGTGCTCTTTCTACATCAGAGGTAGTGTAATTATGCTTCGATCGCCACGAAGTATTAACGTCGACACGGCACTCACTACTGGGGCTATCGGTTTGTACTAGTCTAGTGACTTCGTTTAATGGTGGCTCTACAAATACATATTCAGTCGCTGGCAAACACTTTGTTGCCCCGTGAGGTCTAAACTCCTTCAGAATATCAATATGCCGCTGCCGCGAAATAGCCAATTCCGTTTCCACTCTTAATTCGCTTGCCAATGTGCTTTCCTGTTCACTAGCAAACTGCTGAATGCAATCTTCATCACTTTCAGGCAGACCGGATAAAGATCGCCACGGCTTGTGCAGAAAGATTTTAGCAAAGCAGAAGTGTGGATTTGTTGGGTCTGGAGCTAGCCATGGAGTACCACGAGCGACATGAGGAGTTGAGCGAACTTTTATATACCCCTTTGAATCTATCCTTTCTCAGTAGTCAACATTTGCTTTAGCAGAGCTGGCTTTGTCTACGACGTCGTATTTCTCCATGAACGTAGCAAAGGTCATGTCATTAAATATCGGATCCAGGGGCCGTGCCATATATGCAGCTTCAACTTTTTTCTATTCGCGGTTCTTCTGCACGCAAACTCTCGAGATTTAGTTCCCAGTCTGATGGTTCAACTCGATAATACTTCAGTCGATGCCTCATAACGTTTACACGAGTAACTTGCCTTGATTTACTGTGCATAGGCAACTCCCTTAAGAGGATATAGTAAGCCTCCTGAGCGCTAATTTCCCTGATCGACAGTGTTGCGTTGGAGACTCGTTTTAGAAAAGCATGATTTGGTAAATTTGAATCGCAGCGCTTTACCGCAGCAGCGATTACTTTTTTGAACCTGATCGTATCGGGTTCCGCCTTGCTAACATACGCAGCTGTATATTCGGCAGCCCCGTATGCGTTATCGATGAGCTGAATGTCCATATTTGCGCGCCAAATAGATAGAAGCGCAGGGCAACAGTTATTTATCGTAGGGCACTCTCGTTTTAACTGAATCTGAACCGATTCAGCACCATGCACGGGTGTATCTACCTGTACTTCGGTCCGAGCTCGCAAATATTTTGGGTACCCAAATCTACACACGTTGCCGGACTTCCTACAAGTCGAGGTTGTCGAACAAATATGCTGCTGAACACGCTGTACAATCCTAGACAAGTCACATTCCCATTCGCGGGTTTTAGCTTTAGGAGGCCGAGCTGATAGTATGTCTAGATTTGCGCCTCTTTCACACGTACAAGTTGCGTATGTACACTTTTCTAGTTCACTTGGTTTTTATAGCTAGCACAGACATAACATTGTCGACATAGGAGGCTAGTTTTACCCGCCCAATTTCAGTTTTTGACAAAGAGACCACATCTGGTGCGTCCCGAACCCAAAGCAAGGCGTGTATATGGGGAGATCCTCGCTGTTGGAATTCTACACGCCAGAAAAAAATCTGTAATCTGCCCCAGTGGTTTGGATTTACCACAGAGAACGTTATCAAAAAATAATCTGAATCTCCTATCAAAATGTCGAGCGGCGATATCAGGGTTCTCGTTTAAGTACCTTCGTCTCTCAGCGCTACTTAATTTTTTAGCTTCACCGAGAGTTAGCGTAGGGTTACACGCCCGGAAGAAGTCCGACCATATAGTATTGGCTGCACTCAAGGTCAAAAAAAATGTCGGCCACCGAGTCGGCATTACGCGACTCCCTAGCATACTCATCAGGTCGTCTCGCACGTTGGCCCAGTACAATCCGCTGCCACGGACACCCCGAAAGTAAGGTTTTAGAGATCCCAATAATTCCATTGCAGCATTAGTATCACCCCTGACGCCATCAGAGCGCCCTGTTAGTGGCACTTGAGTTGTTGAATTAGGTTCTACCCGAGGCGAGCCAACTCTCCGCACGAGACCATCGATTTGCCTGCACTGAATCAAATTCAAACAGAAAAAATTGAAGTTGCAATGATTAACAAAACGCCGATCATGCCACTTCATGACGTGCGCACAGTATTCGGCCAACTTGTACTCATGCTTCCGACCTTCTCCTCCTTCAAGCTCATGCAAGCCTCCCTCTCCATTAAGAAAGAGTGTTGGGAAGCAATTCTGCATCAACATTTTGGTCGATAATCTCATCTATCAGGTCTCTCTTACTTTGTAGCTCACCAGTAGGGTAGATTGGTTTTCTAGCGGCCTCGTTGGCAACATCTATAATTTTTTCGCCTTCTGTTTGCTCACTAGACTCATCAGCTTCTAGTTCAAAGCAGTCGTCAATATCAATAAAATCGTTGGTGTTTTGATTTTGCTGTGTCGAGGTACTACTACTAGATCCAGTATTTAAGCTACTCGAGATATAAGGGTTTTCATTCTCTTGTAGCCCTCTAAGCTGCCCACTCTCATCTGGACTAACAAGGCTGGGAGTTGCTTTAGCACATGACGTCTACAGTTCGCATTCTTCTTTGTCGGTCAGAGTGATACTTGGTACTGCTGCATCAAGATCTGTGCTGGCAAGTTCCTTTAAATTTTCTTCTGAAATGGAAACATCCCTATACAAGGGATTGTGAGCTATCAACCATTGTAATGAGCTTCGCACAACATCGGGCCGAACCTTAATCAGTGCACCACCTTGTCTTGGTTCAGATCGCAGAAGTACTACCCCACACTTTGATAGTGGTCGTGGTAATGACAAAACTACTTCTCGTACAAGTAGTAAAGGACACACCAAGGCCGATTAAACGAGCCTCCATTCGGTTAAGAACTGCTAATTCTTGCTGTATAGATTCTATGGGAAAACCACTAGCTCGACAAAATTTAGGCACTTCGTTCTTAGTCAATGAGGTATTGCAGCGAAAGCATATCCAGATGAAGCGCACACCAGTGCTGTCTGGTTCCGTGATCGCCTCGGCAATTGGCACACATTCACCTTGCTTATTGTTCAATGCACTTACCTTATGGCTCGTATAGTTTTTTAATCGTGCGTGTTGATTTCGATAGCTCGCCACAGCTACCGCAGATGCGCACGAGTTGATCGTCAAGTTGCTCATAGAACACTACATGTGAAGGTAAGTTATGGAAACAGTAAATAACGGAATGTTTTTCAGCAAAAAGATGGATAATCGACTTACCCTGCGCATCTGCATCAATGTCTTCCAGTTCTCGATCCCGATCTGCATCTCGTTTGGCCTTCTTTACACGCTACGGGTAGTTTTGAGTTGAAGGATTTCGCTTGCGAGTGTCCTCTGCGCGCTGAATACGTTCTGCTTGCTCGATGAGCTCGACTTCCTCCAGCATCACAGGTCGAGAGCGTTTGACCTTCTTCGGACTGCATTTGACGATGCTTCGTATTGTTGACTTTGCTGCGTGTGCCGCCCGGGCCCTAGTTGCTAATCTCTTTGACTTTGACATCGCAAAGTTCAAACCGAAATGCCTCTTACTAACTTGTTAAATCTGCTGGGGGTGAGGTCCCTGAATTAAACGCATTTTAACAGACTACCCCCACACTCCACTTCAACGTCAGCCGACAGCCGACAGCTCACTCCGACGCCTCCACTGGCTACGGTCGCATCACCTCTACAATCAGCAGCTTATTCCAAAGCCACGAAACCCCTAGGTCCCAAGAGAGTCTCGTAATTATGGAAAACGCCGTCACGCGTCAATATCAGCGGCCTGTGCTAAGTGACGTCCATAACGTCGATGCCAACAGCTATCTGCCGACACAGACAGCGACGCCTGCTCGTCGCTTTGAGCAGATATCTGCCAAACCATGACCGCTATCTATCTGTCCTTTGCGCATCCCTTCTGGTTGAAACCACAAGCTCCAGAAGTTCCTGGAGGCATGCAATACAACCGCGCAGATCCTCACTTCGTTCCAGCTCCGCAAGTCGAGCTCCGGGCGCCAAGGATACCTTCTTGCCACACACACGTTCTCTTTAGGCAGCCGTCCAAATGTTCTAGCTACGCTGGCGATCGTCTAACAACAGCACGCATTGTTGCCCTCCTCTTCAACGTCGGTCGATAGTTATTAGGCCCATCCCTTCGATGTCAATCAGCAGCACGCTACTGTCGCATTACCGCTACGATAATATCTCAAGCTCGTTGCACAGCTGCGGACGCATCACTAAACGAAAATAGTGTATCTACATGAATACGAACTACAAACATTTTATTGGTGATGAAAACAAAAATGGGATCAAGTTTTACGCATGTACATGTATGCAAGATGCTGCTATGAGGAATGTTAAATCAGCAGATTGCTAGACCACACGCCTCAAAAGTGCCTTCATGGAACTGATCCACCAGACCTACGCTGGTCACGATTACATTTGCACAAATCCATGGCAACTCGGGTTTTGACACAAGCATGTGTGAGCCTGGATTTGACATAAAACATTAAAATAATCAACCAGGCCCAACAGTACTTACAACACAAAATTTCACCTTGTCCGTTTGCTTTCCCGCATAGAAGAATGTCAACTCAGTTCCGCGCTCAATCGCAGTGGCTGCAAATAGACCGCAGCAAATCTCGCCATTAATGTGCCAGCGTTCTAGCGTGCAGTTTGGAGCGCAACTATGGTTGGCGAATCTTGCCAAGGAACCTTGGCTTGTAGCATCGATAACTTCTCGGTTGTTTATCTGTATACCATAGTAATGCCCCGCGCCAGCCAATTCCTAAGCAGCAGCAAGTGAGATGGCCATAAAAAAACTAACTCTAGTTTGCACGAACCGCATATCGTTGGTGATATACGCCTTGCCTGATCACCTCCCCCGTGCACTCGATAATGAATTCATGCTTTGGTACAAATTCTTCAGCAATGAGTCCAATGCCCTTGCCCCCGCAGTGCGCTAGTGAAAGCTGCAAAGACGAGCACTGCTGGAATCTCTGATTGCTGCAGAAAACGTTGGTTGAGCATCGACCTCCAACGCACTCTACTTGCATCTTTTCAAAGCATTTATGTTAGAGTCAAGCTGAATATTGACAATCAATGACACTTTTTCCCACTCACGCTTCGATTCTCACACCCAGTTCTGCATGTCAGGCTCACCGGTTCCTGAGCAATGCATTTGCACAATGGCATATCGTCCTTCACAATCAAAGATTAACATCGTTATCCAAGCATTGGGCCCTATAATCACTACGTACTTCCACCAGTGAATTTCTCGAGCGATAATTGTAGATGTTACATGGAAGCGCTTCGTACTCCGCGTATGGTTGAACGATAGTCCTCGTGTCTCGCAGGTATGCAAAGAGAACTTGTTAGTCTTTAAACTAACCCGACGCAGTAGACGTACCAGTTCCCCCGTAAATATAGCACGTTTAAAGTGATCTTCGCCTTCGATAATGTACCGATCCATCTTCAGCTGTAACATTCTTTTCTTCGGCATCTTCTGCAGCCGCAGCTCCGGCGAATTGCAATATGCAAGCGCAACCAGTGGATTATCCCCTCATACGCTGACAGCTCATCGCATGCGTTACACATTTTCCAAAGACCAAAGACAATTTTTTCCATTCATGCCTACTGTATAATCATCACCCGTTCCATTTCACGTTTGATCAACAACAAAGAAATTCATTTCATGAAATTGGACGCCAAGCGTTCGCTGGCTAGAGTAAAAAGAAATCAAACCACAAACGATAAACATGCAAGCTGGTTACGCCAAATGTTTGTACTACCCTTTTGTCGAAGCATGCTGGCGCCGACTCCTTCATAGCATCAGCTCCTCGTCCTCCTCCTTCTCTTCTTCCTCCTCCTCGTCATTGATGGGGCGGGTAGCGGTGGATTCCACCCTTGCACGTTTGGCTGATTCAAAATCCCCATATTCTTGGATGAGGCCGGGGTTAACAGGCCCCACGGCTTGAAGGCTGCCTTGAAGAACGTCGTGGTAAAACTGTATCGCGTGGATCTTCTTCAACTCGTAGATATTCCCCACTTGAAAGCGAGGCCTGCCCACCGACCGAATTTTCGGGTCCCACACAGTGATCTTCACCACACGAGCGTCTTTGCAAGAGGGATCCATGCTGTCCGGCTTCTGGCGGTAGGCCTTCCAGTGCGGCTGCATGAAGCCGTCTACTAGCGTAATGCGCTTTTCCCGGTTGTTCGCGAGACGGTCCACCGACGCAACCCACATGATCACCGTAAGGCAGACTCGAGCCGAGATGTCCACTGTCTTGGCGAATTCGCGCAGGTCTTTCACCGAGACGAAGACATTCGCCATCTCCTCAGCGACTTGCTCTTGTAGTTGCGCGTCCACCTCTGCCATCAGCTCCGCGGCGTCTTCAGTACTTCCGAGTATATTCCTTGGCATAGTGTAGCTGGACCGGGTGAGTTCGAGGTCGTTTCAGGAAAACGTGGGTGCTCCCGAGACAGCAAATTGAATAATGGCAACACAAAGGAACGGCGGCTGCGCCGGTTGTAGATCGAAGCAAAGTTTCTGGTTTCCGGCCCATCTCGAGCTCCTACGAAGTTAAAAACACAGACAAAACGAACGACTGTTTAGCTACCGAGCTTTATCCTTATTTCTCACAAAACCCCAGCTCATGCCCAACAAATTGCGAGTCGGAGCGTGTCTTCATGTTGATCTTGCCCGCCCGCGGAGTAGCTGCGCCGTACAGCCAGCATATTATTATATTACAGCACATACATTGGTCCAACAGCTTGTGGCCGCAGCAAGAACACGTTCGCACTCTCTGTGCGATACATAACGCCAGCATTCTCTCCGTGTTTACCACACTGCCTCCACAAACTTTCTTGCGCAATGACTGACAGGAATGCTGATCAAGGACACTTTGATTAACAGCACTGCTGCGCGCTTGAAGCCCCTACTCCTGATCAAGCGCTAGCGTCCATCATGCAATCGCGCAGCAGACTATTGCACCTTGTTAGGTGTCTTCGTCCGTCATTAAGTATAAGAGTTTTTTTCCCTTAATAAAGGGTGTTAAGGCGACAGAGAACAGGCAGCCTGACCTCAAAATTCGCTTCTTTTTTTTTTTTTAGCTCTTTTCGGAGGCTACGACGCAGAAGCGTCGTTTTCCTGCTGATAAAAATGGACCCTCACTTTAATAGCATCGATTCGTTAAATTTCCTTCAAGGGTCGCCATCTGACTATATCAATCTTGCCCATCCAACCTGGATATATAGAGCAAAAAGTTGTTCAAGTGAGGTTTTTGACCCTTTTTTTAGTCCCCAGGTGTGCTATACTAAAACGTCGCCCTAACCTATTCTCAAAACTAATGTATCCATATGTAAATACGAGTAGAGTAAATAACAGTAGTGTAGTACACATCAAAAACTCACGATTATAGGGGGCTTTGCCCCAAAAATAAATATAAATCAGGTTTTCTTTCCCAAACCTACCGTGTTCCACGGTTTTGGCATTTTACATTTTTACGTAGACAATTTCGAATTTGCAGTAAAGCCCCGACAACACAGGGTTGTTTGATTCGGAACAGATACATAACCGGCCAAATACAACCGATGTTGTATTTGGCGCGGAGCAGAGCTCCTGATTGGCAGAGCGGTCGAGTTGAACACAGTTCCGACCACTGGTAAGGTCAGTACTGCTGCCAAATCAGCCGTATCATTTGCAAAAGTGGTTGTACAGAACGTTGGTATTCGCTCTGGCTATACTACCTTGTCTTACAAAAAAGAGATGAAAATATCTCACCATGGTAGCAGAGACCAGTTCCCTTCATTATCCAGAACGCCACAGAGAACCCAAGAGATACCAGCAAAAAGATACAGATCGATTCTCTGCGAGTTCATGGCCTTCCGATTTGGCCATGCTTTTGAAGCGGACAGTTTCTTTAGTCAGGACGCTCTGCTGGCGATCACCCCCGATGATGTGTGCCAATGGATGAACTCGCGTGCGTTCGGCGAGCCTGATCCAGCAGAAGACACAAAACCTGTTAACACTAGAGCTTCTACCTTGGAGTACGCCAAGAAGGCCATCTCCTCGTTTATGCCACACCGTCCAGTGGCTTGGGACCCCATTCGTGGCGAAGGTAACCCAACTCGCTAAGAGGCTGATCAAGAAAGCAAAACGTAGTGAGGTTCGCAGAGAGGGTGTGCATTCAGCAGCTAGGCGGCCGATTGAATACGTCGAATTCATTAACTTGCTGGATTTGGTTTGCTCCACGAAGGACAAGGGATCGCTCAAATATCTCGTGCGTGCTGTGCTTGCATTACAATGTCGTCTCATTGCACGGATTGATGATATGATGAGGATGAAATTCGATATTTTTTTCGCTGAGCATGTATCACTCAAGAACTATACTTTGCCAGCTTCGTTGGTCAAAACACATTTCTGAAGAGCGCGATGCGCCAGAACAAATTATTATCGGAAGCATGGATCCCCGCTTTTGTGCGCTCTTAAAACTGGCTGCGTGAGTTGAAGTTACCGGAAAGGAGTCATCCGAGTTCGTATTTGGACATCCACAAGATGGTCATCGTGGCGTCTGTCGCTATTTGCAGGATATTTTTCAAGGCGGCGATTTCCGCAAGTTCAAGCAGGGGAACCTGGGAACCTACAGTTTGCATAAGGGTGCTGCTAGTTATGCCAAGAGAACTGGTGTAATGAAGGACTACGTCAATCACGGTGGCGAACGCGAAAAAATGTCGTCGATGTATATATTGATAACACTCAGCCGTTCACAGATGCTGTTGCTGCAGGCGCATTGTCTGAACTACTTGGACCATGCTGCTTCCGGATGAGCTGATAACCAATCATGTTGGTTCTGCTATCAAAGTCGCGATGGGGGCCGAAGTAGCGCGGGTTCTTGCACTTCCGCTGCTTTGGGCATCACTTGTACCGCCTGAAAGTTTTGACTACGATTTGATTCCAGCTGTGCTGAAGCAACGCGTTGAACGCGCATATTCTGACGCTGGAGGAAATTTAGCAGTTAACCCTGCCGAGCGTGTAGAGCTTAACTTCATTTCATTTAGATACAAGAGGACACTACCGACAGCAGTGGAGCGGAATCTTGTGCCCATAATATGACTGCTGACAGCACGCGTAAGGAGTTTGCCGCTATCCACTCTCAGCTCTTTGGTATACAGCGTCAAATGGCTACAATTTTGAATTAATTGTTCCGCTGGCGTGCAGAAAGCCAGCGCAAACACCAGAAGGCCCTGGCTGTTGGTCGACGTATAGCTGTTCAACCGGTCGCTCGTAGAGTACAATATCCAATACATGTAGATATAGCCGATGCAGAAGCTACGGCTGCAATTAGGGCAATATAACGCGTGAAGCTGTCGAAACGACCAAAGGAAATGTACGAGCTGTGGGGGGGGGGAGTACGAGTTCGGGCTGAGCGGCTTAAATCCCGCGAGAGACTTCACCACGGCCGAGCGCGGTACTAATAAGTTTGCGTTATCTCGTAGGAAGCTCTTATGGGACGTCGTCGCCGGATTTGTACGGGCTGGACACCAGTGATATTGCTATAGACAGAGTGTACGCTGCGTACGGTTGTCAACTCTCGGTGACACGAATTCTGCTTGCTCTGCGGCAGGACAAGCCGCGCGGTGGGCATCCGTCACTCCGCTGTAGCTAACTGTCAGCCCAACTGTGAATCTAACTTTCAACCAATCAATCACTGTTGTATTTCATGTTGCACTCGTGGCGAATATTTATACAGTATAACCCTGTATAATGAACCAAAAGACACGTATCGAGAGAATCATGGACAATCCCCTTGCTGAAAGTCCCAAGCACAGCAACGTGGGGAGCAGGGTTCAGGAATGGGGTTTAATAGGTCAGGTATAATCTGTTTAGCCACCCACCCACCCAAAGTGGCTGCGGCGTTGTGTTATTTTGGACAAATGATAAAACTCGACCACCCATCACTCTAGCACCCACCCAATGCGCTGTTCTCCATCAAAGTCGGAATCAGTCCATCTATCACACATATTCTAACATTTCCATGTAATATAAGTGCATGTCGAAGTCTTCCTCACTCTTGAGTTGTCTAGTTTCAGCATTGGGGGCGCCAGGCTGAATAAATGTGAGCGATCGCATAAAACCCTCGAAGTACTTCGGTACAATGCACAACAGTAGTTGGTTGCGTGCGTGGTATGGTATAGGGATGACGTTCTGCAATGGGCTCTCCGCAAACATTGTTTGCTTTGACAGACCGGCATAACCCACCCTGATGTACGGAGCAAAACCATTATTGTGAAACTTAGATATTCTCGAGTGAAGCAGTGATTTTTCTACAGCGTAGTTTCTAAACTAAAAGATTTAGTTTAGCAAGTTTCTACAGCTAGTAGTATAGGAAGTCTTCGTTCTGATTGCTGCTTTTGTTGTCTTCATCCTCATCATCTTCATCCTGAGCGCGAAGTAGAACTTCCAGATAGTTTTAGCGGTCGTGGTCATCACCACGGATGTTCTTCGCGTTGAGAAACACGTGTACCAACCTTTCTACTCGGTCCGGCGCCAAGCGGTTCCGTAGCTTCGGGTGGATGAACGCGTGCATCGAGAAATTCCTCTCCGATGCTGCACTGGAACTCGAGCACCTAAACATCTGCAGCGCGACCTCTTGCAACAACGGAAAGCTCCAGAGGCCACACCAAAAGTCGTAGATTGGAATCTTGCGCTCACACAACAGGCCCCATTGCCGTGGTTGCTTCGTCTTGATCTCACGAACATAGCGTTGGAATGCTGCCAGTTCCATGAGAATAGCGCCCTCCTTGACCGCACTATGTCTGCTTCCCAGAAATGACTCCACTCTACACGTCCATCGCTTCCCCTGCAAACCGAGGGTCAAGGAGGTAAGTAACGCCGTGCGCATCGCCATAGATGAAGTTGAAACGATCTTACCAGGGCCTGTACCGTCTTCCGCTCCGCAGCCGTCAAATCGGTCTGGTTTAGCTTGACTGGAAGCATGCAGAAGAGGTCGTAGACCTCTGAGACGGCAGTGTCGTTCTTCTCGAACAAGCGAAGTGCTGTGTCGATTGGATTCAAAAGTTGGGCAGACTTTCGAAGTCGAGGCACGATCTCCACCGAAGTCATCAGATCGAACACCACTCGGCGTGAAAGAAGCGACGGGAAGACACCAGTGAGTAGAGAAGGGATTCAGCAGCCAATACAATCTTAAAACATTTCAGCAGCGATCCCCACCGCGTATCACCCGGATGAGAGAGAGCGTTGAGTCCGTTTGCCTTGAGTGCCTCCGTCAACTCGGCACAAATCTTATGGTGCGACTTAAAGACACCAATGTTTTACATCCATCTTGAAGAGCAGCCACTTGACCTTCTTTGTGATATCTTTCACCAGTAGGTGAAGTGTGTGACAGTCACAACCATGAAAAAAACGATTTCGGGAACTTCTCTTGAAGGGTTTTCCAGGCGAACGGATTGGCTTTCGTATTGACAGTGACGACAGCCCCCATGTGGAGAAAGCCAAACTTTGCGATGACACGCTCAATATCAGCGACCAGGAACGGGGTACCATGTGCCTGTGCACCAGTATACACTGACTCGAGAAAAAAAGGTTTGCTTGCCACACACACTGCCACGTAAATGACCACTGACTTTCCGTTGATATCCGTCCAAGCGTCGGTTATGAGGGTAACTAACCACCTGTCCCTCAAGAGTCAACTGCATGATCTTCACCGACTTGGAGTACGCACGGTCGAGAAATACAGTTGCGAGCTGGTCTGGGCTTGGCACCTCTATCGAGGGGTTGATCAGTTGCAGCGCATCAAGGAGGCTGTCATGACCAACCTTGTAGAAAGCCACGCCAGTGCTGTACACCCTTCTCCTGAAATTCCTTGAAAGTCTCTGCCTTCAATCGTGGGCGAAAGACATCCGTTTTCAGGGTCGAACTTGAACGTTCTGGGCATCGTTTTTCAACATGGGGGTTGATCCTCTCGACATGAGTATCGTCAGCAACAATTGTTTGCACTTGTTGCACCAAACGCCTCCTTGAGGGTCGACATCGACTTGCTTCCATGCCGGATCAGCCTTCTGGCCCGGTCGGACTTGACTGGGAGTCTCCGTTCCACGTTGGTGCGGCGGAGTAGAAGTGTTGGCGGTTATGACTGTGATAGAGGACTTGAGCTGCTTGAGCAAGAAATGAAAATGAGCTGTATACCGAGCAATACACGGTGCGTGAGATGGATGGTTCTAGCACCGCAGAGCCAGCATCCAACCATTCCAGCTCGCCAAGTACAATTCTTTGAATTACACGCAACTCAATGAATTTAACGCAAGGGTTAGGTCGGGATTGTCCAATACGTCTGCCCACCCCGTGCAGTCTTCAGACCCCCTCCCCCTTCAATTTTGAAATCCCAGGGTCTTCCGAAACACTGATGGGGAGGTGGAGGCAGACCAGAACAGGAAGTGCAGGAACAAAACAAGCAATGAGGCACGCAAAGTCGTACACGGCGGACAGAGTGAAGGAGGTGATGACGGTCACAAGGTACCCAGAGCTCAATACACAGACGAGGTCTTCCAACGGTCGACGAGATTCATTTATTCCACAAACTCGCCTTCTGTGAGCTTAACCGCCCGTTCCCATGCTCACAGGTAGAGCCTCTTTCAGGGACTGTCGGGGTGGGCCCAAAAGGACACGGTATTCCACACGCAGCGCGCCTGTCATTTATATACGCCACCTGCCAAACCTCAACTGTGGTCGCAACTCTGCGGTCCATGGTGACGCCACCGCCAGCATATTATTCTCCAAAGATTGGATAATGCAACTGGTCGGTGGCAGTTGATTTTCGACTAGTGGCAGGGTACTTTCTGTTTGTGGCAGTAGACTTTTGGTCCGTCTCAATTGTCGCATGTCTGGTCGAAATAGCCGCATGGTTGGTGGTTTCGGCTGCACTAAGTGCCTGGACAATATAAATCGCTCGTGTGCTAGCTTCGCCAGTCCCTCCTTCAAACAAGACGTGGGAACGACCGCCCGTGTTACTTATGCACCAATTGGATTTTCGGATGTCTCTGGGAATCACAGGGAGTATTACGATAAGTACTGCGGGCACCGACGAGAGCAAGGTCACAGAGACCGGCGCGCAGGCATCGAAGGACGGCGGCGTGGCAGCAAAAAGTTCCTAACCCGGGAAAATTAGTGGCTCCTTCAGTGCTAGCCAGACTGTGCCCGCGCCTGCCGCCGCAGCACGGCGGTCAGCCCTTCTCCGCACCTGTTTTTGTCGCCATCCTTGGGTTGCGTTTTCTCGCCAACGTTATTCCCGGCGCCGCACTCTGTACTACGGCACTTATTATGATCCATGTTGTCCAAAGACGCACCATCCGGCGTGCCCACTTGGCTCACTTTGCTAAGCGTATACTGTAAAGTGAGCCATAGCATAAAACTCACGCTCTTTGACAGCAGTCATCTGCCAGACACCTAGCTGGGTTTACGCCCACCTCGTCTTTTGACGACCAGCACACACTACCTTCTTCTCTTCGTTCCTCACCCAGGCCACAAGGAACCTGTTCTAGGTCTCGTCAAGAAACGATTCTAAGCGTGGACGCTTGCTTGTATCTCCAACGTGAACACATGTGGAATAACGGTCAGAAGCTTCCCCGTTGTGCAGAAGTGACACTACCCGTGCCTTTGGGTGTACATGTATTACCAACTTTTTCTACGACATCTGCAGTAAATTACGTATCAGCTCCCCGGATCTTATTCTGTGCTTTTGATTTGGGTTGAGCAACCTAAAAATACTACGGGAATCTGTCCATTATTGTACATCGATAACAAACATTTAATTTAAGCATATTTAACAAATATATCAATTTAAATGACAAAAAACCATACTGTGAGCCCGCAATCTCTTATTGTCAGTTACAGGTATTTTGACGAGCATTTTAAACGTTACATATGACAGATGTCCAAATGGGGGGGGGTAAAATGTTTCCCTTGACAGAAGTTTAACCAGCACATCACCTTCTCCTATAACAACCAATCCGATCGAGTTTCGGCAACTGATATGCCAAACATCACGTAAAATATGCGCGTAGGTGCGAAAATTATCGAGATTGCTGATTGCATACTAAGTACATAATTTTGCTGACGCGCCAGCGTAATGCGGTGCTTTTAAGTTAGCCCCCCTCCCTCCCTCCCTCCCTTCCCACAGTTCAGACAGATGGAATCTTCGAGAAGCTTTCACAGCCGCCCTACGTCTGGTTTCTATATTCTTTTGTAACTGCATACTAATTCTAAGTAATTCTAAATTCACCTGCTATTGGTTATTTTTTTATCCAATCCGGATACAATTACCCTCCCTCTGGCGTTTTGCGTCCATTCCAGAAAAAGGCTTGAGCCAGCGCGTCGCCTGGCAGTTCAAACAGAGTTCGCTCGAGCCTGTGCATCTTTGCCTCGGGCTGGCTGCACGGGATTCGAGTAGGCTCTGGGAAGGACGGCCTCCATGGCGTCGCGCGCGCGCTCTACGTCCACTACTGCGGTGTCGTCCACACCGATGGCGCCCGATGATCGCTCTTCGCATGCTGACCGGCCTTCGAGCCACCAAGTTGCGGTTGGGTGAAGCGATGGCGGCTGCGCCGCCGCCTGCTGTGTTGCTGCCTGGTGCGTCGCCTGCTGGGTCACCAGCTACTTCGCCCGTTAGGTCGCCTGCAGTGTCGTCTCTGGCCTCGTCGCCTGTTGAGTATTGTGCGATCACGCCCGCGTTCTCCCTAGTCGCGTCACCTGCGCTGTCACCAGTCGCGTCGCCTGCTGCATCTTCTACCGCGCCTGCTGCGTTGCCTGGTGTTTCGCCAGATGCGTCTCCTGTAGACTCATCCCAATGGCTCGACGGATGGGTTCTCCAATCGTTTGAGAGCATCGCTTCGATGCTCTCCTCGGCATTTCTGATGCTGGTGCAGACGATGTCTCTTCTGAGTCCGATGACTCGATGGTTGCTCGGCCTGCGTCTCCTACTGCGTCCGCGTCTGGTCGTTTCGACGGCGATGACGAGCCTTCGTCGCCTGGTAGTACTGAAGCTCCAGCGGCTAAGAGCCGTCGTCTGCGGCGTGGTGATACGGCCCCCGTGTGTCATCCAGCGCTTCCAAAACCACCGGATCAGCACCCGTACACCAATCGTCGTAATCACTACGATCCGACAGCCCCTTGAGACTATGAAAAAAAGGTTTGCTTCAAGCGCTTCCTCGACGGCCACGGCGACCCATCACACCGCTGTTTCCTGGCGCAGTGGCAGGGCCACCCACTCCAATTGAGTTGGGCGTGGATGGAAGCAGCTCGTTGACGTGGTGCCGGCTTGGATGCGTAGGGTTGACGAGCGGAAAGCTTCTGGCTCAACTCAAAAGTTCATAGACTACTACGACGACCAGGATGAGGCGTCTGAAAAGGGTACCATCTTCATCGAAGCTGTTCGTTCCGCTCTCTACCACATTGGTCAGCCAGATCTTGTGCCGATGGCAATGTGGGACGCGTTTGAAACGACTCAGCCTCCTGCTATTCAGTACGGCGTATCACGCGAGGACGTAACTGAGTTTTCAAGGCTCTGCAGCGGAAATGCGTGCCGTTCGATTATGACGAGATTCAGCGGAATTTGCTCGAGGGTTCATACGCGGAGATTGACCAGTCGTTCACGTACATCAAAAAGTTTGGGATCCGGGACGTACGTGGCAAGCGCAGGCCAAGACGACATCTGTTATTGTTTCGCCGTGTTTGTTGAAGGCCCTCATGACGAAGTCAAGATGCTTGATGGCTACGATGACACAGTGGATTTTCCCGTGTAATTCGGCTTCCTCCGCAAGTACTTGTGGCTGAATCGCACCAGATGGTTGAGTCGCGTCGTAGTCAAGCCGGGATACGTCTGTCGTGGTAAGCGCGAGTCGAAATCGCAGAAAAAGAAGGAACAGCTCGAGAGATTGAAGCACCAAATCTTGTAGGGGATGTACTTCGGGAATACTTGTAGGCCTTCGAGCCCCCCTTGGATAATCTTGAACTTCAGCGTCTCTGTCGCTGCTTCCTCCTCGATGCTTCCAAGTCTCCAATAAGATTCGGCACTTGACAAAGGTTTTCGATCGATTCACAGGTGGGCTTCTCCTCACCCACCCAATCCACAAGGAACTGCGTCGGTCGTGTGGGCTTGTGCTTTTCAAGAAGTCGCTGCACAAGTTGACCAACGGTACCAAGGACGATATCGTGTGGTTGCGACAGCCGGGTAGAGTACGTGTACGGTTTCAACGACCCAGTGTTGAACACCGAATGAAGTTTGTCCCAGCTTGGATGTTCAGCTCATACGCGTGGTTATGAATCTTCTTCACGGCTGAGTACGGACCCATCCACTTCAGACCAAGCTTGGACGAGTTAGAAAGCCCCGTGTGCTTCGGATCCAAATGCTTCGTACTCAAGTACACTCGGTCACTAACTTCAAATGTCTGTTCGCTTTGGTTCTTGTCGTAGACGTCACGAATGCGTTCTTGAGCTTCTGCCAACGCTTCACGGCATCGGAAAAGGATAGCTGCCTAATTCTCGTGGAATATAGCTCCTCTCCGACTCTTAGACACCTTTGAAAGCTGTTCCGCGGCTAGATACAACGGATTTAGAGGCAAATACATCAAGTCAGCTTCAAATGGCGCTAACTTGATACTGGAATTCACGGTAGAGGTTACCGCAAACTCAACATTCGCCAAGTGGAGATCCAAGCCATCCTGTAGCGGTCCCACGAAGCAGCAAAAGGACTCCTCTAGCGTGCGGCTCATCCGTTCTGTTTCCCCGTCGCCCTGAGATCGTTGTGCTACGGTCATGCTCAGCGTTGTTCCGATGGACTTGAAGACATGTTGCCAGAATGCAGCTACGAACTTCCGATCGCAATCTGATACGAAACCGTCATTCTCGATAGTGGTGACGTTAGTAACCGGGGACAAATTCCGTAACGCAAAGGCTAACTGGGCGTACCATGGAAACGGGAGTGCGGGGGTATCCATTTCTCGTTCAGCTGTGTCCAACTCTGTTTGGATGTGCGCAAAAATCTCTGACCGAATTGTTGGGCTCGACGCCTTCCGACATAGAGCGTAACACATCTGGTAAAGTATCTGCTTCGCTTGCAGCGTGTAGTCCATTTTGGCGCATATCGAAGAGACGGCTTCTGTTTTCACGTGCCTGTTCTGCGATTGTTTAGACGAAGGCGGCGACTCTGTGGTGATTCATGAGAAGGAGTCAGGTATCTCGCGGCGGGTTCGTCTCGTGATGGAGGGTTCCGACCCACAATGTGAACGGTCAAAGTCAAAATGGAAAATAAGAAGCGTTGGGAAAGTGAACAATGGTGAGGGCGTGAAGGAAACGAATGGAAAGGTACGGTTCATAAAAATAAACATAAATCAAGTCTTGTAAAGAAAACAATCATGTTTCGGATAAGCCTGTCCTTGATGAAAGCGATAGGCTTTCCGTTTGAGCCCGCTCTTAGTCAGCTGTCAAGTCGATAGGGTTCGATGCCGAACCCTCGTCGTCGGAAGCAACATCCGAGTCGGGGTCAAATTTGGATCCGCTGTAGCGGTTAATGAACCAAGGTTCGTCATCGTCTGACTCGGACGCAGAACCCCACATTTCCACGTCGTGGTGGGGCCTGTTACGTTGAATGTCCAAAATTTGTTGTTGCAGACGTTCGACTTGTAGTCGGTAAGCCATTAGTTGGCAACGTAGAGAGCTAGCCGCGTAGAGCAGCTCCGCATAGCTGAAGTTGTTGTTGTAAAACGGCAGGGTAATTTGCGTAGTGATGAAATTGAAACCAAAGTAGAGAGTGTGAGAATAACTTAGAGTAATTGATGTGCCTAAAGTAATAATTTTAAATCAAGCAACAATTCGTCGTTGTAATTTTAAGCTGAACTGAAACATATTTGGTCCTGTGCAATTATAAATTTGCAAAATATAGCTTTTATGTGAAATGTATGAGGTCAGTACTAGTTTAATTGGCCAAAATTAAAGCATATAGCAAGTTATAAATACTGCGGGTTGCCGGGGTTTGGTTCGGTACTGTCGTAGGCAGGCTTCCGCCTTATAGCCGACGCCTTAGGAAAATGTGCGGTTCTTCGCGGGTTACAGTCCTGTATTTTACTGACGAGGTAGCTTTACTGTGCGGTTGCATACAGGCTACATCGTTACTGTTAAGATTTTATCTGACACTTAACGTACATTGTGCATGGTAGCTACCTTGTTTGGTCCAGTTGAAACTCAATTCTTTCTTGGCGCTAACGGCATGCCTTTGTTGTCATTAGTAAGCTACATCGAATACAGCACTGCATAGAGCACAGCAGCTTGACCAACAGTGTAAACGCTGAGCCGAATAAAGGGCTTGACAATAAACGAATGATAGCGCCAGAAATTATTTGAGTGAGAGAATCGTACTAATGCCCACGCACAAAGAGAGAGCACCAGAACTGAAGCTAGCGTCAAAAGATGCTATACGTAAAACGTTTCTTTTTCTTAAAATGATTGAGCCAATCAGAATAGGATTTACCAAATGCGTCCATAAGCGTCTCTTCTTGGGAGCCAATCAGAGTTGGGGAATTTGAAATCCCATGCTACCAAAATATGTATTAAATATACTGTCGCTTATTATTATTTCCTGGCCCTTGAGTGGTGGGCTAGTACTCCAGGTCGACTAGGGACTTGTTACCAGACACCTGGTATGTCTCGTATCCCTTTCCTTGTCGCGCACCACCCTCTAATATAGAGGGAAATAAACCAAAAACAATCGGTTATATACAACAGTCTAGTGTGCACTCTGAAAACGACTGTCTAGTTTCCAGAGTCTGTCCAAACGAGCAATATGAAATGGGCTACCGCTAGAGACAAACCAAACGACCCAGCTAGGATGTGGAATAGGCGGGTCCTCTCAGGGCTCTATGTTTCGCAGATCACCGCCTAATGGGATTGATCAAGGCGGAGACCACACAGCGTTCATCCTCGCTGTGGCCTTACACTTCCGAAGGGCGACGAATCAACCCCTGGGTTATACGGCAAATTGAACTACGTTTATCTTTTATTTCTCTCATATATATCTCATATCGCTCTGGTATCGCTCTTGTATCGCTCTTGTCTCTCTCTCTCTCTCTCTGTCTCTCTCTCTCTCTCTCTTCTTTCTTGTCTTCCTTGGCGTTCTTCTTGGCAGTCAGTCTTCGTATCTAAGGTTCTCTTGGTCGTCGTATGTATCAGGTATCTTGACTTGGTCTAAGTATGCAGTCAGTGCAGCAGATTTCGTTGAGTCGACATGAAGCAACATCTTTAGGGTGGATGTGCAGGCTTCGTGTCACTGGATTGCGTGATGTCATCTTGTGTTCACTTAGTTTCAGTATTGGTCTTGGTCTTCGTTGATATCAGAGTCTGGTATCCGGGTTTTCAGAGTCTGAGAACATATTGCTTCAGAGTCTTGATCATCACAGTGAGGATACCAGAGTCTTAGGCGGAATATCAGAGTGCGGAGCACTAATGCTCAACCCACACGAAGTCTTTCAGGATTTGCGCGGGTGCGCGACGTCCGGCGCGTGATATTTGGTCTCTGCGGGTAAGTATTGTGGATCCTTGAACAATCATCGTCGCGCTGGACGACAACGGATGAGGTATCTCAGAGATACGTTCTTCTAAGATACTTTCCGCCAGTATGTAGGCACTCATCGTAGGGGAAAGTCCGGTGACCAGACTGAGTGTATTTGTTCTTCAGAGTTGTGCACACTCTGAAGTACACTTCTGGTCCGTTGGGCCCCTTTGTAGTCAGGCGAAGGTTCATACCCACAAGTCCAAAATCAGCCACAGAGCCGGTAAATACCACACGGGTCCAGCCTCGTTCCAGCGTCCAAAACCATAGTAACACCAATTACATCACAGCGTAGTAGCAGTCTATCACTAGAAAATTCGAAGTAGCATCATGTCATTCGTATGAGAGCTTTAGCTCCGATAATAGCGACGACGGCTATGTTGATGACGACGATGATGGCAATCCAAGAGGCGCGGATGGGGACAGCGGAAGTGAAGATGACGTTGGCTATGACGACGACGCAGTTCAAATGAAAAAAAGCTTTCATTTCTTCTTAGGGCGTCTTTGCCACGGGGATGCGTCGAGTTAAGTTAAGATATCACCGTGCGATTTGTCTTTGCGTTCTTTGTTGAACAGACGGTAGTTAAATACCGTAAATACCTTTCGGAGAGAATCATTGCCGAAAGTTCACCAGCAGCGACGTCCAGCACACGGATCAGCTGCTCTTCTGTGCGGTGCTCCCGGCCAAGCACACACCTTGGCGTACTACTAAGCGAGCACAAGCACGTGTGACACAAGCACGTGTGGCACAGGCACGTGTAACTTGCCTCCTTAAACAATATGGCTAGAGGCAGCGATGATTCGGATACAAGCAAGCAAGGTGAGGGGCTCGCCGTATTCCGTACGGTTTCACCCGAAGAAGGCGCAAGTTTAGCTCTCGGTAGTGGATGGTTGGCGCAGCCATATCTCCAAGATCCGTCACAGGAACACAGTTCATTGCCGGAGCGACAAGAAGGGATTACGAGCCAAGGGGACGTACCTCTACATCGTGATCTCAACCCACTGCAACGGCAGGCGTCTGAGAGAGCGAACGCACCTGACGCACGTCCATTGGAGGCGCTACAACCCTCATGTCGTTAGCCAACTAGTGTAGCAGCAGCTTTAAATTCAGTATATTAACCCATTTATAATTTCTGTACTCTAGTGGTTTGACTTTCTCATTTCGGTTAATGCCATTGTCGTTCCAGTGAATCTTCGATAATGGACTGTGACAACCTAGGTGTATTTCGATTTAAATTGCTAAGAATGATATTGAGCTTAGAGAATGCAATAAAGCTAGAAGAATGAAACGTAGCCACCCTAAATGAAAAGTAGCTGGTCACAGAATGAAAAGAAGTTTATCCCCGTCGGAACAGGCCGCTGGAAGACGTTCTAAACGTGGTCAACTACCTAAAGACAAGGCTAAAACTTCGCTCGTGTGGTATGAAGCCAACATTAAGGTGTTACTTCGACTTCGATATGTTACTATGAAATATCTTTTCGATAATGCAAGGTCTAACCAGCAAGTGGGAGAAAACTAGAGCCTATTGGCTTCAGCTGTTGGTTGTCAAATTGGCGAGGTCGTCGACACCGACCAGTGCAAGAACAAGGTATTGCGTTACAAGACCATGTACAGAGAATATTTGTCAAATTAATTACTTGTTTATTATTTATTGTATTTTGTTACTGAAGCTGAAACACATGAAGCGACTTTGGCACGCGTACAACAAGGACGTGAACCAGACGGGAAACAGCGGTACCCGCGAAGAACCTCCTCGTCTCAGTCTAATGCGCGATTTGTTGGGCGGACAGAGAAGGTTTGAGATCAACGGCGTTCCTGTCGTCTGCAGCCACGAGTTCCGCTAGCATAAACCTTCCACCCTCCCCAGTGCTGCTGAAAACGGTATCGAACTGACAGCGGATACACAGCGGACCGTTTTTAGCAGTACCAACGTCACTGAATCCCATCATGCCACCACGGTCACGCCAGGTGAACGTCCTAGCGTACCAACGCAATCGCATCAAGATCAAGTAAATTCACAAAGGCCAAGAAAAAACCTAAAAACACAGGGTGAACATGTCGTCAAAGGGATGGAACTTCTTTCGAGTAGTATTGCGGAAGTGGCTGCAGCGATATCACAAAGCAACAACCTTCCTGTGGATGCCTGTAAGGCCAACAATGATCGGGTTCTCCTAATATTGGTCGAGCAGCTACAACAGCAGACACAAATTTCTGCGCATCTACTTTAACAACAACAACTACAATCGGAGGCTATGCAGCAAATGCTAGCTCAGCTTGCGAGTATCGGTGAAAACCTATCGAGAGAAAATTGATATGATGTCATTGCGCTTCGAAATATCGAATTTACGCAGCGCTCTTGCAGAAACTGGATCGGGTTCGTTGTCCTCGCCGTCGCCAGGAGCACGGACCAGCTCAATTTCCGTGTCGTCAGCAAGTATCTCGAATAGGTTATGTAGCACTACGGTAGCAGCTACTACCTTGCATGCTTTAGTAACACTTTTTTCACTCATCACTGTCATCAATTTACGCAATCTTCCTTTCCACTTCCCAAATATGCACTCGACAGCCATTCTAGTGCTAGAATGGAGGAAGTTAAAACGTTTTTGGTTATGCGAGAGTGATCCACCCTCTTCACGCTCCAGATATGGTGTTAAGAGCCATGGATATAATGTGTAACCAGAGTCGCCGAGTAAATGGGTTAAACCAGGCATGAGGGAGCGTATTCGCTGGCTAGATGGCGCAAAATTCCAAATCATTTTGCCAGACCAGGATCCCGGAATTATATCTATCGCCATGAACTTTAAATTCGCGTCGACGATACCCTGCACGTTCAGAGCTGCATCATGTTTTCTACAATAAAAGCCTTCAAACTCGGCCGGCCTCTGAATTGCGATGAGTGAACCATCAACTCCGCCAATCACTCCGGGAATGCCTCTTTTGCATTTACATTGTTGCTCGATACTTCTCCAAGACTCAATAGTACCAGGAAAAGTTACCACTTCTGCCAGCAAGCTCACCAAAAACTCTGTCAATTCGGCAACGGCTTCAAAAAGCACTGATTTATTCATTCCCATCGATTGAGCGGTAGCTCGATAGCTTGCCGAAGAAGCTAAGAAATATATTACGCTAGCTACTCGTTTGGAAAAGCTGTGCTTCTTTCCGGATCTGCTATTGAAAACGGAATTCCGAGCTTCTAGGAATTCCACAAGCGCCCCGAAAGTCACCCTGCTACACCACAAATGCTTGCGAAACCACCCGTCACATGCACTACTGCTCAGCAAGCTCTCGAAATCCAGTCGTGTCACAGTGAAAACCTGATCCTTTGGAGCTCTGTCGATCGACAGTGCAGCCACAGAGTGCAGCTGCAACAGCAGCGCAGACCCTCAGTGCTGCAGCACTGAAAGTGATGCTCATGAAGGCAGATATCCTTCTTTAACTAGCTGGATTACGCTTTAACTTCCTCTCCGGTAGTTAAGACGAAATCGTACGGTGAAGGCATCTTAGCCAATCCGAGCATCGCCTATTTAAAACTCGATTTAACACAACTGAAAACCCGTGACAAAGACGCCCTTACAGCATTGACGCCTCGGATAGAAACCACTTGACCGGTTTCAACGACCAGCGTCTCTCCTCTGGTGCAAACATGAATCGGTACTGTGCACCGCCTTGCCGAAAGCAATGGGACGTTAACCAGATTTCGTCGCCCAGAAGTTTTTTTACTGATGCCAGTAGCTTCTGCCATGATTTTTAGCACCCTGTCCGACATTGGAGGCCCCCACTTGATGCCGACGTTCGCAAAAGTACCTTGCCCACCATCTGCCTTACAAGCGCCAGACTTCTTAGCTGCTGCCTTCTCGTTGCACTTCTGTCGTTTTCCACCACCACGAGGAATCTTTGTCAACGATGGAAACGCCTAGTCGGTGTTAATCCACTTGTGGTACAGTTCTGTGCGAGCGTGATTTGATGTCGGAGCCACATTTGCGGGATTGTTATCGGAGCCCAAGCTGGATATCCCCCTTCATCATCAGAAAGACTACGTTGATGCGACACATGCCGTAGAATGACAAAGAGCAAGCTGCAGAGAACCACACCCGCATGGTCTGGTTAAACATCGAGTCCGTTTCCAAAAAGGCAATGACCTTGGACAGCATAGCGAGGGACATCGGGGAGGCACGCTTTGGAGTTCGTTTGCGTTTTTGGCTTTGCTGAGTCGGGCGAGAATCTGAGTAATCACAGCGGACTGGTCAGGATTGCCCCACGGCACCATGGTTCCATTCGGAGCAGGTTCGACCACCCAACGATCGTGCGGTTGATCTCTTGCAAGCATTTTCGGCTTTGTGTAATGCCAACTTATTGCTGCCCGAAGCTTGTCTGCGGGCCACTGGCTTGTGTTGGACGTAGCAAGCTGATTGATGTAGGCAGCGATAACACCATGTAATTGTATGAAGCGCTCTTTCAGAAGGTCAGGGTATCCTTCAGCGTGGCAAAACTCGGCAAAACGACGCAGGCTTCCGTTGTAGTCCGTCCGCGTCCGAACCTCCAACCGCTGATCCGCAAATTTCGCTGCTGCAATAGCTGCATTGTACAGACGACTTGATTCTGGTAGGTCCATCGATGTAGCATGCGCTGTAGCTCCGGAGAAGTTGAAATGAGATTGAGTAGGTGTCACGGTCACGCGTTTTTGTAACCTACGTCATCCTCAAATGTACTTGGATGACGTCCTTAATTGTCAGCACGAATACTTATTTGGTTCGCGGTTTGAATTTACCGTTCCTGGATGCTGACAGATAGCGACAAAAGTGTACACACACAAAATAGAAATATAGCCAATCAGACTGCGTCTCACAGAATTTTAGTCCCGTCGCACCGGTGGGAAAAGTTTGGTTATCCGGACAGACGCAAAATTTGTGCTTCATTTACGAATTTGCCGGCTTGAGAGCACATCGTTCTCAAGCCAAATTTTGTATGTAATTAAATAAAGGCCGTTTTTCGCAACCCATAGGCTGTTTCATGCGATTTCCTGCCGCCTACAATCTTGACTCAAACAGACTCCTCGCCAATCCCCTCTTATTTTATTTCCCCTAAACTCATTATATAACTCACACCCAAATTTTGTGATACACACAAATGTACCAGGTCGCTGGTACACGTCGGAGAGGTCGGCAGTCGGAAAAAAAATGTATGGAGGATGGCATCTTAGGTCATTTTACCTAATTTTACTTTTTACATACATTGCAGCAAATTCGTGCAATCCGGTACCTGTCTATCTACAGTCTTTTTAGTGTACTAAATGTCTCCCCTCTCCTTCATCTTGAGATCCCAAGGAAGACTGCGCTTCTTGGCCAGTTATATGGAACGCTGGTAATGTAAACTTCAGCCGGCTCGGAGGATTCGCTACCAAACAAATATTGAAGACTTGGAACCAAACGTGGTCTACGATGTCAATACCTTCGTAGGAATCGAATTCGGAGGGTTATTCTAATACGACTTCAAACTCGGACACTTCTGCGCCTTGCACGGACGGTTGGAGTCGGCCGTCGCTTGCGTCACGGCGTCTTGCTCGGGCAGCTCGTTGTCGCCTACTAGGTTGATCCATTAATGTTGGCTAATGTATATTAGGCACAAGAGCAACAATTAAAACGCTGTCAAGGTATTAACCCCCCGGTACTAGTGCTTGATATAGGGAGTTTGTGTGTTATCCCAGCTTTTTCAGGTGCTTGATATCAAGCATGTGAAAATGGCCATAAACCAGTCGATTGATCCGATTTGGTCCTGGATGCACAGGGCTTGGGTTGTCAAATGTTAGAAAACGTACGATGTATCCACACCCTGGCATGGCCAATACGTAATCTTCCCGCGAGTATTGGTGGTGGCAGAAAGCTCCTCATTCCAGAAGAAGCCAAGTCGCGCAACAATGGACCTCGCAGAATGATGAGGCTTGAGGAGAAGTATTCCTGCGTAACACGAACAGAGAGGCTGGCCCGCGGTTACCTCGAACCTGTGGGCAGCACTTGCGACCGTAACGCCGACTTCGGCAAGGAAGAGAAGAAGGGCGACTGACGAAGTACGATGACAACACCAAAGGAAAAGAAGGAGCGGGTTGCACGTCTGCGGATCGCTGTCAGTGCCGATGGCATCAGGTGGGCATGATGAGTTTCTTTACTGCTGTATTCGTGCTTCACAGTGCTTACGTTGTGGTGTACATGTACAACAGCTACGTCTTCGTACAGCCTTGAGCACATACACCCTTGGGAGCAGCAGCGCCAATTCCAATGCAGCCTCTTCATCAGCCTCCACTCGCACGGTACGAACTGCATACTGAATGTCAGGTTTAAAACGCTAAGAAACCTGCTGTATATCATCCATATTGTGACAGGTCGACTTCTATTTCTGGACGTAACGGTTATTTTTTCGACGGCATTTTCATCATGAGTTCTGTGAAGACGACCATGCTGAAGAAGACGTAGTTACCGGCGTTAGACAGGCAGGGCAGACATCGGAGCCTAAGCACATACGCAGGTGACTCCAGCTTGCGGCAGATGTTAGAGCGAATCGAACGACAAGACCGCGAACGTATTGCTGCCTATGGTCGTGTACACAGAGCTATATTTGCCTCGTTGAGTAATATATATGTTGTAAGCATTGCAATGTGCTTCAGCTAGGTAGCATTCGCTATGTCAAAAAGCCCCAGTATTTGCTTCTTTCTTAGACAGAGCTAGCACTATCAATCTGCACCGCAAAGCGCACACCACACTATTATCCAACCTAGATGTCAGGAATATATATGTAGCTCTCTCAAATAGAGCAAACGTGGTGTAAAGACTTCTCTAAGATGTCACGGTCGAAGCGAAGAAGCTCTAGACGATGAAGATATGGACGACACGACAACACTGAAGGACACATACAAAGTTACCAAGTAAGTAAGCGTCCGGCAGCGCTTCAATTGTGATGCTTTTGCTCGGAAGTTTAATACTCAAATTTGCAGTCGTAAGCGTTCTGCACACGTCGAGCAACAAAAAAATCTGCCTGTTGGATTTGACAAGGATTTGCCGTCGTACGGGGGGGGGGGGGGGTAATACATACACAGCAACTCTATATAGAGCTAATATAAGACAAACATTTAAAGTATGAACAACCGTTGAGATCCATGATTAAATTAGCTGGGCACTTCATCTTCAACTAGTACATATTAAAGGCTACATCTTCGCAATAAAGAATTGTATGGAACCAGGTATTATACACTCACAGCAAGCATTACTGGTTGCGGTTCTGTATGTTTGATTCATTTTTATTGAAATAGAATCAAAAAAATTAAAGAGATTGTTTTCCTAGTATCAGATCTTACCCACCAAACCACAGTGGTTAACTGAATGGGCAGTTTAGTCAAGGGCATCTTTTTCTTAGTAGGCTTTGAAGTAGTCAATCTTGTCCAAATGCTCAAGATGTGCGGGTGATGTACACAAAAACTAGCTTTTCCAATGTGGCCATAGACATCCGGTTGCGGCGCTTTATGCGAAGGTACGAGAGAATTACTCTAAACGCGTTCTGCTAGTGCCGAAGATGTAGAGACCGAAAACACCCGCACTGTTATTGCAACCAGTAAGGAAAACTCTAGCGGTCCATACTGAGGCCAGTATTGCATCCCCGTAGTTGATTTGTAGTTTTTCAATCCCGCAAGACACCTCGTCGGTCAGATAGTCGTTCAGCTCCTCACAACAGGCTAGCGCTTCGTCCTTTTCATAATATTGATTGATGACCAACCCGTACTTTGGGTTGAGTTTGTCGCTTGGAATCCATTTCATTGTCGCCGTCTTCGGTGTCAGCATATACGCAATGCCCATTGACTCTGCATGGATGAAGTTCCAGTGGGAGATCACAACGTCCTTCGAAGTTGCTACGAGGGAGCTGTCAATAGTCATACCACGATGACTGTAACAGTGAAAAACAGTTGTAGACTTGGTAGTGATCACAGTTATTCTTCTCAAACTTCCCAATAATTTCACTGGGGAACTTCAACAAGAAGGTGATCTTGTGTAGGCGAGACCAAAACGCAGGGCTACTGGCAAGCGATTTTTGACAGGCGTTTGGTTTGAAATGACTTGCAGAACAGGGGCGACATGCTCCTCTAGCAGAGCCTCAACTGCGAACTTTGCTGCACGTAGATACTGCCAAGCATTGTAGTGCGAATACCATCTAGTAGACACCACAAGAACGAGATCATGCATGGTTTGGTAGTGATCTCGCTTCAGTTAGAAAGACGCCAGAACATGTTGGTGGTTTCTTACGAACTTTATTATTAGCATAGCATCTGCAAGGGTTTCCTCAAACTCTTTCTATGCACAAATGTACTTGACGAGAAGATTCATTCTGTGAGCTTCACAGCCGTTTGCTTAAAACAAAAATGATACTTGTGGTCGATGAGGTTCTAGGGCCCTAGCATGTTTGAGGCATTATAAGTGATAACGGCGACAGCTAACGGTACTGTCAGTGTCCAGGTAGTACACTACATAAACATGCTCCATCGAGTTGAATTGGGCTGTGCACCTAAAGCAGAAACGATTAAAAAGCACACACAGTTTGAGAGCAAAAACTATACAAAACATATATTTAATCTTGGGGATACAAACATAATAACGGTTGCATCTTGTTGATCAATTGACTTATTTGGATAATGGACTTTGTAAAAGCAGGATTACCTTCGTTTTGAGTCCTTCGTGTCAGAAAACTTTTCAAACTGAGCAAATGTGGAACGAATATGCTCTATGGTTGCCCAGTTATCATAATCAGCTAATGTAATTGTTCTGTTCGTGTTCGAACTCGAAACATCACATACACAACTGTGAGGTTTGCATATGCACACATATGTGCATTTGAGACACCTGCGATCACATGACAAACTAGCCAATCATAAGGCCCGCCGTAAAGCCGGTATAAACTGGCGTGCTGCCTTCTGCCTAACATTTCAAAGCAACCCAAAACCAAGAAGACTCACCCCGAGCCACCACCAGCGAGGAAGGCCCGTTCGCCAGCCTGGCGCTGCTGCTACTGCCTACCACCGCCCTTCAGTACCTACCAGAGGCGGCTGAAAACTGGCTCCCTCCAGAGACTACAGCCGCATCTGAATCTCCTGATTCTGTCGGGCGTAACGGAGGCACGTACGCGAAATTGTACAGGCCCACCAGACGCTATCGAAGCCCGCCAAACACTTCAGAGAGGCCTGCCCCATGCGACAGAAACCCACTGGACTGAAGTTAGGTATTATTGGGATGGGACTACGCCACTACTACATGTAATACTGTCGCTTTCTGGAACCGAGGCTTTCTTCCTTTTGAGTTGTTGGTGAATGCCGAGGAGTGTCGCCGCGCCTCACAGGAGATATAGATTGAGTAGTAGCGCCGGAGCCTAAAAGCTGAGGATTCCTATGATATCGTTGAGAATACACCAGGGTGCCTGCAAGACACCTCCTGTTGGTGGCGACAGGCGGGGGGGGGGGGGGATTATGAAGTACAAGCAAGGGCAAAGCTCCAAAACGGTACTGCCCTCCAAATCCGCGCCAAGGAAGAAACAGAAGGCTGCAACGATTTCGGCGTCCGGCAACGCAGCGCTTCAATACACTCGTCATCAAATTCGCCTCAGCGATAACGAACTATGCGAGATGAAGGTGATTGTTCCAAAAGAAGTGTCGGTTGCCGTCTACTGCTGAGATACACTGACAAGTTTGTCAAGGAGAAAAAACTGCGCCAGACAGAAGAAAAGGTGAAGCGACTGAAGACCAGTACAAGCCAATGTAAAGAACTGGAGACTGAGCGCCGTCGGCAAGTGCCAAACCGTAATTTCCAGTATATAAACGAAATACTGCAGTATAATGTGAATTTGCGTCATTGCTATGAAAAACAATCTTATACTGTTATATTTGTCATATATTAATAACGTATATGGTGGTATCGTCTATGAAAACCGGATCCGTCGTTTTCGTTGCAGTGGTAGGCATTGTGCGTCAAGTAGATCCATATACGAATACGCGGCTCTGATCATCGTGCTAGTTAATTAGCAGCTCAATCACCTCAGCACCACCACCGAATCATGAGCAGAACGCTCCCGCTAAAACTTCCGTCTACACACTAGGCTGAACCACATTACAAACGATGAGACATGTGCGAGAATATAGTGTATGGCGAGGTAGGTTGGTAGAAGAGAAGCGAAGAGAGGAGAAGAGGTTGAGTTGTAACCGTGAAAAGACGAAGTGAGGTAGTTTAGTGTTAACGCGCCATCTAGCTGTGCACCAGTCATTAGAGGGCTGGTGTTCACTAGAAGTATAGTGAGCCTGAGAGATAGCAACTTAGAGAGGACCTGTAATATCCATTTATCATATCTCAGAATTTTGCTACTGAAAGTAATCAATATGTTTGGAGGCCAACTTCAACAGCCTCCCTGTCTCCTAACATTCTTTATCATCCAGGCAGGTGCATAAGATATCAGAGGTGATAAATTGTGAGCCAAATTTCTTTTCAGTCTTGGAAAAGCCACCTACGGAAACGACATGGTTGCTGCTCGACCTTAGCCCGTGAGGGAAGGAAGACGACGTGTTGTACGGAAGTCGAAACCGACGAAACGAGTACCGTGACCGACCAGCTGTATTATCCAATATCTAGAGAGTACTATACTGGTCGGGACATAGCTGTCGACAGCCGATATCCAACCACAGTCGAGACATGGCAGGTTACATACATCAACGACAGGCGTGATACCCCCTTGGGGGTAGAGTACCAGGTGCTCTGGGTCCATCCCGATCGAGCCTGCAAGAAGCTCTACGTGCGTTCGTGGGAACCAAGGGGTAAGCTGATAGAGGACAACTTCGAGGAAGAGGTGGACCTCGTCGGCCGCTGGAAAGCTTCGTCGGTGTCGCTGTTCGAGACGTTCTGGAGGGAAGACGACGCCGGCATGGGATTGCTCGGAGAGGATGAGGATGGTCTTTGCGTGTTTAACGCGTTAAAGCGTGCCGCAGAACTGGCAGGGTGTCCGGATATCGTCACGCAGCAAGATATCGACCGGTTCGTGGACGATCAGCTCGTTCTCTACGGCAAACACCTCAGGCAGGGGGCTACGTCAAAGGTTGTGGTTCGTTTCCTTGATCGACTTCGAGTTGCTGGTCGCGACTTCTCTTTCAACGCCATCGTCAACAACAACCACGTGATTCCAGGTCGTCGGGGTGCCCGTGTAATGGGGGAAATCAAGGTCGATGATGGGATCTACATCGTCGGAGCCTACAACTACCGCCACATCGGGCATGGTGCGGTTCTCACGATCCAAGGAAACAAGCAGCTCATCTACGACTCCAAGAATGACAGTAAGCCATTTACTGCCGCGAAGGGCTGGATCAACTTCTATGCATTTATTCGCCCGTTCATCGTTTTTAAGTAGATGATAGGAGTCAGTAGGATTTCCGCGGGTTTGCCTAACTGATAATGAGATTTCCCAGCAAATTGGTCTTTATGCATGAACTCTTGTATATAAACTCAGGTGCCTAGATAATTTGGTACTTGACCAGGATAACCTCAACGAGATAAAACCTTGTGCGAACAAACCCATTCGAAAAAAAAAAATCTAAAAGGACGCAGTAGATAGGCACGCTCCATGCAGTTGTATTGTTCGTGTATTGCTATACAGAGTGGCCGGATCCAGCTTTCAGGGACTTTAACCTGAACTTGGCTCTTAGTTCTCTGAACTGGTGCTTGTCTTATGCTTGGGTAAAGGTGTCAGATATCATCTCTTTTGTATTGCAGTAAGTGACGGTGAATTCGTGTCGCTCAACTTTTTCTTGCACAAAACAGTATCTAACGTGAATGTGCTTCAAACGTACGTGCAGTTCGGGGTTGTAGCAGATTTGGATGCAGCTCTGGTTGTCCTCGTAAATGATATTGATCTGCGTAGTAGTAAAGCCGAGTTCTTTGAGGAGGAGCTTGAGGAATATCATCTCTTGCATGCAGTGACACAGGGCGATATATTCTGCCTCTGTTTTAGAGAGACAATATGGTGTTTTCGTGAAAGCCATGAGATTGGACTGTGTGCTATCATAGTCACATAGCCACCGACGGAATGTCTTGCGTCAGGGCAGTGAGTCTGAGCCACTGTATGCAGTCAGGTTATCACCTAGATTCTCCGACGTGATGTCGGACGAGCCTCCCAGAAGAAGACCGTAGTCTTTGGTACCTGGCAGATACTTGAGTCGGCGAATGACTGGTTTCCAGTGCTTAATTCCTGGATTAGCTAGGAATTGACTGACTTCACGCATGTAGAATGCCATATCTGGTCTAGTGCCTACCATTAAATACATGACACTGCCTACGGTTTGGCGATACGGAATGTCTTTCATCGCATTTTACTTTGATTCACTACTAGGCTGGCTTCTTTCGGAGAGTTTAACGTTCCGTTCTGTTGGCGATGCAATAGGGTAAGGAATGTTGTCGCTGAAGCAGTCAATGACCTTCGTAGCGTATTTTGCTTGCGGATAAATATCGTTCGGTTCTTACGGTCACGCTGAATGGACCAGCCGAGTAAGCACTTCATCTCCCCAAAATCGGCCATGGAGAATCTCGGCCATGGAGAATCTCGGCCATGGAGAATCAGTTCCTGTACGAGAGCTGGTGGTGGCGCTATTATCAAGAGGTCGTCGACGTACACTGCTGACGCCGGAAATCGTGCGTCGGAAACGCAACGATCCTTGATCAGTTCCAAGAATCCCAGACTTTCGAGGAAGGCAGACAAAGTTTAGTACCAGACATGGGGAGCTTGCTTCAACCCGTAAAGGCTCTATAGGAGTTTGCACACTAGGTGTTCTAGATGTTCGTTGCCCGGGATTATGAAACCTTTCGGCTGAGCCATTGCAGATGTCTTCTTCAAAGTATCCATTTTGGAATGCTGTCGTAACATCCATTTGGTGGACCTCAAGGTCAAAAAGAGCTGCGATAGTAAGTCTGAATACCTCCATTCTGATGACAGGAGATAAAATCTCGTTGTAGTCAATGCCATATTCCTGTAGGAATCCTTTGATCACTAGACGCGCTTTAAAGCGGTCAATTTTGCTTGTGCCGGTATACTACACTGCAAAGACCCATCGGCTACTTAAAATCTTCCTTCCTTTAGGAGGGGATACCAACACCCAAGTGTTATTGTCCATGAGCGACTTGTATTCCGGTTTAGCTGCTTTATGCCATTGGTTAGCGTGGGATGACTTCATCGCCTCCCGATCCGTAGTGGGCTCTGACACATACCGAATAGCTAGTTAGGTGTACAGTAAATGCTGACCTTGCTCCTGTTCGTGTATGTCTTCCTCAGAGTTGAGAGGGGCGTCAATGGCTTCCGCAGAGAGGCGGGGTCGCTTAGGAGCTGAAGGGTGCGAAGGATCAGAGTCCGTCTCCGTTCTAAAAGAGTAATGTATGGCTGTTCGATCAATAGCCTCCCTCAGTGAGGGCAGTGCACGTTTGTTTGCCGTTCCTGGCGTGCAGGACCTGAGGTAGGTGAAGATGTTGTCACTGGTGCTGATACATGTTCAGGTTCAGGTGCTAGTGCAGGAGCAGTTGCAGGTGGCACTGGTGTAGTGGCAGGTTGCTGCCTACCCGTGTACTGTGTGGGCTCTGGTGTAGACGTCAGGCCAGCGAGGGGGGGGGGGGGGGAATTCGTCCTCTTTAAAGACTACATCACGACTGTAGACAATGGCATGAGTATTGATGTCCATCAGACGATATCCTTTCTTGTGGTCAGGTACGCCTAGGTACATGCACAAACGGACTCTAGCGTCGAGTTTGTCTCGGTATTGCTCCGTGATATGGACATATCCACTGCATCCGAATACTTTGATGTACTGCATGGATGGAATGGGGTTGTGCCAAAGCACGTACGGGGTTCGGCCATCCGTCTTGGCGCTAGGGATCAAATTGATGAGATTGGTCACGTGACAGACACACTCGGCCCACAGTTGCTTGGGTAGCTTGCCGTCAAGTAGAAGGGCTCGGACACGCTCCATGATGATATGCATGTGGCGTTCTGCAACTCCGTTTTGCTGAGGAGTGTATGCGTTGGTAAACTGGGCATGAGTTCCATACTTTTAAAGATGATGCGACCAAGCTTCTCGTACCCTTTTGCGTTGTCTGCTTGAAGCCGCTGGATCTCGAAATTCCCCGGGGTTGCATCGTCTTCAACACTGAACGTGTACTCAATGACAGAAATGTCTTGTGTAAAACTGTTCAGGGCTTTCTTCCTGAAGTCTTCGTAGCAGTCATACCGCTCGCTACGGTTCTTAATTGCATAAGTAAACATGAATCGAGAAAAGTCATCGATGAAGATCAAGAAGTAACGACAACCAGTAAGGCTAGGCACAGGTAGTGGACCACAGATATCTGAATGCACTTTTGACAAAGGTGATGTGGCACGTTTAACAACTCTATTAGAGTAAAATAGGGAGCGGTGTGACTTCGCTAACGTGCCGGCAACACAGAAGAAATCTGTCTTAGGACCTAGAGGTACAGATCCATCGAGTCCATGTATGGCTTGGCTCCTAGATAGGTCATTCAAGACACGGGCGTTAGGATATCCAAGGCGTTTATGTAAGACCAGAAAGGAACGTTGCATACCTGAGGCAATAAGAGCCGCTGGAGGTGCCGCTGGTTTGGCTTGGAACTGATACAGATTCGTGTTAGTAGCCATGAGTGCCTTGATCTTGAAGCGCTGGTCGGTTTGCCTAGCGCACTGCTTGCGGTCAAAGCTGAAGCGAAAGTCGTGCTTCACGGCTGCTGGAACTGACAGCTGGCTGAATTGGAGCTGGGGAGCATACAGGACGCCATGAAGGATAAGCTTCTGCATAGTTCCCTTGGAGTCAGAGACTTCCAGTTCGACATGTCCAATGCCTTCGATGGGGATCTGGTTATTGCCGCCAACCGTAATCGAGCCACCACTGCTGGTGATGTCAGTAAACCACTGGGATTCATGCGTCACGTGGTGCGTGCAGCCAGAGTCGATGGTCCAGGTGGGGTCAGGTTCTACATTGGCTTGAGCGGTGAGGCTAAACGGGGGATTGACTGTGGTAGCAACAGCGATGAGACCGGTATCACGATGTCCTTGGCGAGTCACCTTGCGGTTGTTGCCAGAATCACTATCGTCGTCATCTTTCTCGTCGTTGTCTGACTCGAGAGGGCGGTCCTTGTCGCGATCTTGGCCACGGTGTTTGCCACCATTTCCGTGCTTGGTCGTGCTACTGCCGTTGTTGCCCTTGAAACCACGGTTGTTGTTACCCTTGCTGTGGCGTCCGTTGTCCCCGTTGTTCGAGTGTCGATATGAGTGATCGCGTTTCAAGTTACCTTTGAAGGCGAAGTTGGCAGGAAGTACTGTCCCAGCCTTCACCCGTCGATCACGCAAGCATTTCTGCAGGCCGCGGCACTGACGAAATGTTGTGCCGTGGGCGATCACAGTAAGAGCAGACGTTGACGTTGTCACGGTCCGGAGCGTTCGATGCTCGAGGTCCGGTAGCCACTAGAGCTCTCTCACCCTTGGTTGCATAGGTCTCAGGAGTGCCCTTGGCCACGGTGTAGCGCACGTGGGCTTGGAGGCCGCGCACCTTGCCTTCAATGATTTGCTTGAGGTCTTCATACGGGATGTACTTACGTTGGCCCTTCTAGATGCGGAGATCGTCTTTCCAGGACTTGGGCATCGAGTGGAACAGGTAGATAGACTTCTGTCCTTCGGTCATCACCAACTCAGTGGCTTCCGACACGAAGTTTGAAAAAAAAATCGGTCAAGTATGAACCTTCCTCATACTTGATCTCCATCAAGTAGTGTTGGATGAAGTACGGATCACCGTGAAAGGCTGCTCCCTCGTATTTCTGGCAGATGTTGTTAAATATCTCGTAGGAAGTCGTGAGATTCTTGGCCAGCCGCACGTGCATGTTCTCCATCGTTTTCATCAAGAAAGCCTTGGTCTTGGCTTCTTAGCGACGGCGCTCACGCTAAGAAGCTGAGGCTTTTCTTTCTTGGCGCGTTTGCGTGCCCGACGAGCTTCACGTGAGTTAAACGGTCAAACGACTGGGAGGTCCTTGCGCTTGATCGATGCATCAGAGCTGGCTCCCGAATCTTCGTCCGAGTCCGAGGGCGGCTTCAGCTCGTCGTCGCTGTCTTCTTAGTCCACACCGTCAGAGTCGATTTCAGCGTCCTTGGTGGCCTTGGTCTGCGGTTCGTCGTCGATGTCGGACATGTCGCTAGCGCTGTCTTCACTCTCTTCTTCAGACACACCATCGTAGTCAAGCTGCTTCACATAGCCGAGTAGGTGCTTGTCATCGAGTTCTGCGCACACGCGAGTCTTCCATACGTCGAAGTTCTCAGCGCCGACGAGGCGGCGGAAGTTGTCGCATGAGGCTTGGCTAGGGCTCATAACCTATGACGAGGTAGGTTGGTAGAAGAGAAGCGAAGAGAGGAGAAGAGGTTGAGTTGTAACCGTGAAAAGACGAAGTGAGGTAGTTTAGTGTTAACGCGCCATCTAGCTGTGCACCAGTCATTAGAGGGCTGGTGTTCACTAGAAGTATAGTGAGCCTGAGAGATAGCGACTTAGAGAGGACCTGTAATATCCATTTATCATATCTCAGAATTTTGCTACTGAAAGTAATCAATATGTTTGGAGGCCAACTTCAACATAGTGCATGGGTTTTCGTCTTTTTCTATTTTAGCTGAAAGAAATCGAATGTGCAGCACCGTTTCTAAGCTTGGAGTAAATGTTCGAACACTCAACGACTGGAAGGCACGCTTCTGGGATGAGCTAAAAGCAGAACCGGCCCAGACCGTATTGAGCCAAGGGAACCGGGCGGTCACGCAAAACGTACCCCTACGATTGACTTGTGTTTCAGTACTATGAAAGTTGCTTGCTAAAGACTATGCTGGCTGTTGAACTTCTATCCTTTTGTCGAACTCTCGAGCTCTCTGTTCAGGACAAACAAAACATGTAACCCTATTGTGGTTGAAATTATACTTGAAAAATGTATACTTAGTTTCCCATAGTAAAGTGTTAAACATGCATAAAGTGTAGGTTTTACCCCGCATCCCGCAACATAATATGTAATTATTGGAAGGTTTTAGACAATAGTTGCAATAATTATTGTCTTAAACCATGCAATAATGTCGGTTTCCGCAATTCATATTATTGGTCAATAGTCATAATTAAAGCTTTTGATTGGTTAAAATTTGTAAAACCAGCGTTATTGTAAGGTTTTAGGAGGGTGAACCACAATAGGGTTAATAGTCACAGGAGTTGTATATAAAGTACTGTTCTAAGAAAGAAAATTGGCCTGCCAGTTTTGACTTTGACAACGGCGACGGCGATATTGACAATGACGGCGGCGTTGTTAACAGTGGCGACGGCGAGGGGGTAATGACAAGGCACGTGTTAGAATCACCAACGATATTACATAAAACATACGTTTTCCACCAATAATATCATCATCTATTTGATGTTTTGTCAAACGTGTTGGTGATCATCCCAATGAATCACCGACGACTCCGGCGAAGTACGTTATTTATCCTCTTAGATACGACATAGTTTGTCTACAAACGAGGCCATTTTTATAGATTCTTGCGATGATAGACGGATCTGAACCGAATGTACAAAAAAATGTGAAATCAAACCCACATAGCGCTCTCATTGCAAGTTCTGATGTGGAAGTCCTCCAGTGGAGGGTCAAATGTACGGGGAAATGATGTGTGCGAAGACAACGAGCGGGTTGTTGACTACATCAGACTATAGCTACCTCAGGGATACTTTCAGTTCGCTCGCCGAAAATCTCCTCACAGCTTAGATAGATGAAGCGAAACCGCAAATATAGCACTCTTTCCGGTGACTGGAATGCCTACTATCATGGATTCGAAAAACAGACAGTGTCAGTGGCCCACAGCTAGTAGTCTTGTTGTCGAGTTGCCATCTGGCAAATACTGTCAAGCCCGGATATATGTTGCCAAAGTACTCGTTCACAACCACTTCCATCGAGGCTCAGTTTGCCTGTGATTGCATGGTCTTGAAGGGGTCGTACTTCTGTCAGATGAGATTAAATGCATGCGGAGTTACCAAGGCAACTATACGCATCAAATTATCGCCGACGCCGCGTCCCAATGATGTGGAATCGCGATGCATATTCCAGCTCTGCAGTGGATTGCAAGAAGTGCAACGTCTCCACGCACTCGTCTAGCTCCATATCAGGTCTAAGAATCTCTTTTAAGTTTCCCCACGCACACCCCAACCTAACCAAAATCAAAAGCGTCAACAGAACTGCCTTGAATATCGCAAATTAATTGAACGCACCAGAAATTAGTATGATTTCCCAGATATGCTACGTGCCCACGTTCGCACACGACCCACATGTCCTTACCGGGATGCCAGTTGCGTATTAAGTACGTCACAAAGGGGAGCTATGGTTCAGGTGGTCCCTCTTGCCCATCAAACCCATCTTGAAGATAGTACCTGTAGAGCAAACCGCGATCGTACTCTTTTTCATCTTGAGACTTCACCATCATGCCAACGGTGTTTTCAACCCGGTCCTCGTCATCAGGCGTCTCTTCCTCAATATACAGCCTTTGACGTCTCTCTGTTTTGAGGTATTTCTTAAGGTGGAAGTGGCAAATCAGGATCCTAGCGAAGGGAAACTCTTTCTTGAGCAGGCTAATTTCTTTTAAGTCCTTGTCGATATTTATAGCTCGGATTCGGTCCCAGGAATGAACATTCACTTTGAACGCTATAGCATCACGCATACATGCTTGACTCTCGTTTTTGACTAACGAGTGCTGCACGTATTGCCTTTGAAACAAAAACAAAAAGGCGCCAGAACTTCATCAAAATCTCACCAACGATCACCAATGACACCAGTGATCACCAATGATCACCAACTTCAACACTTACATGGCCGAAGATATCATTGATCACAAAGCCGAACAGCTTGTACTTACACGCGTGCGTTCCATGGGTGGGGTCAAGCATCCAGACCTGTAGAAATCCTTCAAAGAACTGACGCATCCCCCGAGTTTGCAGCGTATTTATTTGGGTTGTCCGTGCATCGTCCACAAAAATGGTGGCCGCGTTATCTCGGTAGGAGCAGAATGTGCGCAACACAGTCTCCAACCGGCCTTCCACGGTCGCAGAATCACATCGATTGCTTTTAAGACGCGGCGCCAAATTGTGAACATCGCGTAATATTAAGCAACGTATTGTCAGAATAGTGGTATCACAGACCAACAAATCACCTAGTTGATTTTACTCGCGGTTTAATACATCGTCGAGAAGATACCGCGTTACTGTTTCATCTTTTTTCGCTTGGTGCCCAGCCGGCCCACCACATCCTAGCTTTAGCGACCATCGCTGCTTCTCAGGAGCAAATATGAAGCGGTACTGTGCCCCTCTACGCCGAAAGCAGTGCGACGTAAACCAAATCTCATCACCGAAGACGTTTCTGCTAATCCCTGCTGCGCCTGCAACAATGTTCAGCATCTGTTTGAGGTTGGTCTGACACTGGCGAGCCCCACTTGATTCCAACATGAGCAAACGTCCCTCCAATCTTGGCCGCTTCTTGAGTCGAGCGCTGACGTCTGAACGCGCTTCGAGAAATCTTTGTCAGCAACGGGAACGCATATTCATTGCCTCGCCACTTGTGGTGCAATTGAGTACGAGAGTATGTGAACCATCGCTCCAAGAATGTTGCAGCCTCTTCAGCTCGGTCTTCTATAGGAAGGTGATGAAGACTATACGTTCGACTGGCGAGAGGATCATGGTCTGTCTTCTGATCCCGGATTGTAAAGCACCCAAATCGAATCTGCGCACGATTCTTGCGCGATCTTCGCTGATGGCCCAGCTGGACATCACCTTTCTTCATAGTCAAAATCTCGTTGATTCGGCACATACCATAGAAGGCTAGCAAACACACGGCACAAAACCAAACCCGCCTCGTATCGTTGAAGCTCGGATCGGAATCCAATACGCTGATAACCAGGGTCAGCACTTCCAGAGACATTTGGGAGGCGCGCTTGGGAGTACGTTCACACTTCTTTGTTAAGGCTTGCAAGGATCTGCATAATGGCAGAAGCCCTGGCTGTATTCCACCGAGGGACGAGCGTCCCATCTGGGGCTGTGTCAACAATCCATCGGTCGTGTGGGTGACCCCCTGTTAGAATCTCGGTCGGTGTAGTGCCAGCTGATGGCGGCGCGCAACTTCTCGGCTGACCACTGGCTCTTGTTTGTGGTAGCAAGTTGCTTAATGTATGCAGCGATGACACCAGGAAGCTGGAAAAAACGCTGCTTTAGCGGATTCGGGTAATCTTCAGCACTACAAATGTCTGCGAAGCGACGAAGAATGCTGATGTAGCCCGTACGCGTCCTAGCTTCTAAGCACTGGTCAGCAAACTTAGCTGGAGCAATGGCTGCGCTTTAAAGGCGGCAGGTTTACGGTAGATCCATCGAACTTCCTTAAGCACCACGAGCGAAAAAACGAGAAATGGACTCTCCATGTTTTGCAGATATGCGTCATTACGTAGGTCGTCAGCAATAGTGCAGTCGTCCGCAAATGTGCAGCGAGCACAGCACTAGTGATGAATAAATATGAGGAATACTATACGTATTATGTGCCACGACTTTAGTGTTCAAATAGAACATGGCTACAAAAAGAGGTACACAACAACAAAAACCACTTGGCCAGTCACATTGCGTTCACAACAAAATAGAAATTGGTCAATCACGTTGCGTCGCACGGCCGATTGATCCGTTGCACCAGTGGGAGAAGTTTCTTGCTATCATCTGCTAGCCAGTTCGCTACCCGTACCAACTCCCCACTATCATTTTGCATCAGAGCATTGCAACAGACCAACGCTTTTTGAAGCTTCATATTACGTCGCGATCTGTGCTCACGAAAGGGTTTATAGAAAGTCCCTGTGATGTGGCAGTAAGTGGCTTAGCCGCTACCGCGTTGGTGACCAAATCACCCGCACCAGAAGCTCTCCTTCGGGTAAGATGATGGGTCGGGCGATTCCGTCATTGGGCCAGCTGGCGTCATCTTCCTTCGGCAGTGGTTGCACTTTGAGTAGGTATGACGCCTACTTCATCGCTTGAGCTGGACTAACAGCAGTCAATGGTTCTAGTGTTGGTTTCCAGCGAACCCATGCGTGTAGCCCCCGTGATAAGTACTCAACACCGATTATCCTGTCATACAAGAATACACGTTGATGACGTTGTTCCCTAACACGAACAGAGTGATATCGAAGGTGTTGCGTACATTTTAGGGATTTGAGGCCTCTCGGTTCGTGTTTACGGGCCCGGTTTTGACGCTGATGTGAGCGTTGCTAGTGCGGAAGCTGCGGTTTCTGTAGTCGGTTCTGACCGCCCTGAAGCGCCACAGCACGGTGTTCCTGGCGCTGTTGGTGAAGTTGCGGAGCAGGTGACCTATCCGCTTGGCGTACATGTGGAGGCTCATGTTGCTGGTCAAGGTTTTGTCGATGGATCCAGTGTTGGTCTTCTTCGGCATTGTGTATCATTTTCATCGCGAGAGCTAATCACGATGATTTCGTAATCGGATGTTTCTACTGGGGGTGCTTGCTCATTCTGTAGTAGCTGCTGTGAAAGAGTATCCGGTCGTTCACAATTTTAGCTGACGTTTCAAATGGTGTCAATGGCGGGCTTGTCTCCGGTACGACCGTCCCCCTCCCTGCACTGCGCAACCATATCCGGCTGCATGCTCTTCGAAGTTGACGCCTTCACCACGAGCATGCACTTCAACTCCCTCAGCGCTGACCTTGCAGCACTCTGCTATGTCTCGAGCACGTACAATTGCTCGCTTCGATCCACCAAACGCTCCTCAAAAGCAGCCTTCTCACGATGAAGCGTCCGCATTTTGTCCGCTGCCGTAGCGTTAGAGGCCTCCAGCTTCGCCGTCATGATCTTCGACTGGTCCGAGTGTGATAACAACTTGATCTCTAGAGAGGCCACACGCTCATCCGTCTCCTTCCACTGCGTCACCATCTCCGACCCGCTGGTTGTCAGAAAGACGGCCTCATTCGCCAAAAAGCGCTTCTCACTTTCCAATGCCAACAGAGCAGTACTCTGTAGCATAGATAACCTGGGATCCAGCATCCTGAAAAGAGCTAACAATTCTGTTTCTACAATCCCATAGTTCAATTTGTTCTGCTTCAAGGATCAACCCATAAACATGAATGACAGGTATACTCCTTTGGGGTCCTGTGTCAGCGGCGCAGACAAAGTCCACCTGCTAGAATACACGATTATCACTGGATCCTTATCTTGGTCGTAGTTTTGATATCGTTGTAATCTTATTCTTAAGTGCGGTAAACGAAGCTGCCGCTCGGATCAATTTGTCACGTCCGTCTTCTGGATTCACGTTTGATTCGTCTTCGGTTGGTAGGATCCTAACCTTGGATATCAGTTCCGCAAAGTCCACATCACCCAATTGGTACAACACCGACGTGTAAACAGTCATGTCTTCAATAATTCTAGCGTAGTGGTTCATTTTACCAACGAAAATATGCATCGCTCGCAGGGATCTCAGGTAAACAAGGACCAAGTTTCACAGGCAGCTCCAGTCGCTGCACTGACTCCACAACCTGTTTTAGTGTCGGTAGAATCTTGTGAACGCCAAAACAACAACTGTGACTGCTGCCATCGAGTCGCAGCAGCCGCAGCTGCCCAAGCGACACCTCTTGCTGCATGCATCGTCGTGCAGCACCGCGCGCAGAGCACCTTGATCTCCCCTAGTACGTGGGCTCCACAGCGACCTGGAATCGAATGTTCATTTTGACAAAGTTGTAGGCGAAGTCGCGACCAGCATCTCGAAGGCGAACCAGATAATCACGCACATCCGTACACGTTGTTCCCGTCGAAGATCACGACAGTAAAGCACGAGCATATCTTAGGCAAACTGGTCAAAGTCACGCTGGGTCACGATACCCGAATGTCGTGTCAACTGTGCGGCACGCTTCAATGCGTTGAACTCGCAAAAACCGTCGCCATCTGCGAAAGCAGCTTCATGCCGACCTTATCTGCCCTCCAGAAATTCTTAAACAGTGGTACTTATGAAGCCCTCCAGCGGTCAACGGGGTCCATTTCTTCCTCTAAGTCGTCTTCTTTGAGCTTTTGTGGCGGTTCCCACGTTCACAGGTAGAGTCGCTTGCAACTCCTGTCCACTCCAAATCCAGCGGCGTTTCGCGCCTAGCGTTGATATAGGCCACCTGTCAGACCTCAACTGTTGTCGCGAATTTGAGGTCAACAGTGACGTCACGACCGCAATAGTATTCTCCATATATTAGATAGTATAATTGGTCGGTGGCAGTAGTCTTACGCCATGTGGCAGAAGATGTACGAACGGTGGAAGAAACGGTACAGTCCGAGGAGATAGTAGCCGGTTCGAGCCACCGAGGCCCTGGTCATGGAAATACATTCGGTATTAGCGTCGCGAGGCACGTTGCTCAAAATGACGTTTGGTCAAACCCATTTGCGGCTTGTGCAGCAGTAAGGGCGTCCGATGTTTGTATATGTGCAAATGATGCATATCCATGCAGTGCTGACCGCCTATGTCGAGGCATCGGGACGCAGAACACAGGTAGAAGAGGGAAAATCGGATAGACTTGAGAAGTAGATAGTAAAATGAAGAGTGAGATTGAATTAGTTTAGAGAAGAGAGAGAGAGCGGAGCAGCGGAGCTGCTTCGCGGAGGCTGTAGAGCCAACCATCTTGAATTTCGTCAAATCTGGTAATAGAGACTTGTCATAATCTGTAAATATTAAAGCTGATCCTATATTGTCAATCTGTGCCAACAGAAGTACTGCTGCCACATTGACAGCCAAGAAGTCTGGGGCTGTCTGGATCTCAACCTCTCATCCTTTCACTACTTTCGCCCGCTTTAGTGTCATCACATTGCTCGTTTGGACAGACTCTGGAACGGCGCCGTGATGCGACTCCTGCGTGTTGACCTCCGCGGTCGTGCTCCCTGTGCTCACAGTGCACATCGAAGTGCCCGTGCCCGCAGTCGCGGCTTGCCGGACGGGTATTGCCTGTTTCCACGCACGAAACTGCGCCGTCGCCCTTGGTTTGCGCTACTTCGCAGACTTCCCTTTCGGTGGCACACTTCGTTTTTGGTACGCCCTCGTCGTTCAGATGCGTGTCATCGGGTACGCCCACGTGGATCACATCGCTAACAGCAGAACTGGCAGCGCAAGGAGAAACCAGTAACGTGGGCTTCCCTCTAGCGGCTTCTTTCAGACTGAACAAAAATGTATAAAATCTGCGATATTGTATATTCTTAGATTATCACCTACCACGAAAAGCTGCAGGGGGCTGTTGAAGTAGGCCAGTACGGTGTACCCCACAGCTAAACCTGTGATAGCTTTTGAACTTGAGTAGAGTATGCTGCTATAGGGTGAGCCATGGTATAAGGGTCACTCCCTTCGACACCAATCATCTGGCGGTCATCTAGCTGGAGTTCTTCTCTTCTCAATGCACTCACTTCGACTTTTGACGTTTCTAAACACTCTTCGTTCTTCTTAACAGCTATCCCCGCCAAAAGGAGCTTGTGTGGCCCGTTATTGTCTATCGCATTGTGGTTGCCAAACAATAACGACACTTTATACAACCATAATTGTAATACACATCATTCATCGGTTCTGGCTGAGGTTTCGCTTGCCTATCGCCTGCTGCTTCGGCTCACTGTTGTCGGCGTGAACATAATTCACCGGCCGTGCGCTGCCGAGAGCCATGATCTCGCCCTTTCTCTTGCTGCCAAAAATGGCGCAGACTCTGACTATATACGATCAATCGTGAACTCACTGGGCATAAAGCTGATAGTTCGTCCCCATTGGACTTGACATATTTGACTAGGTTAAACAACATGTTCGAGGTAGTATAACTCTTAACCTCTGAACCTACTCTCTAGGTCCGTGCTCGGTACCTGGGGGCAAAGATCGTGTTCGGACTGCGTCCTCGACGGCTTCACGCCTAGCCTCCTGTCGTTTTCGCTAATATAAATGGTAGGCAGCAACTGCTTGCACTATCCAGATCTCAGAACCCCTCTCGTACTTACTAATACTTGAAGTAACACAACACTAAATTGTTTAGTGATGTTTTTTTTTTCTTTTATAGCTCATTGTCAGTCGAACCGCCTTCTCGCAATAGGTGCGCACATGCGCGGCAACCATTCAAGTTGGAGGCACGCAGTCAATGCCGTTGGTCCTGATACACACGCCAGAGCCAGCAGCGTTGACGCTGGCTGGAAGAAAGAGCTTGACCGTAGTCCGTTGGCAGAGCCCTAATTGGATCGGCACTTTGGACCCCCTTCCTACAACGGTAACAACTCGCTTTTGCCTGGCAGTCGTTGTCAAAATGAGCGCACGCTTACCCAGCGTGATCAAAGTGCATGGCGGTCTGGATAGTCTCGTCTTCCTTCTTCGCGTGGTGCTCACGGACGTGATTTGCAATGTCCAGCTTTAAGCTCTCGCGGAAATAAAATCGGCGTTCCTGTTGGCTGATGGGTTCTTTAGCAGGCGCTGTTCGGTGGTTGCAAGAGTCGACGCATGGTTTCCTAAAAGACAGCCCGTGTCTTGCGACGGCCGGAGCAGTCCCTCTATGACGAACTGTCAATATCGATTGATTGGGGCCACGCCCAGATTACTCGACACCATCATCACAACCCGAGAAGACGCTTCGTTCGTCCTAGATTGATAGGCAGCGTAATACTATTCGAAGGCGAAGAACCATAGCTCAAGGCCTTCCTCATGGTATCCTGTGATATGATTAGCTAAAATGACTTTACTTCAACTTGTACTTCTTGAAGTATGATTTAATCGTCAGCAAGGATATCTAACCTAATTCACTTTCCAATTTGCATTCGATTCCTCACTCTATCCCATAGTTGCACTTGCAAAGGCCAAGCTTGACTTGTCCAAGAAATCGACCCTCGCGCCGAAAAATATTCAAGGTCTGCGTCGTCGCGATGGAAGAGACCAACACTACGCAAACAGTTAAAGGACTAATCCTGCTACTGGCCAGACAGCAGACTTGAGTTTCGAGGGATCATGCAGCAGCAGTATGCTGATAGCCAAGCTTGCATCGGCACACTCTCCGCACGGCGAACAGTGGCCCACAATCATCACCTTCCGATCTACCAAGGCAGGCTCGAAAAGGATCCCCAGCTTCGGTTCTTTGCCCTCGAGTAATACTACGCTGATTACCATCCTATGATGACCGATGAATGTATACTCATCTGGACGTGACGCCCATGCACTGGTATCGCCAGTTCGCCGTCGAGTGTGACCACTTCGGCCGTGCCAAGATGTGGGCCATTTTTAAGAAAGCCATGGGTCGTCGCTTCCTACCACCTGACAACGAGTATCGCCTTCGTGAGCGCTTGTGTGCGCTTAATCAGGGTTCGTCACTGCACGATTACGTGGCCTATTTCCAGGATATGCTCATCCAATGCACGGTGCCCGTCAGCCAGCTGAAACTCCGTTTCTATTTCCAGGAAAAGTTAAAGGCGGGCACGGCAAATCATGTTCGTGAGAACTTGGACGAGACTATCCAGATCGCCATGTGATTTGACCACGCTGGAAAGCGTGTACTCATGCTTGACAACCTGTCATCGTTGCAAGAAAGTTGGATACATTGCGCCCAACCGTCCTTCTAAATGGGGATGTCGCTTTTAAACCCGGCGTATTCTATGTCAAGGCTCGTGCCTCTAGCGTGTTGCTCACGAGAGCGCAGGGTTGAACTGTTGCAGGAGAAGCTGGCGGGACCACGTGGGGTTGAGTTGTTGCTGGCGAAGCCGGCGGGGTCACGTAGGGTTGAGGAGAAGCTAGTGGGGTGTGCGGCTGAGCTGTTGAAGTGTGACCCAAGTTTTTTTTTTTTCCTCTAGACTAGTGCCAGTAGCAATGTCAGTTAGGATAGCTCAGTATAAAAAATGATGAGGACTAACTTTCGATGTACTCGCTGCCTAGGCCGTGGTAACCTTAAAGGCACGGGTTTAGCGATATGAATAATGGAAGGTATGATATCCTGTGATATGATTAAAATGATTTAATTCAACTTGTAGGCTTTAGTCGTCTGTAGCAAGGATGGCTAACCTAAATTCACCTTCCAATTTGCCTTCGCGTTACCACGCTTCCTCACTCTATCACAGCTCAGCATTGACGATAAGTAGTTGAGCAACAGAAACTTGTATTGTATTGAAAACGTTAGTGACACTAAGATGCACACTAACTTAGTGTGCGTCTCGCTCAGGGAAGTAGTGATCATCACTCTCCTAGCAACATAAATTTACGTTTGAAATTAAGTGGCGTAATCGTGAAATTTCGCATAACCTATCACAGCTTCCATACCGTGCAGGCTCGGACAGATTTTGTCCACAACAAAACCAATTGGACAACCTCTGAAAACGAATATATTGAATGTGACAAAACAACTTTGTGGCTTACATAGAGTCATTTCACGGCAAGACGCCAGACGCCAGACGCTGGACGGCGAGCACCAGGACGGCAAGCACGAGGACGGAGAGCTGATGACGGCGAACACCAGGATGTTGGAGTGGCGGAGGACGGCAAGCTGGCCGAGCACCAGGACGGCGAACCCCAGGCGGAGGACGGCAAGCCGCACGGCAAGCTGAGGACGGCGAGCGCCAGGCGGAGGACGGCAAGCAGGACGAACACCAGGACGGCGAGCACCAGGACGGCGAGCACCAGGCGGAGGCGGCACGCCGGTCAGCACGAGCAGGGCGACGGCGAGTTGAAGTGCCCAATGTAAGTATCATGATACCTCTCTGTTCTAGAATTTGTAATCAATGAATTAACACAAGTTTAACTGCAAATGTAATGAGCGTTGTAGCCTTCCGTTATGGAGTTATTCTGCCGCACGGAGCTAGGATATGTACACTCTTTGGCGGGGACTCATCCAGCACTTTATCTTCCTGTTGTAACCTCTGGAACTGTAAGATTCGCTCGTCGAGTTTGCCAGCACTATGTAAACGCTTGAGAGCTTTGACGACTGTGCCATGTGCTCTTGCCTTGATATTTTCAGCAGCCAAGAACTCCCGAATGTTGCTTTCAGCGTCGCGTCCCGCACGCAATATTCGAGCTTTGGCTTCGTCCCCCGTCCCAGTCACGTCGTAGCCCGCCGGTAAGAAGATCCGCATGAATGCAATAGCAAATTTGTACTCATGATATCGTCGTCGGTTTTGCTGGCTTGTTGGTAACAGGTCGGAAAAGCATTCAAACCACACAGACGAGAGCGACTTCGGTCTAGCACGGGCACGGACGATTGAGCGGGAGCTGTCGCTTGAAAGTGACGTGGACATGCTCGTCTCTGCAGCACTGGCAACTTCAGCTGGAGTAGGATCTTCCAGACGGAGAATGCGGTCATTTAACGCTTTCACTTGCGTAGCTAATGTGCTGATGAGCTGCGTTTGCTGCTCGAGCAGCTCAGCCTGCCTTCGTACGAGTCCATCGTCGTTGGAGGTGGGCGCAGGGGTATGGGAAGACGGCGGTTTGGCAGTCTCGAGAAAGGTAATGTGAATTGTCATTGCCCAAGCTTCAAACTCGGCTTCCGAGACATGAACTTGTTTGATTGTTGCACGGACTATTTCGATGTAGGGTGATGCTGGGGCCAGATGAAGCATGGCATTGAAGTGCATGATCGCAGTGGTCATTAAAACATCAACAACCTCGTTTCGAAAGCTGACCTCGTCTGGAAGCCCCCGACAAGACGCAAAAAGTATCTGTTGAACGAGTCGGATCCTCTGCAGTACCACAGAGTCAAATGCTCCCAACGTCGGTAGGTGAGGGCTCGTTTTTAAATCCCATCCAGCTAGCGCCTTGCCGACCATTTGATCTTCATGTATCGTACTAACTATATAATTGAAAGCTTTGCTTACCGCAGTCATACTCCACCCGCCCCGGTCTAAAATCCACGGCGTGCTAATGGTACTGTGCCCATTTGCATTCTGAGCTGCACCACGCCGGAAAGAGTGGGAAGACAGCCGTCTCGTCACGGTGATGCCTTCCTTCTCACAGACAGCACTCCATTTCCCCAGGATACGGTTCACATAGGCATGGATTCCAGGTACAACACGTTTTTTCGGCACGGGTGCCTCGTCCTCGTTCTCATCCAGCTCATTTATGAAGTTTGTAGACCCTGCTCGACGCTGCAAGAGGTCACGAAGCGGCGTCTCTTCCAAGATCTCAGGTAGTATAACGTTAAGAGTCCCGAGGAACCTGGTCCAGAAGAAACTCACTTGGAGTCTTCTCCATAAATGTAGCCACCGCAAGTGCATGAATTGGGCACGATACGGACTCGCTTGGATCTACGAATATTGCCGCACCTTGGGTTGACGCAGATTTCATTCTCTTGAAGTTTATAAACAAGCAACCGCCTAGCAAATAAATACAATTACAACCAAATTACTACAGTAAATGAGCTTGAGAGACAGATTAATTGTACTTACCTGGGTAAACTGCAACTTGATTCTTCATCAGACACATTGTGTCTGACGACCTACCCAGTAGATACCACAAGATGTTCAGCAGCGCGTAGTCCTTGTAGTCTTTAGGCGCCGAGGCGTGCTTCAGTATTGTAGTAGAGAGAGCTCGCAGGTCATGCTTCGTACACGGAGGCGCTTGGTCCGTAAAGTCGGTACCACGCTTTGAGCAGTATTTATCAAGAACTGAAGCAATCTCATGCAGACGACGCCCTGAGGCTGCTTCTAAGGCTGGAAACAGCTCCAGCAGGTGATTCTTGACGTTTCCAAAGTAGCTAGCGACAGAATTCTTCGATAGTAGCGCGCCTTTTGTGCTTTCCCGGAACGCTAAATGCATAGCAAACTTGTCTAGGACGACGTATAGCTTTTCCCCCGATGGATCCCCCCCACCCACCCACTCACTCACAAGTTCACAGATCTGTTGAACAGTATATTGCTCGGATTATGCAAACTGCCCAAACGCGTTGAGCGCCGTTTGGCGCGCCCGCTGCGAGTTCCAGGGGATCAATGACTTCGTAGACATCAATTCGCTTTATGCAATGGTTCTTGGAATGAACAGCACTACCTTGCCTTCTTGTGAAGTAGTTTCGCTCTAAAAATACCACAACTTTGCCCTGCTAAATCTGTTGGTTCCTGTGTAAATTGATTTGGTGTCCGACCCGAGACGGTATTTGTAAAGTATGCGTTTTACTTAGATTCACTATGCTAATATCAAATATTTTTAAATTGTTCGGACAAAATATGTCCGAATTGTCCGAATCTTGAAGAATCATATTTACGCATGTTTCATTGGCTAATCTATTGTTATATTCATATATGATTGGCTAACTGCAAACCACAAATATTTTACTAATGTCCGAAGCGCTATTCTACCATATTGTGAAATTACGTCGTTTAATATGAAATACAACACTACACTGTTATATTTACAAGCTTAATATTTTTAACAATATTTTGCCTGCTGTTTTACAAAATTCCTTTGAAGTATTCACTCTCGGAAGACCCGCGATCATCAAGCTCCAGCAGCCTGGCTCGTATGGCCACATCCTCACCAGCTACGCCATCTTCTCCGCGCACTGGCAACCCTTGCTCCTTCGTTCGTATGCCGCATGCTCATGGAGTCCGTCGACGGCGCGAGGACTCAGCCGCAGTGGAGATCGAGGAACTGGACTCGCGTACAATGCGACAGAGCTCATACAACTACTTCCAGCACAATGGAGCTGGTCCCAGTCCCTCTGTGCTACGCACGTCAACGTTTCGCTCATCATTGGGGCGCAGTCCTGCATCCAGGAAGAGACAAAGGACGTTGGCAGAGCAGCTGGACGAGTTGTGTCTGCAAGGCTCACGGGGTCGATCCATGGTTGACAGTTCCAAGAGCAGGAGCAGGAGTGCACGACGGCTGGCAAGAGAGAAGGCCAGGCAAGAGGCTGGCGGATCCAGAATTGTGGAGCTTGATGAGTTCGGGCGAGAGAAAGCTGCGTCTGTGGATAGCAGTGGCAGTGAAAGCGACGGAATGATGGACGTCACGGGGGAACCGACAGGATTAAAGGTGTATGGCGACGTGGCAAAAGTTAACGGGCTACGTAGCTTCTTCGCTGCTGGAGCAGGGGGATACCATCGACCCATGGACAAAATGTATCGTCATTATGTGGCAGTTGCAGCTCAGACTGCAGGGACGACACCTCCGCAGGGAAATGAGATGGTGGTCTTCCGACCCCCAGCGCAGGTCAGATCATCGTTTGCGGAAGATTTACCTGCGTATCTGTCGTTGACGCCGCATGAGTTTGAGAAGTTGTCCTTGCTGGAGAAGAAGCAATGGTATCAGGCGCACAGTCGCTACATGAGAGAGCTGGACCAGGCGGCGGCGAAGAACGACGGCAAAGCGGAGATGCAGATGGAGGTCAAGCCGACAGAATCCGTGGGTGGATTTGAGACGTCTCGGCGCCGCAGTTCCAGTGCGAGCTCGAGCTCGTATCAAGTGCTCGGTGTACCTAGCACTGACGAAGAGGAGGACGCCGCTTTTGACTATTTTGAAGATGTGGAGATGATGGAAGATATTGAAGATGACGCGGCGCCAAAGTGTCCGCATGCTGCCGGTGCTCTTACTCATACGGAGTGGTTTACGGACGATGAGTTGTGAGAGGCGAGAAACTTGAATGAAAAATCAATACCGATGAATGAATGCGACAAAATATTTCGGACACTACGCTTGGAGAATGTACCGTGCCTCAGCTATGCTGGGAAGCTGCTTACATGGTGTAGGCTTCGAGGTATGGGCTGACAACAGCAGCAGCGAGAGCGAAGTAAACCGGCCAGTTCGAGTGGATCGAACGCAGAGGCTTCGTGGGGTGCACCACGATACGGTGAGTGTGCGCGTGGCCATCATGCTGGTGCTTCACCACATCGTAGCCCTCGTGCTTATCGATCGTGAATTGGCCATCAGATGCAGTGACCCGATAGCCTTCCGGGTAGTGGGCGTACGGCACGTAAATCTCCGTCACAGCGCTCGTCTCGGATTTCTCTGACTTGTACTCCAGCACGTACTCCGCCGTCTTCAAATCAAACTGCGACTTGAGCGGAATGCCAGCAATCCGACGTCCGTGAGGGCGAGCGAACGCGCGAAGTCCACGGGCCGAATCATCGCGACGGCGAACACCAGATAGACGACGCACCAACGATTCCGTGTCTGGACTGCTGATACTCAAATCCTCCAGGTTCCACAGGTCACCGAACTTGTGCGAGTTGTCGGCCGTGTAGTTCCACAGGGTGAAAGATAGCAGCTGCGACTCGAGGTTGTAGATGGTGTTGTCCAAAGCCTCCACTTGAGCAGAGAAGTCGCCGGTCGTGAAGGCCTGAGCGTGGTTCATGTTGTACGGGATACCAGTCTCACCGATAAGAGTGGGGGCATTGGCCATCTTCTCACGTCCGAAGCTAGCAACGTGAGCTAGCTGCTTCTGGTGCAGCGCACGGAGCGCCGCGTTTCCGAAAGCAGGCTTGCCCATAGCGAAATCCAGCGTGAAATACGAGCGCCAAGTCGTCGTGAACAGTGTGATCATGTCGTACCAGTGCATCGCGTTAACCGAAAGAGGAATATCCTCCGTGGAGATCTGCGGGAACACCAGGTCTCCGATCTCGGTCGGAGGCATCTCCGTGAAGATCATAGCCTTGGGGGAAATGCTCTGAATGCGCTTAGTAAACCTCCTAGCGAACGGGAGGAAGAATTCCGTTCCAAAATCAACTCCACTGAAGTAATCGGGCTTGAGCAACTTGGGTTTGCCCTGCGCGTCGATTTCCCAAACGCCATGCTTCTTCCAGATGCATTCGGCGTCTTCCTTCCAAGCTCGAACACCCTTGGGGTCAATGTGTTCAACGCGCATGGGCTTTCTGCGCATCATTTCCCAGATACCGGCACCCCACACTTCGACATCTTGAGCAATACCTTCACCCAGAGCCATCGCCGATAGAGCAGACGATGCGTGGCCGTTCCGGAAACCAGCCGAGTTCAGCAGGTCCTTCGCACCAATCCAACCGTTCGACGGTTCGTTCATCGTGCCGTAACCAGCAACATTCGGCAAGCCCTTTAGAGCTTCGGCCAACGCTGCCAACGAGTCGAGGTAGTGAGACTGCAGATACTCCTGGATCTGCACGCCGTCCACGAAGCAGTTGGGCGCGTACTTCTTACCAGCCCAAAACAACGTGAACATGGTGGCACAGGCTAACTTCGCGTAGTTCGTGGGCCAGATCATCTTAGGAAACTTGGACGCCGGCAGTCCGCACGTCTCAAGACACAGAGCAGCTTTGGTCGCCTCGAAGTTGCGCGGCTCCAAGCCGATGCACTCCAGCGTCCACATGGGAGCGCCGTCACCTCCCGTCCAACGGGACCACACGTCCTGGTGCGGGTCAATGTACACCTGCATGTTGTAGTCGGCCGCCTTCTCCACCACTGCGCGAATGTACTGGAGGTAGTCATGGTCGATTTGGCCCGGACCGGCGTGCTCGATGGCCTCCCACGTCACGATGAAGCGCAGGAACGTGAGTCCCCAGCGTTGCAGCCGTGACAAGTGCAGATCCGCTTCCTCCAACGGGAACGGACGTCCAACAAAAGAGACGGAGGCCGCTCCATCGAAGAAGTCGCTCATGTCCTGGTCGTCAGTGTGTCCGTAGCCAAATGGCAGCTTGGACGATCCGCCGAGATTTACACCGCGCAACAGAGCGACACGACCGTGCTGGTCGACGAAATGGCCGTCTTTCATACCAAGAATGGTCGTTTGGCGAGCCTCAGGCTCAGGTGCAGGCTTCGGCTGCGACATCTTCAGTCTTGCTTTAGGTCTTGAGGGCTTGGACGAAAATCGCAGAGTGTGGAGACCGCAAACCCGGAGTTGAAGAGCGAAGCTCATCCACGCGTATTTGATGGCATTTACATTGGCTCTCCACATCAACTTTGATGACGGTACAAAGACAAGATTCTTCAAGACTGTGTATCTTACCGTAATGTAGGCCGCCAATTCCGGCGGCTTCAAGTTCAACATCTTTTCAGGCGATCCTTTGAGGAATCCTCAATGAGGATCTTGTTGACTCACTGCCTCGTCACGTAATAGCCTTAGCGTAGCGCTGCAGACACATTCTTCTTTTCCTCGCGCTGAGTCAGTGCGAGTAAAGCCCGAGAGAACAATGAAACAGTCTGATTGTATTATCGCATCGAAAGATGCAACGAGGTAGACGTCATTTTACTTGTGTGATGCTATAGTATGGTATGGCATCTCCTCTGCCCAGCCAGCTACCACGCCAGGTAAGGGGTGATGATAGCGACGCCCAGCGCCACGTACACGGGGATGTTACTGTGCCCCGCCCAAGCGAATCGGGAACTCTCGACCACCTTCCTAGTCTTCTCCACAATAATGCGGTGCTTGTGGGCGTGGCCGTCGTTCTCGTGCTTGATGATGTCGTAGCCCTCGTGCTTCTCAATGGTGCAGTGTCCGTCCGACGCCGTCACACGGTAGCCGCCCGGGAAGTGGATGTAGGGCACGAAGATCTCGGTCGCTTTTGATGCACTGGAGCTCTCCGACGTGTACTCAAACACGAAGGTGGACGAGCTCTGTGTGAACTCGGACGTGACGACGGAGCCGTTGGTCTTCCGGGCGTGGGGGCGAGTGCTGACCGCGTTCCTGAGGTCCAGCACAATTTCTTCGCCCGATTCGGACGTGAACACGTACGTCTTGTTGGTGGTCGTGGTCACCGTCTTCTTGGCTGTCTCGCCGGCATTGCTGGGCACATGCGAATGGATGAGCGTCTTTGTGACGGTCGTCTGTGTGTGGGTTGCCTTCACGGGGGACGAGGACATTGCGGCCGGGTCGATGGGAGACTTGAGCGGATCGAAGCAGATTCTGGAATGCCTAAGCCCCCAGTGCCGAGTGGGCTGGCTTGAAGCCAGCGGCTTCCTCTGGTCAGCTCGAAACGTTTCACAAGATTTGGATACGTTTTTTGTGAAAAAAAAAAAAAAGTATCTTGCCGTTTTGTAATTTTACAAGATTCCATTTTGATTGTTGTTTTTGTATGGTTGAACGAGAAAAATATACTTTAAAATGTCTTATTGTATAAATCAAACCGGATTAATCACAATAAGACTCTTCAACCAAAAAAACTGGAGAGTTCGTGCTCGCTGCTCTCCATGCATCACCTCCCTCGAGCTTTGCTCGGATCTGATATCCTATTACGCAGTGCTGCAACCGATAAACGCTTCCGCCGTATAAAACACCACTTCGTTTACACTTTTACAGATTCCTCTATAGAGACAAATATGATCGACACGATATCTTAGTTCTCCGAACGCAGGTTGGCAGTCATGCGGCGACGGCGCTTGCAATTCGCGGTAGAGATCGAGGCCGGAGCATCCGTGGTGGGAGCATCGGTGACATCCGCAGGAGCAACCGTACCCGCCGCAGGAGCCGGGGTGTACTCGCTTTCGTTGGCGGTGGAAGCTGAGGCATCAGAAGAATACTGTGCCTCCGTAGCCGTCGGGGTACTGGTGGCAGCAGGAGCATCAGTCGTCACGGGGGTCTGCGTCGTAGCCGTCGGAGAGCTGGGAGCATCCGTGGTCTCAGTCTGGGCTGTCGGGGCATCTGTGGTCTGAGCCTGAGCACCGCCACCACTTCCGTTGGTGATCGCAGCGCACTGCTTGTAGACCTGCCAGTTGGGCTCGTGCAGTGCCAGCCAGTAGAAGGTGAAGGTGCAGTCTCCGCTGCAAGATGAGAAGTCGACGGGGATCTCGGCCGGGTAGCCAGTGTAGTCAGCACGGCAGTCATCGGAATGGAAGACACGGGTGTCGTCGATCCAGCCCTCGCAAGGTCCGTGGTGGGAGTCGATGAATCCCTTCTGCTCCTGGTCGTTCTGCCACGTCATGGAGCTCAGCGAGCTCACATCCACCGCTGCCTTGCCGGTGAGGGAAGTTTTGCCGCAGTCCGACGCGACAGTGTCCATCATCGCCCGGAGTGTTTTGAACTGCGAGTTCGGGAACGACTTGGTGAACATGGCGGTGTTGGCCTCGGGGCTGTCGTTCCACTTGAGTCCGCTAAAGGCTGCGTCGCACGACTCGGTCAGAATGCCGTTGTAGGACGTGTCAATGCCGTTCGGGAAGTACGCGGCGGGCTGCGAGAGGTAGCCGTGGGCATGGACCTGGGAGGCCAGCAGAGCGACGGCGGAGGAGGCGACAATGAGCTTCATCGTTGGCTGTGGTGCTTGGGTCGGCTTGCTGCTCAAGAGGCAAATGTCGGAATGAGGAAGAAGTTGGCCAGCATGGGCGAGCTGGTGCCGACGGTCTTGCGCAGCCCACGCGCGCCCTTGCTACTTGTCACGACAGCAACAGGTGGGGCTTACGACGGTGCTGCCTCGGCCCAACGACTTTAGGTGGTGGGTACCACTAGTGAAAAGTATCTGTTCCATCTGTTGCCCAAACCCGTTCTTGGAATCCAGCATTTCCCAAAGACTATCACCCTTGTACCGTCTCCTAGTGCTTATACTCCGATCGCGCGCGCAGTACACGCGCGGCTCCGCCTTGAAGACACGACTGGCAGGTTCACTACTACGTTTTGCATGTTCGAGCCAAGTTTCGGTGCCGGATTCGCTTTGGCTGGCGCCCGGCGGCGTTTCCCATTTTGGGAATTTCTATCACTCTTATACATTCGATGGAGTCATACTATATAAACAATAGAAGGTAGAACCGACGCTCGTTGGAACGAAAACTAACGTGGATGTCTTGACATGACAGCACCACCGCATGCCTTGCAAATCTCGATGGCGCTATGTTCTGCGTGTGGAGCTGTGGGGGCACGTGCCTTTATCAGGCGAGGTGATCCACCAGCCGAGGTTACACCCCACGCCCCAGTTGAGAGTCCCAACTTGGGGTGGCCCCAACCGGCATCAAACTATCGCCATATGCGAATGGCGATATCTGATCGACTTCGTGACAGTGCTCTGAACTGAGGGGCGGGACGGTTTGAGGGCACTGCGAACGAACAGCAAGATCGTCAATTGGTCGCCAATTTAAAGAGGGTGGTAGTGGCGTGGTTTGTTGAGAAGAGTCTACTACCGGTAGACTTTCATCTACATGTACATGTGCATGCAAAAGTAGTCGCTAGACGGGCTATTGTACGCCAGGGGCTTGATCATTATGCGGTATGCTACATTTCGCCAACGGCACGGGAGTCAGATCTGGGACGCAACTTTCATGGTCGACGAGCCAGCTGGTGCTGTCCGTTTCAGTCGATATTCTAGTCCCTGAACACTTGAAAATGGTGTCTTCGCCTTTACAGCCGGGCCCTTTCAAGTTGGCACTCAACACACCTTGAAATCCCGATTGTTGGCTATAATGCTCTGGACAACCACTGCTATATCATGGCATAATTGTACTGCCGCCAATACAGCACTGCTGGCAATTATAATGTATGGCGCCACAGTAACATTTACTGTAAATGTAAAAAGTCACTCCTAGTATTGTGTTTTAACACAATATTTACGATAATGCACAAAATACTTTTAATTTTCTGCAGATAATTATTTTAATTTTAAAAAAGCAAAACTTAAATTTGACATTCCTAAACAATATATTGCTTCGGAGAGAAAAACGGATTCAAAACTACTACCTTGACTGGAAAAAGAAGGCGAACATCTAACATACAAAATGCACCATGGCAACACGCGTCCAATGTGAGATCAGTGATGAGGACCTAGCCGAATGGCAAACACGAATCCTGATTCCAGAGGAATCGGGCTGAGCTCACGCGATTAGCTGAGCGCACAACATTAGGCTGCTGACGGGTGTGGGCTGCAGCCTCGGACATTAGTAGTCGTTAGTTTCATTAGCACTCTAAATGACGACAATAATTTACCTCACCTGAAAATGAAATGAGATCAGTGACGAGTGTTGAACGTTCCCCACTGGTTCGACTGTGGTGCCGCCGTCGTTGCCTGAGGGGCAGTCGTAGTCGTCGACTCGGTCATCGAGAAGTTGTACGCCTCATTTCCGGTCGTACTTGATGCCGTTGTAGACGTTGAGGCTCCCGAACCACCGTTCGAAATGGGCACGCAATTCTCTGTGAACGGTCAAAAGTATATCGTAAAGTTACCATCATAAAATAAAAATTAGGGCAAGTAGGGATGATCAACGTACTGTACACCTGCCAGGTTGGTGAATGGAGTGCCAACCAGTAGAAGACGAACTTGCATTCTCCCTTGCAAGACGAGTAATCCGTTGGAATCCTGGCGGGGTACGATCGGAAGTCACCACTGCAGTCATCATAGTGGAAAACCTTCGTGTTATCAATCCAAGCTTCGCACGGGCCCTGGGTACAACAAACAAAAATCAGTCAAAAGTAATGCTACTTCCCTAAGGAGAAAAGGAATGGCCATAGCGTACATGGTGCGACTCCAGGAAGCCCTCCTTGTACTCGTTGTTCTGCCACCACATCTCTGAGTAGCTGGAGACGTCAACCGGTGACGCCGTGTCATCCGAGTTTCCACAACCAGGCACAAGCGCGTCCAGCATTTCACGCAGTGACGAATAGCCCGTCGCACTCCAGTGCTCTGCAAACTGTTTGGCGTTATTCACGGGTTCGTGGTTGTAGACTCCGCCGTCGAAACCTTTGTTGATACTGGCACTGGTGGTAGCCACGTAGTTCGTGTAGACTTCGCCAGGTTTGAACGTCGCCTTCGGTTGGGACAGGTACCCGTGGGCTTGGACAGTGCTGGCAAGTGCCGACAGAGTCACAACGCCCGTCGGAGTGAAGTACGTCTTCATTTTGCTTGATTTTCAGGACTGGGGTTGTGAGCTCTTGCCTGAGCGAGGCAAATTTGATAGTGAGGAGAATGAAAGCGACACAGGTTCATGTGACCATGGCTTCTTCACACTACATGTAGTAGAAGCGGTGCTGCTACTTGGCGCACGAACACCACGATCCGTATCTAGACTTTCCCGCTGGAATCACGAACGTTATCCGCAAGCAGCACTACTAGTATTTCTTCAAATATACTTCGAAGTATCCGATATACTTTTAACCCGTCTGGTTCTTTGAGGCTGTGCGCTTCTACACTAATTTATCTGCACCTCAACCGCAGTAAATGCAGTACCGGTACGTGTATTTCACACTTTCAACAATACTATATATGTTGCTATCTGATGTTCAACTCCTAAATTTGGCAAGCTGTTTGGTGTAGATCTTGGATCTCACAAAAAGCCAAGCCAACAGAAAATTATCCTGAGCTCAACAGCGGAACGAAAGAAGCAGGATGAATGCTACTACATGTCATTACCATGTACACTTACGGATTAACAAACAGTGCTAAAGTGCTTCAAACAAAGTCATCTGTGGCCTGGAGCACGAAATTTAGCTTCGCATACGGCGCTTGCAACCGCTGGCAGGGTTCGACATCTCCGACGTGACACTAGCCGGGGTGGTTGCCGGGGTGGGCGTTGCCTCAATCTGGGTAAAGTCTGCCGTAGGTGGCGCGCCAGTAGTAGCCTCCGGTGTAGTTTGATCCGTCGTAGATGCCTCGCCAGCCACTTCATCCGAGCCTCCATTCGAAATGGGCACGCATTGCTCTGCTCAAACAAAAAGGGCGTAAAATGTGAATACCAGTCAGAACAGCTTCGAAGTCGCTCCTTCAACACGTACTGTAAATCTGCCATTCGGGCGAGTGTAGCGCCAGCCAGTAGAAGACAAACAGACACTTGTCGCCCTTGCAAGACGAGTAGTCCGTCGGGATTTTAGCCGGGTACGAGGGGAATTCGGCGACGCAATCGTCGTAGTGAAACACCATCTTGTTATCAATCCAGCCTTCACAGGGACCCTATTTAAACAGTTCAAGCAAGCTTCATAAGTACACGTTTGCAAACACCCCAAGCAAGTCAACGTACGTGGTGGGAAGGGAGGAATCCTTTCTTGTACTCGTCGTTCTGCCACCACATCTCCTTGTAGCTGCTCACGTCAATGGGGTCCGCCGTGTCAAGCGAGTACCCGTAGCCAGGGGAAATGGGGTCAATCATATCGCGAAGCGACTTGTACCCCGTGGCCTTCCAGTGCTGTGCGAACTGCTTGGCGTTGTTCTCCGGCTCATGATTGTAGATGCCGCCGTTGAATCCCTTGTTCACGCTGGGACCAGTAAGACCGTTGTACGTCGTGTAGACGGTGTTGGGCTTGTATGACGCCTTGGGCCGAGAGATGTAGCCGTGTGCATTCACACTGCCCACCAACACGGCAAACGTGAGGGCACTCGAAGGAGCGAAAGTCTTCATGGGTATGGTTGTTCCGGCGCGTTGTTGAGTTCGTGTCCACGCGCGCGATTAAAGAGTGAATTAATGTCCCCCGTGCAGCCCCAATCTCTCACAGGACGCTTCTAAAGGGGGGGCTCATTATCTGCACAAGCCTAGAGATGCCAGCTTTGCGATGGGCTCTTGCAGTACACCATCCTAGGCAAAAATTAAACGAGAGTTGTTGGTTGAGCTTCCGGTTATCGACCGAACAGTAAAAACGGAGTGTCCGCAGCTGGCGGCGAAGAACAGTTGGGCCAGGTCGTCCCATTATCACCAACCTGGTCTCTTGCGACTGTAAGGCAGAAATGCTGAAGGCGATGCTACGTCGGGTGATCTGCACGTTATGCATAAAGGCAAAAGAAGTGCAGCTCCTTTACATAGCGGGGATAAACATCATGTCACTCTTGCTGTTGTTCTCGTTAGCTGAGAGAACGAACTAACGTCACACGGCGTGAACTTTTGATACACGCACATCAATCGAGGATCTCCTCACCGCGAAACTCAGTGACGACGACGCACTCCACACTTGCCAGAGTTGGTGGCTGCTTCTGTAGCTGTCGGGGTTGCAGGCGTAACCTCGGGGGCTGCAGTTGTTGCTTCTGGCGCATCAGTAGCGGCCTCTGGAGCGGGAGTGGCTGGTGCCTCAGTCGTCGTCTCGGTTTGAGATGCACCAGAAGCTTCGTTCCCTACAGATGCGTCAGACTGCGTCACGTCCGAAGAGCTGCTCTCCGTCTGAGTCTCGTCCGAAGCTCCAGTGTCTGAGGAAGCAGACGTCTGTGTAGTGCTCGACGCTCCGGTGTCGGAGGTCTCGTCCCCACCCGACGATTGAGTTGTAGTTGACGTTCCTTTGCCATTGTTCGTGATCGGCACACACTGCTTGTAGATCTGCCAGTCCGGTTCGTGCAACGCCAACCAGTAGAACACAAAGAGGCAGTCGCCCTTGCACGACGAGTAGTCAGCCGGAACCTTCGCCGGGTACGTCTTGAACTGTGCCGCGCAGTTGTCGTGGTGGAAGATGCGAGTGTCATCGATCCAAGCTTCACAGGGACCTTCGTGAGACGCGATGAAACCTTCCTTGTACTCGTCGTTCTGCCACCACATCTCGGTGTATCCCGACACGTCGACGGGGGTGGCAGTTTTGAGCGAGTGGCCATAGTCAGGGGCGATGGGGTCCACCATGTCACGCAGCGACTTGTAACCCGTGGCGTTCCAGTGGTCGGTGAAAGCTTGAGCGTTCTGCGTCGGACTCCAGTTGTAGTGACCACCATTGAACCCCTTGTTGATGCTGGCGGAGGTCAACGCATTGTACGTCGTGTAGATTGTGTTGGGCTCGTAGGTCGCCTTGGGCTGGGAGATGTAGCCGTGACCTTGGACGCAAACGCCCACAGACGCAAGAGCGAGGATACTGGATGGGGTCTTCATCTTTGAGCGCCTTGAGTTCGACGAGAATTATTAAAAACTGACTGGAGTGGAGACTGCATTCCAGTGGGCGGGACTGCACCGCTCGAACAGCAACGAGCACTGGCCGGTCGACAAGTGAGCTGGTTCCGATCCCGCAGCTGTCGGATCAGTTAAGATGGTTACGAAGGCAAATGATTGCGAGCAAAAATTACCAAACACAAGCAGAATGCCGTAGAGTCTCTACTGTTGAGATCTCACCAGACGACAACGAGGATAGCAACTGGATCAGCCGGTAATTGCAGTACAATTCGCTGTTCAAACTCAAGATGAGAAACTTCACCAAAGCTCTTCTTCTTCTTGTGTGTCCCTCTGAGGGAGTCCCCTAGGGAAGGCATGTACAGTACAAAACCTCCAAGCTCTTCTGAAGAAATCTTTGCCAGCGTGTAGTATTCCACCAACCTCTAGTTCTTGCCACGTTTTGCAATTCATTAGAAAAAATTAACACTACTTTGGTTTTCTTTTTCTTTCGCCTCGAATAAGAAGACGTGCAGTCTTGAATTTCCTTTGTAAAGACAAAAGGACCATGGCGGCATCACGCCTGTACTTCATTGGCGCTTGGCTGTTTATACCGATAACTGCCGTGAGTGGCGCTGCCGTCTTGTCATTTCCCAGCGAGTCAACCAGCGGATCGTCTGAACCTGTTTGTTCGACTACCATCGGGCCGTGTGCGAACGGAGCCTTTGCGGACCGGAACTGGACGAGAGACGCTTGCTCTAATGTCGACACATTTACTCAGGCATTTCCGCTAACTGGTTTTGCCTCCCTTCGAGAATTTATCGACGACGTGTGGTCACCTCCGAGCGCTTGTAGCAGTGAAAGCGCTTCAGACACAGTCTCTGTGGAAACGGACTCGCACCAGATTTACTGGGACGATGGTGCTGCGGCTGAGGGTGGATTCGAGCATGTAAGCTGTTCTTTGTCTTCATACCTCGATGCAATGTTCCTTTGACATTTTTTCGTAAATCTTAGGGTCCATGCGAGCTTTGGCTTGATGAAGTTGTAGTCGTAAAGTCCAACAACTGCGCGGTTGCGTTCCCAACAAGGCCGGCAACTTGTGCTGTCGACTATTCAAGTTGCAGCGACTGTTGTGTGCTCCGCTTCTACGCCTTGGCCTTGACGGGGGTTGAATGGCAAGCATTCAGTACGTTGTATTCACTATTGCGCACCTTGTGACCCAAAAGTTGACTATTTTTTCAACATGTAGAACACGTTGTAGATATCCAAAGAGTCTCAAAAAACGACAGCACGGAGTCAATCGAGATGCCGACTCCAGTTGAACATTTCCTTTCACGCGTGACCTGGAGCTGGGCCATCGCAGATGTGGATGAGCTGGTTGCTTCTCTTTCCGTTCGTCTCCGAGGGTCAACTCACCTCTCAAACGCCAACTTGGAGCTATCCATTGACACGAGCTTTCGCGGCGCAACTGTAACACCCGTGCCAACTCATCCCACCGCTTAACAAGCGAAAGTAAGACTACATGTAGAACGACACGCGAACCAAAGCTAGTTGCAAGTGAGATCCACAATATTCAGCGCCATTTGCAAGATGAAATTTACTTGATGACGAGATATTGTCGCGTACAGCAACTTGTCGCTACATTTATTCCTCTCTGGTATACGGAGCCATCGAGCTTAAGCCGCCATCAACTGCAAACAAACATATCATGAATAGTCAGTGCTGATAGATAAGACCTGCCACAGAATTCTCACCGTAGATAGTTTGGCCCGTGACGGCCGCAGCAAGGTCACTCGACAAGAACGCTGCAACTGACCCAACATCCCCACTCGAGCTGTTGCGGCGCAGAGGGGCGTGGTTCTCAGCGTATTTCCTCATTTTCTGTAATTTTCATAGTTAAACAATTTGAGTAACTTCGTTGCAGATCAACAAAAACACCAAACATACCGAAATACCAGGGATCCCTCGCGCAGATACAGTGTTCATGGGGCCAGGACTTAAACAGTTCACACGGATTCCCTCAGGCCCTAGCTCGAAAGCAAGCTGCCTCGCTGTCGCTTCCAATGCAGCCTTTGCTGGTCCCATTGCGTTGTAATTCGGCACCACCTACTCCAACAGCAGTCAGCATCTTCATCTAACCACGAAAAGAGTTTCTCTTTCTCCAAACCTTTGTCGATCCGGCATACGTCAACGCCAACACACTGCGATCTTTCTTTTCTCCCTCCTTAAGCATCAGCGGCTTGGCTGCTCTCGTTAGCGCCACTAAACTGTAGGCACTGACGTCGAGTGCCTGAGCCCACGCAGCTCTCGGAGTATCCAGCAATCCATTCGCGAAGGCCTCGCGAGGGGCGAACGCTACCGAATGCACCAAAATGTCCAGCTCCCCATTAAAAATATCCCCACAGCGTTGCATCAACTCATCGATACTCTGGTCGCTCTCGACATCGCATGGCTCAAAATGCAACGCGGGGCTCGAGGACCCTTGCTTTTCTGGGATCTGGAAGGCACAACTCTTGATGTGACTCTCACTTAATGGCGTCTTGGACGACACCACCACGCTGGCGCCACTGGACAACAGCGACTGAGTGATACCGGTGGCAAGGGAGTGCTTGTTCATGAGCCCCACCACCAGGGCTCGCTTGCCTTGCAGTAGTCCGGCCATCGTAGCTCCTCGAATTTGATAAAGGGAGAGGTCTAATTCTAAATCGTACTTAAAGAATATATAGAGTATTGTAAGAAGATGAAAATCTGCGACGTGTGATGGATACAAAAAGTCTCTATTTTGTTTAACGACACTATACATGTACACACATCGACGATCGAGTGGCAACACGAAGGTTGGTCAGTATCTCCCTTACATCTTGCAGTTGTCTGGCTTCGAAGGAGTAGAAGTCGTGGGAGCATCAGTCTCCTCGGGGGCCTCAGTGGCAGGCTCTTCGGGGGCCTCAGTCACGGGCGTTTCCGTTTCCTCGGGGGTAGCTGTGGTGGCCTCAGGTGTCGGGACGGTAGCTCCCTTGGTCGCTACAGGCGTAGGAGTAACCTCGGGGGTAGAAGTAGTAGGAGTAGCGACCGGTGCCTCAGTAGCTTCCGACTTGGTAGTCGTAGCAGCCGGGGTCACCACAGGGGCATCGGTAGTCGTGTCAGCCGAACCGGAGGTCTGGGTAGTGGCACCCGATCCGTTGTTCGTGATCGGCACACACTGCTTGTAGATCTGCCAGTTGGGCTCGTGCAGCGCCAACCAGTAGAACGAGAACAGGCAGTCGCCCTTGCACGACGAATAGTCAGCCGGAATCTTTGCCGGGTACGTCTTGAACCGCGCAGCACAGTCGTCGTAGTGGAAGATGCGAGTGTCGTCAATCCAACCCTCGCAAGGACCCTCGTGCGAGGCGATGAAACCTTCCTTGTACTCGTCGTTCTGCCACCACATCTCAGTGTAGCCCGACACGTCGACGGGGGTGGCCGTCTTGACGGAGAACCCGTAGTCGGTGGCAATAGGGTCCACCATTTCACGGAGCGACTTGTAGCCCGTGGCGTTCCAGTGGTCGGCAAAAACCTGAGCGTTTTGCGACGGGCTTCCGTCGTACTTACCACCGGCAAAAGCCGAGTTAACAGCGGCAGTCGTCAATGCGTTGTAGCTCGTGTAGACGGTGTTAGGCTGGTACGTTGCCTTGGGCTGGGAGATGTAGCCGTGGGCGTGAACGGAAGCTGTCAGCGAGGCAACAGTGAGGATAGCGGAAGGAGTCTTCATGGTCGATTGGGATGCTGGAGGTTCAGGCTTTCGTTCGAGGCGTCCGAATAGGAAATGAGCTGGAGTGGAAGCGTCCCAGCGGGTAAGACCCCACCGTCCGAACAGCACACGGAGCGTGGTGTCCAGTGCTCTGCCTCATCATGCTCAATAGATCCGCTACCAGATCTGCTTCTGTGTCCCCAGCTGCCAGGCTGTCAACGTGTTCTGTCGAGACGGTGGTGCGGTGCCATTTTGGCCACTCGCTCGTGGGGTTGTCGTGTGCTTTGCATTAGTCGCTCCACAAATGTCAATGTACAGCTGGAAAAAACGTCACTTCATTGTTCGTGTTTCAATACGCACGCTAGATTTGCCTCTTCCCAGCGTGAGAAAGCATTACGGTGACTACGAACATTCGAAGCCGGTGCCAAACTAAAAGAGCAACAGGTTCCCCTTGCCAAGGAACCCTTGAAGCATGTCCATCAAAATGAATGTGGTCGTCACACCTAGGGCGATCCGTGGAGTCCACGGCGTGGACACGGCAACCGTCACTTTTCAGCAGATGTGTGGCGTTTGGTTTAAAGCCCACACTTTTCTTGAACTTACCTAGGCAACCGACCGACGACCACATAATTGGGAGCAGCTGGGGTCACGGAAGGACATGCACATGCACTGTGGTGTCGGTACATGTAGTACCGACTCGGTAGAACAGCAAACACATCAGCTCGTTTGCCTAAAGGGCTCTAAGGTGTGTAGGTTACTACATGCACATCCGTATTGGTGCAAAAAGTATGGTGGTGAGGATCGTTAACTGCTCGTGTGTATCTATCTGGTGTAAGTTGCCAGTGGCAACAGCATTCCAACAAAACACTGTTTTGCTTCTGTTTCAGTACAGTGCATGCAGATTTCTAAACAAGACGCTGCTGTGCATGTGCTGTTCGGATTCTATGGACAATTAATAATGGGCTGGTTGCGAAAGCATTGCCACCAAAAGAAGTACTTAAGTACAAATTATTTGCGGCACATAGCAATTGCAGGCTGATCATTCATCAGGGACTGACAATAATTGTCAAGTACATGTACATGTACTTGAATTTGACAACTCTAATGGCTTGGTCCCTATATGCTTGTGGTCACTTGTAACGATACCTACATTAGATTCACGAGCAGTTTTGGACTGGACCAGCAGGTAATTGCGTTTTACTTGGTGAGTTCGGATTGCTGTTTGTCTGAACAGGAGGAAGTGGGCCACGAGGAGATACTGGACGCACGAAATCGTCGATTCCTGGGGCTTCCACTGCGTTCAACGCTTTAGTGGGCGTGAGTGTTGATACAGATGTGTCCTCTCCCTTGTTGATGCCCGTAGTTGGTAGCTCCAATGGCACAGAAGCTTCAGATAATGTGTGGCTCTTCATAACGTCAGTGGATTGACTAGCCCGTCGGTGAAGAGCTGGTATACGTTTTGCAGGTGCTGGCTTCCGGCCCAGACTGCCTGGTGTCGTTGTTACTTCTGCCTGAGGAATTTGATTTTCGAAGTCTTCCCCGCTCGGAATCCGGAACAATGCTGGGGTGGAATTTGATTGAGTTGATTCTGTTGTGGGATGGACAACCACAGTGCTTATATCAGGGCTGCAATCAGCAGAAAATAATTCTGAGCTGGTTGGGGCACCCGTCGCATCAGAGATTTTCGTCCTGGGCGACGTCTCTGGAGGTGCAACAGCTTGAGGAACCTCTGACGGGTGCATTCTCAACTTAACCTTGTTGCTGCGCAGGTCAATCCACGTCTGGTGTCCATCATTGAAACGGACAAGTACAATCGGTTTATCGCTGGAATCATCGCCACCATCCACTGCATGGACCTTACCGTTCATAACGCTTTTCCCTACACGATCGTGCACATCGACGCGATGACCGACGATAATTCGACGGTAGTCCTCCCATTGCGCTGGCTGTAGTAGAACGCGACTCCGAATGCAGGACAGCGAACTGACAACGTGTTTTGCTGTGGTACTTGTTAGTGGCTCAAAAATGTAGGCTTCACTGGACCAGTTGCTTTGTGCGGCAACCTTGAATTTCACGTATTGTTTCGAGTGGTCATCGAAAATCTCAATGCCTTGGCCTTCGTGTAGCTGTGGATATTCCAGATCTCGACTACGATGCGAGTCCAAACCATTAGATTTGTGTGTGGGGTTCTCGTGTGAAGGCCTCGGAGCGTGGTATCTGCTCTCTACTCGATCTTCTAGATGTTCATGCGGGAGGAATACCAACTTGAAAGTTTGAGCCTTTAAGTCGACCCATTCAACAGTTTTGTTGCTAGCGAAGCGAATTGGTGTTAAATGGCCAACAACGGCTGCCTTGAGAACTGTCCCAGTTCGAAAGTGGCCGATCAAAGGCGAATAAACATCGATGATCTGCCCCATCGGAAACGTTTTGAGGTTCTCCAAGCCGTGAATCACAACTTTAAACCCTTGGGCATTGCAGGCAATTTCGTAAAAACCTCGATGTTCACTGTACAGCTGGAGATGGGCGTTTGTTTTCGAGCACAAAGCTGCTCCTTCCAAGAATTGGCCGTCGCGATCGCAGAGTTCAACGTGAGTTCCTTCGAGATGCCATTCGAACTGGTCGGAATCAATGTGGGGCATACTCAACTGCGAAACGGCAACGGGTGAGAGAGGTTCGCAACCATCAGAGGTATTACACCCAGAATGGCGATGCCTAGGCAATTCACGTGTTTCACTATCTTTTCCTTTGCGCATGGGTGAGGACGGAGCTGTAGCATTGCTGATTGGAACGTCATCGCCGTTGCTCTCGATAGGAGCAGTCTGATGTCCTGGAATCTTGACGCGAAAGAAGGTAAGGTCGAGCCACTCTTTCCTCCCTCCGGAGAAAAGAACTAAGGTACAGTTGATATCACAATCCACTTGCTTGACCACTCCTCGCTCTACCCGCTTTGTGTCTGCGCTCTCCAGTTCAATCTCCCAGCCCACTATTTCAGACGAGAGCGAGCGCATCTCTCCAGCTTCATACACCACCTGAAAAACAAGTTCTCATTATGCAATTGCACCCACGAATCAAGATATAGGGATCTATACCTTGAAAAATGTTTGCTTCAAGTCTAGCAGTAGCAGAGGCTCATAAGGAGACACTTGTATCGTGCACTTGCCGTCTTCAAGAAAGACTTCAATCACGCGGCCTGCAGTAAGAGACCTCCCCTCACTTTTCGTCGGAGTAGTGCTCCCAACACCTGTCGATGCTGACAGCGCATCAAACTCGAGCACGTCGCCAACTTTTACAGGCAGCATCGCTGTATCCTTGTGCTGCACAGTCGACATTAACATTGGATATCACTAATTTAGACGGTCATGAAACGACTGCTTTTTCGGATATTTGCGAAATCGCAAACAAGTACTACCGCAGAAGTTACCGGTAATTTGACCTTAGCAAATTGTTACAGATTTCTAAATCTAAATAGGAATTCCAGTTTTCAATTCGTAAGTATTACTTACTCGAAGTACTACGTATATCTTTTCAACATGACTCAAGTTCACATATATTTTCTTAACTGCCAAGTTATCTCTACTGCTGTGCCTCACTTCCGGCTTGGCCTTGCTTCTCGCTTCCACTTTGGATCTGAGTTTGTGATTGATCTCCCGTCAGTTTGGTGAAGATAGCGCCCAGGCCACCAATGCCGTCGTCGCCAGCGCGACCGTAGAAACCGTTTAGCTGGAATCCAGTCGGTGCTTTCACGACTGCACTCTCATCCGTAGTCGTTCCGTGGGCCACCGATCGGCCCTTGTTTGTTCCCAACTTGAGATAAAAGACATATGTGCGTCCGCTCTTCTTACCCCAGTGAACCTCCATGGAATTGATGTACTCACCAGCCTTCAGTGCCAATTCCTTCGGTGAGCCTCCAGTGCCGCCGTGAGACAACGTACTCTCGGCAGGGTCTGACACCTCAAGCCTCACGGCATCGACACGTCTGTCGCCACGAATCGTAACGGAGCTCACAGTCTGACCGGGCTCAGTCAACGCAAGATCCGTGAAGTAAGTGCCGTGCGGACCGCCGAAAGCGCTGCTGAGGTTATAGTCCGAGCTCGTAGACCAGGAGAACGTGGAGGAGATGGGCGGGTGGTCCGACAGTGCCGTTCCGTTCTTGTCGAGGAAAGCTTTGTTCTCGTTGTTCCACTTGTCCAGAGTCAGCGTGACGTACTTGCCACTGCGGAACATGATCTTGTCCACGACCTCGCACTCATTAGTCATGTTGGCCGTCTCGCACTTAATGGCCTCGGCTCCCTTCTTGGGGAGGTCGCCCTTGCGAATGTAGTCGATCCAGCCATCGGTCAGCTTGTGGTCCGTCACGAACTCCGCGATAGTGTCGAGCTTGCGGGTGTAGCGCGTGTTGGTATCCCCCATGACAATGACAGCGTTGCCAGCCGAGTTCTCGGTGATGTAGTCGCCCAATTGTTTCAGGTTGGAAGCACGGGCTTTCTGGTCAGCCTCCGACGTACCAGCATCCGCGTGGAGGTTGTAGACATCAATAATGGCGCCGTCTGCCAGCTGAACAGCTTGCAACGTGAATCCCTTCGGCGTCATGCAGTCGGCGCTCTCGTCATTACTGCACTCACTCCACTTGATACGATCGAGTCCCAAGGTGCTGAACGGGAGATTCGACAACGTGTTGAGACCGCTACCGAAAGGTACACCACCGCTCGTAGCCGTCCGGTACTTTTGCGTGTTCTGTTTGTACAGGTAGGCATGGTAGTTGAAGTCCTCCTGCACATTCACAATGTCCCAGTCGCTAATGCGTTTGCCCATTTCAACGCTGTAGGCTGCCGGGTCGCCGCTGGAGAGGATCGCGGGCAGCCCTGCGACGTTGTAGCACAAGACTGAGAACGTGTTTGCGCCTGCTAACGACATGAGTCACTTTGGTTATGTTGCTGAGGCGACAACTTGAGAAGTGAGAGCTGAACGTCTGTCCGCTCTAGTAGAGACTCTGCTCAGAGTTTAGTGAGCAGCTCCCTTTTAGACTCATCGATTGACGTTTACGGCCACAGCAGATCACACTTTGTAGCTTGAGATAGGAACACAGATGCGCTTTGCGACTGTTGCCAACAAGTCCATACATTTGCAAAGATTAACATGACACGACCTACCTCTGGCGGACAGGTGATTTTGGAAACGATTCTACGAGCGGAAACTAGAAGTTCACTGGACTTCAAGTAAAGGAACAGCTCACGGTGAGCCTCACCCGATTGCGAGCGCTCTCCGCCGTCGGCGGCGTCGATTTGGTCGGATCCCGCATGAACCGATCTGTTCCTGCAATCACCGCTGCAAAGTTTTCAATCGCCCAACGTGTTTCTACCTACTTGGAGCGTGTACATGTACCTACAATCGCAACCGCTGGCCAACCCGAGGCTTTGGGTCAGAGTCTGGCGTTGTGAGTGATTCTCAGCTAGGAATCGATATACAGGTACATGTACATGTACGTGTTAGACGATCTCGTCTCTGCAGTCGACAAAGGTGGCGTTTTCATTCCTGTGTACACAAAATGTTCTTCGATTTTGATTACCGTAACCACATTTGTTAATTGAAAGAAACCAAAACTGTGCTAACTCTGCTGTTGTTGAGCAGTGTTGCCCACCCTCGTAAAAATCGCACCAAGCGCATCGATGTTATCCCCTTCTCGACCGTGGAAGCCACTCAACTGGAAACCTTCCGGCGCAGTCACTGTGGCGCTAGAACCTGTTTTAGTGCCGCCTTCCACAGAACGACCGTTGCTTGTAGAAAGCTTCAGATAGAAGATGCGTGTTTTGCCATCCTTCTTGTCCCAGTGCGCCTCCATTGATGTGATTACCTCGCCAGACTCGAGTGCCAACTTGTTTGCCGTGCCGCCGGTTCCTCCGTGCGTCAATGTACTCTCAGTGGGGTCCGATACTTCCAGCGTCACACCGTCAACACGATCACCTGCTTGAATGGAGACAGCGCTAACAGTTTGGCCACCAGCAGCCAAACCAACATCCGTGAAGTGAGTGCCATGGGGACCGCCAACAGCGTTGCTAAGCTGGATATCAGGGTTCAACGTCCACGAGAAAGTTGACGAAATTGGAGGGTGGTCGGACAAGGGTGACCCGTCCTTGCCTAGAAACGCGTCGTTCTCGTTATTCCACTTGTCCAGCGTCAGTGTGATGTAGTTGTTACCGCGATACATGATCTTGTCCACAACTTCGCAGTCATTGCTCATCGTCGCCGTCTCACACTTGATCGCGTCGGCGCCCTTTTCAGGAGGAACGCCTTTCCGAATGGATTGCACCCAGCCGTCTGCAAGCTGCTGACCTTCAATGAACTCTCGGATAGTATCGAGTTCGCGCGTGTACCGAGTGTTGGTATCACCCATGACAATGACTGCATTGTCGGTGGAGTTCGTAGTCATATAGTCGCTCAATTGTTGCAGATTCGAAGCGCGAGCTTTTTGATCGGCATCAGTCACGCCGGCGTCAGTGTGGAGATTGTAGATGTCGATCGTGACTCCATCCGCAAGTTGTACCTCGACTAGAGTGAAGCCCTTCGGCGTCATACAATCGACACTGTCGAAGTTACTGCAGTCGTTCCACTTGATCCGTTCCAGGCCCGTGATGTTGGTGAATGGCAGGTGGGATAACGTGTTGAGACCGCTACCGAAGGGAACCCCTCCGCTCGTTGGGGTTCGGTGCTCGTGCTTGTTCTCCGAGTACAGCTTGGCGTGGTAGTTGAAGTCTTCCTGCACGTTGACAATGTCCCAGTCACCGATGCGCTTGCCCATGTCGACGCTGTAGGTGGTAGGGTCGCCGCTTGAGAGGAGAGCGGGTAGACCCGCCACGTTGTAGCACATGACACTGAAAGTTTTCATTACGGCCTGCACGCTTGAGGGTTAAAAGGAAAGTAAACCCACGATGATAATGGACCTGCTGTACGAGCTCTTGTTTTTTTTTGGCATTTTTTTAGTCGTGGGCGAGCACGCAGCTGTTCAAGAAGCCGAGAAAGTATACCAAGATGTGCCGCGTTACTTACGACGTTTGCTATTCATCGATTCTCCCTGTGACTAATCTTCACCACTGGCAGTGTGCCGGCAGCCACTGGCGACAAAGACTACATGTGCATCTACATGTAGCTTTATATGTACTTATCGCGCTTCACAAAGTTAGTAGGAAAGTTTCCTAACTACTGTGCATCTTTTAAACAATTAAAATTGTAAAAGTAACTTACCTACAGTCGTTGTCGAATCTGTCGATACAGCTGGGTGGTAGCAAAATATTTTATCACGTTATTGTGTACGAGGCCAAAACGGCCTTAATAAAGGCCTAGGGTTTAGGGTTATAAATGCCTTAGCTCGTGCTTCTAAAACCTCGATCCAGAAATACTTGAATGGTGCCTTACCACCTTCTCCGTTATGCTATCGATGTGCGGTTTGAGGGACTGCGTAGCCCCGGTAGTGGTGCCCTGAATGCAGATATGAAGCTTGCCTAAAATGCAATAGGAGCTACGTGAAACGCTGGCTAAAATAACAGTAAAATATCCAGCATCCACTTTCTTTCTTTTTTCGTTTTTTCGGTATGCAGACTCCGTTGCGTCTCTACGTTGAACGTACCAAATGCATGCTGTACACGTGCAAATACGCTGAGCTGTTTACGATTCGCATTGACTAGATCGACAAGTCTACACCGAAATTTTCGTCCAGATTGCTCCCAGTGCGTCGATCTCGTCTCCATCTCGGCCGTGGAAGGCACTAAGTTGGTAGCCGTCGGGTGCATGCACGATAGTGCTGTCATCGGTGGTGGTTCCCCCTGACAGAATGTTACCTAAGCTGGTCGTGAATTTGAGGTAGAAGATGCGTGTGTGACTGCTGTATTTGCCCCAGTGAGCTTCCACCGACGTGATGTACTCGCCAGAAGACAACGTCAGGGTTTTAGCAGTGCCACCAGTGCCTCCATGAGTGATTGTTGTTGCTGTGGGAGCCGATATCGTGACACTCACTGCGTCCACACGAGAGCCCGAGCGTAACGTGAGCGACTTGACAGTTTGCCCACTTGCTGCTGATGCAACATCCGTGAATTGATCTCCATGGGGACCCCCCACTGCGTTGCTTAGGCGGATTTCGTCGTTCAGCGTCAAGGAGAAAGTCGATGAGATTGGTGGGTGATCGGATAGCATCGCTCCACTGTCATCGAGGAAAGCAGCATTCTCGTTATTCCACTTCTCAAGTGTCAAGGAGATGTAGTTGTTCCCACGAAACAGGATCTTGTCCACGACCTCGCACGTGTTAGTCATGTTATTCTCGTCGCAGACAATAGCGTCGGCCCCCTTCGTCGGATACACCCCGTTGCGAACATACTCCACCCAGCCATCCGTCAGACCAAGTCCTTCGACAAATTCCAGGATGGTATCGTCCGTGCGCGTGTAACGGGTGTTCGTATCACCCATGACAATCACCGCGTTGTCAGCCGAGTTGGCAGTGATGTACGCGCTCAGCTGGGCAAGGTTCGCCGCTCGAGCCACTTCATCAGCGGCAGTAACTCCAGCATCAGTGTGGAGGTTGTAGAGGTCAAACGTGACACCATCAGCCAGCTGAATCTCGAGGAACGTAAAGCCCTTGGGCGTGAGGCAGTCAGCGCCGTCGAATGTACTGCAGTCATTCCACTTCGTTCGTGTCAAGTCCGTGATGTTGCTGAACGGGTAGTTCGAGAGCGTATTGAGACCGTCTCCGAACGGAACGCCACCACTGGTAGCAGTGCGGTACAGCTGAGTGTTCTCCGAATAGATGTAGGCGTGGTAATTGAAATCTTCCTGCACGTTCACGACGCCCCAGTCGCTGATGCGCTTGCCGATCTCGACGCTATTTTCCGACGGGTTGCCACTCGAAAGGATCTCTGGAAGTCCTGCTACGTTGTAGCACATGACGCTGAACGTGTTTTCCGCCAGCGACCTCAGCATTGTCGATTGGTCTTGTCGGACACTTGAGTCTTGGAAGGCGGATCGAAGAATGATCTCGGCTCGAAGCAAGCGAGCCTAGCACTGCTAGTAGCAGGCAGCACCGGACCAGCCTGGGTGGATCTTACCGTGTCATCTACCACATTGCACACGGCTGCCTGATGTCACCTTGGGGCAGACTCGTAGCAATAGGGATCGCAAGAGTTGACCCCGGACTCATCTTTGTCAGCTCCAACAGATTCAAAGACTAAAATTTAGTAACGCCATTCATTCCAGGAACACATTACTGTAGGTGCAAACTACTACTGAATGGGAGAGGCCACCTTGACGTAGATCACGCCGAGCAAGTCGATTTCCTCTCCGGAACGACCGTGGAAGCCACCAATCTGGTAACCTTCCGGCGCCGTCATGGTAGCAGTTGCTTCGGTCTTGCCACCACCTTCGACCGACCTTCCAGTGTTCGTGGAGAACTTGAGGTAGAAGATTCGAGTATGACCGCCGTGCTTACCCCAATGAGCTTCCATCGACGATATGTACTCGCCCGACTCCAACGTTAGTGTGTTTGCTTTACCCCCAGTGCCGCCATGCGCCAGAATAGCCTTTGTGGGAGACGACAGCACCATCGACAGACCATCGACACGCTTCCCTGCTTGAATTGTGATCGAGGCTACCGTCTCGCCAGCAGCGATCAGGGTCATGTCCGTAAACTCGTTGCCGTGAGGCCCACCTACGGTTTCACTCTGTTGGAAGTCCGGACTGATGAAAGACCCCTTCGTGAATATGGCACCTAAGGCGTCAATCTCGTTGCCGTGAGGCCCACCTAAGATTTCACTCTGTTGGAAGTCCGGACTGATGAAAGACCCCTTCGTGAATATGGCACCTAAGGCGTCAATCTCGTTGCCTCCGCGACCGTGGAATCCACTCAACTGGAATCCTTCGGGAGCAGAAATTGTCGTACCTGAACTCGTCTTGCTTCCTCCTTCAACAGAGCGCCCATTACTCGTAGTGAACTTGAGGTAAAAGATACGAGTTCTGCCCTTCTTCTTTCCCCAATGTGCCTCCATCGATTTGATGTACTCTGCCGATTCAAGCGCTAGGGTGTTTGGTTTGCCTCCAGTACCACCGTGTGCAAGCGTACTCTCGGCGGGCTCTGAAATCTCGAGCACCACACCGTCAACACGATCCCCAGCACGAATTGTAACAGAGCTAACAGTTTGGTTCGCAGCGGCTAGTGCAACATCCGTAAAATGAGTACCGTGTGGACCGCCCACTGCATTGCTGAGGTGGATATCGGGGTTGAGCGTCCACGAGAAGACAGACGAAATCGGTGGGTGGTCCGACAGTGGGGTTCCATCTGTGCCCAGGAACGCGGCATTCTCATTATTCCACTTGTCCAGAGTCAACGTGACGTAGTTGTTGCCGCGGTGCATGATCTTGTCCACGACTTCACAGTCGTTAGTGATGTTGGTCTTCTCACACGGCAGTGCTTGTCCTTTTTCAGGGGGCACGCCATTGCGAACAAACTGCACCCATGCGTCTGTGAGATTCTGGCCTTCAATGAACTCTCGGATAGTGTCACGTTCACGCGTGTACCGAGTGTTGGTATCGCCCATGACAATGACAGCGTTGTCGGCGGAGTTCGCGCCTATGTAGTCGCTCAACTGCTGCAGATTCGAAGCGCGAGCTTTTTGATCGGCATCGGTAACACCAGCATCCGTATGGGCATTGTACACGTCAATCGTGACGCCATCGGCCAGTTGCACCTCGATCAGCGTGAAGCCCTTCGGCGTCATACAGTCGGCACTGTCGAAGTTGCTGCAGTCGTTCCACTTGATCCGTTCCAGGCTCGTGATATTGGTGAATGGCAGGTGGGATAGCGTGTTGAGGCCACTACCGAAGGGAACCCCTCCGCTCGTTGGGGTTCGGTGCTCGTGCTTGTTCTCCGAGTACAGCTTGGCGTGGTAGTTGAAGTCTTCCTGCACGTTGACAATGTCCCAGTCACCGATGCGCTTGCCCATGTCGACGCTGTAGGTGGTAGGGTTGCCACTTGAGATAATTGCTGGCAGTCCAGCCACGTTGTAACACATGACGCTAAACGTGTTTGCAGCGGCCATGGCTCGCTGGTTCTTGTTGCTGGGTGTGGTCTGCTTGAGAGAGTAACTAAAAGTGATTGAGAAACTGCACTTACCACAACTCATAAATGTGTTTGCGCAGATATTACCATATTACCTGTCGGGCTGGATAGCCTCCCACGGAAAGGAGTCAGGTGATCACACGGGGGGTTAATTACATGTGTAGTTGCTGAGTTTTATCACGGTGACACAGCTAAAGAACATATCCTCGAGATCAGTTGGTGCTGCGTAAGGATAAACCCTGGATGTGTCGCTTAGTTTGTCAAGTTGAGATAGCAATCGCTCACGCCATCCACTGGCACGCGACAATACATGTACATGCAGTAGCTTCATCATGAACTCATCCCTGTGTTTCGTGACGAAACTTTCGTCCATACGGGCTGAGCACGCACTCTCATCTTTTGGTGAGTCCAACGACAATTGAGACTGCACAGTGGAGCCAATATTTGTGTCTACATGTACATGTACTAGTACATGTCATTGAATCAATGACTCATTGATTGATAATTACCAAGTACATGTAAGACGGCTCGCGAAACGCGTTTAAATGTAAACTTTATATACACGGTCATGTAGATGTAGTTTCCTTTAAACCCGAGAGTCTTGGCAGTGAAATTTTGGTCGCCAGGCCGTCGCGCCTTGGTGTGTTGATAGCACGCTATACCAACAGAAAATGAAAAGACAGCCCGGGATGGATGTCATGGTCCTCAAATCATTAAAACTAGCACTGCTGGACTAAACCCCCTCCGCAAGCGAAAACGACTACCGTATCGCTCAAGTCGTAACCGAACTGCAAAATGCAAGGCATGTGGTTACGACAATGCCCAGCTGGTAAGAATTCCTACAAGATATGAAAAGTTTTAAAAAATAATTATGTATCGCTAATTTTCCCCTTCAGAACCATCGTCTAAATCGTCTTCTGAATCCACTGTATTCCCGAGAGCATCCAAGTGTTGCAGCTGCTCAACCAGCTCGTTGATAGCAACCTCATTAGCTTCTACGTCTGGTATTTCTGGCTGAGCACGCGTGTCACCTAGGATTTTTACTTTTGACCCCCCAACAATAGTAGCAGTCGTCAGATTCTCCCAACTTGACGTTATCCACGACACGATATCACTACGACTCGGAGGAGTTGCTCGGAATGCCGACGGACTTGCTTCTTTCTGAATACCGTCGATACGTTGCCTGGCAACATCTTGAGGCTCCATCCTGGAAACGACTTGAATCCGCGCCGTAATCCCAAGCAGCCTCGCCGCATTGGATGCGTCCAAGGCATGATGATCTGCAACTTCTTTACGGAGCCGATCCACCCAGTAGCCACGTAACTTGCTCTTGAACGGTTGGTTCCACGCAATGTCAGCGTGCTGGCATACGTAGGTGTAGCGCGGCGGGACTTTCATAAGGATGACATTCACTAACGCTGCATAGCTGACGACTTCTTGGGTCCAGTGGCCCGAGAAGTGGTCCCACAGGAGCAAAAGCTTCTCATCAATGTCTTGCCTGTTCGCAAAGTGAAACTGTAAGAACGAGATTTTGCTGTTCCACCACGCTGTAGAATTGCCATAGATTTGGCAGTGATGGTTCTGCTGTAGTGGCTCTATCTTAGACCACAGAAGCCGCCCAAACCCGTTCCTTTTTGTGTCGTTCTCTTGCTGCGTGCTTTTCTTTCTTGAGTCTCCAGCCTTGAAGATGATGAACGGCGGATACTTTCTTCCCTGCCAATCAGCTAACAACATGACGGAAGCTCGTTCGTTCTCTTTGCCTGCGCATTTCACCCAAACTGTTTTCTCGCCTTTTGTCGTGATGGTTTTCTTTGGGAGATACTCGAAAAATACAGCTTCATACAAACCAATCTTAGTATACGTCACAGATATGCATTAGATAGAGAACGCACCGGTTTGATCAGCATTGAGGACAGTGGATATGTTGTGCTTCACGATCGCTTCACGAACCTCAGCTCCAAATTTGCAGCTACATCTTCAGCATCCTCAGGCGTTGTCTGTCCTTGGCGCGTACGGACCCGGATTGACAAACGATGTCGCCGCATGAAGCTCTTCCGCCACGAATACGATACGGTGAATATGTCTGCCGAAAATCCACGCTCTGAAGCGACCTCAAGAGCCTTGAACTGGAGCATTTGTGCTGAAACTGGGCAACCTTCGCGTCTCATCGAGTTCAACCACAGCACTATGTATTCCTCGGCATCACGAGGCAGCACAATTGCATCACCAATTAAGCACAAGTTCTTGTGGTGTCCCTTGCCTTGGCTGCACATTTGCTCAATTCGCTCGCGTTGATGCCGCCACGACGAAATCTGCTTCTGCTTTTTCTTCCGTTCGGCTGAGGTACTGATGGTGGGGTAGAACTTGGCAATAGCGTTACTGGTATCATTGTCAGTGTCTAAATACTGCAATACCTGGAGCTTGTGTGTATAGTCGACTGCAATGCTTTGTAGTGTTTTGGCTTCCTGCCAGCTCCGGTGATGCACTGTCGTCCCATCAACTAAAACGGAAATGCGTCTGCCTAAGTTTTAGTGTCTCGGTATAAGACTTTTAAGGCGGGTAGAAAACAACACCATATGCCTGTTTCACTTACTGCTATTGGTAGATAATCGATTTCCCTTAGGACAAACGACATGAGTGATACGGTAATGCGTTCTCGGGTTTGCCCTTTTAGAACAGGTATTGTCAATTCTGCCCAAATTTTCCAAATTCGCTCTGTTTGTCGAGCCGCTCATACCAATTTTCAAGATGTTTGGGAATCGGCCAATCACCAAAATAAGAATTCAGTTAAGTACGCCTCCGCACTTTATCGGGCCAGATAGTGAATTCAAGTGAATTGAAGCCCAGGGCCCCTGGGCGGTTTACCAGCCGCTCTCGGAAATTTCGACTAGAACGCACAATACAGATAATTAGATTAGACCTAGCCAGCGAGCCCAATAGCGCAGGGCGTGGTTGTGTCCATGTAAACGAAGGTGGCAATTTGCTGTCACTACAATATTTTAAGGTACCTGTCGAAACTAATATTACACAGAAAATGAAAAATGCATAAAAAGTGTTATATTTTCTGTAAATCTTCGGTAAAATTACGCAAATATTTGTGTACGATAGGTCTAATAATTAGTGGCTACTACTAAAGTATTTCCTTAAAATTAGTGAACGAAAATCGGAGTTGAACTCCGATTTTACCCTACATTTTCCATCGCACAATTTCGCTTTGGGCCATGGGTGTGCAGAATCTGTGGGTGTTGCTCGCTCCGGTAGGGCGGCAGATTGAGATCGAGTCGCTAACGGGCCAGGTGCTGGCTGTAGATGCCAGTATCTGGCTCACGCAGTTCGTCAAGGCCATGCGCGACGACGAGGGCAACATGATCCGCAATGCGCACCTCATGGGTACACTGCATCGTGTAGCCAAACTACTTTACTATGGAGTGCGTCCAGTCTTTGTGTTCGACGGACAGACGCCGGAGATCAAGAAGAGGACAACCGCTAGACGTAGGAAGAGGCAGGAGCAACAGAGTGCTAACCTTCGCCACACAGCCCAGCGCATTCTACTTAACAGACTCAAGCAGGCCAGACAGGAGCTGAAGAAGAACGGAGGAGCCCCAGCACCTGCAGCTGCTCCAGGTTTTACACTACCAGAAGCTTCAAATACGAGTAAAGAAGTGGAGGAAGTGAAAGAGGGAGTGTTGGAGGTAGAACAGGAAACTACCGATGAAATTGAAGAGAAAAGCGAAGAGAGCGGAGTGGAAATGGTCTGGGAGGCAGCAGCAGAAGATGAAAAAGAGGGCGAGGAGTTGACGCTGGACGACATCGAGTTGGACACCTCGCGGCTGTCGAAGATTGATCTGCACGCGGTGTTTTCACTGCCACCTCATTTACAGAAGGATATGATTCAAAAGATTCTACGCGATAGGCGTCAAGAAGTAAGAGATCAGTTTATTCCTCTAGCTGGGAACCCAGAGAAGTACTCGCGCACGCAGATTTCCTCTTTTCTGCAGACTAGTGAACTGAATCGCCGGATTGAAGCTGCCAAGAAGCAGAAAAGGGAGGAGGAAATGGAGTCCCAAGGTGGAGTTGGTCAAGGACACCGCATTGATTCGAATAGCAACCGGTTTTACATTTATCAGAAGGATGCAGAGCAAAAAGAAGAGAAAAATGAGGACGATGTCGTCGCGGAGATCGAACGAACGGATATGGAGGAACGAGCGTCGGTTGTGCAGCCTCTTGAAGGACGAGATGATGTTTTTAAGATGATTGAGAAGAAACCACTGTCCGAGTTTGCGTCGGGAAAAGCAGGATTTATTCCAGATGCTAAAGCGACGGAGGTGACTGCAGCGTGGGTGGCGCGGCATCAGGTTCGTGTGAAGCAGGAACCTGTGCTTGCGATTGAACAGCTCCGGCTGGCTCGACTTAAGCCAGAAGAGCCAGCTTCTGTCAAATCTACTGCTACTACTAAAGAGCTCCCAGCACGTGACGTCAGTGTTTCGTTAAAAGTTGCAGATGTTGATCCAGAAGAAATGGCAAGATTTCAGAAGTTGTTTCCCGGATCTGCGGCTGAGTCTGTTACTACTGCAACAGAGTTGTCAAAGGCCGAAGAAGAAGACGAAGACGAAGACGAGGAAGTTGATTGGGAAGAGGTGACAGTCACAACAGAGCCGCCATCACGTGTCGGACAAGAGGAGTTTGGTCAATCTTCTAAAAGTAAGACAGCAGCAGAAATCTTAAGCTTGAAGGATACTGAGATCGCAAAAACAGGGAGTGATGACGAGATGGAATGGGAAGACGTTCCAAGTGAAAAGACATCCACTGATGCTGTTGCCAGTGATACTTCTGTGCAGAAGTATCCTCTTGAAGAAGAAAAACAAGACTCCATAAGTGCTGGTCTTGATGGGCGCAACCTCGATGACCAGAATGAAGAAGAGGGAACGGATGAATTATTTCTGACGCTAAAGAACGAGATGGAGGATGCGAAGGCACATGAAGACCTGGATCTACTGAAAGATGAGGCTTTGCGGTCTGCAATGGTGACTGCTTCGAATTTAACTCAATGGGCAGCTGGTGCAGTGCGACGGGCTCTACAAGCACACTCTTTGCAGCACGGTGGGAGTATTGGAGTTCGTGGAAGTCCAGGGGGTACGAGACCAGGAGCCCAGTCTTCCCCTGCGAAGGGAACAGCGGCTGCCCCACTTGAGCTGTCCGATGAAGAAGATGATTCTACGGTCACGGCAGCAGATACCAACAGTACTGACGTGGTTGTTATTGAAGCAGAAGAGAGCAAGGAGGATGCCGCAGGTAATACAGAGACGGACACCCAGGAGCAGCTACAGGCAGCGTTGGAAGCTTCGATCGCTAACGAACAAGAGGAAGAAAAAACTGGCAGTACCCGTGTCCGCTATCTCCAGTATTCACACGATAATCAATCCAGCACTACGGGCGACTTGCAGCCAGAGATGGACGAGGCAGCGCTTCAAAAGGAGCAACTTGAATTGAAGAAGCTACGCAGCCGGCAACTACGTGACACAGAGGGAATTACCGATGATATGGTGGCTGAGGTGATGGCACTGTTGCGTTTATTTGGTGTGCCGTTTCTCGTGAGTCCTATGGAAGCTGAAGCGCAATGTGCAGCACTCGAGCAACTCGGCCTTGTGGACGGCGTTATCACGGACGACAGTGACATTTTCCCGTTCGGCGGCAAGCGCGTTTACAAGAATATTTTCCATCACCAGAAGTTTGTTGAGGCTTTTTCGGCTCGAGACATTGAGCAGGAGTTGGGGTTTTCACGTGAGCAGATTATCGCTTTGGCTCTGCTTCTTGGTAGCGATTACACGGATGGAGTTCGAGGTATTGGAATCGTAAATGCAACGGAGATTGCAGTCGCTTACCCAGGTATTGAAGGTCTTCGAGAGTTTAAGGAGTGGGTCCGGGAGTTTGATGTGGCTGAAGAAGCCAAACGCGTAGCTGCAGGTTCTAAGAAGAAAAAGAAGAAAACGAACAAGGAAGAAGATGGCGACTCGGAAGACAGTGACGAAAGTGACGGTGCAACAACTCGTGAACGATTCCAGCAATCCCATGCCACTGCACGACGGAAATGGGAACTGGGTGACGAGTTTCCAAGCAAGCAGGTGGTTCAAGCGTACATGACTCCGCAAGTGGATCGCTCCGATGCTCGGTTCTCTTGGAATGCTCCAGACTTGGCAGCTCTGCGGAACTACTGCGCTAATGCGTTTGGGTGGGACTCTCAGAAGAGTGATGGAGTGTTGCAGCCGCTCGAGGACAAGGCAAAGGCAGCGGCTGCTGGTGGTAAACACATTCAGACTCGATTGGATCGATTCTTTACCAGCTACGACGATCAAGTGCACTACGCTCAGATTAAGAGCAAACGCTTGCGGTCGGCTGTCACCCAACGTACCGGTAGCAAGAACAAGAAGCAGCGTAAGTAAAGGAAAAACTTTGAAATTATTCTCCCATGTTGCAATGAACTTATCGAATGGTGGCAGTTGAGCCCCCTCCAATTGACGAAGCTGCTCCTGTGTGATTTCCGTCTCCGTTTCCTGCTGTAAAGGTAACAACAGCTCCAGTGGCTTGAGATGCAGCGGCAGCAGCAGCAGCAGCCTTCTTCTGAGCTCTTTGGGCATCAATTCGCCCTTGTACAATTGCAGTGAAGTCCGCCATGTAAGCGGCGACAACGTCCAGATCGATCATAGCTCGCTGGCCGTGGTGAATCACGTCAGCTTCAGATATTCCGCTAGCAGTTTTTCCAGCAGCAGGTGCAGACGAAGCTCCTCCAGGCGACTCGTTACTGTCGGATTGATTGTTACTTTGAGCATGGTAGCTGCCTTCGACGTGCTTTAGGATCTGTCCGTGGATGCCACTGGTAGATCGCTGCAGCAAGTTCCCAATAGCCATAATGATCTGCCCCAAGGCCAGTGTCTTCTGTGTTGTGGCTCGCAGTGTCGCATCCGTCTCATGCTGCAGACGTACGCCCAGTAGTTCCTCCCGTTCGAGAGCACGTTGGAGAGCAGCGATGCGGTTGTTGAAAGTGAGAATCTCATTGGCTCTTTCCTTCTGGAAGGCAGCAAACTCCAAGCGCTTGGACTCACTTTCTTCTTCGTGTGTGATCTGGTTCCGACTCAAGTCGCGGTTGGTCTCGCGTAACGTGTGATAGCGGTTCACGAGATCGCTGACTTCCGGGTAATCCTCGGGGACAGCTTCCTGCACGAGCTCGAGGTATCTCGTATACTTAAGGTGGTGATGCACCTGAGCTCCTAGAGCGTCACTCTCTCGTTGGAGCGCAGTTAACTGAGTCTGTAGCCTCGCCACCTCCTGCTCCTTGCTCATGCGCTGTTTGACTTCGTCACTGGCTCGCTTGACGGCTCGATTGCGCTTAGACTCGTTCTCCTGCAGGAATTTATTGAATTTAATAAGCGATTCCTGCAGCTCCAGGTCTTTCTTACGCAGTCCCTCTTCACGACGATGGAAAGCGTCTTCACGGCGAGCGAATTCGTCCTTTTGAGCGTCCAGAGCTTCCTGCACCTCGAACATCTGCCGACGTTTCTCCAGCAGTCGAGTAGCTGGCGAAACGTGGTCCAATGTCAGCGTCTGCGGCATTTTGGACCGGTTCATGATCATGGAGGCGCCAGCACTAGTCAAGGCACTACTGCGAGGCTCCATCGTCGACGACAAGAGACAATAGTCTACCACTGGAACTTGCGCATCTATTCTAAGCGGAAGTTGAAGTGTAGCCATATATTCTGAGATTTAATACAATGCTAAACGACATATTACCTTCCAAACCTTATATAGAAATCTATGCCCATCCCTACGTGCGAAAGGTCGCAAGGGATTCCGACGTTGAAGTGCTGGTTTTGACTGGCCCTCAGTATCGGAGACCTTTGTACGGCAGTACACGTCGCGCGTAGCACCACTAAAGTCGCTTTGAATATGGCGGAAGAAGAGAATGCCACGTCTCATGAAGCAACAGAGGAAAATGGTGGTGAGTGGACGAGCTCGAGACGCAGTGGAAGGAGAGCGCAAACTGCTGCCAACCGACACCAGTCGGTCGTTGAGGAGCTCCGCGTAGATACGAGCTTTAAAACGGAGCTTGGACGAGACGAAAGGCATGAAAAACCTGCTCGGCATAGGAAGGAGGAGATACAGGAGACCGGACGAGGACGTAGCAGCACGGGAAGTGAACATTCAGACCAGCAGGAAGAGCCTGTGATCCCAGTGACGGTCCTGCCGTCGCTGGAGGCGGAGAACAAGCCTCCAAGTAGGAAAAACAATGGATTTGTACCGGCTGAGCACGTACCTGGTAAGGATGAAGGAGAGGAGACGGAAGATGACATCGCACTGTTGGAGTACCTGTCAGGAGCGGAGAGCGACTACTACGAGCTTGATCGCGCTAGTCGCAAAGGAGACGACGCAGAAGATCAGTCGTCAATTATGTCGCAATCACCGAGATCATTTGATGAAAGCTTGGGAACGCCAGGAAGTCCTGGGGGATTGCTGTCTGTGGACGAACATGGCGGTTTTGGACAGTCACCAATTCGCTACACGACGGTAACTCGACGCATGATGGCACATGCCCAAGAAGCCCCACAACAGGCATCGACTCAGGTGGTAGAGTCTCCACCAGGCTCAAAGGATACAGGAGAGGCGGAGAATACGGAGGCCAAGCAACTGGGAGTTGTGCCGCGACAGCCGACAAGAGCGAGGCCTGAGAGAGACAACGAATGGATCGCGTGCGAGACTGAAGACGGACTCACTTACTACTACAACCAGCACACACAGGAGTCTCAGTGGACGATCCCAACAGCTCCTGGTGTGAGAACGTATACCGTTGAAGAACTGTTCGCTGCCGTCTCAGCTGAAGAACTATCAGAGACTGAATCCAAACAGCTCAGTATTCTGCTGCATTCAGGTGTAGATCTTCAAGCTGTGGATTCGAATGGTCTCACTCCGCTCCATGTTGCCTGTAAAATGGGCAATGAACAGGCTGTGGCACTTTTGGTTTACTACAGTGCCAAACTGGACGCGCGAGCACTTCGTGATGACGCTACGCCGCTGATCTTGGCTTGTCGAGCAGAATGTGAAGGTGTTGTCAAACTGCTGGTAGAGTCAGATGCGGATCTTTCAGCGTGTGACAGTAGTGGCAACAGTGCTCTTCATGTAGCTGTCCACACTGGGAACGAAGGCTTGGTGATGTTAGTTCTACGTGGTTGTGATCACACATTGCTGAGCAGGAAGAACAACGAAGGCGAGACTGCGATGCACATTGCAGCAAAGTTCGGCTACTTTGGAATCGTTCGGGGATTGCTGGCCTATGGGGCTAGCGCAAAGGATGAAGACTCACAAGGCCGGACGCCATTGATTTTGAGTATTTTGGAGAATCACGTCGAGTGCGTTCAACTTTTACAAACAGTTGAAAGTAATTCCAGTCCACCGAAGCCAGTTGCAGCGCCTCGTTACAACGCGGCGTATTCAAACGATCGGAGACAAAGTGGGGCTGAGCGAGATGCCTTGACGGTTCTACATTCCTACCTTTTCCAGATTCTCCCCAACCATACGGCTTCAGAAGCACAAACAGTGTACCAACTCGTCGAAGAAGTGCGAGGACAAATTGGAGCTCTCAATGCGAGTCTGCAGGTAATGCTGGTGAATTATGTTTTAGCGAAATGTATTTTATTTGACTAATGTTATGTGGACGACTAGGCATCAAATGCTCGAGAAGCGCACTACCGAGTACAGCTGGAAGAAATGTCTTCGAACCTCGCAGGAAGTGCCGAAGAGTTGAAAAAGGTTTGGACTACCAACAGTCTTGATATTTCAAAAAGAATCGGCAGTTTTAACGTTTTGAATGTGCTTAGGAGCAAAATCTGCATGCTGACACCCAAAACCAGTTAGCTGTGCGTGAACTGGAGCTGGACGCAAGTCGTGTATCCCATCGAGCTTTGTCGTCACGCTGTGAACTACTGGAATCAATCGCTCGCAACGCTCAAGAGAAACTTGGAAGGGAGCGTTTAGAGCACACACGATACGAAGACAGCATGCAAGAAAAACTTCACCGCAGTTTGCAAGAGAATGCGAACGTAATCGAGTCGTGTAGGCAACTTCAAGCGAGGTGGGCTGAAAGACAGCAGCACTTTGATCCACGATTGGGTCGTCGGGACAGTCAGGGATTCTACGAGATTTCAGAGGATCTAATTCACTTGTCCAGCGTCCAAGAATCTATCGGAGGAAATTACCAGCTTCTGGAAACTGAGACGTCTGCAAGTATCGCGTCTGGAAATCAATCTCGAGAACGAGTTTCAAGTGAATATCAACAACAGCAGCATGGGAAGTACGACGGATACCGTCACTCTTTTGAGCAGTATCAGTACGATAATGCGCCAGAAGTTTTGGATGCACCCCCGCCCCTTCTGGATGACCCTGACGAAATCCCGACGCAAAAAGATAGTGAGACGCCACCGCTCTCTCCAGCTCGTGTAGGGGCTGTCTGGAACAGATTCTTCGAGAACGTAGGGCACGCAAGCGAAGCTCGAAGTCCAAGTGATCCGACGCCGTATGCGCCACAATCGCTTGGACCAGGGCCATCGACACTTTCAAGTTCCCTCGCTTTTGATGCTGTCCGGAAGAACGACCTTCAAAAACTGCAAGAAGTTTTACTACGCGGTGTATCTGCAAACCAACGGGATGTGGCTGAGAAGGGCACGCCTCTGCATTTGGCGTAGGGGTTTCGTCGTCTATTGTGCAAGTGGTTGAGGAGCTCATTAATTTGCTGTGGTTGTACGCAGATGCGAGCTGGGCGATATCGACTGTGTGATGCTTCTGAGTGAGTTCTCCGCAGACTTAGAAGCTCGAGATGAGGCAGAGAATACACCACTCCTCGCTGCGTGCTTCCAAGGCAATTTCGAGTGCGTCAAGTTCCTACTACAGAGTGCCGTCAGCCTCCTAGCAATGAACGAAAACGGCGACTCCCCTCTGCACCTCGCAGCATGGGATGGCAGCTTTTCATGTGTCATGATTCTGCTCGAATACGGCGTTGATCCGATGGTGACCAATCGTTTCGGACTGACCGCACTTGGAAATATGAAGACTCGATCCCCAATGCGCCACAAGTTCGACGACATGCCTGAAGATCATCCAATGCGTCGCACACTTGTCATTCTGGAGGAGGCGGAGCGGCACCGCTTGCAGGTAAAACAGCCCCAGTCTACGTATAACATTATTCACAACTAACTGTATACTATTATGTAGCAGGTTATTGAAGACCAATCCACAAGCACTGAAGATGCGAATGAGCACAACGCAGAGAAACCGAAAGAAGAAGTTAGCAAAACACTGTCAAAGGGGCCTTCGTGGACGGTAGGTTTTCTTGCTCTTTGAGATAGTTTGCCTCTAACTGACAAATGAATTGGCGAACTGCAGCAATGGCTTCTCGGGTTCCGAGGTGAAGGACCACAACCTCGTAAACCCGATCAAGAGCAGCAGAAAAGCGAAAGTGGCGACGCCAACACGTCCACCACTGTAACCGAAGACAACGAAGATGATAGTGATGAGGTGGACGATTTGACATCGTACGAAGAATCTCGTCTGGTATTGAGAGAAACGCAGTACGAGCCTTTGACTCCGCCGCCAGAAATCGAGGAAGCTCTTCGACGAGCAAAGGCCGGAGGTGGATACGAGCCCCAAAGTCCAGCTGCATCGGCACCCACGTACCCGATCACACGACAGGATCTGTCCATGCACCTGAACTTGTCACCAGGTGTTCGAAACCCGCCAAAGCCTCACTTACCAGCAGCTCCCAGCAAGATTCGAGCTCGATACGTCGACACCTTCAACATGCCATAGGTGAATTGGGCTCATAATCTAATCATATGTTGCACATTGTGTAGTCCACATGTAAAAGCAACGGTTTTTTCACTTTATGCTGCACAATGTGTTTCCCACACCATACAGCAACTTATAAACAGATTCGGCGGAAGAATTCCTGCGCTCTTGCGGCTGCTGGGCATTCGACCAAGCCGCGAGAGTCCCCCAGCCGCCCCAAGATCCATGATGTCGTCCCCGCCCAGCCCTATGCCGCGCAGGAGTCGCTCAGTGACGCCTGACGCCGTGAACATCAGCTCCAAGCTGCGGCGCAACTCGCTCGTAAGCGGTCACGACGACATGATCCTTCTGAGAGAGAAGCTCACACGCATCGCTGTGGGGCGCCATCATTCCATGACAGAAGCTGAAACGATTGAAGAAGAGCAACAGGAAGACGAAGAGCGACGTCGCAGAGGCAGCAGTGGGGCCTCCAAGGAGCATTTCAAGGTGCTGCAGTTACTGCCACCCGAGCGCCCCAGCACGCCGCCGTCGTCTCCTCAACCGCGCGATGTGTTGCGCAAGCAACTTCAGCTCAAGCAACAGACGAGAAGACAGAGACCGGACGGAGGACTCATGATGAGTGTGGACGAAGTGGAGATTACTGCTATGGAGGACGTTGAGGAGGACAATGCTGTCCACTCTCCACCTCGTTTACGAGGATGTAAGAGGAGTCCTCAAGCCAGACTATCCATACCTGGGCATTTACGCGTCCTATCACCTTTTAGTATCCTCAATAAGTACCCGGAAGGATTGAGGAAACGCAAGTCTGTCCATGTGGACACTGAGGGAGAGGACGAACCAAGGGCGAGCTTGAAGAAAACGTCAAGCCAAATTAACCTCTTGGCCACTTCGGCGGGCAAATTGTCCCGCAGTAGTAGCGCCAATGGGGATTTGTTCCAGGCCTTCGCTGCTAGACAGCGATTCGAGCAGGACCAGGACGTGGAGGACACCTCGGCGCAGAACTCACTGTTCGGGAATAAGCACGGGCGACTTTCGGCGTGTTCTTGAAGGAACAGAGGAACTCCGTACAGGAGTCAACAGATACTCGTATATTGGACGAGTATCGGAGCTGTTACTGCCCCCAGGCTGTTGTTTAGCACGGAGAGATACCGCCGCAGGTGAAGCGGTAAGTCGCGCGGCCCGCAACGAGTGCGGCAAAGGTGCAGCCGAGTTTGCATCTCTTGATGAAGACACGAAGATAAAGTTGTTTTAGTGTGAGTAGTGGCAAGTGTGCATGCATTACTCCTCCATCACCTCTGCGTCACAACAGAGGGAAAGGATGTCAATTGAGGCGTTTTGGATTTCACTCAAAGCGCCGATGATCACTGTGGGTTATCTGCTTCCTTGCTACAGGCAGAACTGGATCCTTGATGCAACAGACAGGAAAGGAAACGCAGTGGAAGTCTTCTCGTCTACTGTAGTTGTATGGAGACGGTAGGCCACCCCCGTTTTCAATTATCAGCACCTGTGACCTGTTGTGCTAACCAACAACCGACTACGATACCGTCACGCACCACTTCAGCTAAAGTTGCCGAATTGGTTGAATGCCTGCTGCTGTCGCTGTTGCTGTTGCTGCTGCTGCTGCGTCGCACCCATCCCACCGAACGCGCCCTGGTTCATCATGCCCATACCAGGCTGCTGCATGCCCATACCAGGCTGTTGCAATCCCATACCTGGCTGCTGCATCCCCATATTTCCCATCATCGGGCGAGGTTGCTGCATGCCCATTCCACCCATGGCTCCCATTTGCATTTGACCGTAAGGCTGCTGCTGCATACCGCCCTGGTTCATACCCATGCCACCGCCGTAGTTCATACCACCCATGCCAGCACCCATTGCGTTCATACCGCCAGCGCCTCCCATCGCTGGCTTACTGGGCATACCGGCCAAGGTATCCAGGCCACTGAAGCTGTTGCGACCGGCGTTAGACTGCTGCTGCTGTTGCTGCTGACCTGGGCGACCTGAGCTGCTGCCGTTACTACTTGTAGAACTTGCCAGGTTGTTGAGATCGAAAAGCGAAGAACCTGCTCCCCAAGCGTCGTTGCTCTTCTTCTGCTCCGGCTGCGGGCCTGAATTCGTGCGCGCCTGGTTCAAACCAGCGTTTGGAGCCGTTTGACCCTGAGCTCCACCCTGAAAGTTCATGCCGCCCTGCATCGGCTGCTGCATGCCTCCTTGCATCCCACCGAACTGTCCAAACTGCTGCTGTTGATTAAAAGCAGGGGCAGGAGGAGCGGCAGCGTTACTTTGCTGGCCGAACGCGTTAAATCCTTGCTGTTGAGCCGGTGCCGCAGGGAAAGCAGCGAACTGTTGGGCATTTCCTTGAGCTGGGGCGGAGGCGTTTCCGAAAGCGTTAAATGACGCCTGTTGCTGCTGCTGTGGTTGTGCTGCGCTGAAAGCGTCGAAAGACTGCTGAGGCGCAGGAGCGTTACCGAACGCAGCGAACGACGCCGTCTGAGGTGCAGCCACAGGGGCAGCGGGGGCCGCGAATGGGTCGAACGTGTTTGCTGCGGGAGCGGCTAGGAGGAAAATGTTAGTAAGTTGAACCAACGCAACCGTATCGACGAAAAAATAAGCAAAACACATACCTGCAGCGGGAGCACTGAAGAAATCGGTATCCAACAGGGACGGTGCTGCAGACGGGGCCTTAGCTGCGGGCTTGGGATCAGGTTCCTAGTAAAATGAAACCCATTTCAGCACGTTAGCATCTCGCAGCGACCACTACACAATAAGCCATAACACACACGAACGTACCTCTTTTTTCTTCGCCGCAGCCTTTCGCTTTGACGAGGCTGTTCGTCGCTTCGAGCGCACCTCCTCTTCAGACTCAGACTCGTCGCTTCCGTCATCTATTTGAATAAATTTACATAAAAAATTAGCGGCAAACTCCTCAAGAGCTAGTTGTTGGGCAAGATACGTACCACGATCATCGTCAGCGTAGCGGCTGGAGTAGTTCTTCTCCTTCTCCTGGTAACCCTTCGAGTCGTTATCACCGTAGCCTCTGCTACCACCGCCATTGTAGCCGCCACCTCCTCCGCTGTAGCTGGTACTACCGCCACCACTGTAGCTGCTACCGCCGCCGCCACTATAACTGTTGCTGCCACCTCCTCCACTGTAGCCACCGCCACCACTGTAGCCACCACCGCCACCTCCGTTGTAGCCACCACCTCCTCCACTGAAGCTGCTACCACTGTAACCTCCTCCTCCCATTCCACCGCCTACGCCGCTGCCAATGCCCACGTACTTGTTGCGCAGACGTCCAGCCTTCTCTCGCTCCGTGCGGATCATGTCGTTATCATTGAGCATGTCCACAAGTTGCTTGGCCTTGTCCCGAACTAGAAAAAAAATACAATTAAAACATGACAAGCATCAATAAAAGAGCTCTTCAACTGTAACCAGAACATTGCACTGACCTCCATTGCCACGGTCGACAGATCCGTCGTGGTAGGAGAAGCCCGAGAGGTGGCGCAGCTTGAACATGTGGTCACGCGCGTTCTCGATCACGCGTTCCGTGCCGTTCTTGATAAGGTGCTCCAAAAGACTTAGCGCCTTGTACACAGCGCGCCACTGGCGGCCCTCGGCGTCCAGCGCCTCCCAGATCTTACGCATGATGACTCCATATGCTTCACTACAGTTGTCGAGCAATTAATTTCCATCAGTACAACGTTATAACAGCATAATACCACATATCAGACAGCTCTAAACGTACTAGTCGTATGTAAGCTGCGAGATCTCGTTGAGCAGCGTGCTGGACGCGCCCCAGTTCTTGTTGGAAAGTGCCTCCTCCATCTTTTTCTCCACGTCCGTGCCCATCTTGGCCTTCACGACGCTCTTCCTGCGTTTTAGATGTCGCAATTAACGTTAGGAGGTCTTATTTAACCGAACGAGGGAGGTTCTTACGTACGCTTCGTCCATGACGTTCTTGAGCTTATCCAGCGCGAAGCGATCCATGGCTGCAGCTGTCTACGGTCTCTCTCTCCGCTGTACTAGCTGCTGTTGCTTGGGGGGTTCTTCCGTTCGGTCGAGGAGTGCTGTAGCGCCCCCACGTAATTTTGCTACAAGCGAAGGGACGCCTAGTGACTTAGAGTTTGTATGCTGTATCTTTGCGATTGAGCAATAGTGTGGTGCACACTTTGTGCAACCTTCGGTCAACCCTCAGCTTCAACTTGCTTGGAAACGTCACAACATCACGTCGATAGAGTTCATTCCACAGCAGCAGGCCAGTGGCCCAGGCCACATACCCGCAGTTGAACGACAGTACGGACTGGGCCGAAGGCTCCTCTTTAGTTAACACAGGGCGCGCCAAATGTTACGAAATGGAGAGTCGAACTACACGAGTGACGCGTACTCACTCTCAAATTTGCGTACATGTAATGCGGTAGACTACAACAAGGCGCTCCCTCATAGATGGCGTACTGGATGTCAAGGCGTACAATTATTTGGAGCGGCTCTGATGGATGCGGTGAAAGTCTTTCTACTCCAGCGATGACTCCAAACTACGTTGCCTATAAGTCGGCCGGTTTTCTTGTGGAAATTCGCTTTTGACAAAATTGTAAAGTGGAAGGTGTTAAACTGCAGGAGGCTTTTTGAGGTTGCATTCAGTCAAAGCTTTTGTTCGTGCGACGTACTTGTGTTCTACAAGTGATTTTGTGCTTGGTCTCATGCTTTACGGACAACGAAGTCGTCCAGCACCGCTTGGTTCGCGCTACTGATGAATTTCCAAGACAGCACCGTCCGGTTTGCCTGGAGTGTCGTTACGCCAAAGTCTGCGTAGTTCGCCACCGCGTTCCACTTTGCGCTCGTATGAGGATTATTTTCGTGCCCTTCGATCCCACCGCCAGCTCCACTTAGAATGTAAACCGGGGCTTGGGGGTTGTTGTACGTTTTGCGGTCACTGGATACGCCATCAAGCACAGGCTGGTTGTTCCGAATCGGAAGATGACGCTCATAGCAATGCTCATGGGCAGTGAGAACGACATCCACCTTGTACTTGATGAACAGCGCTTCGAATGCTGCCTGGATACGAGCGCTTTGCTCTACTGGGACCCCATTTTTGCTGGTTGATAAATCGTAGATTGGCCGGTGCATACCGACGATTATCCACGGAGCATTGGCTCGGTTCGCCGCCGCCTTCTTCAGATCAACCTCCACCCAGGCCAATTGATCACCGAAGTTCCCATTATTATGACTGAAGGCGGTGTATTTGTTCTGCGGTGCGCCAGGATAGTCCGTCTCGGCCGAGAGCGACGTGAAGTGGATCGGACCGTGGTCGAACGAATGCCACATGTTGAGTTTTCCTCCGGACGGCATCTTGAACCGTGCGTTGTACGCCGCGTAGTTGCCCAGAGCTTTCGCCTTCGTTGGAGACACCTGACAAGCAGGAGAATGGCATTCAGCCTCGTGGTTGCCGACCAAAGCCATGTACGGTACCGAACTCATGACTGGAGTCAACGAGTTCATCCACTTGTTGTACACCTTTTCGTAATAGAACCCCAGAGCTTGCCCCGGCATGAGAAAGTCGTCGTCAGCGTAGCCAACATCGCCGATGTGGTAGATGAAATCCACTTTATCCGACGTTATCGAATTCACGTACGCGAGGGTGTTCTTGGATTAATCCCCAGGTCCGAAATCTCCGTAAATGACGAGGTTGAACGTGCCGTTGTCTGTGGCTGCTCGAGCCGTCGTGAAAGAGTACACAGTACTCACATAGGCAGGGTTCGCCTTGCTTCCTACCTTGTAGAAATACTTGGTACGAGGTGTCAGACCGGAGACAGTTGCGTGGTGATGGAACATGTTGTACGTGCTGTCGCTGTAGTAACTGGTTTGAGACACTGGGGTGTTGACCAAACTCAGCGATTCCTTGGAACTGCCGATCCACACAGCGCTGTCTTGCACTTGGGAACACGTCGACCACGACAGAGTCATACCGGTACCGGCAACTGCACCAGCGTAAGCGAGGTGGAGCTGCTGAGGAATGAACTCGGCGCCGTTCTTGACTTGACAGGGCTTCGCGCTGTTCCCGGTGGATGCGCATAGCGCTGTCGGTAGACAAGTCGGAGAGCTCCAGGTGCAAGCTGTGTTGCCGTTAATGTCAAGGGCTGCGTTAGTACTGCATACAAAGGCTGCCAGCCCTACAGCGAATACCTTCATCATTGTGAAGTACTTGTGCGAGTTATTGCAATTTGCAAAGTGCTCAACGAGAGAGCGCATGCGCCTTCATTCTTTTCCGAACTACCGGAATCGGAGAGAACGCAGGAAAGAGGCGGTGGATGAGCAGAGATTGCCTTTGTACTCTAGAAACAGAGCTGCAAGACGGACAAACTACAAAGTACTTCAGTATGAACGATCTGGTTCCATCACAAGTTCTACTACTTAAGTAAGTACCAAGTAGAAGTACTATAGTAGAATTATTAATACCAGTACATTTGCAGTCAATATACGGTTCTGCCGTGCTAGATGCTACTCTGCTCCGTATGAAACAGTAGTTACTTTCTTCGTTATTGTTTTCAGTTAACGACTGCTCATTATTATACCCACCGTTGAAAACACTAAGGTATCTGATCTTATCACACTCGTGCCAATGCAGAACTCGATGGTAAAGCAGTTTTCCCACTCTCTCGGAACCAATGACAGATATTGATATCTCCACAACATTCCGGCATATTTCCGAGTCATTACCTTAGGCTTGCACAACAGCAGCGTCAGAGTTTGATCTATGTGCGGCCCTCTGATGTACTCGAGATGGATCTTCCATCAAAGAAGTCGTAGCGATATTCTGTTGTTTATTAACTAAATCCAGTCGCCAGCTCCAACCATGCTTTTCAAGCCAAAACAGCATTAGTCAAAGACAAATGTAGATTTTTACTGGATAGTAGAATGAAAGTAGTACTTAGTAAACAAAATAGTTGAACAGACTGCGAAACTACTAAGTCCTACAGTAAAAGTACTATTGAAATAGTACTTTAAACTGCCTGTAACCTTGTGCTGCAACGAGCATTGTTGACTCTGTCTCTTGCTGACTGTAATGTTGTTGTCTCGAGTTGATAACGCCTGCTACGTTCGCCCTATGATGCAATTCAGGGATGCGTGAAATTACAAAAGGATTGAACTCTTGCTTGCTTCAAACGAGTTACAGTACATGTACCTTGGCCGTTGTTCAGTCGCGGAGTCAGCGGTTCGGCGACGTTGACTCACATTGAAGGTTCGTGCACTTGACTGGCTACTAGTACATACATGCATCCGTTTATGTTAGATTATACATGTACAGCCAAGTTTTGTTCTTCGGGACAGGAAGCTGGCATGATCTTGCGGTTGATCGACGACAGCGTAAACGGGATAGCGACAAGGTGCGTTTACTCTCGACTCGAGAACGTGTACCGCACCATCCTAAAGTGGATCCCTGCTGGTTCGTACGCAGCAGCTTATCGCACTCAGACGTAACATGGTTACCAGGTGCACTTACCATTACGATAGGTTTCTTGCCGTAGCCAGTCGGGGAAAGACTTTCAGTAAACGTTGGTGATTTAAACAAAAGTGTAAGAAGTGGCGTCCTGAGCTTGCTGTGGCCCGCAGGCGGGGTCCACTAATAATGCAGCTACACTTAATAAGCGCTTATGAACGCGGGGCTCTTTCAAGCCTTCGCTTTGTCGACCGTTTAGTGCCATGCATTGCTTAGTCCTAAACGATACAGTAGTAATACTACTAGTATAGGTACTGGGCAAAAACAGTCGACAAAGCGAAGATTTGAAGGAGCCCCCACGTTTCCGTACCGTATTCTGTTGTCATGCTCGTTTACTGGCTCTGTCAACGGTTGGAGGATTACAAGTCTTGTGACAGGACCTGTTGCCACTTCCAAGCTTGTTCGCTCCAGCTCAACCACAAGCTCCCGGTCACTCGACAATGCTGAAGGTCTTCGCTATTGGCCTTGCGTTTCTCGCATCCACCAGGGTTCATGGAGCAGTGTTCCTTAACAACACCGACTGCTCTTGGGGCGAAGGTGTCTGCTTGCCGACAGCTCTGTGCGAGTCCACCGGTGACGCATGCCGAGTCAAGGACAACGTCGACTTTTATCCCCAGCAACTCCACCTCGCCTACGCTGGTACGAGTCCTGGTACTGCCATGACTGTGTCATGGGCCACGTACGCTGAAATGAACGACAGTTCAGTTTGGATTGGCAGCTCCGAAGACGCACTGGAACTCGTTGACGCCCCAGTGACTCAAACCAGCTACTACCACGACGCTACCTACAACATGTTCCACCACCACGCAGGTGTCTCCAATCTGACGCCACACACTAAATACTTCTACAAGGTGGGCAGCAAGACCAACCCGAAGTACACAAGCGACGTGTATTCGTTCGTCACTGCCCGTGCCGCATCGGACAATAGCACGTTCAACATGGTCATTTACGGAGACTTCGGTGCTGGAAACGAATCCAAGGACACACTCGCGTACGTCAACACGCTCAACGCTGATAATGTGGACCTCATCTACCACCTTGGCGACATTGGCTATGCTGATGACGCCTGGATCATGCCAGACCAAGTTGACGGCTTCTTTTACGAGAAGGTTTACAATGACTGGATGAACTCGATGGCTCCGGTCATGAGCTCGGTACCGTACATGGTCTTGGTTGGTAACCACGAGTACGAGTGCCACTCGCCTGCGTGCGCCGAGTCGGCCGAACGGATGAACGCGCTGCGTAACTTCACAGCCTACAACTCTCGGTTCAAGATGCCGTCGAAGGAGGTCGGTGGCACTCTGAATATGTGGTACTCGTTCGAGCACGGGCCGATCCATTTCACGTCGGTATCGTCCGAAACAGACTACAAAGGTGAACCGAGCAATGAGTTCGCTGATCCGCCTCGTAATGGACATTTTGGGGATCAATTGGCGTGGGTCGAGGCGGATCTCAAAAAGGCAGACGCGAACCGTGGCAATGTGCCATGGTTGATTGTCGGAATGCATCGTCTACTTTACGATGTATCAGGCTGTCCGAACGGGGTCCCAGCTGACCACAACGCTAACATCCAAGCTGCGTTTGAGGATCTCTTCATCAAGTGCAAGGTAGACGTAGTGCTGACGGGTCACCAGCACTACTACGAGCGTCAAACACCCGTTCGCAACAGTAGTGCTGTGTTGGATGGTGTTTCGAGCGATTTCAAGACGTACAACAACCCTCAGGCCCCAGTCTACATTCTAAGTGGAGCCTGTGGAACGGTCGAGGGTCTTGACATGGTGCCTGATCCCAACAACGCGACTTGGAACGCCGTCTCGAACTACGTGGACTATGGATTTTCCACGCTGGAAGCGAACCGATCGATGCTTTCGTGGAAGTTCCTGAATAGCTCAAACCAAGCTGTGCTTGACGAGTTCGTCATGTGGAAGACACCTTCGCCAACCGAAGGCTGCAGCGATGCTAATGTCCTGTGAACCGGATTCACCTGAAGAATTACACCCAGTTTGTGAATGGAGAACCTCCAATGGAGATAAACAATAAACTGCAATTAAAAACCGTTGAAGATGTTAGCTGAGAGCTCGCTTCACAACTGAGCTGTACTCGCTGTTGATAACATCAGTGAACCGATGCAGTCAACTTGCCCCAGTCGATGCTAAAGTTGCGAAACGATAAATATTTTCGACAACCCATAAGCGTATACCAAGACCAATCGGAGTGAGTTCGTGCTGTCTGCAATCTTCTCCTCTTTAGCACGACTATCGTTCCCCGCCTTTGAGCCTTTTCTTTTCAGCCATTATCCACGAAATCTCCAAGGTGGACGAAGGAGCGCACGTTGCGCTATGTCAGCCTACGCCCGCACCACTGAGCCTTCAATGCTGATAGTTTATCCAACATATACAGTAGGTCGATAATTACAAGCCACTGTGAGTGTAATACTGTATACGTGTCCGACCATATTTTCACAATGCACGGGTTGTAGGAAGATCATAATTGAGTCTTGGCTCCACTTGTATAGGTCACCTCACTGGTCTTGATGAATGCCGTATGAAGTGCCACTGGCACCGCTTCAACAGCCGGCGGAGGGCTGCGAGGGTCCATTCGACGCCAATAATTGTCCTGCTCCATCTGCTCGCCCCGCTCCAAGTCTCGTTCGTGTCGTCGCATGAGGGCGTCGCTCATCGCTCGTCGATAGCCCTGCCAAGCGTAGTAGCCGTACCCGACCACCAGCAGCATCGCCAGGACGACAAGGCAGTAGACGGCGATGTACGCGCCGCTCGAACCCATGTTCTTCTTCTTGGTCTTCTCGATATGTCTCTTCAAGTGCGTTTTTTTTTCTGCGAAGAACTGCTACAATATATTGTTCTGTCTAAGTTGATACTGACTAAATTAAAAAGGAATTACGGTATTGCGTTTGCGAATCTCTGACTGACAAAAAGTGACAACTTCAACATCGTTGAAGCAAAAGTATCTTACATTCAGTTGGTAATTTTCGCAGGAGGGGAACAAAAGCTAAAGAAGAATGCCGTTCTTCACGCACTGGACGTCGGACGAGGTGTGGTGGCTAGTCCAGGCGTGGCAAGAAACCAATAAGGAGGTGGAGAGTTCGGGGGGCGAGAAGAAATCGGAAGAATTCAACAAGCTTGTTCACGAGCACTTCGTGAAACTTGCTGGTGGGTCGAGTCCTCGCTCTGTTACAGCCATCGCCAGGCGGATGGACATCCTCCAGGAATCGTACGAGTTCATCGTCTCATTCCAAGGCAACACGCAGGAGAATGGTTGGTTCGCCCTGCCCACGAATGACCAGCGGACGTTGATGAACACAAATGGAGGCAAACATTTACGGCCCATCGACGAGCGGGTGTTCACCGCCCTCGACAAGTTCCTCCCTGAGGTGGAGAGTGAAAGTGAGGACAGCGATGGTGACAAGTTCGAAACTGCCATGAAGAAGCGTACAGCGCCGAAGAAGGTCACTCGAAAGTCTAAAGTACCTTCTTCGAAATCATCCACGAGTGCGTTGGAGGATGAAACTGGCGAGCTACTCAATCCAGAGAAGGAAGAGAAAGTCAAGGGTAAACGTCGACGCGTTAACAAGTCTCCTACTGTCGGTGTGGCGGATATCTTGGATCGCCAAAGTCAAGTCTTATCAGGGTTTCTCGAAAAGCGAGCGGATGAGCGCACTCACGAGCTCGAGCAGAGTCGCAAGGAGAGAGAAGCTGATCAGAAGTTCTGGGCTGCAGAAACGGCGAAGGACCGCGCTTTGCTGCGTGATCTCTTCACTCAGGACTAAGTCCCAGTTTTCGCTTTGATTATTGCGTGTTGTTTTGCAGTAAGACTTGCGTTTTTGTAGGTCTAGTGATAATTACCCAATTTACCCCTCCTGTTGTCTATTTAACCCTTAACTGCCAGCCTACGCTTCGTAGTAGCAGCGATCGCAAACACGAACGGGTACGTTGATACCGAACTCGGGGATCGACTTGAACTTCTGAGAACAACCTTCGCATACGAGAGCGCCACAGCGTCGGCAATTGTGCTGGTCGCGGTTCTGCTGAGCTTCACTCGAAGACGTCGAGTTCCACGTGAAAGGAGAATCGCAGCACATGCAGCGCGTTTTGGTGCTGAACGGCACCCACTCCGGTAGTGTTGGGCTGGCACGGCGTGCGTCTCGCACAATACGCAGTGCGCTTAAATAGTTGCGGCCCAAGTGGTCGCTGAGCATGTTCTGCTGCACTGGGATATGCGAGAGCTCTTCGCACTTGCGGTCAACGTGCACGGCCTCGTAGATGCCCTTGTAGAAGAAGATGTGGGTCACCTTGCCTGGGATGTAGAGCTCCTTGGGGTCCTCTACTAGAGTTGTTGCCAGATCTTCAGCGACTTTCACTTCGCTACGAAGAATCTCGTCGGAAGGTTCGAGCGCCTTGTCCTCACTGCTCGCATCTCCAACTTTGTCCAGCTGATCGATCAGGTTTGTCCGCGTGAGAGTCCAAGACGAGACTCCTTCATCCTTGTCTGTTTCCTTCGCTTTCTTCTCTGCCAACGTGGTTTTGTTCTGTGCTGAGCTTGCTTTCTTCTCGTCCGACAGTTTATCTCGATTAGCGAGCTTCCCCTTCCGTTGATCCGCTACTTCTGTAGCCCATTCACGCTTTCGAGGTGCCCACAGCGTCTTTGCTCGGTCCTTAAACGCCTCCAAGTCCTCCGACGCCGTGTCACGCCAGCAACCTTTGAAGTTCTTCAGCTCGTCCACAAGTTTGAGAACATTCGTTGCCTTCGCTCGAGGTACAATATCGTCTCGAAGCACAATGGAATGAACGAAGTCGTTGCACGACTCAGCCACACTTAAGTTCACGCAAGCGGGGACGGCGTACGCGAAGCATTCGAGATCCTCGAACTCCTTCTGTAGCATGACCGAGAGTAAAGCCGCACATCCAGCGCCGAGGGAGTGACCAGCGAACACGATGTGATACCCTTCGTTGTGGAGTACACGAAGCGACTTAACAATGCGGTCCTTGATCCACATGACAGCTTTCAACATGCCGTTGTGCGCAAAAGCATCCACAAATCCACCAGTTGCTTCGCTCTGCGGTGCTCCAGCCGAAGACAGTCCGATTTCCTCCGGATAAGCTTGAATGTCTGTCAGTGCGTCTTGAACAGATTTGGAGCCTCGAATCAGGACTAGTGCCGTCTTGTTCTCTTTGTTACCCAACAGCGCGAACGAAGGATGTCGAACGTCTTGGTCTTGGACATGAGCGTAAATAAGGGAAAAGCCTTGCAACCTACTGATACGCTGAATATCCAGGACGTCCAGCTCGTAGATACCGTGCAGTGCTAGCGGAGCGTACTTCAGCACGTTTGCCAAGAAATCATCCGATACTGGCTCACATCCATTGTGACTTGCCTTTTCACCCTCAGGCTCAGCACCACGATCGCCTCGGTTCATTGCCATGAAGTAGTACGTTCCAATAGCAGCATCTTGAAATCCGAGGTCGTCCAAGTCGCCGAGCAGGCCTTTCAGCGTTGAGAATGACTGCATGAACTCATTGCGGAGGATAAAGCCAAGCAAGCCAGCCCTGCCATATTTCCGCAAGAAGTCGGCGCTCACGACAGCCATCTTCGCTGCTGCACCAATTGGCGCAGACTTCGCTGCCACGAGTGTGCCTCCAGCCGCACGCATAATCTTATCGACTGTCGTGTCTGTGGCGGTGTTGTAGTACACGATTAGCTTGTCTCCAAGGTAGTCCTTGACACGTTCAATGCGCCACTGTACGAGCTGTTGGTCGATCTTCCCCATTAAGATGTAGTGACAATTCTTGCACAGCTTCGACAGCGTCGTGTGTCCATACGCACGAATGATCGCCGACTCTGGTAAATGATCCCGACAAAAGGATTCGGAGCAGTACCCGCACTGATAGCGGAACTTGGTCATACCAAACTCTGTGTTGCATTCCTTACAGTGCTTTGACTCGGTAAGTTCTGGAGGAGAAAGATACTTCGGAATATTATCTTCGCAGCACGTCACGAGAGATCTCTCAACAGGACTCAGATCTGGGAATCGCTTGGACAGCATGGACAGAACTTCCACATCGCTCTCGTCGTCGGAACTCTTCGTGCTGTGCTTCCGCCCTTTATGCACCGGGGGAATCTGTGGCTCTGCTGAAATTGCAGCCGCAGTAGCAGCTTGAGCCATCTCCAACCCAAATAACGACGCCTCCTTGATGGACTGAACAGTGCCATAGACCGCTTGCTTTGAAGATGACCCCGCCAAGTTAATAGCCGACGACGGCAAAGACACCACCGCAGAGGAAATCCTCCCGAAGAACCCTGAAGACCTCGCTGGCTCTCCACGTTTAGGCTTTTTATCGTCATTAGCCTCGGACGGGAACAGCACGTGTTCTTCCTTGTCACCATCCTTGGCCGATGGGAAAAGTGTTCTGGCCTCTTTCTCTTCACTCTCAGTGGTTGATTTCGCTTCAGTTGATGTAGAGACACCCCCTTCCTTAGCTTCTTTCCCTGTGTGTTCCTTCTTGCTGGACGGGAAAAGCGTCTGCCAATCGGAACTGCTTTCCCCCGTCTCAGATGCTTCTTCACCTCCGGAGACTGCGTTCTCGGCCTCAGAAGCTGTAACCTTGGCGTCCTTCTGCTCGTCGGCTTTGCCTCCCATCCATACACGAGTGCGGACGACACTGGAACGCGTCATGGGGCCTAAAGTGTCGTTGAACTTCTCCCCGTAAAGCCAGCCCTCTTCGTCGTAATCTTCACCCTTGTATACAGTCCACACAAACTCCTTCTGCTCGCCCGTACTCGGACAAGCTTCTTGCTGGGTTGTACACCACGCGGGCGGATCCTCTGCGTTTAAACGCGCTGACCAGCCCTGGATATTATTATTGTAATTAGTTAAAAAATAATATATATGTTAGTGATATGGGAACGATATTTTCTCTGCTTGTAGCGTAAAAGGAGGAGCAAGAGGACCCTCAACAGATAGAGGACACGCGTACGCACCAGTATTGGGTACCACCGCTGGTTCTCGATCACCTCCGGCATCAAGACACTGCGCGTTCTTTTGTCGACAGATTCGGTTTCTCTTCCTAAAATGGAGAAATGCGACAATGCAATCTGACTTATGGTATCAGATCTGAGTATTTGGACTCAGATTGAAGTGCTTTTTCGTTAGTCGGGCACCAAAAGGTAAGTATTACTTGTCGCCGACAAGTTGTCGGCTGTACGTGGATGTTCGCATCTCTTGTAGAAGATCGGACCTCGTGATTCTGCTTTCACCTTGAAGCAACTTCCCCGATCTAAGATCTGAGCGTATATAATCTTTCTAAGGTGCTGTGTCGTAGTGCTCACAGCAGCAAACACTAATGTACTCCGTATGATTATCATCTGTACACTCGACTAGATCCATGTCGTGCTGTGGCGCGCCGGTGGGAAGGGCATTGTCGTGTTGTACTTCGAAGTACATGTACTCATTCAAATTGACAGGCCGTAGGGAGCAGATCCAATTTACATGTCAGCACTTTACTCGAACGAGCGTTGCCAAGTGGATAAAGCCACGCGCTCGCGATTCACTTAATGCAGGACGGAATCAGCCACTACCTCCAGCGTTTGTTTTGTAGGACTTCTACATGTACAGGTACAGCAGCTAAGAAGCGACCACCATGCAAATCGCCCTGCTAGTAGCAGTGCTACCGGTTCGTGAAATCATAGAACAGGCATGTGAATGAAATGCAGCAAGTTACCCACCACTCGAGTGGCACTCGCTGCGAAATTGCTTCGTCTTCAAGAAGTGACAATATGCAAGAGCGGGTGACAGTGCGGTGACAACATAGTACATGTACATACAGCGTGAGCACGGCCATTTTGTGACCTGCATGTGCATTAAGCCAATCATTTTTATCACGCATGAGGTGATCCGGATCACGTTGCACCACAATAACCTTATCATAGCTCAGCTAGCTACGATATAAGGAAGTTCCTTAAAGGAAGTGTGTACTGTAGGTGCACTAAAGAATCAATTAAGAGAAAATAAGATGTCATTGACAGCAATCACAATCAAAGCAACCGACTCGTACTACATGCAGTGCGCGTATTGTGCGCTTTGTAATACACCAGTAGCACAACCGCCCACACAAAGGTGTAAAGCTGTCGTGATACCATTGACGTATACACCGCGCAGACGTAAATGTACAGTACATGTACATGTACTTGAAACTGCAGGTGTGCCAACACGAATGAATCCAACCTAATCGTGTTACCAATTCAAAATCTTGCTCTGCATACACGGCACCGACCGTCGATGACTTGCGCCTGATCACGTTTTGCTAATCTGCTGTGAATGTAGAGCTGATGAACAGGGGGCGCGTGCCAACTCCCCAAAGCAAGGCACCCGCAATCAATTGGCACGGCTTATTCGCGGGTCCCAGCACTGCATGCCTGATCTCAGCGTAGCACCACCAACATTCCATTCGTTCGAGGCACGCGAATGATAGCAAACGATACATCTGGATGCATCATGAAGTTTTCCACTGATGGCATCACCACTCGCGTCGTGATCCAGCCCCAAACTGTTGTGTGGCCCCTGCATTTGGTGGTGGTGACCATTGAGAGTCTCAATGTGAACCTCCAAGGCTAAAGGCAAACCAACTCATTCTTGGTTTTCCGTCCAACTTGCCATATCATGGCTTTCCAAGCGCCAACTCCAACGGAAACTTCCGCTAACAAGGTCAAGTCGCCCGACAACTACTTCGACCTCAAAACTCCAGACGAAAATGGTGGCGACATCGAGACTGGAGCTCTGCGTGCTGGCGGTGTGCCGTCCATTTGGTCGCTGCGTAACATCGGCGTGTTGGTGAGCTTCTGCTGTGTCACGATCGTCTACGGAATGAGCCTGAGTATCCTGTACGCCGTCATGAACAATTACTTGTACATGTCTGGATTACTGGTCGCAACGGCGAAGGCTTTGGTGAAGATTCCTCGTGTCCTCCGCGTATTCCTGTCGGCTTTCTCGGACATCTACCCGATCCTCGGCTACCGTCGTCGCCCGTACATGATCATCGGCTGGGGTGTTGCATTCATCGCTTGCTTCATCATGGCAGTCATCCCACTTGGAGACCCGTACTATGAGGACGCCTCGCTGGAAGATATCGACCTCGCCGACATGACTCCTGAACAACTGGCACTTGTGCATCCCGACGCTCCACACCGCGGCAACAAGTTCATCTTCCTCTTCATGCTCGCCAATTTGGGTGCTGTGATAGCCTACGGTCCGACGTATGGCATCTTCATCGAGTTGTCGCAGCGCGAGCCTGAGCACATCCGTGGCCGCCTCCAGACGAACGTGTTCATGGTGCGCAACACTCTCGCAATCGTGACGGCTTTCCTTACTGGCCTATGTCTCAACAGCACCGAATACGGTGGCACCTTCTCATGGACGATCGGGTTCAACGGTATCATGTGGATCTGCACTGCCGCGACTGCTATCACCATCCCGTTCTGCTGGTTCTGCGTCACTGAAGAGAAGGTGGAACAGACCAAGTCGATTGCCACATTCTACAAGGAGATCTACGAGGTCATCCAGAAGGAACCGTTCTACCGTCTCTTCATCTTCCGCTTCTTCACCAAGATCTTCGCTTCGGTGTCCGTAACTGCGTCCAGCAACATCCAGTCCATCTACGCAGGAGTCACACCACTTAACGATGGCATTGCCGCATGCATCAGCCAGGTCTTGATTGTGGCTGGTCTCTTTTCGATCAAGAAATGGGGTCTTCAATGGAACTGGCAGTACTTGGCCATCTTCTCCCAACTCTTCGCAGTGTTTGTCGACGCTTTCCCGACGTACTTCACCATCTGGAACGTTTTCCGTAGCCAATGGTTCTGGCTCGGTGTCCCGCTTCTTGAGGACTTTGTGGGTGAATTCGTCGACTACGCGACCACGATCACTATGGTGGAGATCGCTGAGCCCGGTCGTGAAGCTACTTCTATGGGGTTCTTGGGCTCCATCACTGCTGCAGCGCAGCCGTTCGGCACCGTGATCACCAAGTCGGTCGACAGCTACTTCGAGATTGGCCAAAAGGCCCTCAAAAAGGACGACCACGCCGTGCATATGGACCTCACGTACGCCTACATCATCGCGTACGTGTTCAATATCGCTGCTGTGGCTTTCGCTTTCTTGCTACCGCGTCAAAAGCACGAGGCGCAAGCGATGAAGCAGAACGGGAACAAGAGCAAGCTGATCGGCACGGCCTCCGTTATCGTCTTCCTCTTCGCCGTGGCGTGGGCTATTATGACCCATCTCCTCTCATTGTGGGATTCCACTTCGTGTCTGCGCATTGCTGGAGGCAGTGGCTGTTAGACCGTGTTGGCAAAACTCGCGCTAACGGAATAGAGCGATCCCATACTTGCAACACAAACAGAACTTTGTGAGTCCGGACCAAGCAAGCCTAGTGTGTGCAGGTACATCAACAGTTACCATGAAATCTCAAGGAAACAGTAGATGTTTTCTGAGCCATCTTCACTATGAATAGCTTTACCGCACAGACCATTTGCCGCATAAGACTATCCTATGGTATGAAGACGAGTTTTAAGTTCGTCTTCAAATGCAACGTTGAAGTGAAAGATGCCCAACAGATTCACCTGTAACATTTTATAGGGCCTTCCCGGCTTCCTGGCGGAGGGGCCTTCGTGTGCAGGAAACGTGTTACCAAATTTTGGTAGACGGTAACGAGATCCTAACTCTATAAAATATAGGAGGGAGCAGGTAACTGTATACCAATATACACCTATGTATACCAACGTTACTGTTACTGTGTACCTCGGCGAGGTAACAGTGGATCTGCACACACTAAGCAAGCCCCTGTTCATGTGCTGAGCACCAATTTCAGAAAAAAAAGATCATACATGTTAATACAACTCCATGTTTTTGAGAAGCCCACACTTACCTCGAACTGAAATGAATGCATTCGTATATGAAGATCAACTCGCTCTTGGTATCGCATTTGCTGTACAAGAATTCTGGCTTCTATTCTGTCAGTACTCTCATGGATTTCATGGCACGAACATATTGTACGACTTCAAGCTTGCAAAACACAACAATACATTTCCGCCTACAAATCATTGTCAATATCATCGAAGGCTTCATCGATCTTGTCCCAAAACGCGTTTGCAGCTTTGAAATGGTCGGCTGCGGGGTCGACCTCAAATCGGACGATCCTCTGCTTTGCTGGCACGTGAATGTCTGCAGCAACGACTGTCAGCTTATTGGTACAACTTCATTCAGATAAAATAACACATTACCGCCAGCAATTTGTGCGCCACTGAAGTCCCATCGAATGCCTGTCACTGAAGCGTAGAGACTCATCTGGTTCCTGAACATCACAAACACATCAGCAGCTCATCGTACACCTCCGTAACTTCCTCTTACGTACTTTGCCACTGGGATCTCATCTTGGTGCGCAGCGTTATACTGTAGCAGCTCCTGTCTGGCCTCTTCGTACTTGTCCAGCAGCACGTCCAGCGACTCCTTCGAGGTCGTAAAAGTCCAAAACAGGTCAAGGAAAACACACTTTAACCGGTCACATGCAACCACTAGTGCTACAAAATGCACAACTAATAAGTTGGAAAGGATATTGTTCGTTGAGACGGAATCGGTCCAACTGCACAGCCATGTCGCGTTTGATGGCGTCCAGCTCGTGCAACTTCTTGTGTAGCTGCTCATTGCGCTGCTTGGCCGCCTGCTCCTTCGCCTCCCACTCGCTCAAGTTCGCGCGTAGATCTGGTAAAGTTACAATAAATAAAATCTCATCTGTAACATATAAAATGATTAAAAAAATATATCGACGTACGTGCGAGTTGCCTTTGCGCCGTGCTCTGGCGGCTCTGGAGCGTATTGGCGATCTCCTGACGCCTCTGCAAGAGCGCACGCAGTCTCGCTGCATCCTTGGGCGCGTCCTCGTGGAACATCCCTTCCAATTGGCTGCAGATCGCCTGCACATCGGCCCACGACAGCGCATTGTCGGCACCGACATTCACTCTTCCTCCCTCCATAATTCAAATTCAAAAGTTCTCAATTTGGACTATATTATTAAAGTCAGGACCAAAAATAGTCTTATTTGTGCACCAACCAGTCACTCAATTGGTTAACTGCAGGCGCATCAATGTCGTTCCGGTCGCTGCTGGAGGCGGCCATGGGCGCCCAGGACCTCTCGCAGGACGAGGTGGGGCGCATCGACGCGCAGATGGACTTGCTGGACGACGAGGACCAACACTCTGACGGGCCAGCGGAAGAGAGCGACGACGCGTACGTGCCGCCGTCCAGCGAGGAGGACGACAATGGAGTGGAGGAGGAAGAAGAAGACTCGGACATCGAGCGCCAGCTCTGGGGGAAGTCTCGCAAGCGCAGAAGACGAGGGAGCGGCAGGAAGGGGCGACGACGCCGACGTGGCGGACAGACGGGCAAACGCAGCGTCACAGCCACGAAAGTGCCGCCGGAACTGGCCAATGTACTGGGCGAAGCGAACATGTTGTACGCTTCGCACCAATACGACGAGGCTATTACACTGCTGAAGGACTTTATCAAGAAGGCGCCGACTATTCCAGACCCGTACCATACGCTGGGTATGATCTATGAAGACCGACAGGACCGGATTAAAGCGTTGCAGTTCTTCCTGATCGCCTGTACGTTGACTCCACAGGATGCAGAGCTCTGGAAACGCGTGGGACGCATTGCGAAGGATGAGAAGAACTTCGACCAAGCGCTGTTCTGCTTTAAAAAGGCTAGCAGCGCAGACCCGAAGGATAAAGAGGCACTTTTCAGCTATGCGGAGCTATGTCGGGAACAGGGAGACAATCGACGAGCCGCTGAGGTGTTCAAGAAGCTGACGGTGCTGATTCCGAACGACCTGTCGCTCTGGATTCAGATCGCAGAGGCGTACCATTGCAATGAACAGGAAGATGAGGCGGTGGATGCGTTGAAGATGTGCATCGAGAAGGCTGCTACGTTAGACCCGTCACGGAATCTGCACGTGTCCAAGTACGAGCTCAACGCTGTGAATATGCTCGCAGATCTGTATATTACTCTGAAGAAGTATCGCGAAGCAATTGACGTGATCCACCATCTCCATGCCCGATATGCCTCCACTCAAGACCCGGACCAGGTTGAAGGAGATCCGGGTGGTTTGCCGCTGGATATTGCTGTGAAATACGGTATCTGTCATCTTTTCGAGCGAGATTTTGCTACGGCGGAGTCCATGTTCACTCATCTGTTCGCTCAGGATGTGGAAGTTTTTGGTGACTTGTACCTGGACGTGGCTGACGCGTACATTGCGTTAGGAGATCAGGACCGGGAGGCTGCAGCCATTTTACAGCAGTTGCTTGGTCGCGAAGAGTTCCCCCTCGAGCAAATCTGGATTAAATTCGCCGCATGCCACGATCGCCTGGGACTCTATGATGTTGCTGTCGAGTATTACGAGAAAGCATTAGCTCACCAGCGCTCGTCACCGGACTTGAGCGTGGATCCGGAATTGATGCTACAGGCGATGCAAGCTGCACGGAAGAAAAATAGTCCGTCAGAAGGCATCTCATTGCTAAACGAGTATCTACCGGAGATTATGCGCCCTCCAATTCGCCCTTACTGGATCAACACGTCGAGGAAAAGCAAGGACCAAGACTCGGCCTCGGCACAAGGTGACACCAATGGAAAGGGGGACGGAGACAGCGATGCTGACGAGCTGGAAGAGGAAGCTGACGATGAAGAGGATGACGAAGATCAAACCCGAATGGAGATGGCTCACGACCCGTCCTTGTCTGTGGATGCTATGGAGAATGGTATTCGCTTGAAACTGTTAATTGAGTATGGCCACCTGAAAAAGCTGTCGGGTGAGGCTGAAGTGCTCTGCCAAGTTGGCATCCCGATCATCCTCACTTCTCTCAGTCAGACGTCTTTTCGGTTATCTGGCCGTGTGAAGAACCCACTGGCAGAGCCACAGGACGTCATTTCAGAAAGCGACGCGCAGTCTATGGGCTTCCAGGTTTTGAAGTCACAGTATCTGGTGGATATTACTGACGCAAGGCAGCGTGAATCGTTCATGGGCATTGTGATGCGTGTGGCCCAGCAGATTGTGATCTCGCGAGCGCTTGGTGAGCAGCAGTACTACAATTTGGTGATCGATGTCGCACAGACGCTTACTGAGCTAGGCAAATATGTGGCAGCCATCGAGCTTCTGACAGATGTGAACACTTCTGACAAAATCTCCAAGCCAACGCTTCGCTTCGAGTTACGCTTCCTGGCGCTGGTGATTGCCCTTGAGTTCAAGGAGAACCGCATGGCATACGAGTGTGCGCGCCTAAATATCATGGAGGACCCACACAACCTGGGCTATTGGAACCTGTTTTCTCGCGTGATAGCTATCACTGGAGTCTTCTCGTGGCACCAAAAGTTTCTGGCTAAGTTGCTGCGTGACGATCCCGAGAGCTACCCAGCGATTCTCCTTGCTGGTCACCAGTCCTCGGCCTGGGACATTGCATCGCTGACGGTGGGTGAGCTGACGCTTGCTCATCAGAAGCACCCGAACGATCCGCTCACGCTTTTCTGCATCAGCTTGGCGTTCCTCTCGGCTTCCATGCAGCGAACAATTAATGACAGGCAGCACACTGTGGCAAAGGCGTTCGCTTTCCTGCAGCAATATGAACGCACCCGTATTACCGCTCCGAGCGATATCACGTCGGAAATTCGTCAGATTGAAGCCTGGTACAACATCGGTCGAGCCCATCAGCAACTGGTACGTTATTTGGTTCCGGTGGTGTGGTGCTGGTGCTTCGCGACTAAACGTACTTGTGGTCTTGTGGCTGTGTTGCAGGGTCTGTTTCACCTGGCGATCCCAATGTACGAACGAGTGTTGAGATTCTTCGAACAGAATCGCGAGGTGCCCCCCGAGTACTTGCTCTGTCGAGAAACAGCCTACAACTTGTCACTCATCTACAAGCAAAGGTGCGTTTATTACATGTCATGTGTTGGTCCCAACAGGCAAGAAAACTAACGATGTCGATGGTGGTGTCTGTGTAGTGGCGCGAACGACTTAGCCAGATACCTCATAGCAAAATATTTAACGATCGGATAATTCGACTACAGAGTTTAACCGGACTCGACACAACAGATCACCTTTCACTTCATGGCCATTTATGCGTGGTTCCTGGGGTTCTCAGCGTCATCAAGGAGATTAGCGTATGAGCTTCAGTATGCGCCCTACTTACTGTGGAAGACAGTGGAGCTGTTCGAAGAAAACAACATCGATTTCCAAGAACCAGGTAATTTGTTCCAGAACTACAGTCATTCTCGAATTTGCTGCACCGAAAACGTGGAGGAGCTGTCTGATGAAGCAGACGTTGTTTATCTCTGATGTGCAGTGAGAGAGACGACACCTAACTGGAAGGGACTGCCTCAGAGTCTTCGGGAATTGGGCGGCGTTCGACGTGAATCAGCAGCTTAAGTCGTCGTCATTACTGGCAGATCTCGGAAAGGACGAGAACGTGCTCATTGTGCAAATGCCTGGTGTGAATGAAGGTACCGAAGGTTATCATGTGCCTTTGTGAATGCGTTGCTGATACCTAAATATCTTTTTTTATGAAAGCAAATGGTATTTCGCCGCTTTCATTCTTCTCTGCATTTCTGAAGTCCTCGGACAAGATCCCAGCATCAAAGAAGGACCAATAACGTTGGTAGTAGCTCACGTTGTGGGTAGACTATTTTATCTGATTAACTTTCCAAGACCACGAAATACAGATCTGACCAACAATCGACCACCGAAATATGTTATTTCTTACATATTTGTCTTGACTGTTAAAACAAACTGTTTAAATAAAAAAAATATTTTTCCAGCTGTTGGAGAACCCTCTCTCTTTTATCACCTTTGCGCTGTTTCCTAGTGCTTATATCCCGATCGTGCGCTCTCTACGTAGGCGTCTCGCCTCAACTGTTAGATTCGAGAACACGTCTTTCATCTTCGTGCCAAATTTCGACACCAGGGTTGCTTTGGTTGTTGCGCTGGGTGCTCGCCGTTTATCACTCGATGCAAATTTAATATATTTGATGAGATGATAAGTTATTATATTTCGCGGGTTCAACACGGGTGCTTACACTTGTTTTTCAGCCAGAATTATGGCGACGACGGGGGAGGATCTATGGCAGCAAATGCTGCGCGACTGCTCCGTGCGGTCCAAGCTGCCGGCAGCCAACCTGCTGCTGGTGGGTGACGCGGAGAGCGGCAAGTCGGCACTGCTGACGCGTCTGGATGAGGCCAAGTTGGCGCCTGCGGAGGCTGCGGACGAGTCGCACGCCGTGGATACGCTACTGTCCTTCAAGACGTTGGATGTGCTGGACCCACGGGCCAAAGAGAGCGGGGGTGATGCCTCCGGTGGGTTAATAGTCAAGGATATGGGCTACATAGTGGGGTTTAACCTTTTGAATATTCTGTAGAGGACGTCATGGCGCACATTGGAACGTGGAGTCTGAATGACTTGAGTCTTAAGGACCTGATTAAGATCGCAGTCAAGCCCCAGACGCTGCAGAGGGTAGGAATTATTATAAGAGAGGATAAAGTTGTTGGTACTAAAGGTTGTATACTTTTCTAGACGGTGGTGGCCATTGTGCTGGATCTGTCGCGACCCTGGACAATCAAGAGTTCGCTGGAGCAGTGGCTATCGGCTCTGGAGGGTCAGTTGCTGGAGCAGATCAATCAGCTAACCCCCGAGGCCAGGATCGAGCTATACTCGGCCATCAAACAGCATATTCTCTCGTATGAAGACCCGGTAAGGGAAATGAAGTTGAAACGTGAAGATGGGGGAATATGGTGCTGATTGTTGAAGTTCGTGCTGTTTAGAGTGTTGACCACTCAGCCCCGACGCCAATGGACACTTCTATCAGTGAATTTGTAAGCTGCACTGTTTTTTTATTGTCAGTTCAATACTTATCCATTTATTTGTTGTAGATGGAGGAAGGCGTGCTATCGAAGAACCTGGGCGTGCCTCTAGTGCTCATCGTGGCTAAAGCTGATGTAACGTGGCTTTACTGGTAAAATAATGTTGTGTGTTGATAGCTTACTACTGCTGTATTTCGTAGCTGCGCCCAGAAAACTCAGTCAAGATGGACTACATCGAGTACACGCTCCGCCAGTTTGCGATTCGATGTGCGCTTATCAAAATTCCATGCTACGAAGAGCTCTTGCTAATTAATGCGCCATTTTTTTGCAACTGGTAGACGGCGCGTCGGTGGTGTTTACATCCGCAAAGACTGGAACCAATGTGGACACTCTCCGCAAGTATATCTTGCACCGCGCTTATCCATCCCAGTTCAAGTTCGCAGAACCACCACAGCTTGTCGACCACAACAGCATTTTCATCCCGTCAGGCTACGACTCGTTTGAGCTGGTGAACCAGAGTCTTGTGGGGTCGCAGGCTCGTTGGCCGACCGACAAGCCATTCGAGAAAATCGTTCCTGCTCCGACAGAAGACACAGAGGATGTTGCCACGGCGCTGGCAGCTGACATCCGTGTGGACAGTCACGACCAGTGGCTGGAGAAGTTGGAAAAGGCTGCTGGTGCTGGTCTGGAAGAATTGCAGAAGCAAAGCATCGAAGCCAGCAAGAAGGCAGAGCAGGCAGCAGTCGCTCGTCGGGCCGCCGCTGATCGCCGCAAGCGTGAGGAGAAGGACGTGAGCTCGAAGCACCTGCAGAACTTCTTTAACAACCTGCTGAGTCGGCCGGAAAAGACCCGATCGTCTAGGTCGATGAGCGACAAAAAGGTAACTATTCTCAACGTGTATGCAGGCACTGTGAGTGGACACTAATGCTGGTATTTCTTGTGTTTTCTCGTCATGAAGAAGGAGAAGAGCGAAAAGTCACTGGATGAGGAGGTAAAGCGTTCTGCCGTTTAGAAACAATCAGCAACAATTGCATGCGGTTTTGGTCGTTATTTGATACGGATGTCCGAGGTTTTGAAGCTGCTGGAAGGATCATGCAACTGTAACGAACAAGGCCTCTATCGTGTTTTAAGTACTGTCAATTGTGTTTGGCCATTTATGGTGGCCTCGTTTTTTATTCGCAATGACAAAATCGATAGCGGAGCTCTGGCGTCTTCGGCAAAACCTGTGGAGATTTCGTCTTCGTGTCGAAAATTGTGGAAGTGAATAATGAGATGCATCTCTAAGCCGCAGTTCGTTATTCGCTATGTGCTTCCGCTTCTCCCACTGCGATCTACACTATGGAGCGACTCGCGGTTGTGAGTACTACTTCTCGAAGTATGTCGCGAGTCCGGTCGAACTGGTGATTGTGTGAAAAGCACCGAGTTAATGCTATGGATGGGTGTGGGGGAGTTTAGTGCCATGTGAATGGACTGCCGTCGTTCCTGAACTCGAGACAAACGGCCTTGTGTGGCCTTGAGCATCTCGACTAAGCGCTGGATCTCATCCAGATTAATGTTCATGGTGTCCAACTCGCTGTCGACGGCGATGCCGTCCTCAGTTTGGACGGAACTGCCACGAATCAGCTTGCCAGGCTTGCTACTGGAGCCTGAAGCTGACATGGGTGGGCCTATAGATTTATCCTCTGCGGCTCCGTCCACAAAGGATTGATTCGTTATCCCTCCAGGACCAGGAACCTCAACGATACTGCTGACGTCCACAGCGTGCGCATTATCCAGGACTTTGACGTTGTAAAGCCTCGCTTTAAGCCGCGTATCAAGACGGCGTTTTTCGGCTTCCGCGAAGAGCCGATCATGGATATGAGGGAAAGCGTCAAAGATTTCCTCGGCATCCGCTCTCTCTAACGATTTCAACTCACAGAAAGTGCCCGCTATCACTGTACAAGAGCGTGTCATGTGTCGTAGAAGACCAATTTCCCCGAAGAAACTTCCCTGCTTGAGCACCGCGAGTAAACCTTCGTTATCCGGAGATATGACTTTGATTTTTCCTCGACTAATGATGACCATGGAGTTCGCGGGGTCTCCTTTATGGAAAACCACGTCGCCGCGCATGTAAAGCTGCGTCTTCAACCGCATAACGCACGCAGCGAGACAAGAATCGGAGCAGTCTTGAAAAAGAGGTACAGTGGCAATGAGGTTTCGATGAATGTACAGCGCAATTTCAGTGCGTAAGGCTGGCGAGAGGTCTTCGTCCTCGTAGATGGCTTTCTCGTAGCGGTCGGACGTGTTTTTCATGCGCCAAAGGGTTTCGTAGTAGCTTCTAGCAGCTTTACGTAGCTCACTGGGCACGTGTAGCGCTTTGAGGTCACTCATGACCATGCGGACCTTTTCCTGGTACTGTAGAGCACGCGAACTCGAGCCAATTACGCCAGCAGTGATGCTTGCCAGTGTCAAACATTGGAATAAAAACCCGACAACACCGAGGAGGGCGGCTAGAAACTGCCACTCCGGTTCGACAGTAGCCGCAGAGATGTTGAGCATCAGAAGAACAGCCGAGTAGAAAGCCTCATTGTACGCGAGCTGCTCGTCCTCTACGTCTGTTAATCCCAACATTGGACCAGCCCAGAGACAAGCAACCCAGTGGATGATGGAGATATAGCACGCAAACACTTGGGCAGCGTACGCATACTTCATATATTTCCTACGAAAAATGATTGAGAATGTGAGATACTGACGACTTGAAATCTAGGAACGCTCGACTTACTGGACAAACTTGATGATTCGAGCGACTCGAAAGAGTTTCTTTGAAAATGAAATGTTAGGCAAAGTGCGTTAGGGTGATTTTACTCTGAACGTACCGGAACTTTCAAGTATTTAACCGACGCTTTGAAAGCTTTTCGTTCAACACCAGAGATGCCAGAAGAGTTGAAGCTGACTATGTACTCAACTGGGATCGAGCCGATGAGATCCACAACAAACCAACTCTATCACAAACGGTTATGGTTATGGGTTGATTGCTGTCGGGGAATTCGGAGTCAGCTGACTTACTTTCATGTAATGTTTGGCAACCAAGCGGCTGTCCATAATGACTTCCGTGTCTTCTACGTATCCTGTCCTACAATACAGGAAGACGTTAGACTTCTCTCCAGCCAAATCGTATTTTCTAAAGCTTTAAGTTACCGGAAGTTTAGAACCACATCGAGAAGATAAATGGCGTCGGTGATCTTGTTGAAGGCGAACCAATACCAGAGATCACTGTCACCAAACGCTATCGTGTACGGTACCCGCCAAATGAGCAGAATAGTCGTGATAGCGAGAAGGAGGTCCCAGATATAACGAAACAGCGAGTCGGGTAACAGCATGTACTTGTACGTCAAGTTGGAACGGGCAAGACGGACTAGGCGCTCGTGCTCCGCCACTCTCAGTGAAACTCGGTTTGACGCTGGCACCACCTCAGCTCGAGTGCCCCCCAACGCAGTAACCCACATTCGCCCTGTCTTCCCAGTGTGCTGGTCTCCTTTGATAGCGGGTCCAGTGGCTGCCACAGCAGCACGAGGCCTGGCAGCACTCTTGACTGCATCCCACCCTTTACCCATAGTGACGGAGACCTGCACACTCGCCTCCTGTTCGACCAATGCACAAGTGATCTCCAAAAATGTCCAGAAGTCTCTTGCTATTTCGGAAATACGATAACGGTTTGCCAAGTACGTGAGCACGTGCAAATAATAATGACACCAAATTTAAAACTTCAGGGGTATATAAACCGATCTTTTACAAGCTCGAGTGCGCGTACATTTGCTCGATTTCCTTGTTGTACTTGTCCTCCACTACCGTTCGCTTCACCTTCATGGTTGGCGTGAGTTCGTTGCCGTCAAGGGAGAAATCGCGTGGGACGATGAAGAACTTCTGCACTTGTTGAGCGCGCGAGGCCGCCTTGACATTAGCGCGCGCCATCCCTTCTTCAATATGATTCTGGAATTTCTCGCACACCTGGGCTTCTGGGACCGTGGTCGCGCTACTGCCGATCTCTTTGGCCACAGCTAAAGCCACTTTATCCAACTGATCAGTAGGTGATCCAGCAGCGTCGGGATCAACTCGAAGGGAGCAGAGGAACGTGAGGAACTTGCGCTTTTCACCGATAACCATTACGTTGGCGAGAACTGGCAGCTCGGCTTTGAGTGCGTTCTCGATCAGAACAGGAGGGACATTTTCACCGCCAGACGTGATGATGATCTCCTTGATACGCCCAGTAATGGACAGAAATCCATCCTGGTCAATCTCACCAACGTCACCCGAGTACAGCCACCCATCGTCATCGAGTGTGGCTTTGGTCGCGGCTTGGTTTTTCAAGTATCCCATGAAAATGTGGCGACCCGTGTACTGAATCTCGCCGGTATCCGGGTCAATTCTCGTGCGGGTGCCGTCCATTTCCGGTCCGACAGAGCCGATCTTCCACTTGTCCGCCGTGTTGATAGAATGGGGTCCTGTGCACTCGGACTGACCAAACAGCTCATACAGCGGGATGTTGAGTGTGCTGAAATAGCGAATGACGTCCGGCGAGATCGGAGCCGCACCAGTCAAGAACGTGGTGCACTCGTCCAGTCCAAGGGCAGCGCGCACTTTTCCCAAAAGCAGGTAGTCTGCAGCCCAGAAGCTGAGACTCACGCCTGCAGTCGCTCCGTATTGCGATTGTTTGGCGTTTTCGCCTCCCTGCACCATAGCCCAAGTCAACAACGACTTTTTGAGTCCTTCCGGTGCACCGCCAAGCTTCTCCTTGAGCGATTCCATCATTTTCTCCCAGACACGAGGCACGCCAAAGAAGAAATTCGGGCGAACTTCTTGTAAAGTACCTAGAAGACCGCCACGAAGGGCGTCAGGGCCAGCAAAATACACTTCAGAGCCAATTGCCAATGGCAAGTGGATATCCAAGATTTGAGCTGCAACGTGCGAGAGTGGCAGGAAGCTCACGGTGCGCTTTGCATCTCCTAATGCTGGCAAAGTGTTCATAGCTGCCGCGACAGTCCACGTTAAATTGTCGTGGGAAATCATGACTGCCTTTGGAGGACCCGTCGTGCCGGAAGTGTAGATGAGCGTACAGCAGTGACCAGGTTGTTGTGCCGCCATCTTTGAATCCAGTTCACTTTGCTCCACCGACTCGCCTAGGCGGAGAAACTCACTGAACGAGTAGATAGGAACACTGTATTTGGCGTCTTGCGGTACGTCAGCTTCGTTCCACACAACGAGCGCTTGAAGTTTAGGGAGGTGGTCAAGGACTGACAGGTACTTGTCCAGTTGAGCCTTGTCAGACACCACCACTACCTTCGCGTCACAATGCGCCGATATGTACTCGCAGGCTTCAGGGGTACTGGTAACGTAGACGCCGGCGATGACTGCGCCAGACATAATGGCGCCCATGTTGGTGACGAGCCATTCGGGGCAGTTGGGGCCGAGTACGTTGACTGCTTCATGAGGCCCCACGCCGACATGGATGAGAGCCCGTGCGAACTGCTGCGAGATGTCGTAGTATTGCTTCCAGGTATGAGAGACCCACTCCCCATTCTTCTTGATACTGAGCGCTTTTTCATTGGGAAGGCGAGTAACGACGTCCTTGAACACATCCAGAACGGTTGTCGGTTTACGAGCTGCGAGATTTGACTTGTCGGTGCTCACGCGCACTGGTGAGGGTTGATCGGTCTTCCAAACTCCCATAGCTCGTCAGTGGATGTGTGCTGGATGATGAGAATTGAGAAATGAGCCTTCAACTCGAGGAACGAGATGTGAGGATCGATGGACTCGTGATGGCGGGCGACGCTCTCTGTGAGAAGGTAGAGCAGGAGCAAATCGTACCCACTGGGTAAGCAAGGATGAAAATGGGATCGGCTTGGCTTAAGTGCTCGTGGTGCACGCCATCTTTGTATTGCAGGTTCGATTACGCTTCTTGCTGAAGATGGCAATCACCAGTATGCATGGTACATGTACGCCCAGAAGATCTTGAATGCTTTGAAACCAAGCTTTGCTTCTTTGCCGTGTTTGCGGCTTCATGCGACAATTTGTCGCCGACCAATGCCGGTAGCGTAGAGACTCTCTAGAGAGGCTGCACTTGATACTGCTTTCAGCTGTGCGCTTGCAAATACATGTACTGTACATTACCAGTAGTTGGAACTGGTAGCAATCCTAAAGCCGTGCGAAGAATTCGCGTTTGGTCTGCTGTCATACGGTCAAATACTTCAAGAATCAATAACCTCTTCATCGTGACAACTCGCTTTCTAATCTGAAAAGAAAAAAAAACCGTCTCATCATCAAGAGTGAACTATGCTTTTACCATACATGTACATACCGGTGCCACTTAATCTAATCTCAGATCTTTTTAAAATCTAACCCATTTTCTTTTCTTTTCTTTTTTCATTTATTTTTCTTAGCAAAGGTGATCTTATACTACCGTCCACGAAGAGCAAGCCGCGTGTTCGCCTGTGTCGTCACCGTCGTGGTGCTCAGTGGGCGTGGGTAGTCTGGGTCAGAGCTCTTCGCGAGTCGATCGTACGTAAATTGTCCGAAGTGCTTCTCCAAATCCACACCCATCGAGTCGTCATCTGGGCGTCGATCAAAGAATGAAAACCAGAATTTCAAACTCGCCGAACTCGCACTTTTGACAGTCGACGGGACCCAATTCGTCACCGCCTTGTAAAACTTGACCGATTCCTCGAGCGACGGTGTTACGCCTGATACCGTCGAAGTTGATCCAGCAGTAGGGAACCCGGTCTCAGCAAAGAGCATTTTGCTTGAAGGAAACTTTTTCGCCATCGCATTCCAAGCTCCGTCCAAAATTGCAGTTGGAGCATTGGGGGTGTACGCTCGATCGAAAAACGGGTAGATCGTCACACCCAGAATGTCAAGCTTAGCGCTCAAGCTGGCGGTCTCTGAAGCGTACGCAGAACTCAAATACTCGGTAATTCGCTGCACTGTTCCAAACTTGACGGTGGCCGCTAACTTTGGGCCCAAGCGCGACTTGATTGTGGCTACGATGGTGAGAATGTCCTCAGCTTTTACCCCGTTCATCAGATTTTCGTTGCCGACAAGGATGGCAGCCACGGTTCCTGGGTAAGCTTTAACAGCAGCGACGGCGTTGTCGATTTCAGCCGACTGCCACGTTTCGCTCGTCATGAACACGCCGAGATACAGTTTGACGTTGTTCTTGGCGGCGTACTTGGTCACGGACACGCCGTAGTACTGCGAGTAGTAAGTACGCGCATGCGTGTAGTACTTGGAGATCATGGCGAGATCAGTGTCGATCGATTCTGCCAGCTTGGTCGCGTCCAGCACTTCGCTTCCTAGTGGGTAGTCTAGCGAGTGCATCGGACTGTACGTAGTCGCCATATTAACGTATGCGGCCATGGTCGTCTGTGTAAAGTTTCCAACTAAACTTGCAGTCAGGGATATGAAAGTTGCTTTCAACAGCCCCATCGTGTGAAGAATTGAATTGTGAACTCACGCACGAGGCAGCCTCTTGAACATTAGTACGTTGTGTTTCGAGTCGGAACTTCCGAGACTTTGAGATAGGGCCAGAGCTCAAACGACAGAATGTTGTAAGTTTTTTAACACCAATTCTGTGTGCCATGGTCATAAAAAACGGCCTTTTGCTATGATTGACCGACAATACACAAAATCCGGAAATGCATTTCGACACGTGAAATTACATGCATCCAATAGTTGGGTAAGTTTTCTAAACGGTGGGCCGTCCACCTAGCTACATAGTGCAGCCCGGGACTCAATTCATGCATCGCACTACAGCAACTCCGATCACGGAGCGTCTAGTGGCCGCAACAAATGGGTACCGTTGTTATTGAGTTTGGTTCGTACTACTGTCCTTTTCTCAAAATTCAACAATAGCACCTCTTTCATTGAAAGTTTCAAGACACACCGTGGAGTATTTGTACGCGTGGAGGGTGCGTGTGTTCCTCTGAACGGAGGTTTCAGCAGCGGACGTGACGCTACCGTCGCTCGGGTACGCCGGGTGTGCTATCGTCTTAGCGTTGTTGTAGCCCACGGGGTCGCCCTGGTAGCAAACCTCAATGCCTTAGAGCCGATGTCCTTGGTGCCGTACTGTCTAAAGCTCTCAACGGTACTGCCCGTACACTTGAGGGGGGGGGGTTGCTGAACATCATAATTGCTTTGACGTGAGAAGAGAGCGACTACGGGATGGTTTCACGGGAGCCCAATGCTCTGATGCCGATCGACATGTCAGTGACGCCGGTACCTTTGGAATATCCTCCAAGAACCAAGACCGTGCAGGGGCATTCACGGATACAACTTGGCTGGTAATGTCAGTAGCCCTGGGGCGGCAGTCGTCTGGCCCATGAACGCAAATAAGTTGACCGCGGAGAACGAGACGTTTTCCCCGGGAAGGTTCGAGGTGATTCCGCTGACAAGATGCTCCAGCTTCCAAGGCCGGAAACTTCGCAGTTTATTAGTGTGCTATCGTCGCACTGTTCAATAAGTACCATAGCGCTTACACTAATATTTTACGGAAGCAGTGTGAATTCGAGACACCCGATGGAAGCCCTGGAACTGTCGCAGTCGTGGCAACTTCGCCAACGCTCGACACTAACATCGGGCGTCTGTTGAAGAAGTGCCACGAATATTTTTCTGCAACACAAGCTGTGTCCCGAGCATGGGACGACGGTATCCGGTACTAATTCGACGGGGAGGATCATAATGAAGTACGAAGTAACGTGCAAAAAGTTGTGAAAGCGATACCTTTACGGGATACACAACACTACCTAATCAATTTTCGACTTCTGAATGGGTTATTTTCCTTTTCATTGGAGTGATATACCTGTTTTGTTTTTTCAGTTTTGTTTTGATCGATGCCACCTTCGTCGTTATTTTTTTTATCAATCAAGTTATGCACACTCATCGGAAACTCGGCACGAAATTGATTCAGAGCTTCCTTCGGTTTGATAGACGGATCACAGGTAACAATATTTTCCAGAAAGGATGTATAACTTGGTTCCATATGCTCACTTCTTGCCACAGTGCGCACTGGTTTATCGTTGATTCCAGTTATATCATCTCCATCTTTGCCACCGTCAGAATATAGTGAACGCGGCTCTTGTCGTAGTCTCTTTCAGCTCAATTTTGAGATCTCCGATCGGATTTCGTATTCAGTTGGGAGATCATACTTTTTTGGGTGCTTTGCAGCAAGCACCTCAATCATGCGCGCAGGGCCCAACTTGGAAGCATTGTTATCCTCTCCTTGTTGGAACAGCTCATCCACCTCGTCTTCGTACTTCTTGATGTAACGAGCCCCGTACATTTTCCCCCATGCTGGACGTATAGCCCAGCCTTGAGCCAACAATTGCGGTTCAGGTTCAGCGCAATTTCCCCGAAGTCCGGACGCAACTACAGCTATCTCATGATGAAGACCACCGGCTTCAATCACACCAAGATCACCCGCATTTTTCATTGTTAACAACGCACGTTTGGCATAAGCTGAAATATCGTGCTCTGTTGGACTAGAGGTAGACAAGTGCTGGCTACTCTGTGCATTAGTAGATTGTGTAGTTCGATTCCACTTTCGTGCGCGCCTTCGTATCTGAGCTGAAGTTGTTATTTTCACGCCAGTAACAGCGCCAACCACTACCGAGGGAGATGTACAACGAGTCTCATATTGATTGCAAGCCTCATCATCGGTGCTTTCACCACTTTCGCTATCAGAACCATTTTCGCGTAAAGCTTGGTCTCTTATATCTCCAGAATCCACACCCATTCCAAATTCACCCTCATCACAATCAATTGTTTCATCCATGTTATTGGAAATATTATCTTGCTCTGCAAGAGGATTTTCTGGCAAAGCATTACCATTGTCGGATCTTATGGTGTATGTATTGTCTTCAAAGCTGACGGAAACTGGTATACCATCCCCAACGCCAGAGTAGGAATACAGCAGAACTTCAAACGATGGAATTAATCGATAGTGAAACTCAGGGCAACTGCCGGTGTGAGGAGCAATACTTTGTTCCATCGGAAAAAAATAGATCGCATCGTTGACTCGTGACAATACTGATGAAATCTTTTTGACAACCTTTGAAGCCATAAGCCCCAGCTGCTGTACCTTCTTCCGGTCATAGTCGATAGCTTCAGCTACGCAGTCTGGAATTCCTCCATCCGAGTTGAGGGCAGTTACTAATTGACTTGGTGTCACACCGTTTAGTCCCTGTTGCACATATTGATGAACCTTTTTCATTGCTCTTGCAAAATGAGCATCCAGCATCGATTTTCCGTCTTGCGTATCGGTGTGAATATATCGAGCAACACGAATTTCATGAGCAGCTCCGATAATAGGAAGTAGAAGTATCACCAATGCATTCTGGTAGCAGCTAGCATTGTCACTTTGCACAGCAATAGTCGACACATGTGGGAGGGTGCGCTTCAGAGATATCACGAGAGCTTCAAAGAGATTTATGACAGCATCTTTGTCTTGTTTATTATCTCCACCAGATATTTGATCGAAGTACAACTTGCTTTCTACTGGATCGTCCGATGGTCTCTCTCTCGTCCAAAACCTCACCATGGCTCCATGCCAGCTCATACCCCGTTTCCCATAGTGATCGAGAGTTTTCTCGCGGAAATAAATCGGTTCAGCTTTCATCTTGAAATCGATTACGACAAGCGCTTCTGTAGCGTGGTTATCTACGCAACGGTCTCACATTTCACCAAAACGTTGCTCTAATGCACGCTGTTGGTTGAGTACACGCAGCCGATGCCCTAAGAACAGCTCCATCTTGGTATGACAGTCCTTCACCACGTTTAGGGCACAACTATCAGCACCGGCAAGCTGAAGCTCGCTGGTTATGCGAGCCATGAGGGAATTAAGCCCGCGATACTGTTCACAAACCACAGGTTGCGCATTTCTATCGGCTGCCACGGGGTCCAACAACCCAAATTTTATCTGATGCCGAGGACACAATGCTCCATCAACTTCAAGACCAGATTCGAAGTTTGCCACAGTTCCATACTTCAGCCAGGACTTTAGTATTTCCAACCTACGTGACAAATCATCAAATGCACCTGGCAAGATATCGCGAATAATGCGCTCCAACAAGAGAAAATTGTCGTTGAGTAATATCCCAGTAACGTAATCTACGGCGGCACGAGTTTGAACTTCTCCGTGTGTTAAAATTGTAGCCAATCGGTAAAAGGTGCTTCTGTTAACACCGTTAGGGTTAGTTTTCTTGTAACGCTCGAACATTAAGCTGATTGTACGGCGGTGTAGGATCGTCGGGACATCGTAGTACACACCATCAACTTTAATCTGCTTAGTTCCCCACGAAACAAAAGCCACATTCTCAGAAGCCAAAATGCTTTTGATAGCATTATCGGCATCTGCTGTTTGAAATCGTTGACGTTTCCAACTTGATTTCTGCAACACACCTACAGAAGTCAACATTTCGTAGTCCTGCTTGCCTTTCCAACAGCTTCTGCGGCAAACATTCAGGCCGGAGACAACTTCTGCAGTGAGATGAAGTTCTTTCCACGAGAAACACTCACATAACACTGCTCGAACAACTCGACGCTCAGTGCTACCACGTACGGTTGTGGTCGCAACCGTACCGAAAATTCGTTGAAGCGCAAGTGAATCTTGTACGGTGACTGGTTTTCGTGTCGATGAGACGTTGTGTCCGCTTGGTGATGTCAGCCAGATAACAAACAACTGCAGGGAGGCCTCTGCGCTATCCACACCAAAAATCGACTCGGCAATACATGTCAAAAGTTTCATATACAAGTTCATTACGATAGTGCGTACTGTTGATTCCTTGCGAGTGAGCTCCACTTTATCCCACAATGATGGAGAAGAACGAATCTTCTTGGAACCGATATTCTTGCCGACGTACGTGATACGTTCGCTGGATTCTCCAAAAAACTCCATCATAGTTCTTAACCCAGGCATTGGACGCTGTGATGGTGTCGGAGTTAGAGGCGGGGGGCTCATGAACCAGTTTTGCTCCTTGCGAGGGCGTAAATTTTGTTTTACTGGTGTGGCTGGTGCGTTCGCTGTCGTTGACGAACCTTTAGGTCGCCCACGTCGACGCATCGTCTTTTCTTCTACAGGAACCCCATCGTGGTCACAGCCGCATCGGGGACACTTGGAGCACTCGGGAACAGGGCACATTTTTACGTTGCAGGAGCAGCGGTCCTCCTCATCTCGATGCAGGAGCCGCGATACCTCTTCTGGAGGCTCCATGGTAGCGACTCTTGTGATCAATTCAAGATTCACTTCTCTTGTTTCAACCAATCGCTGATGCGATAAAAAATGGGTAGGAAAATTGAGCATCGTATGCGATCTATATAGGTATGGTGACGTACGATCCTTGCTGATGGCGTTATTGTACGTGAACCAGCTACAGTCTTGATCTGAAACTTCGCCGGGGTACTTTGTAGGTGGTAGCACTGCTGTATACCAAGTTTGAGGCATACCGCATCATTTCCGGATTTAAGTTTTTGCAAGTCAACATATTTTGATGTGACCGTCTTACAAAGAAACGGTGTTAAAAACAACGCCGTGCTAGCACGGGGAAGCTCTGGATTTTAAACTACCGGTAGAGCGGATTGGAACAGTAGTTCAAGATTATATATAATATTTTTTGCAGGAATTATTGGTTGTTGCTTGTGTGAGTGAAATTCATGACCATATGCGTCCTTTTAAAATATCCAGAGAACTATTTTTGCGTTACGCATCTTTGTTTTGATAAAAGTGAATGTGTGATTGGAGTCACAAAGCAACTTTCGATATTTTTATTATTTATGAATTACGCATTTCTATTATTGCAAAAAATATTGGATGTGTATGGAGTCACAAGCAACATTCGCTTGAAACATGAAATGATTGTACCTTGTGCATATCGTGTGAAAATCTGGTTTGATGCAATCATTTAAAAAATCAGACCTCCATTCTGATCGTCGTAACAACTCTGGATTAAAATCCAGAGAACATTTTTACTTTTATTTAAGGGAAAATAGACACATTAGATTAAGGAGTGTACTAGAGTCATTATGCTGAAATGCTATAAAACCAGAAAGTCGAAGCTATCAAACAGGGAAATTACAGGAACGACATGACCACCAACGCGGTCTTTCCCACTGGTGTTCAACCGGTTACGGAAGGCTGGCAAGTTCTTGTTAGCTGTACCAACACTCTTCGCACTTGGTTTGGTCCCTTCAATATCGGTGACCTCAGAAAAGACCTAAAGCAGCACTTTTTGGTTAATTTGCGGGTCCTTAGAGCCCCTTTATAGGCCCTGATTTACGAAAAAAATAACTCTCACAGTTTATAGATCCGTAAAAAGCCAGGATGTAAAAAGTGGGACGGCGACGATTGCGTTCTCATTTCCCGATTCGCCCGGTTGCGCTGATCCACGACGTGCAATACTCTGCTGAGCACCAGGAGATGGCATAGGCATATGTACTGTAACCGATGGAGGTGCCGGGCGGCGAGTAGCGACGGCGTGTGCAGGCACATGGTATGGGCGGAAGTGTCGTCGCTGTTCTACCAAAGAAGATGGTGCGAAGTGGCGTTGCGATTGCTCCCGGTGATGAGGAAGGAGAGAGTGGGGATGGATCCGGAGACAAAGGACACTTGTGGTGGCGAGACGAGTCGGCCATGGGCACGAAATAAATTGCAACGCAGGTGAGAGAAGAGTAACTGGCTAACGTGGTTTTGGTATTATGCTGACTTACATTTGTGAATATCTAGATGGGCATCAGAGAGCTGTGCCGAGTTTGTCGCTGAAGCGCAGGAACGATCAAAATTCCAGCGCTTTGGTCCTTTGCTTCACAGTTGGTGGAGAAGATGATTCGGAGACCTGCGACCAGCGTTTTGGCATCACAAGTGCCGTTGGTTTGCAGTTGATGGAGAGGATGACGCCGTCGCTGCGAACAGCAACATGCACCCAATTGGCGAGTTGGACGACGCGGTAGCGCATATTACTATCATCTACGGGAACGTAGTTTGGAGTTCGCAACAGCAGTGTGCGCTATCACGACATGTCCAATCAGGAATGAGTGCGTCTGTCCCTCCAGCTGCTTGAACAGCACACTTACGAGCGTATTGAGGCTCACGACAGCATCCACGTACACGGGCACGAGGTTCTTGTCCGGGGCGGCCTGCTGCGGCTGCGTGACGCACTTCATTTGCGGCTAGAAGGACATAGTGGCCGGTACAACTTATGCGACTTGTCAGGTTTCGTAAGATAGATAGTAATTGGGGTGTATGCAAGACGTTACATTGATCTTGGATAGTTTGCTAGTACATGGGAAAAATAAAAAATACAGCATATGCAGAATAGGCTACCTGGTCACGTCCTTCTCCATGACCAAGGTCCCCATGGCCGAGCTCTCCGTGGGCGAGTTCTCGGTGGCTAAGTGCTCTGCTGCGCTCTTCGGGGCCGCGTCTACTAACCCGCAAGAGCACAGGTACCCGAGGCACAAGTGCACCTTATATTGTGCGGATACAATGGACCAGTGAGTTGTCGGCGCGTTCACTGCTCAAGACTGAAAGATGCCAGGCCTTACAGCTACCAACGGAGACGCTGGAGCATATCGAGTATTACTGCACGGGGTTTATAGCAGGTGACGAAACGTGCCGTCGCGGGCCACCGCATCGCGCATTGACTGCTCTCTGGGAGATTCTTACCCGATTGAAGTCGGCACACAAGAGGTCGTGGCGTTGGCAAGCATGATAAAGAGGATGAAGGACAACGTAGGCAACGAGGTTCAGGTGCGGTAAATAAAGTTGCAGTCAGGTCAAGGGCATCTACCAAAAATATCTGGCAACACAACTAACTGAAGCTATCACCTCTACTAGGGAAGAGGTACGCGAGAAAACGCAGCGATTGCTACTAGTCGAAGCCGAGGAGACAATGACTTCAGACGGACAGTGTGATGACAGTGCGATTGCCTCTAACTGCTTGTCGCGGAAACGGAACAAAACATATTTTTGAATGCAAAAACACAGCTAATGATCTCCAATTGACTGCTGCACAGGGATACTCCCAACCCGCAAGAAAAGAAAAATAAATCTGCACAAAAAAACAAGAGCAGGAGACTGGCCATTCACAGAAGCGTCGCTACCAGCGTACCACTCACAGCGATATAGATCTGTACCATATTAACCCTACTAGCCCGACCAAAAATCCGGGGGTATGTGTTGACCAGAAGGCAGACGACTTTCCTACGACACGACTCGAGCTTGCTGCGTGGACAAAGCTCACGTTCAAGATGAAGCGAGATCCTGCCCAGGCGGCTATCTCCGACGTCCTGGAATGGCCCCCATCATCATGAGTGAGGAGTACAGCGACGGCACTTGTCTCTCGAGGGAGCTTACAAAGATAAAGGCGCAAGACTTAGTTTGTGACGCGTTAGAATTAATGTTTTCTGATGGATGGCTCACTGGATGTGAGAGACGCCATGGTACGCGATCGGCAGCGCTACGGAGAAGCTGTGTCGGTCGATCCAACGGCTGTTCCCCCCGCCTCTATCTGCACGAGAGGCGCCCGTGGTGTGAAGAAGACCGTAATTACTCTCACCCTAACCGCCAATTACGACGGCTCTGACACTATCCCTTCTCTATTTTAAGGACGCGTCAAGCAACCGTACTGCTTTAAAAAGCGTACGGCAGCCCAGCTGGGTTTCGAGTGCAAGACGAATTAAAAGGCGTGAATGAAGGGGCAAGTGTTCCGCCAGTGGCCGCTCAAGTTTGATCGCGTCATGCGCGCAGTGGGGCGGCATGTTTTGTTGCTTAGAGACAATGCTTCGTCTCATAGTATGGGTGATATTGTACGCACTAGAGTTCGTCTAGAATTTCTGCCGCCTCATACGACTGCGTATTTACAGCCGATGGATGCAGAAATTATTGCGCCATTTAAGAGGGTGTATCGCTGCAAGCAGCATCTCTGGGTGTACGAGAAGATCAAGAGTGGAGAAAAAATTGACAAGAACGTTTACAAAGTGGACCATCGCCAGGCGATGCGCTGGAGTAAGGACATTTGGGAAGATCTTCAGAAGAAGGCTACTGTCGAGAGCTGCTACCGCCACACGCGCGTTTAGTATATTCATAACCCTCTCAGGGAAACCGCCGCCCGTAGTGCTTCCTGTCTCAACTAGTATCTACAACACCAAAACAATCAATATAAGAATACCGAAATGCTAACGCTTCTGATAGGGCATCACAGTTCATAACGAAGGAGAAGCACTGTACTCTGTTACACATCCGAAAATGTTCTGTCCTTATTATGGAATGTTTTTATCGTTGTTTTGTTCTTTTTTTAACTAATTTATTGGTGGTCTGATTCAAATTGGTTTTCGGCTCACTCCTAGGTGACCTGGGCCAGGTGTAGGATGGAGAGAGTATTGACGTGCTACATGGAACGGGCACCGCTGGTCAGGGTTCTGAAAAAAAACTGCTTTTATGTCTCGGTCGGGTGAGACAAGCTGCAGGTGGGGCGGAATAATGTTTCTTTCGTATGCCGTAATTTTTCTCGTATATTTCAAGTCACAGAGTATACTTGGATGCGTTCGTTGTTTTACTGCTGCGCTCTAGGCCATTCGTATTTTTACCCCTGCGCTCTAAGCCATTCGTAGCGTCAACCGACATCCCGAGTTTTTAACAGAGACCACTCCAACTTCTTCTCAACCTTGCGTAGCTCTATCTACTCCAGTTCAACTTTCGCTCTCGCCATGAACGCCAATCTCCCCACCTATGTTGCTCCAGTGAGAACTACCGCCACCCCATCTCCTCTGACGGCTTCTGCTGCTCCTCCTCCAACTTCTGGCCCAAACCGCAAGGCTGTGTGGGGCCTGATGGACGTGGACGGCAATGATGTTTCGTGCTAGCGCTGTGGAAACCTCATTCATAGCTCGGGACGCACGCATGTGGAGCGAGTTAATAAAAAGTGTTTGACCGTTGCTCTTAACAACCGTCCTCCTATAAGATCACGGACATCTACCAGCCCAATGTCAACTCCTCCGTGCTGAAACAGTTTCAAGAACGGTTCGTGTGGTGGGTTTATGCCACAAGAATGGAGTTTTATAAGACAGAGCATCGTACGCTGCTAGAAGCGCTCCAAGTTCTGAACCCAGGCATCTGCGTGTCTTCATCGTACCAGTTGGTAAACGGTATACTTGATCAGGCGTACGAGCGGTCGCTGTATCACCTGGCCGAAGAGAGCGTCCTGGACACAGCCATGTAGTTGATCGCCGCCATACCGTTGATGTCCGCCCACCCGTCCGTTTCCAACCTCACGACACGCCCAGACAAGCTTGTCTTTCTGGAGTCGGCTTACGCTGGATCACAAAGTCACGATACTGCCTTCTTGGTGGAGGACATGAAGCGAGTATTGAGCAAGTACAAACAGCTAAACGCTAGCAGCGTAATCACGGACAACACCGCTACGAAGAAGACAATGAGGGAAGTGATGCAGCCCGGATATCCCAAGCTTTTGTTCAGGGTTATCGCAAAACAACTAACCAAGTTTGAAAAGAACACGACGTCAATCTCGGATGTATATAAAACTTTCCACGATCTGCCAACGGAATTTGTCTATCTCCACGCGAAGTGAAAGAAGTGAAGGGCATTTTAGCTATGAGATTTGAGTTTGTCTATAGAGACGCACATGGTCTCGCTTACTTGTTGGACCCACGCTTTTGTGGAGAAGGAATGAACGTGGCAACCAGAATGGCTGTCGAGACATTTCTCATGGCGTGGTTTGGCGAGAACCAAGCGCCCGTGTACCATGCTCATAAAGTTCAGAGAGCGAAGACAAATAGGAAGAGGGTAAATGACAAGAGGCCACATAAGCGGAAGCGCCTGGAGATCGCTCAGGAGGAACGGATCCAGCAATTAATACGCCGCTAGCGAATACATAACTGGCGATGAACTGAAAGAAAACAGAGACACAGTAGTAGAACTGGCGATAAACAGAAAGAAAACCGAGACACAGTAATAGAAGAGAAAGACAATTCAGGAGGAAGGAACGCTTACAGAGACCTTTACAAATGCGAAGGAAAACTCTAAAGAGGATGAAGATCTTGCTGCTGCTTCCCTCGTCAATTCGTCATTTATAGTGCCACCATGGCCGGTGCTAGCATCGCCACGACGGCTGTAGTTGCTGTTGCCATCGCTTTCATCGGCACTTCCGTACCTGTTGCTATCTCCATCGCGCAAGCCCCGCCGACGCTTAGTAGCAAGGCAACATTGCTAAGACCTGCTGTATTTCGTTGGCTGCGGTAGTTGCCGCGGTCACTACAGCGCTTTAACTGCTACACAATTCGAGATAACTGTCGCTAATGGGGAAGGCGTCGTCTCCTTGGAGCTCATGCAAGCAGGGGCAATGGCATCAGTGATGCCGCGATGCTACAGCCCCTGTTGGCCCCTGCATGCAAGTTTCTAGGACCAACGAGTGACTCAAACTCCATCGAAACAAATATTTTATTTTCGATAGAGTATAAAAGGTTCTATAAACGTGAAGAGTAGGTTTTTGCGTTTGAACCGCCAATTTTTACGAAATCCACCCGCAGCTCTCTGGTTTAACGTAAAAATATTAGCGTTTTTTTCGTGATCAAAAGGTATCTAATGGAAGTTACTTTGCGAACTGAAGCTTCCGGAGATTAATTTTTGGTGTAGGCTAAAGCAGTTCGATCTACTACAAGAGATTGCAAAGCAGCTCTTTCGATGCGCCACGTCAACAGCTGCAGCTGATAGGAACTTATCAACCCACGCATTTTTCCACTCCATGTTGCGCAACCGGCTTGCCCCAGACCGTGTTGAAAACTCGGTTCACATATTTTTCGATGCCAAGAATGTAGACAGAGAAGAATTGGACGAGCTCATGCACCTCGAAGACTTCCGGATTCATATCGACGGTGACGAAGACGACAACGACAATAATTTAAGACGGGGAGTTCGTCTACCATTAGGTAAAACTACTGGTAAATTAACTGAATCGGTAACCTCGACTACGACGCCTATCTTGGTGTGGCGAAGTTGCGCAACATGGTCGAAGAAGGATCACGGGTACCGGTAGTAGCCTTTCAGCGGCGTAAACTGGAAAGAGCAAGACCCAACCAAATTGAGGCAGACTCGCGGCAGTTGGTACTCCCCTCGTCTCACATAGCATTCTGAGCTTTCCTGAATCGTTTGAAGTTTCTAACGGTGGCATCGTGCTGCGCCTATATCTCACAGGATTTTGACACATTTTTTGTTTTTGCAGTCCCAAGCTAGGAATTGAAAGTTTCCCAAAGAAAGCCAACGTCTTGTACGCGCAAATCAGCAACTTGAGAGAGATGACAAACAGCAAGAACGTCGATATCCCGGAGGTACGATGATTTATGTAGTTGCTTTTCGGGGTAATGAAAATATCGACTGGTGGAATACATGTAGGATCCATTGGCTGCCACGCTTGCGGTCGCCAGTCCCCTTTTTGCATCCAGCGGAGAGAAAAGAGGTGAGGGTTTACTGCACTTGATTGTTGTAAATGACAAGGTGAAGTGATGGCGGTGGAGAAATTTTGGCGCAACTGACGCTCACTGCCGGATGAATTTATGTACTTGCAGAAAAATGGTACGGATTGTATTTCCGTGATACTCATTTGTGCCTGTAGTGTGCTTCTGCTCCAAGTCCTTACGGCTCAGCAATTAGTATGGTCATTACATCACCACCATTAACCCTAGTGACCCACGGTCAAAGGACAAATGAAAGGTATATGGCTCTCCATCGCATCTTTCATCACCTTGTCCTACAGTTGCAACGTTCGCTGCGTGGGAAAAACCACCAACAGTCCTCAATTTCGGTGTTTCTTCCTCTCCGGTTGCTGTCAAAGGTTGAACTTGCAGCTACTGTCTGAAGCATGTGGAGTCGAGTGCGACACCGTACAAGATGAACCTGTACCTGTATCTCCTGGCCCCGTGCTGAGGTCTCGCGTTGGTGTGACCAAGGACATCAACTTCGTCTCCGATGGCGAGGGCATAAGTGCCTAGGAAAGGTTTAGTTCCGGGGTGAGTGACGGCGACACAATTGCGTAAGTTGGCGGATATGGGTCACTTCGGACTCCGATGACGACGACGTCGTGACAGAGAGCGATGCGGCACAGCTTGACGAAGCCTTTGTCCAGTTTCTTCAAATCGGAACACAAAATTATCCAAGAAAGACTTACAGGCGCGTGCGGCGAAATTGCGAGCGACGCCGTGGTCTGGCGCATCTTCCACATTCGAAGAAGATATAAGACCTTACCCGGGACTCAGTATGCAAGACGCCCAACCGGCGCTGGAGCTGCGCAGCCTGTGCTACTCCCCGCTCCTGGCGTTCTTCTACTTCATGCTCAAGACACTGTGGGAATCAATCAACGAGGAGACGAACCGGTATTGCCGCCAACAGCTCGACCGGCGCGCGCAAGCATCACTGGCAAATAAGAGCGATCGACCACTAGTGCGTGGTCGAGAGAGGGAGACACTGGCGCAGATCCACCGCCGTTGATGGCCCAAGCGGGATACCAGACACACGAAATCATGCGAGTCATCTGCCTTCTTGTCCCCGCATAGTTTGCCCGCAAAGCGATAATTTGCTGCTCACTGGTCAATGACAGAAGATGGAGCGCTTCCTGCAGGCACTTTTGGTCGTTTCATGAGCCGAAACACATGTCAAGATATATTACGAGATCTACGCTTTGTAGACAATGAGGCGGAGAGGACTCGTCGTAAACTCTGGAAGCTCCGCCCTATTGTGAGCAAGCTCCAGCTGCGATCCCTTGTCGGTTGGTCGCTCCCAGCCGTGTTTTCGATGAAGGAGTGCTGCCTCCTACTTCGAAGAGAAACACTACCAGGAGGTTTATGCCGGATAAGCCACATCGGTACAGCTCTAAAATGTTTATGTTGTGCGATTCACGAACGGCGTACTGCCTATGTCGAAAGTTACTACTTACCGTGAGATCACTAATACGTTATGTCGTAACTATCTAGATTTGAGATGTACGCGGGTAACGCGACGCCGGCGACTTCGGTGACGCCACATTTGACCACAGGCCAGGCGCGGCAGCGGTCGTTCTGAACTTGAAGACTGTTCTGGAGTCGAAACCGCGGCACCAATGGCATCTTGGTGTCATTGACAGGTTCTACTCCTCTGTATTGCTTGCGGTTGAGCTGATCGGTGTGAATGTCTACGTTATCTGCACAATTATGATGGACCGGTTGGGCTTTGACAAGAACGCCAGAGTTTTGAGCAAGGCAAGACCAGCTGACCAGCTTGCATCCCACGGAACATCTTCGTGTTTTCCCGATCAGCGGTGGTGCCCAGTATTCACTGGTGAGACAACAAGCCCGTGCACTACTTGTGCATTGGTTCCGCCATGATGACCTCTACTATCAATTGCAACGTGAAGCGAGTGGGCCCGGAAACAGTTGCGTGCCCAGCTGGATGGGCGGAGTTGATGTCCACGATCGACTCCGCCTGCAAACGTTTCACTGCAAACTTCGACAAAGCTCAAGAAGTATTATAAAAGTCTCTTCTTCGGCTTTGTTGCTCTTGCGTTAGTGAGCGCGTACATCTCCATCAAGGAGACGGCGAGATTAACTGGAACAACTGCGATGTCGCGTGGAGAATGGTTCAGTGTCCTGCAGAACCAGTTTCTTCAGCTGAAAGCTGACGATTTTAAAGGTGTGGTCGTGACGCCACTCTCAAGTAGCCAAAATCGTAAGCGACAGTTCACCTGACGCATGGAGTTGAGCAGTCCGAAGCCTGGGTCACAGTGAGCGGGGCCCAGAAGCGGAGACAACTCTCCTGCAATATGTGGGCGTACAGACCGGAAGAAGAAGCCGTTTGCAACGACCTTCTTCTGTGAGCGCTGCTCCGTGGACAACGCGAAGTGCTGGCTGTGCAATAAAATCAGGCCCAACTATAACGGTGAGTCGAAAACATACTTCGCTATATGGCACGAGAATTTTGACAGCGGTCAAACGATTCTTTCTACGCTGGCCAAGTAGGTCATCCTCCGTCGCCCTGCTGGTGAGAAGAAGAAAAAAACACACCGAGAACTCGAGCTTGAGCGCGGCTGCGCTGATTGCCGCTACGATTGAGATGGGCCAAGTAGCAATGCCGTCGCCCACATCGTCATAGCTGATGCTACCTCGTACGCGCCGAGCCCTGCACAAAAAAGTAATGATTTTTTTTCTGGAAGTGCTGTTCATGCTTATTTATTTTTGCCAGCTGGTAGGATTCAAGTGGCAACTCTTTCCACCTCGGTTTTCCTGAGGTGTAAGTTACGCATTTGGATCGTAGGAACAGCCCAAACGTCGTCACACTTACGATATTGTTGGAGAAACCGGTTGTGAACTTATACTGCTTCCTGTAAGCGACTATATACAACATACTAGAAACAAGTAATTTGCTATGGCGTAAGTTATGGCTTAAAAGTACCGTGATTAACGTGTTTGGTGTCATGAGACCCGGGAGCAAAGGGGATAACTAGTTGGCGTATTAGCATATTGTATTGAATATTATCGGACCAACAGTGAATTGTATTGGTTTAGAAATATTCCAATAACTAGTTGGGCATCAATTCGCTGCGCTCTGTGTTGCTTTAGGGTCAGATACTGTATCACAACGACGTCCCCAAAAACCTTGAACAGAAGGAGACTGGTAACGGTATGGCGAGGCTAAGAGCGGCAGCCCGTGAAAGGGCAACCTCAGGAGAAAACTACGGTTGTATGGTGTTGCGCGCTGTTCTTGTTAATGCTTAGATCGTTTGACTGATGCGTCGACAACGGTTTCACCCACGTCGAGTAAGTACTGCTGCGATTCCATTCTATTCTGCAACTATACATAAACAACTGGATAGATGTGTGTGTACACATTTAACTGTTAGCTTCACTACAAGCGTTGGCAAGCGTGGGAGCAGCTCTGAACCTGATGACACTGCCTCTATCCAGCAAAGACGGGGAGTTGAAGATGTAGAGGAGGCCCCGCAGGAAAAGGCGAGAAAAGAACAAGCCAGAGCTAAGGACTACACGAGGGTATGGGGAGAGAGGAAAAACTGCGCCTCCGTAAATTTTTCTGTTTTCCTTTATTGCGGTTCGCTTGTCTAATTCATTTGTATGCGTACGTGCAAAAACAGGTCGTGAGGTTCGCGCACTTCGTGTGCTACAAGCAGCACACGCACGCAAGTTCAAGAACAAGAAACAATAATCCAACAGCAGGGCGATTATCTAGGGTATGGAGTTTGTGAATGTGAAGTAAGTGTAATTATTTGTGCCCTAGTCAAACGCCTTTTTATCAATTATCTGTGGTGTTCTATGTGCTGCAGTATCGCGGGCCGTCATCTCATCACAATTAAATCAAAGTTAGCATCTCTTACGATGCGGATTAACTATTTGGGATCCGGCCTTTGATTGCAGCTATGTGCTCTCTTTTTTTCGCCTCAATAGCAGCGAACCGCCGCTGTGCCGCCTTGGGCTGCTGTTTCCTCGACGAGCACTCGTTTAGCATTCCACACACGCTCTTTCCTATCGAACTCGGTTTGTTCTCTTTCGGTGAGAGCCGGACCGATGTGGTGGGGTCGAACCGCATTTGTAGCAAGAATTTCTTACACACCACCGCCTTCGTTCTCGGTTTGCTTTGACCGGCCTTCTGTGATGCAGGGGTACGGATAGAATGAGATGTTTTTTGTTTGACTTGTTTTGCCTTCGTGATTGCTGGGCTGACCGCAGGAGCCGTTCGGGGACGTCGACTTTGTCGGAGTGGGGAGAACATATCCAAGCCAATACAGCTCGACGGAGAGGAAGCGGTAGGTGGGTTGCTCATTTCGATCGTTTAAAGTTGATGAATAAGTAGGTGAATCGAAAACTGAATGACATGGAAGTTTGGACAGCGTTCAAACAGAGGGTGCTGACATCCTACGATAGCCTATTGGTAGTCAAGTGTAGCCATCGGTATCAAGGAAAAAAGAGAAACAATTATAAACAGATCTTATCTAGGTATTGACCTTTTGTTGTGCTGCAAAGCAATTTGAGCGATTACATCTTGTGCACTGTTTCGGGTTGTATCAACAGCATCTTTAATTCGTTTCTCCTCGTTAGCGAAGCAAACGCGTTTGTCGTTAGAAGTCTGAAGTTTGTCTAATGTCAATGTAGCTGTGAGTACAATGTCCTCGCGAGATCGAACCCGAGAAAGAGCTACGTAAGCAAACAAAACACTGGGGATCGATTGTGAGTGAAAAACAACTAGTCCTTGTAGTTTGTGAACGGTAATAACGTATGCAAGACGCAACGGAATTCCTTCCCAGAACGCTGTAAGCTCACTTGTTTTCTTCCCCCAACTTACTTTTCAAGGAATTACGGGGATAATGTTAGCGATTTCAGGCAAAAAGGAAGGATCCGGAGTACGGGTCGGAAATTTGAACAAGTATACATCTCCGTTGTGAACATCAAATCATACACAATTCCGTTGGTTCCATTGCAAAGCCCTGCAGTCTGCGCTACGTTGAACGTTAACGTCACTGGAGTACCGACAGCAATATTGATGTATTCTATATCTATCTGTGTTGGCTTGCTCGGCATCTTCCAGTAAGGCTTTCACAGAAGTAGGTGATGCTTGTCGTTGCTGACCTAATCGCTTTAGCTGTACAGTATTCTTTGAGCGGATGTGGATCGTTGGGCAGGTTTCTTTTTCTAGACTATGGGTATTCGCTTCTGCTACATCCGCATTTTGTAGGCTATATGTTTAGCATCCACTGTCCAAAACAGCATTTTCTTTGCTTTAAAATATCTCGAATTGTAAAGATTGACATCTAATTGCGTCGGGCTTAGGTGCCTCAACGCGTCAAACCAGTCAGGATTGGGCTTTCCACGGTTTTGTCTCGTCCGTTCGCACACAACTTCAATGCTTTCCCATATTTTTCGTCCTGACTGCCGAATAGGATTCTGAATCTTAGATATTGGAGTTGATAACGCGTAAGGAATCACTGGATCGAGTTGGGCTAAATCACCTGTGAAAATAGCATCTCGTCCACCCTAGGGCTGGTGGCTAGACTTAGGTCATATTTCCTGCATTCGTTGGTCGATCCAAACTATCATACCACAAGAAATCACACTAAATTCATCGATGATAACTAAGTGTACATCTCTGTATTTTCCTTGAAGTCGTTTATGCTTGGTAGTGCCGTTATTAAGCGTTGTTAAAGGCACGTACGGAGTAGAAAAAGCATTCCGAGCAAACGAAGTCGATTCAAAAGCGGAGCATATAATTTGTCCTTTAATGTTAAACGCTGCAGTACCTTGGTGAACTAGCAGCAGCACTCGTTTGGATGTTTATCTTGTAGCGGTGCTCCCTAATCAGCCAGCTTTTACCACTTCCACCTTCACCGTGTACGATCATGGCCATGGGGTTGCATGCAAACATATTTATTAACCCTTTTGCGCTACAGGGGCGCGCTGGGCGCCTTTTAGGTAGTTTATCAGTAGTCGAGGGCGAACCGGCCCCCTAAAAGGACGGACTGAGTGCCCTTTTGTTATATTTCAACTGAGTATGTCACATCTCTAATAAATAGCATGAACAGTAAGATCAGTAATCATTTCAGTAAAGTTAATTTAAGTGAGACGGTTACATCCGTGTGCATCCTCAAAGCTTTGAATATGCTTTGTTCCCGGACAGAGCCAAAACGAGTACCGTCTAAAGGACGCTCGGAGTGTCCTTTAAAATGCTATTATCTTAGATTTGTATAGTAAGCGAATGAAAGGCTTTGGGAAATGTATTTCTTCCCTTTCTGCGTCCATTGTGTAGTATGTTGTATAGCTCTCAGTCAATGTCAACGTTGTGTAGTATGTCGTATAGCTCTCAGTCAATGTCATCAGTCAGATGGCCGCCGAGGACTCAATCGATGTCATCCGCCGGTGCCACTCGCGTAGCCCCTATTTGTATTTGCGTAGCTAGCGTCCTAGCTACAGATCAGGTGCGGGTTTCGCTGCTAATCGAGAAGTGCGGGCTACGCAGCCAGTTTCGAAGTGAGGCTTCCGTCTAAGGTCCTTTGAGGCCGTCTCTACAGGTTCACTCTCCGTCGACCATTCACTGGGTGACAGCTGAGTACCTTGAGCGCGCCAGACCTAAGTTGTCGTAGTAGCCTCTTTGCCTCTCCAAGGCTCCAGATATCCCAATAGTATTCCATACTATTACTATAGGAAACAAAACTTTTGTGGTGCCACATACAACGTCGTGGACCATCCAGCATGTCGCTATCCTACAGCATCAGGACAGGATGTTTGCCACCTATGGGTAAGGTGACATGACAGTGTTACGGTTCGCGCGGTTTATGAGTTTAGTTACTTAGCGTTTCCCTGATTGCTAGCGCGAAAGTCCATGTCCTGGATTGTCTTTGGGGTATATGTCCAGTCTCTTGATAGCAAGGTCATGCTAGTTGGTCACAATCCCTTCAAATCCAATTTCATGGAGTACGATACAGCATGAATACCTGTAAAACGCCAAAAACAGATACAACATGATTGTACGGTGTCAGTGGTCCAGAAAAGATACCCGTCGTTATACGGGACCATACAAAATATAAGTGTCCGGAGTTTTGCACGTTTAATGAAAATAAAAAAAAACCGGTAAAAAAACACCTTGGGCGACGGGGGGTGTAAAGGTGTAGCCATTCCAGATCTTCGGAGGATGGATCTCTCCTACATTCGCGGTCGCAAGAGAGACCCACAGCAGACTCCGAGGGGAACGTGGCTTTCAGGAACAAGTATCTGGACAAGAAGGTGGACAACGTGTCGACGAAGAAGTACCCGAAGCTGTCTGAGGTTTATTTGGACGAGAGTTACTGCTATGTCAACCACGTTGCAGGTGCAACGTGGGTATCCCGGAATTCGCCTCGATATATAGTGAGACAGAGCAGCGTTACTGTATTGTTGGAGCTGATGTCGTGTTCGTGAAGCATGGACGACTTCACGCAGAATGGGTGCCGGAGTCGATTAAGCGCTCACTTGAAGCCGTCGGGCGACACCGACTACCACGGCAACTTCATCGGCGAGCGTGGTTTGGTGAGTTATGCGCAAAGCTACTGGCAAGGTACGGTATAATATCTACTCGATTCCAACCGAACCAAATTTGTTAAAATCTGTAATTGATTATTCCACCAATAAGAATAGATTATTTGGATGTTTTTGTCCAATCATTTGAGCTCTTTTAAAAAGCGCAGTGTTCCAACCAATCCGACCATATGTTGGTGGAATTTTGTGAAAATTTTTACTATTCAATACAAAAAGTCATACAAATGCGTACTCTAAAAATATCCCAAAGTTTCTGACATTGACGACGGTAGTTTCGACATCACAATTAGAAGTAGCCTGCAGAGCTGAAGTCATGTCGATCGCATCGCTAGCCCCTGTCAACAGCAAGAAGGCGATAGTGACGGCGCTCAATTCTTTTACAGCGTTTCTGGAAGCTGAGAACATGACACTCAGCAAAACCCACGAGCTAATTGATGGTGACAAAACCGGTAAAGTACTTCGAGTTTTATTAGATAAGTATGCGTATTCTCTAGCTAGATCGACAGACAAGTCTCTTTCGACAAACACCTGTCTCGCCTACTACGGAAATGTCAAGAACTGGTTGTTGGACATGTATCCGCAACAAGGGGCTATAGTAAAGCCTCAGCTGCAGAAGGTTCTGTCCGGGCTCGGAAGTTTTGCAACAATCGAGAGGGCGGAGGCTTCGAAAAGAAAGCACCACTGTGCTCTAAGCAAGACTTGGAAAGTATTGTTCGATTACTGTATACATCGGAATGCCTACTTGGATGCCTCGCTACTAGTGATGATGTGGTATTTATACGAACGTAGCTCGGACGCGAAGCAACTCGAGAAGCAACAACTCTCTGTGCTAACCGGTGAGTCCTCACCACGTCACTGTTGTTTATTATGAAAGTTGACACGCTACATAAATTCTAGGTGGGGTCCTTTTCCTACGATTTTAAACGGGTGAAAACAGCTTTATTACAGGGTATTTCGTTGTTCAAGGGCCCAACATGCTTCTTGACATGCCCAATTTTCACCTTGGCAGCGGCTCTCGCTACACAGACGGCACCCAGTAAACGCTTCTTCCCGCAATTCATCTCGAAGAAGCGAAGCACAGCAAACGCGAGCGACATCGAGGAGCTCAGCCTAACCGAGCTGCTCGAGGCAGACGACAGCCCAAACCCAATAGAAAGCACGCAGCAGTCAGCAATCAAGAGAGCTGTACCTGGTGCACAAGCATACGTGAACAGACTATTGGTTAGAATCAGGCAAGGCGTAGCAGAGGCAGATACCGTTTACCTCCGGACTTAACTCCCGTTCCTTTCGCTGTTGCTGCTATGTAAGCCAACGATGGTAGCCTGGCAGAGAACTGGATCATTGAGCGCGGTGGCTGGCAACTGGGCCGGGTGAACAAGGTGTTTGGGCACATGCTGGGGACCACACATGCGGATCAGAAAGGTGCCCATATCCTGAGCGGATGGAACCCCAAGGAAGGTGCAAAGCTCCCGACTCTCCATGCTCTTGATCCACCGATTCGATATCGCGATCAAGCTTTCCAAGCGCTGCTGTTCGGAAACACGCTCGCGGTTGCTGACGCAGCTCTCAACCTGGAGAAAGCTGTTGTGGACTGATTGACAGCAACCGAAGTCATGCACTACCCTGATGCTCTGCTGCTTAATGATAGAAACTTGCCAGTAGATTCAAGACGTCATGGCAGAACTGTCAGCAGAGGTGCTGGCCTGGAGCGCTGCTACACGGCTTGCCTTCAATCCCCCTTGCGAAACGGCAAGCCCTCACGAAAATGGCAGCGAGTCCTCGGCAGTCTTGGAACTCGTAAAACAACAGTCGGAGAAGATCAGCGTGCTCATCCTACAGAACAAGAGGCTTGAAGATCGGTTGTTAGCTGTTGAAGCACACTTCCATACGGAGGTCGATTGCTCAACAACCGTCGAAAGAACCAGTGCTGCCACCACAAGCAAACCAGCATGTCCAGCAGGCAGTACGTCCCAAGAAGAAGGGCTCGCGGTCGCTCTCAGCCGTCTGGTTCGGGTTTACTGCTGTTCCACCTCGCGTTCTGAAAAAAAAACAGTCGAGACACGCAGTAGGATACATGATGCTGTTCGTACCGATGGGGTTTGCGCTGCATGAAGCATCTGCCGCGTTCAAAAGCGAAGTTCTGGAGGTTGGGGAGCAGTCAGAGGAGAACACGATAGTCTTCTTGAAGGCAAATGGGTCTTCGGCCATTGCGGCTGGCACTGCGGTGAAAGTCCTTCGCAAGATGCACAAGACTGGCAAACTTGACGCGCACATAGCTCGATACCACGAACAAGTCGAAACGGGGGCATTATTGACCTAACACCAGCCGCTGCACTTCCCAGCTTCATTCGCACACGCCCCAAATAATAACCTGTCAATGCACATACATATACACAAACAACATAGTCAAATGAAGGCGATGGTCGGATTCGAACCGACCGCAGCAAGAGCTGCCCCTCCATCCCGGAGGCACCGTCACGAAGTAAGCACCATCCCAGAGTAAGCACAGAGACACACGCACACGCGGCGGCTTGGTGGGCAGTATTGAGACTGCAGACACTCCGTTCAAGCGCTTGGGCGGCGGCGACTCCAGCGCGCGAAGACATCTACGCGTTCTTTGTGGCTTCATAGGCACCTGCTGAGGCGCTGGGCAGCGCGAGTGGTCCTTGTCTAAACGAAGAGTGAGTACACGTAGCAGCGATTGGTGTTCGCACGTAGTGTCACTAAAGGATGCCATAATGTCACAAAAGTGATTCTGCTTTTTTACCGGTTCTGGCTGGAGCCGGTCGGATCCAGTGAGAATTTTTATGGTATTGACCGTGCCGTATCCACATGGACGCGGGGTTGTCCACAAGGTTGTGGACGACTCCGCGCCATCCAGCTCGAAGTCCAAGGCCAGACGGGGGAGTGGATACCTAGGCATGGTGTGACTGTGTCAGCCGACGCCAACAAGAAGAAGCAACTGGAACGCCTCATCGCTCAGGTACGTGTACATGTACGACTTGCTGGCAGACTTTTATTACTAAATACTAACACTATGGCGCGGTAGGCAAAACCATCGACGACGTACAAGAGCGTGGTCAAGGCCCAACTGAACCAACACGACGTTCTGTTAACACCGCTATATCACCCGCTGATTGGGGAGCGCTGAAGAACAAGATCGCGATGGACCCGGCAACATCGACAGCCGACTTAAGCCTCAAGATCAAGGCTGGCCTCATGGCCATAACGAAGCGGGTGTGGCTTGGCGCCTACAGTAAGGTAAGGGAGCAAGAGGCCGCGTACCTTAAACAGAGACCACCACCTGATCTGGTATGGAGCCCTTATGTCCAAGAACTGCAAGCCCTAACAAGCGAGTCCGCAGGAAACCCGTCCATTGCTGAATCTGCCGAGTGCAACGACAACGACGAGTTCGAGGAGTACGAAATTGCGCTCTAATATACTTTTACAGAGGTTGTGTGACGATAGTTTTATATTTAATTTCGCAATAAGGTATTTTACCAATGAGACACATCAGAAACAGCTGGTACGTACATAACCCCGTTTGATTTGAGGGTTCGTGGGACACGGTATTTTCAAGCGACTATACAGAAATCACGTTTTGACGAGCGAATACGCTTCAATTAAAGAGCGAGTTCGGTACTTTTCAATGGTACATTTTTTTTTATTTTGGCCAGATAGTTATTTAGTTATGGTCTGCCAAAGTTGGTGTGTCCCGCCAGTACAATAATAAGACAGCTGGTGAGGTTTGGCCTACATTTCGAGCTCATGGTGCTGTTGAGGTTGCTGCACCTCCTGGTAACAGAGACGACAGAATCGCCAGATTGCCGCAGTCTACCGCTATGGAACAATTAGTTCGTGATTTCATTCGCGTCAGATGTGAAACCTTCTGGTCAAGGAGAAGTATCTATCGTTGGGTTGTACCGATGCTAGTAACGTCAGACTGTACAGCGTTTTCTGAATAAGCAAGGCTATAGTAGAGGCGATATTAAGGGCAAGGCATTGAAGTTAAGTCCTGCCATCGATCTAGCGAGAGCGCAGTATGTGCAGAAGATGACAGGCAGTGAAGTTTTGTTTTGGCGAATTGTATGCATGGATGAGAGCTATATATACCTGCACTACACACGACACAATGACTCGCTAGTCGACGCTTCTGATATGCGAAAGCGAAACACAAAGGCAGGCACCTGGGTTTTATTGCGGCGATCATGGATGAAGATCGCAGTGAGGTTCGCAAATCTCAGCAGTATGCGCATCTCTTAACCGACACCGTGATTTATTTGAGAGAGGGGGGGGGGGGCACGGCTGTTGTAGAGTGGTTATATGCAACCTCGATCGTCACTAGCCCGCCATGCTGGCACATGACACATCAAGACTCGCACTCGCCATAGGCACCTCACAGAAACAGAGACGCCCACGTACAGCACAAATTCAGCTCATCGGGGGAGGAGCTGGAGTCGTGCACACGTAGCACTGCGTGAGATTACTTTTCGCGACCCGGTACTTCTTGAATTCTGCCAGAACAGGCTTCGCAGCCGCAATAAACTGGGGCGCCGAACGTCAGAGGACATCATAGTTGTGTTATTTCGTAGAGGCGATATTTTGGAACTGAGTGGCTAGTGTACCACTGTGTACGGTTGGCTAAAGGTTAGGTGGATGCGGCACATAAAGGGTCGAACAGAGTGATATGCGGCTCTTCAGCACAACTTTGACGGCGCATTCATAACGCGCTTCTTATTTTTACTATCGTAAGTCGTATTCCCTCTTCTCCGACCCACTATTTTCACCGCGCTACAGCTACAAACGCAAGTTGTTGACCATCAGCCGTGATTCCACTTTAATGATATCGATAGAAAGTTGGCATACACCTGCGCACTTCATAATAGACGAATGACAGCACGTTAATTTCTATACACAAAAGGAGCGACAAAAGGGTGTCGCGCGCCAGTGCACGCGAGCAACAACTACCGCTTTCGCGTGTGTCGATCTCGAGACAAGAGAGGATACAGATGCAAGCGGGGAAAAGGCATGCCTCCGCCCGGGATTGAACCGGGGACCTTCTGTTTACAAGACAGATGCTCTACCACTGAGCCACACAGGCGTAACTTCATACACACACTCACACAATTTTCGCCCCATCAAGTGACCACAATCAAAAACCATACAAGCACCACTCTCTCTATCTAGACTTTTACGGCACAAGCTAACCACTCTACTATCATGGATACACACACCGCCAACAACGGTATCGTTACTTCGCCAACAGCGAACTTCGTGCATATGTCCTCAGTCGACTTTAGACCCCTCGTGCCAAGCTTGCCGCGGACATCTAGGCAAACGCACCAATAGCCATCGTGTCAAGTTTGCCGCGGACATCCATGTAAACGCACCAATCAGTGATAAAACACGCGGCCGGCACATAAGCAGATGAATCCAGCTCGAAATGATAGCAGCCACTCGCCAGCGACCCACCAGCGATAGGCGTAAAACAGTGGTTTGGCCTACCTCCACGTTTCTTCCGTTTATTTTACATGCTCTCTAATGAATCGTATCAGATATGACAAAATTTGCCACTATCGTATGGCGCACAAGTTGGGCTGTGTGTGGCATCCCGAAAATGAACGACAACCCCACACGGCTGCGTCGGGGGTCTCGTGCTGATTTGACCATCCACACTATTATCTCTGTCCCTGCACCTGAGAGCAACGGTGTTCTTGTATTTAGCGTGTGAATCCAAAGTTTTCTCCAAGCTAATCACCGCCTGAGATAAACGCCATATTTGCCTGTCACTACTGGCTACTGCAACCGACTGGTGGTGACTCCACGCTTTGGGACATTCGATTTGCCGCTGCGTTGTCTAAATGTACTGCGCAGTTCGCAAGTAGCCGAGTCGCCGAGTAGCCACTATTTTCACCGCGCTACAGCTACAAACGCAAGTTGTTGACCATCAGCCGTGATTCCACTTTAATGATATCGATAGAAAGTTGGCATACACCTGCGCACTTCATAATAGACGAATGACAGCACGTTAATTTCTATACACAAAAGGAGCGACAAAAGGGTGTCGCGCGCCAGTGCACGCGAGCAACAACTACCGCTTTCGCGTGTGTCGATCTCGAGACAAGAGAGGATACAGATGCAAGCGGGGAAAAGGCATGCCTCCGCCCGGGATTGAACCGGGGACCTTCTGTTTACAAGACAGATGCTCTACCACTGAGCCACACAGGCGTAACTTCATACACACACTCACACAATTTTCGCCCCATCAAGTGACCACAATCAAAAACCATACAAGCACCACTCTCTCTATCTAGACTTTTACGGCACAAGCTAACCACTCTACTATCATGGATACACACACCGCCAACAACGGTATCGTTACTTCGCCAACAGCGAACTTCGTGCATATGTCCTCAGTCGACTTTAGACCCCTCGTGCCAAGCTTGCCGCGGACATCTAGGCAAACGCACCAATAGCCATCGTGTCAAGTTTGCCGCGGACATCCATGTAAACGCACCAATCAGTGATAAAACACGCGGCCGGCACATAAGCAGATGAATCCAGCTCGAAATGATAGCAGCCACTCGCCAGCGACCCACCAGCGATAGGCGTAAAACAGTGGTTTGGCCTACCTCCACGTTTCTTCCGTTTATTTTACATGCTCTCTAATGAATCGTATCAGATATGACAAAATTTGCCACTATCGTATGGCGCACAAGTTGGGCTGTGTGTGGCATCCCGAAAATGAACGACAACCCCACACGGCTGCGTCGGGGGTCTCGTGCTGATTTGACCATCCACACTATTATCTCTGTCCCTGCACCTGAGAGCAACGGTGTTCTTGTATTTAGCGTGTGAATCCAAAGTTTTCTCCAAGCTAATCACCGCCTGAGATAAACGCCATATTTGCCTGTCACTACTGGCTACTGCAACCGACTGGTGGTGACTCCACGCTTTGGGACATTCGATTTGCCGCTGCGTTGTCTAAATGTACTGCGCAGTTCGCAAGTAGCCGAGTCGCCGAGTAGCCACTATTTTCACCGCGCTACAGCTACAAACGCAAGTTGTTGACCATCAGCCGTGATTCCACTTTAATGATATCGATAGAAAGTTGGCATACACCTGCGCACTTCATAATAGACGAATGACAGCACGTTAATTTCTATACACAAAAGGAGCGACAAAAGGGTGTCGCGCGCCAGTGCACGCGAGCAACAACTACCGCTTTCGCGTGTGTCGATCTCGAGACAAGAGAGGATACAGATGCAAGCGGGGAAAAGGCATGCCTCCGCCCGGGATTGAACCGGGGACCTTCTGTTTACAAGACAGATGCTCTACCACTGAGCCACACAGGCGTAACTTCATACACACACTCACACAATTTTCGCCCCATCAAGTGACCACAATCAAAACCATACAAGCACCACTCTCTCTATCTAGACTTTTACGGCACAAGCTAACCACTCTACTATCATGGATACACACACCGCCAACAACGGTATCGTTACTTCGCCAACAGCGAACTTCGTGCATATGTCCTCAGTCGACTTTAGACCCCTCGTGCCAAGCTTGCCGCGGACATCTAGGCAAACGCACCAATAGCCATCGTGTCAAGTTTGCCGCGGACATCCATGTAAACGCACCAATCAGTGATAAAACACGCGGCCGGCACATAAGCAGATGAATCCAGCTCGAAATGATAGCAGCCACTCGCCAGCGACCCACCAGCGATAGGCGTAAAACAGTGGTTTGGCCTACCTCCACGTTTCTTCCGTTTATTTTACATGCTCTCTAATGAATCGTATCAGATATGACAAAATTTGCCACTATCGTATGGCGCACAAGTTGGGCTGTGTGTGGCATCCCGAAAATGAACGACAACCCCACACGGCTGCGTCGGGGGTCTCGTGCTGATTTGACCATCCACACTATTATCTCTGTCCCTGCACCTGAGAGCAACGGTGTTCTTGTATTTAGCGTGTGAATCCAAAGTTTTCTCCAAGCTAATCACCGCCTGAGATAAACGCCATATTTGCCTGTCACTACTGGCTACTGCAACCGACTGGTGGTGACTCCACGCTTTGGGACATTCGATTTGCCGCTGCGTTGTCTAAATGTACTGCGCAGTTCGCAAGTAGCCGAGTCGCCGAGTAGCCACTATTTTCACCGCGCTACAGCTACAAACGCAAGTTGTTGACCATCAGCCGTGATTCCACTTTAATGATATCGATAGAAAGTTGGCATACACCTGCGCACTTCATAATAGACGAATGACAGCACGTTAATTTCTATACACAAAAGGAGCGACAAAAGGGTGTCGCGCGCCAGTGCACGCGAGCAACAACTACCGCTTTCGCGTGTGTCGATCTCGAGACAAGAGAGGATACAGATGCAAGCGGGGAAAAGGCATGCCTCCGCCCGGGATTGAACCGGGGACCTTCTGTTTACAAGACAGATGCTCTACCACTGAGCCACACAGGCGTAACTTCATACACACACTCACACAATTTTCGCCCCATCAAGTGACCACAATCAAAAACCATACAAGCACCACTCTCTCTATCTAGACTTTTACGGCACAAGCTAACCACTCTACTATCATGGATACACACACCGCCAACAACGGTATCGTTACTTCGCCAACAGCGAACTTCGTGCATATGTCCTCAGTCGACTTTAGACCCCTCGTGCCAAGCTTGCCGCGGACATCTAGGCAAACGCACCAATAGCCATCGTGTCAAGTTTGCCGCGGACATCCATGTAAACGCACCAATCAGTGATAAAACACGCGGCCGGCACATAAGCAGATGAATCCAGCTCGAAATGATAGCAGCCACTCGCCAGCGACCCACCAGCGATAGGCGTAAAACAGTGGTTTGGCCTACCTCCACGTTTCTTCCGTTTATTTTACATGCTCTCTAATGAATCGTATCAGATATGACAAAATTTGCCACTATCGTATGGCGCACAAGTTGGGCTGTGTGTGGCATCCCGAAAATGAACGACAACCCCACACGGCTGCGTCGGGGGTCTCGTGCTGATTTGACCATCCACACTATTATCTCTGTCCCTGCACCTGAGAGCAACGGTGTTCTTGTATTTAGCGTGTGAATCCAAAGTTTTCTCCAAGCTAATCACCGCCTGAGATAAACGCCATATTTGCCTGTCACTACTGGCTACTGCAACCGACTGGTGGTGACTCCACGCTTTGGGACATTCGATTTGCCGCTGCGTTGTCTAAATGTACTGCGCAGTTCGCAAGTAGCCGAGTCGCCGAGTAGCCACTATTTTCACCGCGCTACAGCTACAAACGCAAGTTGTTGACCATCAGCCGTGATTCCACTTTAATGATATCGATAGAAAGTTGGCATACACCTGCGCACTTCATAATAGACGAATGACAGCACGTTAATTTCTATACACAAAAGGAGCGACAAAAGGGTGTCGCGCGCCAGTGCACGCGAGCAACAACTACCGCTTTCGCGTGTGTCGATCTCGAGACAAGAGAGGATACAGATGCAAGCGGGGAAAAGGCATGCCTCCGCCCGGGATTGAACCGGGGACCTTCTGTTTACAAGACAGATGCTCTACCACTGAGCCACACAGGCGTAACTTCATACACACACTCACACAATTTTCGCCCCATCAAGTGACCACAATCAAAAACCATACAAGCACCACTCTCTCTATCTAGACTTTTACGGCACAAGCTAACCACTCTACTATCATGGATACACACACCGCCAACAACGGTATCGTTACTTCGCCAACAGCGAACTTCGTGCATATGTCCTCAGTCGACTTTAGACCCCTCGTGCCAAGCTTGCCGCGGACATCTAGGCAAACGCACCAATAGCCATCGTGTCAAGTTTGCCGCGGACATCCATGTAAACGCACCAATCAGTGATAAAACACGCGGCCGGCACATAAGCAGATGAATCCAGCTCGAAATGATAGCAGCCACTCGCCAGCGACCCACCAGCGATAGGCGTAAAACAGTGGTTTGGCCTACCTCCACGTTTCTTCCGTTTATTTTACATGCTCTCTAATGAATCGTATCAGATATGACAAAATTTGCCACTATCGTATGGCGCACAAGTTGGGCTGTGTGTGGCATCCCGAAAATGAACGACAACCCCACACGGCTGCGTCGGGGGTCTCGTGCTGATTTGACCATCCACACTATTATCTCTGTCCCTGCACCTGAGAGCAACGGTGTTCTTGTATTTAGCGTGTGAATCCAAAGTTTTCTCCAAGCTAATCACCGCCTGAGATAAACGCCATATTTGCCTGTCACTACTGGCTACTGCAACCGACTGGTGGTGACTCCACGCTTTGGGACATTCGATTTGCCGCTGCGTTGTCTAAATGTACTGCGCAGTTCGCAAGTAGCCGAGTCGCCGAGTAGCCACTATTTTCACCGCGCTACAGCTACAAACGCAAGTTGTTGACCATCAGCCGTGATTCCACTTTAATGATATCGATAGAAAGTTGGCATACACCTGCGCACTTCATAATAGACGAATGACAGCACGTTAATTTCTATACACAAAAGGAGCGACAAAAGGGTGTCGCGCGCCAGTGCACGCGAGCAACAACTACCGCTTTCGCGTGTGTCGATCTCGAGACAAGAGAGGATACAGATGCAAGCGGGGAAAAGGCATGCCTCCGCCCGGGATTGAACCGGGGACCTTCTGTTTACAAGACAGATGCTCTACCACTGAGCCACACAGGCGTAACTTCATACACACACTCACACAATTTTCGCCCCATCAAGTGACCACAATCAAAAACCATACAAGCACCACTCTCTCTATCTAGACTTTTACGGCACAAGCTAACCACTCTACTATCATGGATACACACACCGCCAACAACGGTATCGTTACTTCGCCAACAGCGAACTTCGTGCATATGTCCTCAGTCGACTTTAGACCCCTCGTGCCAAGCTTGCCGCGGACATCTAGGCAAACGCACCAATAGCCATCGTGTCAAGTTTGCCGCGGACATCCATGTAAACGCACCAATCAGTGATAAAACACGCGGCCGGCACATAAGCAGATGAATCCAGCTCGAAATGATAGCAGCCACTCGCCAGCGACCCACCAGCGATAGGCGTAAAACAGTGGTTTGGCCTACCTCCACGTTTCTTCCGTTTATTTTACATGCTCTCTAATGAATCGTATCAGATATGACAAAATTTGCCACTATCGTATGGCGCACAAGTTGGGCTGTGTGTGGCATCCCGAAAATGAACGACAACCCCACACGGCTGCGTCGGGGGTCTCGTGCTGATTTGACCATCCACACTATTATCTCTGTCCCTGCACCTGAGAGCAACGGTGTTCTTGTATTTAGCGTGTGAATCCAAAGTTTTCTCCAAGCTAATCACCGCCTGAGATAAACGCCATATTTGCCTGTCACTACTGGCTACTGCAACCGACTGGTGGTGACTCCACGCTTTGGGACATTCGATTTGCCGCTGCGTTGTCTAAATGTACTGCGCAGTTCGCAAGTAGCCGAGTCGCCGAGTAGCCACTATTTTCACCGCGCTACAGCTACAAACGCAAGTTGTTGACCATCAGCCGTGATTCCACTTTAATGATATCGATAGAAAGTTGGCATACACCTGCGCACTTCATAATAGACGAATGACAGCACGTTAATTTCTATACACAAAAGGAGCGACAAAAGGGTGTCGCGCGCCAGTGCACGCGAGCAACAACTACCGCTTTCGCGTGTGTCGATCTCGAGACAAGAGAGGATACAGATGCAAGCGGGGAAAAGGCATGCCTCCGCCCGGGATTGAACCGGGGACCTTCTGTTTACAAGACAGATGCTCTACCACTGAGCCACACAGGCGTAACTTCATACACACACTCACACAATTTTCGCCCCATCAAGTGACCACAATCAAAAACCATACAAGCACCACTCTCTCTATCTAGACTTTTACGGCACAAGCTAACCACTCTACTATCATGGATACACACACCGCCAACAACGGTATCGTTACTTCGCCAACAGCGAACTTCGTGCATATGTCCTCAGTCGACTTTAGACCCCTCGTGCCAAGCTTGCCGCGGACATCTAGGCAAACGCACCAATAGCCATCGTGTCAAGTTTGCCGCGGACATCCATGTAAACGCACCAATCAGTGATAAAACACGCGGCCGGCACATAAGCAGATGAATCCAGCTCGAAATGATAGCAGCCACTCGCCAGCGACCCACCAGCGATAGGCGTAAAACAGTGGTTTGGCCTACCTCCACGTTTCTTCCGTTTATTTTACATGCTCTCTAATGAATCGTATCAGATATGACAAAATTTGCCACTATCGTATGGCGCACAAGTTGGGCTGTGTGTGGCATCCCGAAAATGAACGACAACCCCACACGGCTGCGTCGGGGGTCTCGTGCTGATTTGACCATCCACACTATTATCTCTGTCCCTGCACCTGAGAGCAACGGTGTTCTTGTATTTAGCGTGTGAATCCAAAGTTTTCTCCAAGCTAATCACCGCCTGAGATAAACGCCATATTTGCCTGTCACTACTGGCTACTGCAACCGACTGGTGGTGACTCCACGCTTTGGGACATTCGATTTGCCGCTGCGTTGTCTAAATGTACTGCGCAGTTCGCAAGTAGCCGAGTCGCCGAGTAGCCACTATTTTCACCGCGCTACAGCTACAAACGCAAGTTGTTGACCATCAGCCGTGATTCCACTTTAATGATATCGATAGAAAGTTGGCATACACCTGCGCACTTCATAATAGACGAATGACAGCACGTTAATTTCTATACACAAAAGGAGCGACAAAAGGGTGTCGCGCGCCAGTGCACGCGAGCAACAACTACCGCTTTCGCGTGTGTCGATCTCGAGACAAGAGAGGATACAGATGCAAGCGGGGAAAAGGCATGCCTCCGCCCGGGATTGAACCGGGGACCTTCTGTTTACAAGACAGATGCTCTACCACTGAGCCACACAGGCGTAACTTCATACACACACTCACACAATTTTCGCCCCATCAAGTGACCACAATCAAAAACCATACAAGCACCACTCTCTCTATCTAGACTTTTACGGCACAAGCTAACCACTCTACTATCATGGATACACACACCGCCAACAACGGTATCGTTACTTCGCCAACAGCGAACTTCGTGCATATGTCCTCAGTCGACTTTAGACCCCTCGTGCCAAGCTTGCCGCGGACATCTAGGCAAACGCACCAATAGCCATCGTGTCAAGTTTGCCGCGGACATCCATGTAAACGCACCAATCAGTGATAAAACACGCGGCCGGCACATAAGCAGATGAATCCAGCTCGAAATGATAGCAGCCACTCGCCAGCGACCCACCAGCGATAGGCGTAAAACAGTGGTTTGGCCTACCTCCACGTTTCTTCCGTTTATTTTACATGCTCTCTAATGAATCGTATCAGATATGACAAAATTTGCCACTATCGTATGGCGCACAAGTTGGGCTGTGTGTGGCATCCCGAAAATGAACGACAACCCCACACGGCTGCGTCGGGGGTCTCGTGCTGATTTGACCATCCACACTATTATCTCTGTCCCTGCACCTGAGAGCAACGGTGTTCTTGTATTTAGCGTGTGAATCCAAAGTTTTCTCCAAGCTAATCACCGCCTGAGATAAACGCCATATTTGCCTGTCACTACTGGCTACTGCAACCGACTGGTGGTGACTCCACGCTTTGGGACATTCGATTTGCCGCTGCGTTGTCTAAATGTACTGCGCAGTTCGCAAGTAGCCGAGTCGCCGAGTAGCCACTATTTTCACCGCGCTACAGCTACAAACGCAAGTTGTTGACCATCAGCCGTGATTCCACTTTAATGATATCGATAGAAAGTTGGCATACACCTGCGCACTTCATAATAGACGAATGACAGCACGTTAATTTCTATACACAAAAGGAGCGACAAAAGGGTGTCGCGCGCCAGTGCACGCGAGCAACAACTACCGCTTTCGCGTGTGTCGATCTCGAGACAAGAGAGGATACAGATGCAAGCGGGGAAAAGGCATGCCTCCGCCCGGGATTGAACCGGGGACCTTCTGTTTACAAGACAGATGCTCTACCACTGAGCCACACAGGCGTAACTTCATACACACACTCACACAATTTTCGCCCCATCAAGTGACCACAATCAAAAACCATACAAGCACCACTCTCTCTATCTAGACTTTTACGGCACAAGCTAACCACTCTACTATCATGGATACACACACCGCCAACAACGGTATCGTTACTTCGCCAACAGCGAACTTCGTGCATATGTCCTCAGTCGACTTTAGACCCCTCGTGCCAAGCTTGCCGCGGACATCTAGGCAAACGCACCAATAGCCATCGTGTCAAGTTTGCCGCGGACATCCATGTAAACGCACCAATCAGTGATAAAACACGCGGCCGGCACATAAGCAGATGAATCCAGCTCGAAATGATAGCAGCCACTCGCCAGCGACCCACCAGCGATAGGCGTAAAACAGTGGTTTGGCCTACCTCCACGTTTCTTCCGTTTATTTTACATGCTCTCTAATGAATCGTATCAGATATGACAAAATTTGCCACTATCGTATGGCGCACAAGTTGGGCTGTGTGTGGCATCCCGAAAATGAACGACAACCCCACACGGCTGCGTCGGGGGTCTCGTGCTGATTTGACCATCCACACTATTATCTCTGTCCCTGCACCTGAGAGCAACGGTGTTCTTGTATTTAGCGTGTGAATCCAAAGTTTTCTCCAAGCTAATCACCGCCTGAGATAAACGCCATATTTGCCTGTCACTACTGGCTACTGCAACCGACTGGTGGTGACTCCACGCTTTGGGACATTCGATTTGCCGCTGCGTTGTCTAAATGTACTGCGCAGTTCGCAAGTAGCCGAGTCGCCGAGTAGCCACTATTTTCACCGCGCTACAGCTACAAACGCAAGTTGTTGACCATCAGCCGTGATTCCACTTTAATGATATCGATAGAAAGTTGGCATACACCTGCGCACTTCATAATAGACGAATGACAGCACGTTAATTTCTATACACAAAAGGAGCGACAAAAGGGTGTCGCGCGCCAGTGCACGCGAGCAACAACTACCGCTTTCGCGTGTGTCGATCTCGAGACAAGAGAGGATACAGATGCAAGCGGGGAAAAGGCATGCCTCCGCCCGGGATTGAACCGGGGACCTTCTGTTTACAAGACAGATGCTCTACCACTGAGCCACACAGGCGTAACTTCATACACACACTCACACAATTTTCGCCCCATCAAGTGACCACAATCAAAAACCATACAAGCACCACTCTCTCTATCTAGACTTTTACGGCACAAGCTAACCACTCTACTATCATGGATACACACACCGCCAACAACGGTATCGTTACTTCGCCAACAGCGAACTTCGTGCATATGTCCTCAGTCGACTTTAGACCCCTCGTGCCAAGCTTGCCGCGGACATCTAGGCAAACGCACCAATAGCCATCGTGTCAAGTTTGCCGCGGACATCCATGTAAACGCACCAATCAGTGATAAAACACGCGGCCGGCACATAAGCAGATGAATCCAGCTCGAAATGATAGCAGCCACTCGCCAGCGACCCACCAGCGATAGGCGTAAAACAGTGGTTTGGCCTACCTCCACGTTTCTTCCGTTTATTTTACATGCTCTCTAATGAATCGTATCAGATATGACAAAATTTGCCACTATCGTATGGCGCACAAGTTGGGCTGTGTGTGGCATCCCGAAAATGAACGACAACCCCACACGGCTGCGTCGGGGGTCTCGTGCTGATTTGACCATCCACACTATTATCTCTGTCCCTGCACCTGAGAGCAACGGTGTTCTTGTATTTAGCGTGTGAATCCAAAGTTTTCTCCAAGCTAATCACCGCCTGAGATAAACGCCATATTTGCCTGTCACTACTGGCTACTGCAACCGACTGGTGGTGACTCCACGCTTTGGGACATTCGATTTGCCGCTGCGTTGTCTAAATGTACTGCGCAGTTCGCAAGTAGCCGAGTCGCCGAGTAGCCACTATTTTCACCGCGCTACAGCTACAAACGCAAGTTGTTGACCATCAGCCGTGATTCCACTTTAATGATATCGATAGAAAGTTGGCATACACCTGCGCACTTCATAATAGACGAATGACAGCACGTTAATTTCTATACACAAAAGGAGCGACAAAAGGGTGTCGCGCGCCAGTGCACGCGAGCAACAACTACCGCTTTCGCGTGTGTCGATCTCGAGACAAGAGAGGATACAGATGCAAGCGGGGAAAAGGCATGCCTCCGCCCGGGATTGAACCGGGGACCTTCTGTTTACAAGACAGATGCTCTACCACTGAGCCACACAGGCGTAACTTCATACACACACTCACACAATTTTCGCCCCATCAAGTGACCACAATCAAAAACCATACAAGCACCACTCTCTCTATCTAGACTTTTACGGCACAAGCTAACCACTCTACTATCATGGATACACACACCGCCAACAACGGTATCGTTACTTCGCCAACAGCGAACTTCGTGCATATGTCCTCAGTCGACTTTAGACCCCTCGTGCCAAGCTTGCCGCGGACATCTAGGCAAACGCACCAATAGCCATCGTGTCAAGTTTGCCGCGGACATCCATGTAAACGCACCAATCAGTGATAAAACACGCGGCCGGCACATAAGCAGATGAATCCAGCTCGAAATGATAGCAGCCACTCGCCAGCGACCCACCAGCGATAGGCGTAAAACAGTGGTTTGGCCTACCTCCACGTTTCTTCCGTTTATTTTACATGCTCTCTAATGAATCGTATCAGATATGACAAAATTTGCCACTATCGTATGGCGCACAAGTTGGGCTGTGTGTGGCATCCCGAAAATGAACGACAACCCCACACGGCTGCGTCGGGGGTCTCGTGCTGATTTGACCATCCACACTATTATCTCTGTCCCTGCACCTGAGAGCAACGGTGTTCTTGTATTTAGCGTGTGAATCCAAAGTTTTCTCCAAGCTAATCACCGCCTGAGATAAACGCCATATTTGCCTGTCACTACTGGCTACTGCAACCGACTGGTGGTGACTCCACGCTTTGGGACATTCGATTTGCCGCTGCGTTGTCTAAATGTACTGCGCAGTTCGCAAGTAGCCGAGTCGCCGAGTAGCCACTATTTTCACCGCGCTACAGCTACAAACGCAAGTTGTTGACCATCAGCCGTGATTCCACTTTAATGATATCGATAGAAAGTTGGCATACACCTGCGCACTTCATAATAGACGAATGACAGCACGTTAATTTCTATACACAAAAGGAGCGACAAAAGGGTGTCGCGCGCCAGTGCACGCGAGCAACAACTACCGCTTTCGCGTGTGTCGATCTCGAGACAAGAGAGGATACAGATGCAAGCGGGGAAAAGGCATGCCTCCGCCCGGGATTGAACCGGGGACCTTCTGTTTACAAGACAGATGCTCTACCACTGAGCCACACAGGCGTAACTTCATACACACACTCACACAATTTTCGCCCCATCAAGTGACCACAATCAAAACCATACAAGCACCACTCTCTCTATCTAGACTTTTACGGCACAAGCTAACCACTCTACTATCATGGATACACACACCGCCAACAACGGTATCGTTACTTCGCCAACAGCGAACTTCGTGCATATGTCCTCAGTCGACTTTAGACCCCTCGTGCCAAGCTTGCCGCGGACATCTAGGCAAACGCACCAATAGCCATCGTGTCAAGTTTGCCGCGGACATCCATGTAAACGCACCAATCAGTGATAAAACACGCGGCCGGCACATAAGCAGATGAATCCAGCTCGAAATGATAGCAGCCACTCGCCAGCGACCCACCAGCGATAGGCGTAAAACAGTGGTTTGGCCTACCTCCACGTTTCTTCCGTTTATTTTACATGCTCTCTAATGAATCGTATCAGATATGACAAAATTTGCCACTATCGTATGGCGCACAAGTTGGGCTGTGTGTGGCATCCCGAAAATGAACGACAACCCCACACGGCTGCGTCGGGGGTCTCGTGCTGATTTGACCATCCACACTATTATCTCTGTCCCTGCACCTGAGAGCAACGGTGTTCTTGTATTTAGCGTGTGAATCCAAAGTTTTCTCCAAGCTAATCACCGCCTGAGATAAACGCCATATTTGCCTGTCACTACTGGCTACTGCAACCGACTGGTGGTGACTCCACGCTTTGGGACATTCGATTTGCCGCTGCGTTGTCTAAATGTACTGCGCAGTTCGCAAGTAGCCGAGTCGCCGAGTAGCCACTATTTTCACCGCGCTACAGCTACAAACGCAAGTTGTTGACCATCAGCCGTGATTCCACTTTAATGATATCGATAGAAAGTTGGCATACACCTGCGCACTTCATAATAGACGAATGACAGCACGTTAATTTCTATACACAAAAGGAGCGACAAAAGGGTGTCGCGCGCCAGTGCACGCGAGCAACAACTACCGCTTTCGCGTGTGTCGATCTCGAGACAAGAGAGGATACAGATGCAAGCGGGGAAAAGGCATGCCTCCGCCCGGGATTGAACCGGGGACCTTCTGTTTACAAGACAGATGCTCTACCACTGAGCCACACAGGCGTAACTTCATACACACACTCACACAATTTTCGCCCCATCAAGTGACCACAATCAAAAACCATACAAGCACCACTCTCTCTATCTAGACTTTTACGGCACAAGCTAACCACTCTACTATCATGGATACACACACCGCCAACAACGGTATCGTTACTTCGCCAACAGCGAACTTCGTGCATATGTCCTCAGTCGACTTTAGACCCCTCGTGCCAAGCTTGCCGCGGACATCTAGGCAAACGCACCAATAGCCATCGTGTCAAGTTTGCCGCGGACATCCATGTAAACGCACCAATCAGTGATAAAACACGCGGCCGGCACATAAGCAGATGAATCCAGCTCGAAATGATAGCAGCCACTCGCCAGCGACCCACCAGCGATAGGCGTAAAACAGTGGTTTGGCCTACCTCCACGTTTCTTCCGTTTATTTTACATGCTCTCTAATGAATCGTATCAGATATGACAAAATTTGCCACTATCGTATGGCGCACAAGTTGGGCTGTGTGTGGCATCCCGAAAATGAACGACAACCCCACACGGCTGCGTCGGGGGTCTCGTGCTGATTTGACCATCCACACTATTATCTCTGTCCCTGCACCTGAGAGCAACGGTGTTCTTGTATTTAGCGTGTGAATCCAAAGTTTTCTCCAAGCTAATCACCGCCTGAGATAAACGCCATATTTGCCTGTCACTACTGGCTACTGCAACCGACTGGTGGTGACTCCACGCTTTGGGACATTCGATTTGCCGCTGCGTTGTCTAAATGTACTGCGCAGTTCGCAAGTAGCCGAGTCGCCGAGTAGCCACTATTTTCACCGCGCTACAGCTACAAACGCAAGTTGTTGACCATCAGCCGTGATTCCACTTTAATGATATCGATAGAAAGTTGGCATACACCTGCGCACTTCATAATAGACGAATGACAGCACGTTAATTTCTATACACAAAAGGAGCGACAAAAGGGTGTCGCGCGCCAGTGCACGCGAGCAACAACTACCGCTTTCGCGTGTGTCGATCTCGAGACAAGAGAGGATACAGATGCAAGCGGGGAAAAGGCATGCCTCCGCCCGGGATTGAACCGGGGACCTTCTGTTTACAAGACAGATGCTCTACCACTGAGCCACACAGGCGTAACTTCATACACACACTCACACAATTTTCGCCCCATCAAGTGACCACAATCAAAAACCATACAAGCACCACTCTCTCTATCTAGACTTTTACGGCACAAGCTAACCACTCTACTATCATGGATACACACACCGCCAACAACGGTATCGTTACTTCGCCAACAGCGAACTTCGTGCATATGTCCTCAGTCGACTTTAGACCCCTCGTGCCAAGCTTGCCGCGGACATCTAGGCAAACGCACCAATAGCCATCGTGTCAAGTTTGCCGCGGACATCCATGTAAACGCACCAATCAGTGATAAAACACGCGGCCGGCACATAAGCAGATGAATCCAGCTCGAAATGATAGCAGCCACTCGCCAGCGACCCACCAGCGATAGGCGTAAAACAGTGGTTTGGCCTACCTCCACGTTTCTTCCGTTTATTTTACATGCTCTCTAATGAATCGTATCAGATATGACAAAATTTGCCACTATCGTATGGCGCACAAGTTGGGCTGTGTGTGGCATCCCGAAAATGAACGACAACCCCACACGGCTGCGTCGGGGGTCTCGTGCTGATTTGACCATCCACACTATTATCTCTGTCCCTGCACCTGAGAGCAACGGTGTTCTTGTATTTAGCGTGTGAATCCAAAGTTTTCTCCAAGCTAATCACCGCCTGAGATAAACGCCATATTTGCCTGTCACTACTGGCTACTGCAACCGACTGGTGGTGACTCCACGCTTTGGGACATTCGATTTGCCGCTGCGTTGTCTAAATGTACTGCGCAGTTCGCAAGTAGCCGAGTCGCCGAGTAGCCACTATTTTCACCGCGCTACAGCTACAAACGCAAGTTGTTGACCATCAGCCGTGATTCCACTTTAATGATATCGATAGAAAGTTGGCATACACCTGCGCACTTCATAATAGACGAATGACAGCACGTTAATTTCTATACACAAAAGGAGCGACAAAAGGGTGTCGCGCGCCAGTGCACGCGAGCAACAACTACCGCTTTCGCGTGTGTCGATCTCGAGACAAGAGAGGATACAGATGCAAGCGGGGAAAAGGCATGCCTCCGCCCGGGATTGAACCGGGGACCTTCTGTTTACAAGACAGATGCTCTACCACTGAGCCACACAGGCGTAACTTCATACACACACTCACACAATTTTCGCCCCATCAAGTGACCACAATCAAAAACCATACAAGCACCACTCTCTCTATCTAGACTTTTACGGCACAAGCTAACCACTCTACTATCATGGATACACACACCGCCAACAACGGTATCGTTACTTCGCCAACAGCGAACTTCGTGCATATGTCCTCAGTCGACTTTAGACCCCTCGTGCCAAGCTTGCCGCGGACATCTAGGCAAACGCACCAATAGCCATCGTGTCAAGTTTGCCGCGGACATCCATGTAAACGCACCAATCAGTGATAAAACACGCGGCCGGCACATAAGCAGATGAATCCAGCTCGAAATGATAGCAGCCACTCGCCAGCGACCCACCAGCGATAGGCGTAAAACAGTGGTTTGGCCTACCTCCACGTTTCTTCCGTTTATTTTACATGCTCTCTAATGAATCGTATCAGATATGACAAAATTTGCCACTATCGTATGGCGCACAAGTTGGGCTGTGTGTGGCATCCCGAAAATGAACGACAACCCCACACGGCTGCGTCGGGGGTCTCGTGCTGATTTGACCATCCACACTATTATCTCTGTCCCTGCACCTGAGAGCAACGGTGTTCTTGTATTTAGCGTGTGAATCCAAAGTTTTCTCCAAGCTAATCACCGCCTGAGATAAACGCCATATTTGCCTGTCACTACTGGCTACTGCAACCGACTGGTGGTGACTCCACGCTTTGGGACATTCGATTTGCCGCTGCGTTGTCTAAATGTACTGCGCAGTTCGCAAGTAGCCGAGTCGCCGAGTAGCCACTATTTTCACCGCGCTACAGCTACAAACGCAAGTTGTTGACCATCAGCCGTGATTCCACTTTAATGATATCGATAGAAAGTTGGCATACACCTGCGCACTTCATAATAGACGAATGACAGCACGTTAATTTCTATACACAAAAGGAGCGACAAAAGGGTGTCGCGCGCCAGTGCACGCGAGCAACAACTACCGCTTTCGCGTGTGTCGATCTCGAGACAAGAGAGGATACAGATGCAAGCGGGGAAAAGGCATGCCTCCGCCCGGGATTGAACCGGGGACCTTCTGTTTACAAGACAGATGCTCTACCACTGAGCCACACAGGCGTAACTTCATACACACACTCACACAATTTTCGCCCCATCAAGTGACCACAATCAAAAACCATACAAGCACCACTCTCTCTATCTAGACTTTTACGGCACAAGCTAACCACTCTACTATCATGGATACACACACCGCCAACAACGGTATCGTTACTTCGCCAACAGCGAACTTCGTGCATATGTCCTCAGTCGACTTTAGACCCCTCGTGCCAAGCTTGCCGCGGACATCTAGGCAAACGCACCAATAGCCATCGTGTCAAGTTTGCCGCGGACATCCATGTAAACGCACCAATCAGTGATAAAACACGCGGCCGGCACATAAGCAGATGAATCCAGCTCGAAATGATAGCAGCCACTCGCCAGCGACCCACCAGCGATAGGCGTAAAACAGTGGTTTGGCCTACCTCCACGTTTCTTCCGTTTATTTTACATGCTCTCTAATGAATCGTATCAGATATGACAAAATTTGCCACTATCGTATGGCGCACAAGTTGGGCTGTGTGTGGCATCCCGAAAATGAACGACAACCCCACACGGCTGCGTCGGGGGTCTCGTGCTGATTTGACCATCCACACTATTATCTCTGTCCCTGCACCTGAGAGCAACGGTGTTCTTGTATTTAGCGTGTGAATCCAAAGTTTTCTCCAAGCTAATCACCGCCTGAGATAAACGCCATATTTGCCTGTCACTACTGGCTACTGCAACCGACTGGTGGTGACTCCACGCTTTGGGACATTCGATTTGCCGCTGCGTTGTCTAAATGTACTGCGCAGTTCGCAAGTAGCCGAGTCGCCGAGTAGCCACTATTTTCACCGCGCTACAGCTACAAACGCAAGTTGTTGACCATCAGCCGTGATTCCACTTTAATGATATCGATAGAAAGTTGGCATACACCTGCGCACTTCATAATAGACGAATGACAGCACGTTAATTTCTATACACAAAAGGAGCGACAAAAGGGTGTCGCGCGCCAGTGCACGCGAGCAACAACTACCGCTTTCGCGTGTGTCGATCTCGAGACAAGAGAGGATACAGATGCAAGCGGGGAAAAGGCATGCCTCCGCCCGGGATTGAACCGGGGACCTTCTGTTTACAAGACAGATGCTCTACCACTGAGCCACACAGGCGTAACTTCATACACACACTCACACAATTTTCGCCCCATCAAGTGACCACAATCAAAAACCATACAAGCACCACTCTCTCTATCTAGACTTTTACGGCACAAGCTAACCACTCTACTATCATGGATACACACACCGCCAACAACGGTATCGTTACTTCGCCAACAGCGAACTTCGTGCATATGTCCTCAGTCGACTTTAGACCCCTCGTGCCAAGCTTGCCGCGGACATCTAGGCAAACGCACCAATAGCCATCGTGTCAAGTTTGCCGCGGACATCCATGTAAACGCACCAATCAGTGATAAAACACGCGGCCGGCACATAAGCAGATGAATCCAGCTCGAAATGATAGCAGCCACTCGCCAGCGACCCACCAGCGATAGGCGTAAAACAGTGGTTTGGCCTACCTCCACGTTTCTTCCGTTTATTTTACATGCTCTCTAATGAATCGTATCAGATATGACAAAATTTGCCACTATCGTATGGCGCACAAGTTGGGCTGTGTGTGGCATCCCGAAAATGAACGACAACCCCACACGGCTGCGTCGGGGGTCTCGTGCTGATTTGACCATCCACACTATTATCTCTGTCCCTGCACCTGAGAGCAACGGTGTTCTTGTATTTAGCGTGTGAATCCAAAGTTTTCTCCAAGCTAATCACCGCCTGAGATAAACGCCATATTTGCCTGTCACTACTGGCTACTGCAACCGACTGGTGGTGACTCCACGCTTTGGGACATTCGATTTGCCGCTGCGTTGTCTAAATGTACTGCGCAGTTCGCAAGTAGCCGAGTCGCCGAGTAGCCACTATTTTCACCGCGCTACAGCTACAAACGCAAGTTGTTGACCATCAGCCGTGATTCCACTTTAATGATATCGATAGAAAGTTGGCATACACCTGCGCACTTCATAATAGACGAATGACAGCACGTTAATTTCTATACACAAAAGGAGCGACAAAAGGGTGTCGCGCGCCAGTGCACGCGAGCAACAACTACCGCTTTCGCGTGTGTCGATCTCGAGACAAGAGAGGATACAGATGCAAGCGGGGAAAAGGCATGCCTCCGCCCGGGATTGAACCGGGGACCTTCTGTTTACAAGACAGATGCTCTACCACTGAGCCACACAGGCGTAACTTCATACACACACTCACACAATTTTCGCCCCATCAAGTGACCACAATCAAAAACCATACAAGCACCACTCTCTCTATCTAGACTTTTACGGCACAAGCTAACCACTCTACTATCATGGATACACACACCGCCAACAACGGTATCGTTACTTCGCCAACAGCGAACTTCGTGCATATGTCCTCAGTCGACTTTAGACCCCTCGTGCCAAGCTTGCCGCGGACATCTAGGCAAACGCACCAATAGCCATCGTGTCAAGTTTGCCGCGGACATCCATGTAAACGCACCAATCAGTGATAAAACACGCGGCCGGCACATAAGCAGATGAATCCAGCTCGAAATGATAGCAGCCACTCGCCAGCGACCCACCAGCGATAGGCGTAAAACAGTGGTTTGGCCTACCTCCACGTTTCTTCCGTTTATTTTACATGCTCTCTAATGAATCGTATCAGATATGACAAAATTTGCCACTATCGTATGGCGCACAAGTTGGGCTGTGTGTGGCATCCCGAAAATGAACGACAACCCCACACGGCTGCGTCGGGGGTCTCGTGCTGATTTGACCATCCACACTATTATCTCTGTCCCTGCACCTGAGAGCAACGGTGTTCTTGTATTTAGCGTGTGAATCCAAAGTTTTCTCCAAGCTAATCACCGCCTGAGATAAACGCCATATTTGCCTGTCACTACTGGCTACTGCAACCGACTGGTGGTGACTCCACGCTTTGGGACATTCGATTTGCCGCTGCGTTGTCTAAATGTACTGCGCAGTTCGCAAGTAGCCGAGTCGCCGAGTAGCCACTATTTTCACCGCGCTACAGCTACAAACGCAAGTTGTTGACCATCAGCCGTGATTCCACTTTAATGATATCGATAGAAAGTTGGCATACACCTGCGCACTTCATAATAGACGAATGACAGCACGTTAATTTCTATACACAAAAGGAGCGACAAAAGGGTGTCGCGCGCCAGTGCACGCGAGCAACAACTACCGCTTTCGCGTGTGTCGATCTCGAGACAAGAGAGGATACAGATGCAAGCGGGGAAAAGGCATGCCTCCGCCCGGGATTGAACCGGGGACCTTCTGTTTACAAGACAGATGCTCTACCACTGAGCCACACAGGCGTAACTTCATACACACACTCACACAATTTTCGCCCCATCAAGTGACCACAATCAAAACCATACAAGCACCACTCTCTCTATCTAGACTTTTACGGCACAAGCTAACCACTCTACTATCATGGATACACACACCGCCAACAACGGTATCGTTACTTCGCCAACAGCGAACTTCGTGCATATGTCCTCAGTCGACTTTAGACCCCTCGTGCCAAGCTTGCCGCGGACATCTAGGCAAACGCACCAATAGCCATCGTGTCAAGTTTGCCGCGGACATCCATGTAAACGCACCAATCAGTGATAAAACACGCGGCCGGCACATAAGCAGATGAATCCAGCTCGAAATGATAGCAGCCACTCGCCAGCGACCCACCAGCGATAGGCGTAAAACAGTGGTTTGGCCTACCTCCACGTTTCTTCCGTTTATTTTACATGCTCTCTAATGAATCGTATCAGATATGACAAAATTTGCCACTATCGTATGGCGCACAAGTTGGGCTGTGTGTGGCATCCCGAAAATGAACGACAACCCCACACGGCTGCGTCGGGGGTCTCGTGCTGATTTGACCATCCACACTATTATCTCTGTCCCTGCACCTGAGAGCAACGGTGTTCTTGTATTTAGCGTGTGAATCCAAAGTTTTCTCCAAGCTAATCACCGCCTGAGATAAACGCCATATTTGCCTGTCACTACTGGCTACTGCAACCGACTGGTGGTGACTCCACGCTTTGGGACATTCGATTTGCCGCTGCGTTGTCTAAATGTACTGCGCAGTTCGCAAGTAGCCGAGTCGCCGAGTAGCCACTATTTTCACCGCGCTACAGCTACAAACGCAAGTTGTTGACCATCAGCCGTGATTCCACTTTAATGATATCGATAGAAAGTTGGCATACACCTGCGCACTTCATAATAGACGAATGACAGCACGTTAATTTCTATACACAAAAGGAGCGACAAAAGGGTGTCGCGCGCCAGTGCACGCGAGCAACAACTACCGCTTTCGCGTGTGTCGATCTCGAGACAAGAGAGGATACAGATGCAAGCGGGGAAAAGGCATGCCTCCGCCCGGGATTGAACCGGGGACCTTCTGTTTACAAGACAGATGCTCTACCACTGAGCCACACAGGCGTAACTTCATACACACACTCACACAATTTTCGCCCCATCAAGTGACCACAATCAAAACCATACAAGCACCACTCTCTCTATCTAGACTTTTACGGCACAAGCTAACCACTCTACTATCATGGATACACACACCGCCAACAACGGTATCGTTACTTCGCCAACAGCGAACTTCGTGCATATGTCCTCAGTCGACTTTAGACCCCTCGTGCCAAGCTTGCCGCGGACATCTAGGCAAACGCACCAATAGCCATCGTGTCAAGTTTGCCGCGGACATCCATGTAAACGCACCAATCAGTGATAAAACACGCGGCCGGCACATAAGCAGATGAATCCAGCTCGAAATGATAGCAGCCACTCGCCAGCGACCCACCAGCGATAGGCGTAAAACAGTGGTTTGGCCTACCTCCACGTTTCTTCCGTTTATTTTACATGCTCTCTAATGAATCGTATCAGATATGACAAAATTTGCCACTATCGTATGGCGCACAAGTTGGGCTGTGTGTGGCATCCCGAAAATGAACGACAACCCCACACGGCTGCGTCGGGGGTCTCGTGCTGATTTGACCATCCACACTATTATCTCTGTCCCTGCACCTGAGAGCAACGGTGTTCTTGTATTTAGCGTGTGAATCCAAAGTTTTCTCCAAGCTAATCACCGCCTGAGATAAACGCCATATTTGCCTGTCACTACTGGCTACTGCAACCGACTGGTGGTGACTCCACGCTTTGGGACATTCGATTTGCCGCTGCGTTGTCTAAATGTACTGCGCAGTTCGCAAGTAGCCGAGTCGCCGAGTAGCCACTATTTTCACCGCGCTACAGCTACAAACGCAAGTTGTTGACCATCAGCCGTGATTCCACTTTAATGATATCGATAGAAAGTTGGCATACACCTGCGCACTTCATAATAGACGAATGACAGCACGTTAATTTCTATACACAAAAGGAGCGACAAAAGGGTGTCGCGCGCCAGTGCACGCGAGCAACAACTACCGCTTTCGCGTGTGTCGATCTCGAGACAAGAGAGGATACAGATGCAAGCGGGGAAAAGGCATGCCTCCGCCCGGGATTGAACCGGGGACCTTCTGTTTACAAGACAGATGCTCTACCACTGAGCCACACAGGCGTAACTTCATACACACACTCACACAATTTTCGCCCCATCAAGTGACCACAATCAAAAACCATACAAGCACCACTCTCTCTATCTAGACTTTTACGGCACAAGCTAACCACTCTACTATCATGGATACACACACCGCCAACAACGGTATCGTTACTTCGCCAACAGCGAACTTCGTGCATATGTCCTCAGTCGACTTTAGACCCCTCGTGCCAAGCTTGCCGCGGACATCTAGGCAAACGCACCAATAGCCATCGTGTCAAGTTTGCCGCGGACATCCATGTAAACGCACCAATCAGTGATAAAACACGCGGCCGGCACATAAGCAGATGAATCCAGCTCGAAATGATAGCAGCCACTCGCCAGCGACCCACCAGCGATAGGCGTAAAACAGTGGTTTGGCCTACCTCCACGTTTCTTCCGTTTATTTTACATGCTCTCTAATGAATCGTATCAGATATGACAAAATTTGCCACTATCGTATGGCGCACAAGTTGGGCTGTGTGTGGCATCCCGAAAATGAACGACAACCCCACACGGCTGCGTCGGGGGTCTCGTGCTGATTTGACCATCCACACTATTATCTCTGTCCCTGCACCTGAGAGCAACGGTGTTCTTGTATTTAGCGTGTGAATCCAAAGTTTTCTCCAAGCTAATCACCGCCTGAGATAAACGCCATATTTGCCTGTCACTACTGGCTACTGCAACCGACTGGTGGTGACTCCACGCTTTGGGACATTCGATTTGCCGCTGCGTTGTCTAAATGTACTGCGCAGTTCGCAAGTAGCCGAGTCGCCGAGTAGCCACTATTTTCACCGCGCTACAGCTACAAACGCAAGTTGTTGACCATCAGCCGTGATTCCACTTTAATGATATCGATAGAAAGTTGGCATACACCTGCGCACTTCATAATAGACGAATGACAGCACGTTAATTTCTATACACAAAAGGAGCGACAAAAGGGTGTCGCGCGCCAGTGCACGCGAGCAACAACTACCGCTTTCGCGTGTGTCGATCTCGAGACAAGAGAGGATACAGATGCAAGCGGGGAAAAGGCATGCCTCCGCCCGGGATTGAACCGGGGACCTTCTGTTTACAAGACAGATGCTCTACCACTGAGCCACACAGGCGTAACTTCATACACACACTCACACAATTTTCGCCCCATCAAGTGACCACAATCAAAACCATACAAGCACCACTCTCTCTATCTAGACTTTTACGGCACAAGCTAACCACTCTACTATCATGGATACACACACCGCCAACAACGGTATCGTTACTTCGCCAACAGCGAACTTCGTGCATATGTCCTCAGTCGACTTTAGACCCCTCGTGCCAAGCTTGCCGCGGACATCTAGGCAAACGCACCAATAGCCATCGTGTCAAGTTTGCCGCGGACATCCATGTAAACGCACCAATCAGTGATAAAACACGCGGCCGGCACATAAGCAGATGAATCCAGCTCGAAATGATAGCAGCCACTCGCCAGCGACCCACCAGCGATAGGCGTAAAACAGTGGTTTGGCCTACCTCCACGTTTCTTCCGTTTATTTTACATGCTCTCTAATGAATCGTATCAGATATGACAAAATTTGCCACTATCGTATGGCGCACAAGTTGGGCTGTGTGTGGCATCCCGAAAATGAACGACAACCCCACACGGCTGCGTCGGGGGTCTCGTGCTGATTTGACCATCCACACTATTATCTCTGTCCCTGCACCTGAGAGCAACGGTGTTCTTGTATTTAGCGTGTGAATCCAAAGTTTTCTCCAAGCTAATCACCGCCTGAGATAAACGCCATATTTGCCTGTCACTACTGGCTACTGCAACCGACTGGTGGTGACTCCACGCTTTGGGACATTCGATTTGCCGCTGCGTTGTCTAAATGTACTGCGCAGTTCGCAAGTAGCCGAGTCGCCGAGTAGCCACTATTTTCACCGCGCTACAGCTACAAACGCAAGTTGTTGACCATCAGCCGTGATTCCACTTTAATGATATCGATAGAAAGTTGGCATACACCTGCGCACTTCATAATAGACGAATGACAGCACGTTAATTTCTATACACAAAAGGAGCGACAAAAGGGTGTCGCGCGCCAGTGCACGCGAGCAACAACTACCGCTTTCGCGTGTGTCGATCTCGAGACAAGAGAGGATACAGATGCAAGCGGGGAAAAGGCATGCCTCCGCCCGGGATTGAACCGGGGACCTTCTGTTTACAAGACAGATGCTCTACCACTGAGCCACACAGGCGTAACTTCATACACACACTCACACAATTTTCGCCCCATCAAGTGACCACAATCAAAAACCATACAAGCACCACTCTCTCTATCTAGACTTTTACGGCACAAGCTAACCACTCTACTATCATGGATACACACACCGCCAACAACGGTATCGTTACTTCGCCAACAGCGAACTTCGTGCATATGTCCTCAGTCGACTTTAGACCCCTCGTGCCAAGCTTGCCGCGGACATCTAGGCAAACGCACCAATAGCCATCGTGTCAAGTTTGCCGCGGACATCCATGTAAACGCACCAATCAGTGATAAAACACGCGGCCGGCACATAAGCAGATGAATCCAGCTCGAAATGATAGCAGCCACTCGCCAGCGACCCACCAGCGATAGGCGTAAAACAGTGGTTTGGCCTACCTCCACGTTTCTTCCGTTTATTTTACATGCTCTCTAATGAATCGTATCAGATATGACAAAATTTGCCACTATCGTATGGCGCACAAGTTGGGCTGTGTGTGGCATCCCGAAAATGAATGATATCAATACACTCGTGAACAGTCTGCACATTCCAATACCCCTCGCCGGTCGTAAGAAAGAGAACCATTTCCAATGAGACTGGCAACAGCGAATGGCGGTCGATACCGTACGTTACCTGGGCGACACTAAATAGCCGTTCAGCAACATTGGAAGTCGGAGGGATCGCTGCATGTACTCGCTCTTTTTAGACCCCAGTCGAGCCTTCTTCAGCACGCTTGCCGCAAAACTTGTCTTCTCGTTTTCCGAGTCTGTCGTACAGGTACGCGACATCCGCCTGAGGAACCGAACCAGGGCCTTCTTTTCCTGGTGACTCAAAAAGGTGCTGTTGATCGCGTTGAACCTTAATACAGGCAGACCCGAAGTCTGCATTAGCCACAATGGTCCCCGTCGGTCCTAAATTAGAAGAAAATATCAGTTCGGAAGTCGTTTCAGAGACAGCGTTTAACTAAAACGTACCCAAGTAGCGCCGCAACGAGGGATTTTGCTCGAGTAGTGCATCAAATAGCACTCTGACTTCCCACATCGTCCCACTGTCAGACTGCAGCTGCATCGAAACGGATTCTACCGTTTCCAGTGTCACAAGCAGCACCCTTAGCTTCTTGTTGTCACTAGGTGACGGGAGAAATTCAGCGAGGCTTTCATCATCCCGGTCGATAAATGTATCTCGAAGTATCGAACCATCATGTTGTATGCTGACCCCCATCGTGCGCCCTGGCGATACACTGGGCGAAGTTTCGTTTTGTGTCTGAAAATAAAATAAAACGTTTGTTCCGAAAAATAAGTTACAAGCAAATATATACATATAAACCAACACTTACCTAAGTAGGCCCGAGTGATTCAGAGTCAGGAGACGTACCATCAACTTATTGAGGTTGCACAGCACACTTTCCAAGCTGTGTGTCAAAATTGACACCGCCAAGTTCAGGCGGTGACTCGCACACCCCACTACATCCAGCAGTCGGGCTAGTTCTCTTGTTGAGATTGCAGTTGTCGCTCACCAAGTAAATTACTTGGTTGATTGTCTTGCCATAGATTCTCAGTATCAGGACCAGCGCATCGCGGCGCGCTTCAGTATTGTGAGAGACGGCTGTTTCGCCAGCATCCTCATCGGGTGGCTCTAGAACAGGAGCCATAGCCAACAGGGGACGATGTGGCACTCCATCGATTTCAGATTTCATAGCACCCAAACACACCCAGAAAATGATCTGAATCGTGCGTCCAACCATCAAAAAGAATCCCGAAAACCTGTGGCATTTGTGCCGCGATTTTGTTTTCGACAACTTTCGATACTTTAAGCATATCGGCCATGAGAATATCCGAGCAAACTGCGGGCAAGTTGATGTATCTGTAAACAATAAATAATATAAAAATAATGTTAATTCAAGCTCAACCCAACACAAAATTGCTGTAAACCTTCTTGTCCTCTTCTGCTCGCAGAAGCTCAACGGCAGGTTCCCGAATGGTCCACTCTAGCCAGCCAAAGCGATTCTGCGCTTTTTTTTATCCATGGCAGCAGTGATACAGTTTGAGCGGGGCCAGCAGCGAGCATTTCTTCTTAATAATTCGGGTGTTTTTGTTGAATGTGCTGGTTCAAATTTGTTGTGCCTCTCCCTTCCGGCTGCTTGTGCGGTGTACCACACACTTTGCACCTGTAGTACTCTGTCGATTCACTCTAGGCAGGGAGAAAAGTAGAAAAACGCAATTTGTTTCTGCGAGAAGCGTGGAGGCGGAGGTGGGTTGGCAAGACTTATCTCTGCCATTGTGAGCAGTGTTGTTTTATTACAGGTCTTTTTACTTAGCTAAAGTAGAAACCCTCGTAAAAAAGTAAAAAATCGATTTAATTAAGTAACAAATTGAAGATATATCAGGCACTGCAGTCCGCAGCAGACTACAGACTCTGCAGACCACACTTTGGGCAACAGCGCATCGAGTCCTCAGGGGAGCCGCGCCCAAGAAGCAGAAGCACGAACAGGAGCCTTCGGAATAGGCCCAGTGCCGCCGGAGACGCCCGTAGGCATCATACCAGCGCTGGATCACCTCTCAGACGGTGTGGCGGAGTCCATTAGGCTTTCTCAGCGACAAAACCCTCACGACATGTACCTGCACCGGATACTGCCGACATCAACTCCAATCGCCTGTTGCAGATACTAAAGCTGATGGACGAGAAGAAAGGATCCAACTCCTAGTTGTTCACTCAGGCTCTGCTGATGACATGCCGAGACGAGAGCGAGCAGCTGAAGGCCCCGAAGGTGTCCGGCTCAGCAGAAATGCCAAGTACAGCGACTAGTACAGCGCCAATTGCTACAAGTGCAGTATCTGGTACAGTTCCAAGTGATACAAGTGTCTGGCACAGGTGCTACAGTACAACTGCAGCGGATGCAGTCGACCACGAGTGGCCAGTGAGCACGCCATCTCGATGCACAGAAAACTCTGTGGTCGGTAGGTTTGGGAATTGTCAAGAGTTAAAACTTTGGTTGGGGCTAACCTGTTGATTTCTTGTTGGCTTTGACGCCATAGATCCGCACAACGCCACGTGTACGACTGCTACGAATCCGTCATGGTGGCCAGCGACAAGATAGACGCAATGGAGACTGTGTCCGCCACGAGATACCCGGGCTGCATGAGCTGTATGAGGAACTTATACTGAGAACAAACGGGTATGTGGTTGCACAAACATGCACTATATAAAAAAACTTATGAATTCTTGTTCCACCAGCTACGAAGTGATTAGAGACGCTAGTGATGTTTTTCTTGCTTGAATCCCAGACATTTTTTTTCCTGGGGAAATGCTGTGTCGTTGACCTGGGGATAAGGGCGTTTGTCTGCCGATGGAATAGGATCCTGACAAGTTCCTAATCGCTCTGTTGTAAAACGGGATGTAGTGCTATCTGGATTGTTCGTGTCAGCATCTTCACGAGCGGCAACAACTCGTTCACTGTCATCTGAACCATCACGGATATAGACGTCGGTAGTGCCCCCTGCACTTGGTGATCAGCAACCGCATCCGAATCAACTCCATTGCTGCGGATCCTTGGCGTGTTCAGGATAATCTTTCATGCACTGATTGTTTTCTCATCTCCGTCGTCACCAAATTCCTCCCAGTCAAAATGCTCCAGATACTCGTCCAGCATGCTCCCGCTAAACCCGACTGCGTCCATTTCAGCCGTTGGTGCGACTGAATTTGTGCCATAGCCCCTCGGAAAATTATGTTCACCAGTGCCAGGTGCGTGCACAGGAGATACTTGCTGCCTCGGCCCTTCCCCTGTAGCTGAACTTTGACGTGATGTTTGAGCTGGTGTGTAGGACCCGCGCAACGACGGAAACAGCGTTCGCTCTACAGGAGCCACGCCATCATTAGCTTCGAGGTGATAGTGACCAGGAGTGTCATTCCGAAGCATACCAGCGGGCATTCTGGCTAGCGAGGCTGTCCCCTGGGCTGGTGTAGTTTGAGCGGAGGACTGCGGTGTTGCGATACGAGGTCGTTCTCTTGGATCAACGGTTCCGAGCAGTTTCTTGGAGCTCGATGCCATCATCTTTTCTCTCCGATTCCGTTCTCGGACGTGTTGACGCATGATTTGGTGTTTCATTGTCTTTTCCGTTGCCATTCGGTTCCGTTTCGTCGTGTGAATGAGGGCAAGCTCGCTAAAAAGACGTTCATAGGTAGCGGTATTGACCGCTACAGAGAGAATAACTAGCGCCAACACGGGAAGCTTGCTGCCTGGCTCACCACTACATCGGAGCCAAAGTCGGTTACACGAGAAGTAGTATAGCTTCCTTCAATCCAGTCAAACATGCCGCCGCGCAATGTGCTGTCGTCATCTCCAATAAACCGGCGATAGTAATGTTGCGCAAATTGGCAGACATCGTCCAGCTCTGTTAGGACAGTGGAAGGAAACTTTCGCGCTTCAGCTACGTGCACTGGGTGAAGGAAATAGCCCAAAATGAAGAGCGGTTGTTCACATGCATTCCAACGGGCCTCTACACATTTCACCAGCACTTCACGCCACTCCGCTGCAGGAAGGCCACGGTAAATATCCATGTACAAGACCACCACGTCTGCGACTGTGTTCTCATCTCTCTGTAGACGAAAGGAAGCAGAACATAAAGGTCTAACAACCTTCTCGGCATTTTCCAACTTTGTCCAAAAGTCGGTCTCTCCTAAAACGCGAAGTTTATCAGGGAGATCACTGATATTCCGGTATTTAAAAACTAAATCTTCCAGAGCCCCGCGAGCGCGTAATAGTGAAGCGAAACACGCCTGCATAGAGTTCCATCTTGTTTCACAGAGTGTAAAAACAGCAAAGCTGTCTCCATAGCGATTGTTCATTGCTTCGACTGCTCGGGTCAGCCACTTGGATGTGGATGTATTCAAAAAGCTGGCTGTGCCAGCAGCAGCTTCAGATACGCCCTTAAAAACATTTTTGAGAACCTGTTTTACGAGATTGCCCACAGCATGAGCAAAGCAAAACAGAAAAATGACGCGAGGATATCTGAGAGCCAATATTCCTCGTGCTCGGCGACACTGTCCAGCATTGTCCGTTACAGCGGAGCCCAAATTCCACCCAGAAGCAACTAGCTCATCCATTACGCCTTCCATTTGCTGAGCAATGGTCAGGCCGTCGTGCCGAGCACCGGTTGGTCTCAGTCCGTAAGTCATCACGCGGCCGAATAAAGAAACTTGGCAGCCGAGAACGTGCTGCTTTGCATATTTTCCCACACGTCGGAGAGGACATTTACTCGGCCCCCACTTCGATTCTGGATATCCATGACGTGATCTCGCTGCTCCAGTGCATGCATGTCTGCGTACTCGTTAAGGACCGCCTTGTATTTGGCGACTAGGGACGGTACTTGTAACCCCACAGCGAGCGTTTAAGAAGGTAAGCAGCCGCTTAAATGACATTAACTCGACAAACGAATCTGGAAGTAATGCTTCCGCTTGATATTCCTGCAACAGGCACCAGAACATCCTTATTTCAGCTGCAGAGAACACAGGTGGTGCAGTACATCGTAGCTTATTCAGGCCGTCCTCCTCACATTCTCCGACATCAACTCCCTACCCACGCGCACACTCCCCACCACACGAACGTAATAAACGCATTCTGACAAGTGCTTTTTCCCAGGCATCCTTTCTGCCATGAACACTGACAGGAAATGGGACCCTTTCCTTGTCGTTTACATGCGCCACGTAACAGTACTTGCACACCGTCCACCACATGGACTTGTTGCATTTGTCGTTTAGTCGGTAGAAGTTTGCACCTGGAGATCGCCCCCGCTTCGGTGCTTCGGCACGGTCTCTGCGAATCTCAGGCAGCAGCTCCATGAACGACACTTGTTCGTACACGAAGGGCGCGAGTTGGCACTGTTGAAGCCGAGCAGAGACTGCCTCAGCAGTGGCGAGCTCTGTACTTCAACGATATCTTTTTTTACGTCAACAAAGTAAAAAAGACTCGTGAAAATGTTTAAATCAAGTAATATGCTCTTTTTTACGTGGGAAGTAAAAAAGTAAAAACAAAAATGTCAACACTGTTGTGAGGTTGGACAGTAAAACCGAGAATGAAGGCTTGAAACAAAGCCCACGGAGGCCCACAGAAACTGGTGGTGGTGGTGTAAGGAGATGGCTGGATGAGAAGCGTGCCCAAACGGTTGGAACAGGAGCTAAGCGACTATTAGGGATCGCATTATTCGGCATCGTCGTATGCTCCGCTCGGTTCCTGCCGTTGAACGAAATGAAGGGAGGGGGGATTCGTAATTAGTCGGGTTCAAAAGTTTCCCTGAAATTTCAATTTTGTTGAAAAATAAAACTGAATAAATTACCCTGCAACATAACTCACTGCAATGTTGCTTAAAACGAATTATCGTCTTGTCGTAGATATGTTGCGTTAACGACTCCGAACTTAGAGATCTGCTCATCCCGTCTCAGGATCCCCGTCCAACTTGGATCCCTAGGCAGGAACAGAATGAACTACTACATCCCCGGCCATTTGCAACCGGGATTGTGTTTCTGTCGATTCTTGGCCCGTGATTGGCCAGATGCATGGTATCGACAACTCAGTAATGTGTCTGAGAAGTGGGGTGTTAATTGTCAACGTTGGTAGTACGCACCATAGTAAAACACAGCCTCATTGACAACTCAGTTTTCATGCAAATTGCTAGTCAGGGTTGCAAGTAGATGCGGTGTGGAGCCACAATATAAATATCAGGTAAGTGTGCGCTGACTTGAAAAGTTGCATGAAGGGGAAGCAGACACCTACCAGCTATAAGCCCGAGCTGCTCAAGTTCCTGTCGTACTAGGGCGGCGTTGAGGAGTGCAGCGACTACGTCTTCACTATGGAGGAGCTGTTTGTCATCACCCCGGTGATGGACCTCAGCTAAATATCGTCGCCATTGAGGGCAGCAACACACAAGCTGGTGATGCAGCGCTGACGACCAGAGGATCTCATGCTGGCAGCATGGCTGGAGAAGAAGGTACTTGGCAAGAATTTGCTGATCTTCAGTCACAGCTTACAGCCAGGCGGCGGAGTTAATGGGCGAACAGCAGCGATCTTGCCATCTTAAAGACTGACCTGAGCATGGTGTCCGTCCGTCTGTCCGTCACACGATATTGCAATATCAATTTTTTGCCAATATAATTTCAACTTCATTTTAGCCAATAAGGATTCTTTATGCTGCCGAGCGGAGCGAATGCGGCTACAAAGCATTTTTTTACTTTCTTACTTTTTTTTACTTTCTTACTTTTCTTCTTTTTTTACTTTTTTTACTTTTTTACTTTTTTACTTTTGCTTTCTTGCTTTTGCTTTCTTACTTTAGCTTTTACTTTCTTACTTGCTTTTGTTTCTTTACCCGTACTTTTACTTTCTTATTACTTTCACTTTATACTTTTTTGCACTTTGTTATTATGATACTTCAAGAACCTACTTTTGGATGGGACGTTTTAGGATTACTTCAACGATGTAAAAGCGTATTGTGGCGTCATTTCCAAAGTTGACAGGCGAGCGGAACAGCACGGAGGGGACTTCGAGTCGCACAAGGGAAGCACGTTATCAGGTACGCTGCGTGTATGTATGTACGTCAAACACTGTGGAACCCCAACTACTCTTCAGATAGTCCGAGTGTTTCCGGGGACGAAGTAGGGGACGAAGTTTCTGCCATTGGGTATTCCTGCTTGCAGGTTTATTCTTTGGATGGTCACGGGCTAAGGGGCTTCTGCCCCCGCCCACTCTGTGCGAGAGCACATGTGACTTGGTCCATGTATCCACGACTCCCTGAACCTATCCGGTTGCGCGGCCACGGCGCCACATTCTTTGGGATCCGTTGGAATGTGGACGCGTCTAGCGACGTCGTGGCCTACCCGTTCTTTCGAATGCGGAAAAGGATATCGTGCTCAAGCTCTCAGTACCACCCGGCTGCCCAACCTTGACTTACTGACTGCACCATTTGCAAACTTCGACCGCTCCTGGCCTTTCGGCCGGTTGACAGTGGGGAATGTGATCAGTGATAGCTTCGATAGGAGCAAGCATACCCGGGTGGTACGCAGACGTCTCAACTTTCTCACTTTGAAAGACTGCTGCTGCGAGCAGTGTACTTGGGCTTTATGTCTAACGCGGCACGTTACTTTTGTTTCGTGTTGTAGAGTACTTTTCCCTCTGTTGCAGACGACTCGCTGTTAGCTCAGCTGGATAGCACCGACTTCGGAAGCTGAAGGTCACGTGTTCGATCCCCGTTGGCAATCCTTTTGCGGATGGCGCCTCGGAAGCGAACGCGTGAGGAGATTGAGGCTGCGCTACGTGAAAACGAGCGTGTAAATGGTGCTCCATGTACCAATGAGGATCATCCTGCCAAGAGACGGCGACTTGCGCGGCTTGCCAACAGACGTCACAGGTTAAATAAACAATTGCGGGCACTTGATTCTAGCGAACCCGATGGAAATGCTGCCCAGCACAGCACGCGTCAAAGTGATGCAGAACGTCAGCGTAGGCGCCGCGCTCAACTCACGCTAGAAGAACAAGCTGTAGTTCGAGAGAATAGCAGACAGCGTCGCCAAGAATTACGTGCTGAGCTGACTCCGGAAGAACAAGATCTGTTGCGTGAAAACGACACTCGGCGGCGCCAGGAATTGCGTGCTGAACTGACAGCTGAAGAGCAAGCTGTCGCTCGAGAAAACAACACACAACGCCGACAGGAGTTGCGTGCTGATCTCACTCCCGAAGAACTTGACGCGGCCCGAGAAAACAACACACAGCGCCGACAGGAGTTGCGTTTAGCGGCGGAGGAGGCAGTGGAAGATGCACGGAAGGAAGCTATGCGTATTGGTCGTAAATGTTTGCGCCGTGGTCACGCGCTTGGTAACCACGGAACATTTGACAAAACCCGTGTGTCAGAAAAAAAAACGTGGATGAGAGGACTCGCCGCCACGCACTACCTCCAAAGTTTGAGTGAATTTGGTGTGGGGCATGGAAATGGCCAGGTGAATCTCCAGTCTCCTGCTGTTTAAAAGGACGGATTAAGCTTGATCCTCTTCATCCCGTGCCAGATTATCTTCTCCAGTACTATGGTGACCCACAGTTTCGAAAACACGTACGTGCGTACAATCAAGTGTTTGCTTTTACGTCTACTGGAGTGGCCTGAAGCGGTGGAGGAGTACGACGTGTGCAAGAGGATAGAAGTGTCCAAGGTCAGAGTGGGGTCTACACTTACAAAATCCAAGGTGCTATGGGTCACTACTTGGGCTCCCTAGTTCCACACATGGAGTACAATGGAGGTAATGTGGTTCCTGCAAAATTTGCGCAGATTTACATTGTCGACGACAATCTTAAACAGCGAGTCTTGCGTCGTAAAGGTATTTTCGCCGACCTGGACACGGAAAAGTTGACGACCATCGAGACAATGATGCAGGTGCTCAATCCTTTTGCGCAACAATTTCTTTCTCATGGAGAAAAACTTCGCCAGGCCAGGGATGAGGGCAGAGTGTTCGAGAACTTGGTTTTTCATCTTCATGCAGACAAGCGCAGACCGGGTACAACCAATTTACCTACTGTGAACGAAATCGGCGCTGTTATGGTTGACGATGGAAATTTCAACAAACACCGAGATCTGTTGCTGTACACCAAGCGCAGAGGGCTTCTAAGAATTTTTGAGACCAATCCCATGTACGACCCACTTCAATACCCGCTGTTGTTCCCGCACGGCGAGCTGGGTTGGACATTCACCGACCAGTACGCTGATGGACAAATATATAACGGCAAGGGGGAGATGTCTCTTCGTGAACACGTAGCTTATCGGCTATTTCCCAAGTCTGGGGATGGGTCAGCTTTACATCAGGGGGGACGACTTTTCCAGCAGTGGTGTGTTGATCAACTAGCGAAATGTGAGCAGGATGCTTTGCGGTGGGTTTCAAACAACCAAACCAAGCTTCGCGCGGACCTCTATTCCGGTATTGAAGATGCCTACCTCGCGGAAGCCACGGTGACACTGGGAGAAGGTGAGGGGCGGTTTACCGAGTACAACCGTGAAAACAGAACGCTCCAAAATGCAGTCACGAACGGGGCCCCAAGGCAACAATTTTTGGACCGAATCGGGAAAAAAAAATATTTTGCCGGCAACGTTTACTGGCGGCCCCCGCCAAATGTATAAGTCATATCAAGACTCTATGGCGATAGTACGCGAATTTGGAAAGCCGGACATTTTTCTGACTATGACGTGCAATCCGGAGTGGGATGAGATAAAAGCGGAATTACCCAATGGTCAAAAGGCTCCAGATCGCCCCGACATCGTGGCACGCGTTTGGAACCAAAAGCTCAAGTCACTTTTACTTGATTTGGACGAGGGCGTTTTGGGGCGTTTTGGGGCGTGTTCAGGCGCGGATATACGTGGTTGAATTTCAAAAGCGGGGTCTCCCACACGCGCACATTTGATAATTTTGGCAGATGAGGACAAACCACGCTCGAGATAAATTATTGATAAATTGGTGTCTGCTGAAATATCAGACAAGGCGTCCAACCAGCATTGTACGAAACAGTGATGACCTGCATGATGCACGGGCCGTGCGGCGCTCAAAACCCGACGTGTGCCTGTATGAAAGATGGGCGATACTCTAAAGGGTTTCCGAAACCGTTGGCGGAAGTCACCCGAGCAAACGTGGATGGATACCCAGTATACAGAAGATGTCGACGTGAGGAAGGTCCGTTGAGGTTCAACAACCGAGAATACGCAAACGAGACCGCCAACCAATGGGTTATGCCCTACAACCCTTACTTTTCGCAAAAATACAACTGCCACAGAAATATGGAGGTGTGTACAGGTATTACTGCGGTGAAGTACCTCTACAAGTACGTATACAAAGGGTCCGACAAAGCAGTGCTTACGATTGAAGCTGTGCGAACGGAGAGACGAGAGGTTGCGGAGACACGTCAAGAACCGAACGAAGTTTTACGGTATCTGAATGCGCGTTATATCTCACCAGTCGAGGCATGTATGCGACTCCTTGATTACACAGTTCAAGGAAAAAGTCATTCAGTGGAGCAACTGACTGTGCACTTGGAAGGGCGACAGACGGTTATGTACGAGGAAGGCGAGAGACCACAAGATGTTCTGGAGCGCAGTGAGCGGACGATGTTAACAGCTTTCTTTGAGTTGTGTGCAAGTGATGAGCCACAAAATCAAATTGCCAAAACAATGTTGTACCAAGAAATCCCCAAGAAGTTCAGCTGGAAGAACAAACACTGGGTCCGACGGGCAAAATTTCAGGCGGCGCTTGGAAGAATGATTCACGTTTCGCCGAGAGGTTCTACCTTCGGATGTTGCTAACACGTCGTGCGGGCCCCACTTCGTTCACCGATTTGAAGACGGTTGGTGGCCAAGTCTACCCTACATTCCAGGATGCAGCCAGGCAAGCTGGATACCTTGACGACGACGAGGAATGGACTGCGTGTATGACAGAAGCCGCGGGGTTCCAAATGCCCAACCAACTTCGTCAACTTTTTGCAACGCTTTTGGTGTACTCGATGTCGACCGACGTACGCAAATTATGGAGCGACTTCTATAACGACCTCTCTGAAGATTTTGCTAATACACATCGAGAATTCCAGGATCCCGTTAGGTCTTCGGTGGTGATGTTCAAGACAGTTCAGTGCATCCAAGAGCTTCTTCACGTGAATAGTTATGGTTTGGAGGGGTTCGATCTCCCCCAGCTCAATGATTTCGAGAGTATGACTCTGGCTTCGCTACATGAGAACAGTCTAATCCGCCGCGAGCTTACTGCGTACGGCGTGGATGAATTGGAACACATTGTTGAGACAGAGGACCAACTTAACGATGGGCAGCGAGATATCTACGACCAAATTATTGGAGCAGTTAACGACCCGACTGTCGGTAGAAAACTGTTTTTTATTGACGGACCCGGCGGAACTGGAAAATCTACGCTACTCCGAAACATACTTGCGAAGGTGCGTCTTGATGGAAAAATTGCTGTAGCCGTTGCGTCGAGTGAAATTGCTTTGCTTCTCCTGATGGGTGGCCGCACGGCACACTCAACCTTCAAGATTCCTTTGAAATTGAGCAACACCTCTACTTGCTCCATTTACAAGCAGTCGAATTTGAAGGGGTTAATTGAGAAGGCCGATTTGATTATATGGGACGAAGCACCTATGACCCACCGCCACGCATTTGAGGCCGTGGATCGTACATTACGGGATATAATGGGCAACGATCGAGAGCCCTTTGGTGGCAAGATATTTGTGCTATCTGGCGATTTCCGGCAAATTCTTCCAGTTGTGAAAAGGGGGACACCTGCAGAAACTATTGATGCTTGCATCAAGTCTTCCGATTTATGGACGAAGTTTAAGCAAGTTTCTCTCACTGAAAACATGCGTGTCCGATCGGCAGACAACGAGATGAGCGCTCAAGAAATGTCTGAATTTTCTGAGTTTTTACTCCAAGTTGGTGAGGGTAGACACGATGTAAACCCAGTTCTTGGGAGAAACTACTTGAAGATTCCAGGTGACATGGTGCTCGAAGTACCCCCGATGAGACTGACGAAGACGCCGAGATAGACCCTGCCGCGACTCCTCGGGGTATGCAGTGTCTCATCGACTACATGTACGCTGACTTGAACAATCCCGAAGTTGCGACAGACGATTATTTGGCCAGTCGTACAATTTTAACTACGACCAACGCAGTGGTGCATCGTATCAACACAGCTGCTGCAAAACAATTGCCTGACACAGCGCACGAATATCTTTCGTCAGATGCTATCGAAGATGACTTGGACGGGAACTTTTTCGAGCCAGAAGTACTCCACGCGGTGAACATCAATGGAATCCCGCCTCATAAACTGTTGCTCAAAAAAGGCATTCCAGTTATGATGATGCGGAATTTAAATCCGGACCTGGGTCTGTGTAATGGGACACGGCTTCGAATCGTCGACCTGAAGCCTCATGTTATCCACGCAAGAATCATGACAGGGGAACGCAGGGGCCAGGACGTGCTTATTCCAAGAATTATGTTTGTGAGTGACGATGGAGATCCGCAGTTTCCGTTTCGATTGCGACGCAAGCAGTTTCCCGTCTAACCAGCCTTCGCCATGACGATTAACAAGGCACAGGGACAAACAGTGATGAACCTGGGGCTGTATCTTGCCTCGCCATGCTTCTCGCACGGTCAACTGTATGTCGCCCTGTCACGAGTTACCTCTCGGTCAAGATTTAAGGCAGTCATTGAGTATCAGGAACTGGCGGAAGACGACGGGGTTTACACTGACAATATCGTGTATAGGCAGATCTTTCAGTCCGTTTAAGTACCGTAAATAAAAACACGTTGCTTGCATTAACTACCAGCCTGTTAAGTTGTTGAGGCGTAAAGAGATATGAGAGGGGTGTCTTTTGCGTTTCGAAGCACGAGTTTGTTTCTAAGAAAAATAACGCGTATTCGACGTTAGTATGGTGTAGTCGTATCCGCAATCCTGTTTCAACGTTTTGGTTGCCGGTTCAAGTCCACCTGTGGACTTGGTTTTTTTTCCGCCGGAGCGAAGCGGAGGCGGAAGTCTGCGTTCGTTCGTGTCTATAGAAGTAGTCCATGCATCACAAATGGGTAGTGGACAAGCACAAGGTGAAGTGGAAAGTAAAATGTGTTGTGGTTTTGTCGAAATGTGTGTGTGTAATTGTGTTGCGCGGGTAAGGAAGCGAGTACGTAAATGGCGTGAGTTAGTAAATGAGTAAGTGTGTGTGTGTGAGTGAGTAAGTAAGTAAGTAAGTGAGTGAGTAAGTAAGTAAGTAAGTAAGTAAGTAAGTGAGTGAGTAAGTAAGTAAGTAAGTAAGTGAGTCAGTGAGTGAGTGAGTGAGTGGCTACGCATTTGCTTGCATGCGTGAGTGCGAGTGAGAATGTAAGTATGACAGAAAGTAAGTAAACGTCTAAGTGATCGAGTCGCTAGGCGCGTGCGTGAATGAAAACGTGCGTGCATATACACGAGTGAGGAAGTGAATGACATAGGGGCAAGTAACACTGCTAGCGAGTGGCTTAAGGGATCCGTGGTGAATGTGGACAAGTGTTGTGTGCTAATGTACCCGAAAACTATCCTCTTTAGATAGGTGGGACAGAGTATTAACGTGCCTCCGGTATGTTGTACATACACATTTAGTCATGCTCCACAGTCATATTTTATATTGGACATTTATCTCACACAAAACATCTAGAGTGCGCAGCCTAGGCGTTTGTACGGCGTCTATCCGTGCTGCCGATTCCGGGTTCGAACTCCTCAGTGCACCACTTCTTAAAACTTAACATTTTCAGTTTGACAAAAACAATTGGAAGTTTTCATCAAGAACGAGAAACTTTTTGATAACAATCTTTTCATCGAAAACAAGAGGCGGCACGATCCTGACGGCATCAGGAACTTGTAGACCGCAAGCCGGCTCCAGTCTAACTAGCTACTGAGACCATTGTTCAATATATATGCGTATTGGCACTACCTTTTAATCATTAAAGTAACATTGAGCCGCTACTTCTACATGTAGTTCTTGGTTAAACGTAGTTCGCCTTCCTTGACCCGAGCCTTGCGCTTCTCATACCACCGCTTCGTCCTCTACATCTGGTTTGCTTCTTGCAGATGTTTTTGCCATTCGATCGCCGGTTTTTCGCCTTCAACAGCCACCGTAGTCGCTACGAGCTACCATGCCGTGATACGCATGATCCTGCGCTCTTGTGTAGCATCTCGCTATCTCTGCAGCAATCCCGAAAAGTATTCTGCGCTCCGGGGTCGCTCGGTATCACGATCAGTATCACGCTCGTCGCGGCGTTCATGGTGATTTCGGTGGCCCCCGGCAGCTGTGTGAGTCTCGTCGCCGTGACAGTTTCCTGCTTGTTGCTCTGTCTCCAGCTTGCCGAGTTCGTCGTTCTTAACCCCCTTTATCCGGCTGCAGCAACCATCAACGCGCCGTGCTGTCTTTCACCGGCGCCGCTACCTTCGCCGTGGGGAGTCAGCAGTCGATGAGATCACTGCGTCAGCCACTTTTCCAGTAGCGTTTCAGCCCTTTGACATGGCCCGAGTCTACCACCGCGGTGGTATTATCCACGACCCTGCTATCCGTTGATGCGTCGGTTTTTAGTGTCGATCTCACTCGCTCAGCCGTCGGACTCGGCACTCTTCTCGCCTCGTACTCCGAAGCCGCAACCTTGCCGCATCCAGGACATTTTCGTGGACTGGAGCTGCACTTCCATGAGCGCCTTGAAACTCTACTTGCACTTCTGGGTCGAGAACAAACGTCCATCACACTGATCAGATAAGCGTTTAACCCTATTGCTGCCAAAAATATACTTGACATTTGTATACCTGATACTCCATAGTAAAATATAAAACATGCATACATGCTTGGTCATTCCGCAGCCGAATATGCCAAATTGCATGTGTTTACCAATAATTATTGCAATTTATGTAGTAAAACCAAGCATATTGCATGGGTTGCCGCAAGTGACATGATTGGTTCAAAATGGCAATGGGATACTTTGATTGGGCAAAAATAGTAAAACCAAGCATATTGCAGGGTTGGCGGCAATAGGGTTAATAAAGTCACATATTTTGAAGCCTTCTTTTCAGCGAAGAGAGCTTACCTTTACTCGCCATCACAGGGTTCGTGTGACACAGGGTGAGCGTGTCCAAGGAGATAGCCGTGACCACGTGAAGTCGCTTCGCAGTACACGTCGTCCAACCCGTTAGCCTGGTGATAATTGGCGAAGTTGCGCGTGGCCATGATGTCGCTGCCTCCGCCCGACGCGCTAGCGTACCTCTGCGTTGGCATCCCCTTCGAGCAGCATGTACTTCGTGTAGGTGTAGGTGACTGCGGCGAGCACAAGATAAGAATTTTGAGACTTCCTTTCCATCGAAATTAAAATGGCATATTTGCCAATGAACGCGTGGTATTTAGGTCATGACCCAACTGCTGATATCCGCAGGTAACACGCAAAAAATGGCTGGTATCTTCGGGTAACAGGTCAAAAGGCCATGACCTAGTCATGATGTTTTAGTTTTTACTTGTGCATACTAATGTTTAGTTGCAGCACGGCGTGCTTCGCTGCGCGTACGGAAGACCGCCGACTACGTTCACGTCGCTAGCGGTTACACCAAAGACACCGACGCTGACGACGACTACGAACCTGAAGAAGACCTGGACGACGGGTGGGACGACGATTTGGCAGGAATTGGCCAGCTCAGCAAAGGCGCAGAAGGTGGCATCGACGCCAAGGAAGCTACTGACAGCCCAGACGCTTCCCGTCACGATGAAGCTGGCAGCAACACCGCTGCTGCAAGTAAGGTGGTCAGACTGCAGCTGGAGATGGTGAATGCCAAGGTATGGAATGCTGCTTTTATTATTTATGTAGCTCTTTATGTCGCTGACAGTATGTTGCTCCTTATGTTGCTGCCACTGTTGTCATTGATCCCACCGCCAAGGCAGTCTCCAACTCACTTGATAAAATGGAGCGTCAATCCAAAAAGACCAGACCGTCTCACTCAATATCAGCTCGCGAGCAACAAAAAATCCTCGCACTACGCAGACATTGGTTGCTTTCGTCATACCTGAGCCACGCAGCAAACCGACTCGGAGGAGTAAGACGTGGGTGGACCGTGAAAAGGTCAAGAGAGCTCACCACGACGTCGAGAACGTCGTCCCGCCCCTCTCACAGAAAACATTCGACACCTGGGACTTCGTGAAAGCCCGTAAAGCCCATAAAACTGCACACTACCTTCATTTTCGCATCCGGAGCTCCGAAACGGTGGCAAACACAACACGTATAATTTCTGCTTTACGGAATGTTTGGTGGCTGAGTCTAATATTGTGATGTTATTTGTGTTGCTTTAATCCCTCCCTGCCAGCCTTACAGAAACGGCTGTGGCGCACCCATAGGAATACCCAAGCTTCACGAAGCGAAGGGAGACGGGATCATGGTTCCAGATACACCGGTGCGAAGCGTGTTTTTTGGTCCGCTCCGAGCGCATTATTGCGGACGGACAGGCGAAGTGGGTGGTGCGGGTGGCCCCAGGATCGGAGGTAAGCAACAAACGCAACTACGTTTACGAATTGTCGACTAATATATTGTTTATTTGTGACACAGATCTGTAAGCACAATCACCCAACAAACAAGATTGTCTACGATTCTTACAGCGGGCCGAGGTCCCAGGAGGACTTTTCACCCCAAGTGCTGAGCGAGCTTGGGCTTCTCTTGGAAATGAAGGCTAGCAGTGCGGATATCAACTGCTACCTCTCGGATAAGCTCGGTGGGTGTTTCTGGTGATTTGGGGGCTGCATATGTTGCTTTTTGTGTTGCTTCATTTTTTGTTGCCAATTTCATCTCAACTTTATTAACATTTAACGTTAATTGTTCGAAACAGATATGGTGCTAACGCCACAACAAACGAGAAACGTTCTCCAGCAAGCTGGGCAGTTCTATTCTTGAGCGAACGAAGTCTATCCTAGACAGCTTTGCCGACGAATACGTCGACAACGATGTACTTCTCGTCCAGGATTAGATGGACATCACCTGCGTTATTGCTCTACATACGGCCATACAGAAGGCATGCGTTGTAGAGTGGGGTGATACCTTGGTGATGGACTGGACCCACGGTATCAACAATCTAGTGTATCATCTAGGTAAGTTTTATCAAGAGGTTCATTTCTTAAAAGCGGCGAGTTAACCATATTCTGACCATGCTTATCGTAGGTAGTTTTGTGCCACTGGCAGAGGCGTTCCTGTGATAGACTTTCTGGCGCTCGACCAGAAAGCCAGAATCATGGAGCTCATCTTGGAACTCTTCAAGAAGTACAATCTGTCATGGAGGTCTATTTGAACCTTCGTCATGTACGGGAAAAGGCGTTTCCCGACGCTAAAGTCGTTCTGTGTCAGTTCCATGCGTCGACCTATTATTGGCGCACGGTATGCAGAAGGGAAAAATTCGACTTGAAAATGGTGTAGCGTGACACTATGAAAACCGCTTTCGCAACGATAATTTACTGGTGTGTTATGTCGCTTTGTATGTTGCCGTACTTATCATGTTGCTTTGGGGTTTAGCAACAGAAAACCAGCATTCGAGTCCGAACTGGCTGTCTTCACATCCACTTGCGAAAAGGAGTGTTCTGAGCTACTTCGTTACTTTACAGCGATTTGAGAAACCTGCATCTCGATGTGGGCGAATCACGCCAGGGGAAAATATTTTACTGCTGGCAACACCACGACGAATTGCATAGAATCAAACTGGAACCAGGTGAGGTTTTTGCTGGGAAAGAGACTGAGACTTGGCGCAACAATTTGCGAAATTTCTCCAGCAGACCTGATAGACAGCATGAATATGATACGAGAATTAGAGCAATCCGACCACGGTCTCGGTCTCGGTGCTGTAAAATCGCCTGGTGAGTTCAAGCTTGTTGAAGGAAACCTGGATGAAAAAGAGACTTCTAAATCTGGAACTTCGGGTACCAAAGCTGCATTGAGCGATGGGGGGCGAGGGGCACAACTTTGACACAAACCTGGGGACGGGACACTAGACCAGTCTCAAGTACAACAGTGAAGTCTAAAGCAAAGGACCCCGCGCCAGAAGCGTCGTCGATACTCTTGACGAAGGACAAACATGCAACGAAAGTCAAACGTATCCGGGGCCAAGTTGAAGTTATTGATCTCCCTCAACCTAAACCTCGGCACAACCAACGAAAGAAAGTTACGCAAGCACGGTTACAAACACTGAAAACGAAGCAGATATTGGCGGTTAGTTAGCTCGAGTACTACAGTGGGCGCACAACACGACTATGTGACGGAGATGCTGGATTGCTGTCCTGTTATAATGCGTGACGACTTCTTGAATGGGCGTATATCTCGATGTCATCGCGCCCAGCCCGAACACGGCGAATACGAGTACAACTTCGTGGTCCCGAATGTCCTCATCATCACGATGGACGCTGTTATAAGAGCGGAACAAAGCAAGCGGCCACCTTCCAACTTCCAAACACTTCGCAACCAAGTTGACCCCCCAAAGAGATTGTTGCTTCTTTCTGCGGGGGGACACCGAAGTTCAACAGGTTTGTGTTGCTCGCAGTCTTACTTTTGGATTGTGGTCCCCTCGTGTTGCTTGCAATGTTGTTTGCAGTGTTGCTGGCAGTGTTGCTTGCAGTGTTGCTAACTGCTGTCTGATGTTTGTATGTTGTAGCCGTGCCATCGGTTTGCTACAGCAATTCTACAGCACACGCAGGAAGTACGAACAATGACAGGCAGACATGTCTTGGCTACTCTCGGGAGACTGGAATGGCATATCAGTAACACCAGATCTATTTGATGACGAAACTGGTTCGCTTGGGCTAACACCGGAATCTGCTGGTGAAAAACACCAACAACTGGCGACAGACTGTTCTAAAGTACTCAAAGAGTACGTTTCGACTTGGTAGCGGTGAAGAAGCGATGAAGCTGGAAAACTTCGTTGGTATGCTTGCCAGGGACCGAATGGTGAGCGACACGATCCTCGAATTCGGGATTCGCTCTATTTGTAACTGGGTTGGTGGCTGCTTTGCAATGGATTCTTTTACACAACTCCTCCTGCCACAAGGATTTCCAGGTTCCATTTCGTGGTACAGCCCGTCCACCTCAGTGGTATTCACTGAGGAGTTATTATGGTCAGGCTCGCTTACCACATCGAGCTGCCGCGACTGACGCCCTACTACTACGTGCCATTACGCTCTACCGCTTATAAATCGACGATGGAAGGCGTCAATAAGAAGACTGTGGAGCCTTTCTTGAGATCCTGACACCTCGAGAGTATGTCAGGAACCGAGTGCGCAATCGAAGAAAATGGTGTGTGGCTCAACGGTCCAAAACAGCCCGATGGTGCATTATTGTGTATTGCTCAGATCTACATGTTGTATGACAATTCACGCCTCACAAGAACGGCGGTAACGATAGACGATGTCTCCGAAATACGTGTTCGCCTTCTGGTGATGATCCTGATGCAACCATACCTGAGTACAATGGCCAATAAACGCATTCAAAAAGTAGAAGCAACTGATATAGAGTTACATTCAACGGCTATGACATAAAGCCTCGGCTTAATAGACTACCCTACATCTCATAAATCCATGTGCTCGGCTACTTTTCTTCAAGTAGTATGTTGCAGCATTGTTCAAGCTCCACAGCGTGCGACATGACGCACCCAGGGCATGGGCAGAGGCACCAACCGCAGCAGCTAGACGAAACGTGTCTTCTTTCTCACGTGAGAGCATTTGGACGAGCTCTTCGTGCGTGTTCAGAAGTTTTATGGAGTATTTAGACAGCTTGGCTAGCTTTTCCTCGATGCGTTCAATTTGCTGGGGGCGGGAGCGCAGTTCCTTACAAAAACGCGCGTTACGGCCGTGGTGTACATGGTAGGATTCGTGAGCGGCTGGTAGTGCTGTTAGCGGTTACGGCTGTCCCAAGCTGCTTGAGGCGGCCGGGTGCGGATCATGGGAGCTGAGAAGTTATTTCTGCGGCTCCATTCTTCTTCTGCGTGGGAGATTTGATCGGTTCTGACGCCTTTTCCACAATGTCAATTTTCATGGATTTCCCTGGTAACTTTTACATTATCCGTGATTTATCCTGCATAAATTACAGCAAGAGGTTGTTCATGTTGGTCCTTGTGGCGCTTCTTGTTGTTACAAAATCGATCTTGTGTTGCGATAAGACCTGTCGTTGTGTCGTAATTATATTGCGTTAACGCTCCTCTAAGTTCGCTTTCGTGGCGCATAATTCGAACTTACGGCAGTCCCTTCTCAGACGCGTTCAATTGGCTGAAATCACAATTAAACAAACACCTCAGCGCAGTTTACATGTGGCAGTATCGGGTTGCTACCGGTAGATCTCTTCAGTGGTCATTGCGCCACCCTAGCTCATGTGCATGCATCCACTTAGCCGCTCCCCCCGGCCGCTTCATGTCGACTCTCAAGCCTGCACCTTGTGCCGCCGTCTGCGTTATTGCAAATGAAGTTCTCACTGGAAAGGTTCTGCTATTCCATGTCTATCGTTCAGATTTCATTATTTACAATTATCCCTATTGTAGACGCTGGACACGAACTCGAACTGGATCTCTAAACTTATGTTCCGTCGGGGTATTGATCTTAAACGCGTCGTGGTGATTCCCGACGAAGAGGAAGCTATCGTCTCATCGGTGAACGAATTGTCGAAGATGGTGGGTCCCAGTGGCTACGTGTTCACCACGGGAGGCATTGGACCCACTCACGACGACATCACCTATGAGAGTGTGGTACGCTGCAGTGTTTTTAGTTTCTGATCTAGCGACGAATAACCATTCCGTCATTGATTTTGCTGATAGGCGAAAGCGTTTAGTCTTGGTGTTGAGTACCATGAAGCTACGTTGAAGGGACTAGAGGCTGCTATGGCGAAGCGTGGTGGAGAAATGACGGAGGGACGCAAACGGATGGCACTTTTGCCCGCTGGCTGCAAGACATTGCCGACTGAGTTTTGGACGCCCATCGCTGTCGTGGAGAACGTGTACATCCTGCCGGGCATTCCGTCTATGGTTCGCTCCATGCTTACTTCAAATGAGGAGCATTTCATTGGTGTGCCTATCTTCCGCGCGATCGTAAGCTTACTAGAAACCGATCCTGGTGAACTTATGGTATGCTAACATCGCCTGACCTATTGCTGTTCAGGTTAATACGCTGAAACTGGAAGGTGACATTGCTGCCCAACTGACCGCCGTGCAGAATGCGCACCCGAATATTACAATCGGCAGCTACGTGAACCTTACAAAGGACGAGACGGGTGTGCGTGACGCGAGCTTTAACACTCGTCTTACTATTGAGGGGCGCAACGAAGCTGAAGTCAAGGAAGTTAGCGACACTATTGCTAAACTCTTTGCCGGAGAACAGGTGGCTCTACCTGACAAGTAGAATCCTTTGGTTTGCAGTACAGCCAGTAAGCCGCGTGGAGACCGAAAACAAACGTTGCATGTTGTTTGACAGTTTCTACCTTTGCCTAACACTGATCAATTACGCCGAGTTAAGCATCGAGTTAAGGACATGGTGCAGGAGCATGTACTGCGAGTCGCGGAATTGCGCTGGCACACTGTTGAGGCCTGTCTGCAGCTCCTGGAGCACGCTCGTAACAAAACCTGCGATAGTCTGATCGCGCACGTCCATCACCAGCAGCGACTCGCGCAACCAGTTCAGCTTCGTTTCTAAGTCGTCCGCGAGGTCAGCACCCAGCTGCTGGACCAAACACAGGATCAGCATCTGCGAGAGCTTGGGTGGACGGCTGCTAAGAACAAACTGCGGATCACACTGCTGGCATGTGAACGCCACGAGGTTCACGTTTTGTGCCCCCAGCGCGAACTTGAATGCCTCTTCCCAGTCGTTACGTGTAAGGCAGTCCAGTACTGTGTTCTTCTGTGCTTCCAGTTGAATTTCCTCAGCAGACTTAGCAGCAGGGACTAATGCTCCGCCCACACCTCCAGCGCTAACAACTGAGCTCAATTGCTCCACCTTCTGGGACAAACCTTGCACCACCCTCGTAAGCTGCTCCAATTCACTAGCGACCTTCGCGTTGCTTGTGCTTTGGCCACTGCTCTCAAAAGCACTGCGTGTGCCCTGTACAAAAGTGTCGTTGATCTGCTCGAACATCTTCTGCGTCGCAGCCTGGAAAGATGGGATTAAAATGTCTTGGAAGCACTCACGGAAAGATTCCCGCACGGGCTGACGAACATCTTCAACTACACGCTGGACCATGTCGTCAACGCCATTGGCCAGCTGGTCAGGCAGCGATGTTGCTAGGGAGTCATCCAACTTCTGCTCCATCAGCGGAATCAGCTTCTCGCTAATCACGTGCTGGAAGCCATTTTGTACGGGCTTCATAAAGTTGTTCTCCATCGTGTGCAAAACAATACGACCCATAGCGGGCACCAGCACAGACTGCAACTGCTTCTGGATCGACTTCTCCACTTGGGTCGATACCTGCGTCGTCAAGTGGTTGCCTAGGCTTTCCATAACTACGCGCATCTGTTCACGAAGCTCCTCATCACGCTGGAGCTGTGACGCCTCCATTCGGCGAAGCGCAGCAAGAAGCGTCTGCTGCTGGGTCTCGCTAGCAGTGTCATCAATGGATGGGTCGTACTGCACGGAAGCTTCATCCTGGAACGCACGAACGGAGGAAGAAGGCGACGAGCGATTGTAGAACCGCAAGTTAGGAAGCATCCCATCGTCAGTCACCGACGACGCAGAAACTGAGGCTGCATCGTCACCAGTAGCTAGATGTAGCGATCGAGCACCAGTGCTGCGTGTGCTGCGAGTGCTTCTAGCACCTGGCGACGAAGGAGTTGGCGGGAGTCCATTGTTAGTGCGGAGTGGGGCATGTTGGTCACCATCACTGCCGTCTTCTTCGTCATCTTCTTCAGGAGCTTGGGCATCAATTTCTGTCTCGGGGGCCGAAATGGCTGCAGGTGCTGCCCGAGGGGATTCGGCTGCAGTCTGGTAAGAGCCCTCTCCTTCGGTCGTCACAGCTCCGACAGTTTGGCCAACACTCCCACTACCCTCAATTTCGTCTTCGAGAGAGCCGCGTGCACCAGGGACATAGCATTCACTAGCTCCAACGTGATACCGCTGAATCGCTTGTGTCTGCAGACAATACAACTGCATGGTGAAGTTGAGACCACTCAGTGCTGAGGTCACATCGTTGCCATCGCGTGCTGGTTGACTCTGGGACGTACGGTTCAGCAGACCCATGCTGAGCACTGGGTAAGCGAGAGCGAACTCAGTGACATTGTCGAATCGGCGCGGTGTACGGATGTCAAAGCTGGGGGCCAGGTGGAAGGCGTACACCAGCGGCTTCGACCGGTCAGCCACGAACAAGAACTGCGTAGTCGGGTCAAAGATCGTCTCGTGGATCAGCGACGAGTCTCCGCGGGTTTCATCGCGAAGCGTTACTGTCTGGTAGCAGACGGGTGGTGTGTTCTCCGTCAGCGCCGCATTCCACAATGACAGACGCGTATTGGCTTCACCGCCCACGAAAAGACCGGGCTGGTTCTGGAAGTTGCCACCGAAGAAGTGAAGACTGTTAACAGCTTCCCCATTGAACGGCTCGAAACGCTGAATAAACTCGGCAGGCTGGCCTGGAAGTCGCTCCTGAACGCGATACACTTGCACAAATCCATCGCTTCCAGCAGTGACAACAAACTCGCCGCTACCGGGAGAAAACGTCATGTCGTTGATCTGTCCAGATGTCTGGCCACACACGACACTGATATCGTACAAGTTCTCGGCACCGGTGCCGTCAGCTTCAACATCCGACAGGTCAGCAATAAACACCACGCTTCCGTTGGCAATGGCGATCTTGTTCGAGTCGGACGGGTGCCACTTCACACGCTGTGCCTGCGTTGGCACTAGCTTGACCAACTCACGGCTCATGGGGTCATTTTGAATCGCCCAAATAGCGATGTGGTGGTCTGTTCCGGAACTCAGCAGCAGATCCGACTTGCTGTTGAAGAAAGCCAGCTCCGTAACCGCGTGGTGCTCGTGCTTGCGCAGCAACAGTCTATCCACAGAGCTCTGACTGATCACACGAATCAATCCGTTCCTGATCGGATACGAAATAAAGTGCTCGTTCACCGAGATCAAATTTCCCAGTTGCGACGTGCGCTCCGAGTTGTAGAGCGTAATCGGCATGACCTCCAACGACCTGCTCTCACCGGGGGCGTTATCTCCGCGTAGATGATACTCCACTGTCTCGCCACTTAGTCTCACCCCAGGAGGCGTCGTGGGGGCGTCAGCAGCTCCAAAACCTGTAGCACTTCCAGCACGTCTAGGGGAACCTGTCAGGGAGCTGGAAGCGGATCCACCAGCTCCGTTACTGTGACTGCCGTCCATAGAAGCAGTAGTAGCACTGCGTGGGGCAGCAGGGTACATCCCTCCACCAGTAGAAGAGAGACTGGGCACGGGCTGGAACTGGGAGAAAGCAGGGGGCAAAGGGGCCGATCTAGGCGGCGGGAAAGCGCCGTGAGCTGGCAGATTCTGCTGGAACTGGGGCAGCAGCGAGCTGGGTGCACTCATGGGCGGCATGGAGCGCATGTAGTTGTTGTGCATGGGCATGGAGCCGGAGGATGAGGCCAGGAACTGCTGGAGGAACTGGTTCGGGCTGGACATGGGAGGTGGCGCAGGGGGGAACTGCTGCTGTTGCTGCAGCAATTGGTGCAGTGGGTTGCTCTGCGTCACCTCAGGGGAGACGTGATCAAGCGGCGAGAAGCGGCCTACCGGTGGAATTAGGAGCAGATACGTCACAAATGCGCGTTAGTGGCATGGGTACACATACCTCAGTAAAGAAATCAATAGGTTGGACGCACCTCCACTGGGGTTGGGTGGCATGGGAGCGCTGCCCGGAGGTGGTGGCGGCGCTAGACCGCTACTAGCAGTACTGCTGTTGCGGCTGTGGCCGCTATCGCTCATTGCTGGTGACGTTCCGCCTGAGCTCGAGGCAGCGAAGAGGCAAGATGCGATGTGGGCGGAATGGGGGGAAAAGAACTCAGATTTGTAATTAAAGAGTTTAAAATTGCAGATATGATCCAATATCTCGGTGGTCGACACCAGAAGCTACACTTGTGCTGGAGTCGATGATGTTGCCGTCGAAGAGCTCCACAAGCTTATTGCCGACCTTCGTGACTTCTTCTACATCGCGACCTTCCACAGTGAGTCGTGTATTGAAGCTCGTGTCGCGAACGCCGGTCTTTTGCTTCGTTAAATTCACGTAGCTGCCAATGCTGACGTTCAGGTGCTCCTGCTGAACCTTTTTGAGAGAGCTGGCTAGGATGCCTTCGTACTCCATCGTGCTCACCTGTGACAAAGAGCCAAGGTCAGTATCGTTGCTGAATGCTGAGGAGAAGGGGTAGCAGAACTTACTATGACACGGTAGATTGGCACACCAACAAAGTGCTTCTCGTTGCATGTGAGCATGTCCGTGACCATAGACGGAATACCCGGCAGGATATAGACGTTCTGCACCACTGCAATGGGTGTCCAGCCTGATCCATGAAGAAGCTTGCATTTTTCGGGGAGAATTGCCATACGCTTGATCCCGTCATTCATTTTCAATGTCGGGTACTTTTCCGTCAGGCTCTTCGTCATTGCTTCCAGCGTTGGCTCATGCAGTGCAACGCCCTTATCGAACGCCTTGGCCTACAGCAAAACCAACATCAACGCGTAAGCAAATACCTGACTTATCCAAATAACATGCCGTATTTACAATGCTCTCGTAGGTGATATCGTCGTGGGTGGGGCCGATGCCTCCCGTCGTGAACACGTAGCCACTGGGACCCACGAACTTCGACAGCTCCTTGACCGTCTTGATGATGGCGTCTTCCTCGTCGGGGATGACCACTACACGCTTGAGGTCGACACCCCGACGGAACATGAGCTTGGCGATGAAGTTGGAGTTGGTGTCGAGGGTCTGCGCCGATAAATAGCAACTAATTAGCACCAGAAGACGATAGATTATCGCGTTTTCCTGTCTGATGCACCTTTCCAGTGAGCACTTCATTGGCGATGACACAGACTGCGGCACGAGGGGCGGATGCGAGGACATTTGAGGCCATATTGCGAGCAATCAGCGCCGCAGAAGAGCAAGGGAGGCAGCGACCCCGACGCCACATGAAGTTCGTGATGCTTTTATGCGGAAAACGCTGTTAAAAAAAACGTTTACTTGCTGAAACTCTGGACACTTGGATTCACTATGGTTCAGACGGACGGTATCATAGGATGAGATTGCGTCGACATGTCTGTTGCAATTCTTTCTTGCTTCATTCCCAGATCTGCATCAAAGTCCGTAGACAACATGTCAGCCACCTCGCCAGTTCCCGCCCCTCGTGCCGCAGTCTGTGTCATCGCCAATGAAGTGCTCACTGGAAAGGTGCATCAGACAGGAAAACGCGATAATCTATCGTCTTCTGGTGCTAATTAGTTGCTATTTATCGGCGCAGACCCTCGACACCAACTCCAACTTCATCGCCAAGCTCATGTTCCGTCGGGGTGTCGACCTCAAGCGTGTAGTGGTCATCCCCGACGAGGAAGACGCCATCATCAAGACGGTCAAGGAGCTGTCGAAGTTCGTGGGTCCCAGTGGCTACGTGTTCACGACGGGAGGCATCGGCCCCACCCACGACGATATCACCTACGACAGCATCGTGAGGATACTCGGCTGAAATATTTTAGAAGTTACTGAGCTAATGGATTTCTTGGTAAATGTTACCAGGCAAAAGCGTTCGATGTGGGCGTCGAGCTGCATGAACCGACGTTTGCTGCATTGAAGAAGTATGGCGAGGAGAAGTTCCCTGACATTCACTTTGACGACAGCGTCAAACGCATGGCTACTTTCCCAGTGGGTTGCAAGGTGCTACCGTCGTCAGGTTGGACACCTATTGCCGTTATGAAGAACGTGTACATCCTGCCGGGAATCCCGTCCATGGTCAAGGACATGCTGACCTGCAACGAAGAACACTTCGTCGGCGTGCCCATCCACCGCATCATTGTGCGTTAGGACTCCGACTGCTACTCTGTGGATTGTGGTTGTGTCTAACTTAGATTTATGACGCAGGTGAGCACGTTGGAATACGAAGGGACCATCGCAGCACCGCTCAAGAAGCTGCAAAAGGAGCATCCGAATGTCGCTCTAGGCAGCTACGTGAACCTGACAGAGGAAAAGACAGGAACGCGCGACACGAGCTTCAACACGCGATTGACAGCGGAGGGTCGTAACGCGGAGGAGGTCCAGCAGGTTGGAGACAAGTTGATCGAGCTATTCAAGGGCAAAATCGCTGACTCCAGCACGCCAGGCGACAACCATACTACGTAGGTCAATCGCTACGTAACGGTAAGTGTGCCCTTGTATCCGGCGTGTTAGCAATAGACTGTTAGAGTTCGCAAGTGCTCCATAATACTAATATGGCAGAAACTGGTACGTTTTAACACCGTTTCTTTGTAAGACGGTCACATCAAAATATGTTGACTTGCAAAAACTTAAATCCGGAAATGATGCGGTATGCCTCAAACTTGGTATACAGCAGTGCTACCACCTACAAAGTACCCCGGCGAAGTTTCAGATCAAGACTGTAGCTGGTTCACGTACAATAACGCCATCAGCAAGGATCGTACGTCACCATACCTATATAGATCGCATACGATGCTCAATTTTCCTACCCATTTTTTATCGCATCAGCGATTGGTTGAAACAAGAGAAGTGAATCTTGAATTGATCACAAGAGTCGCTACCATGGAGCCTCCAGAAGAGGTATCGCGGCTCCTGCATCGAGATGAGGAGGACCGCTGCTCCTGCAACGTAAAAATGTGCCCTGTTCCCGAGTGCTCCAAGTGTCCCCGATGCGGCTGTGACCACGATGGGGTTCCTGTAGAAGAAAAGACGATGCGTCGACGTGGGCGACCTAAAGGTTCGTCAACGACAGCGAACGCACCAGCCACACCAGTAAAACAAAATTTACGCCCTCGCAAGGAGCAAAACTGGTTCATGAGCCCCCCGCCTCTAACTCCGACACCATCACAGCGTCCAATGCCTGGGTTAAGAACTATGATGGAGTTTTTTGGAGAATCCAGCGAACGTATCACGTACGTCGGCAAGAATATCGGTTCCAAGAAGATTCGTTCTTCTCCATCATTGTGGGATAAAGTGGAGCTCACTCGCAAGGAATCAACAGTACGCACTATCGTAATGAACTTGTATATGAAACTTTTGACATGTATTGCCGAGTCGATTTTTGGTGTGGATAGCGCAGAGGCCTCCCTGCAGTTGTTTGTTATCTGGCTGACATCACCAAGCGGACACAACGTCTCATCGACACGAAAACCAGTCACCGTACAAGATTCACTTGCGCTTCAACGAATTTTCGGTACGGTTGCGACCACAACCGTACGTGGTAGCACTGAGCGTCGAGTTGTTCGAGCAGTGTTATGTGAGTGTTTCTCGTGGAAAGAACTTCATCTCACTGCAGAAGTTGTCTCCGGCCTGAATGTTTGCCGCAGAAGCTGTTGGAAAGGCAAGCAGGACTACGAAATGTTGACTTCTGTAGGTGTGTTGCAGAAATCAAGTTGGAAACGTCAACGATTTCAAACAGCAGATGCCGATAATGCTATCAAAAGCATTTTGGCTTCTGAGAATGTGGCTTTTGTTTCGTGGGGAACTAAGCAGATTAAAGTTGATGGTGTGTACTACGATGTCCCGACGATCCTACACCGCCGTACAATCAGCTTAATGTTCGAGCGTTACAAGAAAACTAACCCTAACGGTGTTAACAGAAGCACCTTTTACCGATTGGCTACAATTTTAACACACGGAGAAGTTCAAACTCGTGCCGCCGTAGATTACGTTACTGGGATATTACTCAACGACAATTTTCTCTTGTTGGAGCGCATTATTCGCGATATCTTGCCAGGTGCATTTGATGATTTGTCACGTAGGTTGGAAATACTAAAGTCCTGGCTGAAGTATGGAACTGTGGCAAACTTCGAATCTGGTCTTGAAGTTGATGGAGCATTGTGTCCTCGGCATCAGATAAAATTTGGGTTGTTGGACCCCGTGGCAGCCGATAGAAATGCGCAACCTGTGGTTTGTGAACAGTATCGCGGGCTTAATTCCCTCATGGCTCGCATAACCAGCGAGCTTCAGCTTGCCGGTGCTGATAGTTGTGCCCTAAACGTGGTGAAGGACTGTCATACCAAGATGGAGCTGTTCTTAGGGCATCGGCTGCGTGTACTCAACCAACAGCGTGCATTAGAGCAACGTTTTGGTGAAATGTGAGACCGTTGCGTAGATAACCACGCTACAGAAGCGCTTGTCGTAATCGATTTCAAGATGAAAGCTGAACCGATTTATTTCCGCGAGAAAACTCTCGATCACTATGGGAAACGGGGTATGAGCTGGCATGGAGCCATGGTGAGGTTTTGGACGAGAGAGAGACCATCGGACGATCCAGTAGAAAGCAAGTTGTACTTCGATCAAATATCTGGTGGAGATAATAAACAAGACAAAGATGCTGTCATAAATCTCTTTGAAGCTCTCGTGATATCTCTGAAGCGCACCCTCCCACATGTGTCGACTATTGCTGTGCAAAGTGACAATGCTAGCTGCTACCAGAATGCATTGGTGATACTTCTACTTCCTATTATCGGAGCTGCTCATGAAATTCGTGTTGCTCGATATATTCACACCGATACGCAAGACGGAAAATCGATGCTGGATGCTCATTTTGCAAGAGCAATGAAAAAGGTTCATCAATATGTGCAACAGGGACTAAACGGTGTGACACCAAGTCAATTAGTAACTGCCCTCAACTCGGATGGAGGAATTCCAGACTGCGTAGCTGAAGCTATCGACTATGACCGGAAGAAGGTACAGCAGCTGGGGCTTATGGCTTCAAAGGTTGTCAAAAAGATTTCATCAGTATTGTCACGAGTCAACGATGCGATCTATTTTTTTCCGATGGAACAAAGTATTGCTCCTCACACCGGCAGTTGCCCTGAGTTTCACTATCGATTAATTCCATCGTTTGAAGTTCTGCTGTATTCCTACTCTGGCGTTGGGGATGGTATACCAGTTTCCGTCAGCTTTGAAGACAATACATACACCATAAGATCCGACAATGGTAATGCTTTGCCAGAAAATCCTCTTGCAGAGCAAGATAATATTTCCAATAACATGGATGAAACAATTGATTGTGATGAGGGTGAATTTGGAATGGGTGTGGATTCTGGAGATATAAGAGACCAAGCTTTACGCGAAAATGGTTCTGATAGCGAAAGTGGTGAAAGCACCGATGATGAGGCTTGCAATCAATATGAGACTCGTTGTACATCTCCCTCGGTAGTGGTTGGCGCTGTTACTGGCGTGAAAATAACAACTTCAGCTCAGATACGAAGGCGCGCACGAAAGTGGAATCGAACTACACAATCTACTAATGCACAGAGTAGCCAGCACTTGTCTACCTCTAGTCCAACAGAGCACGATATTTCAGCTTATGCCAAACGTGCGTTGTTAACAATGAAAAATGCGGGTGATCTTGGTGTGATTGAAGCCGGTGGTCTTCATCATGAGATAGCTGTAGTTGCGTCCGGACTTCGGGGAAATTGCGCTGAACCTGAACCGCAATTGTTGGCTCAAGGCTGGGCTATACGTCCAGCATGGGGGAAAATGTACGGGGCTCGTTACATCAAGAAGTACGAAGACGAGGTGGATGAGCTGTTCCAACAAGGAGAGGATAACAATGCTTCCAAGTTGGGCCCTGCGCGCATGATTGAGGTGCTTGCTGCAAAGCACCCAAAAAAGTATGATCTCCCAACTGAATACGAAATCCGATCGGAGATCTCAAAATTGAGCTGAAAGAGACTACGACAAGAGCCGCGTTCACTATATTCTGACGGTGGCAAAGATGGAGATGATATAACTGGAATCAACGATAAACCAGTGCGCACTGTGGCAAGAAGTGAGCATATGGAACCAAGTTATACATCCTTTCTGGAAAATATTGTTACCTGTGATCCGTCTATCAAACCGAAGGAAGCTCTGAATCAATTTCGTGCCGAGTTTCCGATGAGTGTGCATAACTTGATTGATAAAAAAAATAACGACGAAGGTGGCATCGATCAAAACAAAACTGAAAAAACAAAACAGGTATATCACTCCAATGAAAAGGAAAATAACCCATTCAGAAGTCGAAAATTGATTAGGTAGTGTTGTGTATCCCGTAAAGGTATCGCTTTCACAACTTTTTGCACGTTACTTCGTACTTCATTATGATCCTCCCCGTCGAATTAGTACCGGATACCGTCGTCCCATGCTCGGGACACAGCTTGTGTTGCAGAAAAATATTCGTGGCACTTCTTCAACAGACGCCCGATGTTAGTGTCGAGCGTTGGCGAAGTTGCCACGACTGCGACAGTTCCAGGGCTTCCATCGGGTGTCTCGAATTCACACTGCTTCCGTAAAATATTAGTGTAAGCGCTATGGTACTTATTGAACAGTGCGACGATAGCACACTAATAAACTGCGAAGTTTCCGGCCTTGGAAGCTGGAGCATCTTGTCAGCGGAATCACCTCGAACCTTCCCGGGGAAAACGTCTCGTTCTCCGCGGTCAACTTATTTGCGTTCATGGGCCAGACGACTGCCGCCCCAGGGCTACTGACATTACCAGCCAAGTTGTATCCGTGAATGCCCCTGCACGGTCTTGGTTCTTGGAGGATATTCCAAAGGTACCGGCGTCACTGACATGTCGATCGGCATCAGAGCATTGGGCTCCCGTGAAACCATCCCGTAGTCGCTCTCTTCTCACGTCAAAGCAATTATGATGTTCAGCAACCCCCCCCCCTCAAGTGTACGGGCAGTACCGTTGAGAGCTTTAGACAGTACGGCACCAAGGACATCGGCTCTAAGGCATTGAGGTTTGCTACCAGGGCGACCCCGTGGGCTACAACAACGCTAAGACGATAGCACACCCGGCGTACCCGAGCGACGGTAGCGTCACGTCCGCTGCTGAAACCTCCGTTCAGAGGAACACACGCACCCTCCACGCGTACAAATACTCCACGGTGTGTCTTGAAACTTTCAATGAAAGAGGTGCTATTGTTGAATTTTGAGAAAAGGACAGTAGTACGAACCAAACTCAATAACAACGGTACCCATTTGTTGCGGCCACTAGACGCTCCGTGATCGGAGTTGCTGTAGTGCGATGCATGAATTGAGTCCTGGGCTGCACTATGTAGCTAGGTGGACGGCCCACCGTTTAGAAAACTTACCCAACTATTGGATGCATGTAATTTCACGTGTCGAAATGCATTTCCGGATTTTGTGTATTGTCGGTCAATCATAGCAAAAGGCCGTTTTTTATGACCATGGCACACAGAATTGGTGTTAAACAGAAGTGTTTTTTTTTCTTCGTTTTTTTGGTCCCCAGGTAAGTGATTATAAAACGTCCTCTCCAAGAATTTAAAGTGACTCTTGGTAAAAACTAAATCAGAGAGTAAATCACAGTAGTAAAAAGTCATAAATCAGAGTAAACAGATTATCCCCAATCCCAATAATTGAACTGAAACAATTCAATAACTGCGCTGGATTTTCTGCTTTGAAATTCCGGACAAATCTCATTCAGCGTGTCTCGAGTCATTCGTGTCCAAACGTCGTTTTCGTTCAACCTCCTTCCGGTAAAATAGGAGAGTTTGAATAGCGTCTCGAGCACGGGTATCCGCCGTTGATGTCCCAGTTGATGACCTGTCATCATTTTTAACGCTACAACTCTGTCTATCTCGAGTTGGATCAGCTTGTGCCTTCAATTTGGAGCGTGACGAGATAGTTCCTTTAGCTAGTCGATCCAACAGTTCGCTCGCTTCTGACGGGACCACGTACACAGGAGCTGGAGGTTGGTACGTCCGACACAAAAGTTGGTGGCGAAGTGTATTGACCGGAGCTGGAGGCAGTTGAGTGGATGCATTCCAACCTTGGAGGGTGGTAGAAACCTTGTCATCTCGAGCAGACTTTTGCTCGCTATTAGTTGTACTTGGCTGAGAGAGTCGCCTAGTTGCTGGTTTAACTGCTGGAGGGGCCTTCCAGACTTTCGAGGAGGCTGTCTGTAGGCTTCCAGGGCTTAATTGTTTGGAAAGAGAAGTCTGCTGTCGTCTTCGCTGTCTGGTCACACGCGAAGCTTCGTTTTGCCGGTTCACTCGAGCTTTGCCCTCGTCGGACTCGAAAAACTTGAGCAACTCGGACAAGTCCGGAGGCGCTGGGAACTCTCGCGAGGGCATCTTTCTCTATGGCTTGACCAGATATACGATTTCGTAACTGATGAATCGCCAGTATCGAGTGCAAGAATAGTTGCTAACTCTCCTGACTAATTTTTGCAGAGGCATGAAGTGCTGAGGACGAGACTATTAGCAGTGGATGATCTGACCGCTATAAGGATGATGACAACTGCTGCCGCCGATCTACCTTCAAAAGATAGTATCTTTGAGGACTCTGCATCTACAGGAGGCGACGACAGAGTTGAAGCTGATCGTGTGGTGTTCGCTCGGTCAGCGTCAATTCGGCGACTATCATCGGCTACAGTAAGTCGCAAAGGATCGGTCCGACGGCTGTCTCTGCTGGGAGATGCGCCTCAACTTCCAGCTTCACTTCGGCGGCCAGCGACTGCCGCTGCCACTACCCACAGTCGTGTACATCAAGCTCTGCGCGATAATGACAATAGCTTTGAGTTTTCCAGCAAGGAGGCCACTGTGGATGGACTGTGCTATTCGTCCCGATTCCCAATCAAGGAAATTACTAGCAAGGGCGTCGTTAGTAGTAAAATTCCCTCCGCTACGTTACTTCGGAAGAATATCACGAGTACAACCACGGAAAACAAGCCAGCTAGCGGCGAACAAAAGCCTCCAAGCAATGAAAATAAAGGCGAGCCCAGCGAATTTACCCCTGAAATGGACATCCAAGCGAAGAAACGAGAGATGAGGCGTCAGCTATTAGCCGAGCGAGAGCGAGCTCGGTCTGCAGCGACGTCACTATCAGGTTCCAGTAGCGATTCAGCGATCAAAGCTTCCGTCGCAGTAGTCGATGAAGGCGCCTTTATACTTCGTAAACGACGCTGTGCGAAGACCTTTGAAGATATGATTTCTGCTCGGTTAAAGCCTCAAGATAGTGGTGGAGAAGCGGGAGCACCAGTTCCTAGTTTTGACAATGGCATCACCAAGTTACTGGAACATGGGATCATCCAGTCTGTGCTGGCATTAAGTACAAGCTCGGACGCAGCTACCCAGGGACACTGCTGTCGAGCGCTTTATTATCTGTCTCGAGTCCCAGCTGCTCGAAAGTGTATGATTACGAGCGGTGTAGTTGCCAGTTTGAAGCAGCTTTCAAGAAATGCAGCACCAAGCCTACGGCAAGATATGGCCGCAACGCTGTGCCATCTTTCTGAAGAAGACAACGTCGTAGAAAATCTTTTCTTCGAGGGGATCGACCGCTCTCTTCTGCGCCTCATTACCTCGCCCAGTTGGGAAACTAAACGCATCTGTGCAGCGACGGTATTTAATTTATCGGCGGATGCACGGCATATAAAACACTTCCGCGAGGTTTTCTCGCAGCTTCTGATCGCTGTTACGAAATCCAACGCTGGAATCGGTGGCAGTAGTCTCTTGAACGTCCATGCTGCAGCGGAACTCAACTCCTCCTCTGCTTTCCTGATCAAAGCCACGTACAATGCGTCACTCGTCCCGATGTTCCACCCGGCTCTGCTTGGAGAAAACATCCCTCGCTTCCTCTCGACGCATATCCCATTAGTGCCTCCTGTTACCCAAGCTTGGGCACTGCGGGCCTTCGTATCCCTGTGTGAAGTGCGAACCAACCGACTGCTGCTGCTATCATCTCCGTTCTGTGAAATGCTCGAGTCCATGCTACTTTCATCAAACGAGGAGATACAGGAAATCACGCTGTTAATACTTCTGTTGCTGTCGATGGATGAAGGCAGTCGAATTAAGATCTGCAATTGGCTTCCCATCAGCTCGCTGATACAAACAACCAGCCAACATATTGAAAACACAGTCGCTCTCAAGTGTTCTGGCAAGCGAGGAAGTCTCAACTGTGACCAACCGGAAGGCAAGAAGAACCCAGGATACACTTTAGTTTACCTACACTCGTGTATCTTACGAAACCTGTGCGACAGCGTATTGACACATCACGAACTCATTCAAGAAGGGGCTGTTCCCGTTTTGCTGGAAATGAGCCGGATGTCTGAACCCACAGTAAAAGTCAACGCCATTTGCTCCTTATGCTACCTCACCTCAAGCTCCACGGAGGAGATAGCGACCCACATCCCAGAACTGACGGAACTCTTGCTGACTTTGACCCAGTCGTCCAACCCACAAGACGGCTTATTCGCTGTGGAGGCTCTGTACAATATTTCGTGCTGTGATGACTGCGTTCCTCTCCTCTGTGAGTCAGGATCTTTACTTGATCGCTTGTTGCAACTCGCCACCGATCCTATACACAAGAAAGTAGCCGAGTTGGTAGCTGCAGTCGTTTACAGACTGGCTGGCGTGGTCACTTGTGCCCCTCAACTGCTGAAACGAGGATTTCTAACGCAACTGGTACATCTCATTCGCCAATATCCGACATGTCGTGCTTACGCTCTTAACGCGCTCTTCTTGCTGGCAAGAAATGGCGGAGAGGAGTTTCCTCACGGTGGCGACGAGATGGCTCAGCTTGTGCTGGCTCTGCTCAGCAACGGCAACGAGTTGGAAAAAGTGGCGAAACTCTGGATTAAACCTGCGTTTCCCGCTCGACTCATTAGACGACAAACCAATCTCGATATCTCACAAGGGGATCCATCGACAATACGGAGTGGAGTGACGCTGCTGGCTCATTTGGCACACCACCCGAAGAACCGTGCAGCTCTTGTTCGCAATGGTGCGGTGTTTCGGTTTTTGAAGAAGCTCAACCGGATAAAACCAAAAGTTAAAGAGGCTAAGGAAGAAGAAGAGTCACAGGAGGACGAGGACGACACGATTCTGACCAACTGTGCGTTTGTATATTACTGCCTAACAGCCACCCAGGAAGGATGCGAGTTCCTCGTGAAGGAACGGGGAGTCGAAGACCTAATCAACTTGTCCCGAATTCGAACCAAACAGACAGCAACGAAGACTGAAAGTGATGGAGTGGCATATACGATGAAGGAATTGTGTACGCTAGCTTTATGCCGCTTGTCATCTTTTGCAGGACTCGAGTCTCGGTTGATTGAGCAGGGAGCAGTTCAAGCTGTGATGGTATTGGCGCTCGTGGCGACGGATAGCGTAACTATCAAGGCTTTGTGCATCATGACACTAGCGAATTGTCTCGTGGACGTCACGCCGCACTGCTTGCAGTCGCTCGTTGGCCACGGGATTATCTGGGCTTTATCGTCTTTATGCGCGGTGGAATATCCTGAGGTCAGCTACGTGTGTGCCGTTTCCTTGTGTAATTTATCGGCTCACGCGAATAAAGTTCCCAAGTTTCTGGATGCTGGTGCCCCACGAGCACTGGTTCACTTACTGTCCCATAGTGGCGGAGCTGATGCCGCTGAAGATGGTGCAATTGCACTTGTGGCAGTGAAAGCGATTGCAAATCTGGTCGCAAACGAGAAATTGTGTCAAGCCTTTTTGAACGAAGGTCTCGAGAAGCACTTAAGTGTGCATTTTTCGTCCCCTGAGAGCACGGAAGAGCTTAGACAGCTCGCTGCAATGGTTTTACTACGAGTTACAAGTGCAAATGACGCTGTGATCTCACCCGAGCGCGTAAAACTTACGATGCTCCTTTGGATGGAGCAGATCATCGACATGAAGGACGAAGAACTCGTACGCAATTGTATGTTGACAGTGCACGACCTCACGAGTAATTCCTCACTGGATGTGGCAGAGCTGGATGTTCCTCATATTTTACGGATTTTGGTCCAAGTTCTCCAACGTCACCAGACGCGCAGTACACAGATCGTGACGCTTTGTCTGTCAGTTCTGTACAATTTATCTTGTCAATTGGCAGCGTTACCAATGTTGGTGCAGTCCGAGACCATGCCTTTCTTACAGCAACACGTGCCAATGACAGAGATAACGTTAGCAGCACAGAGACGGAAGAGTGTTACTCCATCGCACTCACATCTTCCAGGCTCCAACTTCTCTGCTAACGTCCAGCTCTGCTGTCTTATTCTCCACAATTTGAGTTGCTACCACGCTTCAATAGAGGATGAAGGCGTTCTCGCTGCTGTTGTGTCCTGCCACGCAGTCGCTACTCTTCATGACATTTACTACGGGCCTTCCGAGGGGCTTAAAGTGACCGCAGCGGTGGCAATCTGTAACATCTCGATCGGTAAAGTAAACTCCGCTCGAGTGGTCGAAGACCACGCAGGCCGTGTATTGTTACATTTCATCCGGAGCGAGCACTTCCAACCAGTAAATTACCGACTAGTGGCTGCAGCACTACGGAAACTGTCGAATGCTCCTGGGAACCAAACCAGCTTGCTGAATGCACATATCGCTAGCGCGATGGTTTTTATCCTGGAGCTACCCGACATGGACACGGACGCGAGCGCAAATATCCTCGCAGCATTGCGGCATTTCTCCAGTTGTAAAGGCCACCTTCCACGACTTCTGGACGACGGCGTCTTACCGTGCGTCGTGAAGCTTGCGGACCAGTCAAACGCTACCGCTGAGATGGTCAGCTACTGCTTTGAGATCATCTCTAACTTGTGCAGTATCGATTTCCAGGAAAGCTTGAAGGATTGCCCAGAGATTAACGTGATCGGAACACTGGCCAAACTCTCGGATCATCACAAGCAAAGTCACCACCACCAGCATATCGTACAACTCGCACATCAGGAGCCAACAACTTCTTTAGCTTCCTACTGTGCAAGAGGAGAAGGAAACTCTTTGCCTCTGCCAGAACTGATCACAAATTTGATGAAGAGTGCTACCTTCACGACTGGAGCTGCCAAGAAAACGCTGCAGATCAAGGCGAACTACACTGTTCCGGCTAGGAAATGGAGTCCCCAGGCTCAACCGAAACCTAAGGACCCACCACCGCTAGTGTGCAACGAGATTCCTCCTACCGACAATGGACAGATCGTTTGCCCAGAAGTGAAACAGCGCATCGGGTGCTTCTCACCGCTGCCAAAGGAGCAACTTGTTCGTGATGAAGCCAATGACGCACTAGCCACATCCCCCGTCGCTGCCCCAAGCCGATCCATTCTTGCTCGACGCAGTAGTGAACGAAGTTTTGGAGTTGGAGGTCTGCGGTCACGATCTAGAAAAACGTCAACACTTGGAGCAAAGAAAGCTCTTCAACGAGGACAGGAGTCTCGACATCTCTCGGGGTGGTCCCATCGAGGTAGTGACAGTTTGCAGTGATGAACAAAGAAAACGAAAGTTACTACAGTACAAAAAATATTGTTCCAAGAAATTGGTTGAAGAAAATTGTGGTGGGAGTTCTGCAACTTACTTGCTGTGTTGACATGCGATGCCATGAAAGTTGATTATGATCTCGAAAAACTCAAATGGAGTTGTATGAAGAATTTTGATTACTTCTTAGTTTAATTTTTGTTTTTCATAAAGCAGTTAGTTACCTTGGAGCAGACTTCAGGGGCACTTTCTCGTAGCTTTAGCCCATCAGAACGGATACACCGAACGAAGCAACCAGTGCACCAACTGCAATCGCGAGGTTTGATGCACTGGAGGTCGGTGTCGGTGTCGGTGTCGGTGTCGGTGTCGGCGTTGGTGTTGGTGTTGGTGTTGGTGTTGGCGTGCTATCATCCGATCCACTTTCGCCCAGCGTGCGTTCCGTCACAGCCTTGTGGAGAGTTGGGAACTTGAATCCGCTTGGTGCCACCTCACAACCAGTCACAGCTGATTTACACACAGTGCAAATTTGGCCGTACAGGTCTCGCTTGCAGCCGTAGGTTGCTTCAGCGCATTCCTTGACGTTTTTGTAGCATGGTGGGTTTTCAGCAATGAGCGAGGCTTTGGTAGGAAGTGCCACCATTTTATCCACGATCGTGCTGTTAATCTGAGAGGAGCCTGAGGTCAGCAACAGACTGTACGCGTCGAGTAGTTTTTGGGCCCGCGCCGCGTTGGCTTGTTGATCTTGGGGTTTCTCCCAGAAGGGGATACTTTCCGCCCAAACACCAGCTTCAGTGGCATTGAACTCCACCTTTCCGTCGAGGCAAAATGCTTTGAAGTCCGCGTAGTTGTTATTGCTTGAATCCTTCATGCTCGTGATACCGACGACATCATCGATCGGGACGTAGCCGAGAATGCGGTAGTTGTAGGTGCACGTCACTCCGTCCGGCATCTTGCCCATGTCACAAAGACTTTGGCGTGTATTGGCACGGCATGTATCGTCCTTGACGAGGTCCTTGTTGGTATCACTCCATTTCTTGAGGGGGCAGTTATTGGGGAACGAGTACCAGCGGCAGTTCGGGTACGGTGCACGTGGATCGGTGTCTCTAGCTTCACCACCAACGAACGGGCCAAGCTCAGGAACCGTCGAGTTGCCATTCAGTGAAATACATTCCTTTGAGAACACGTTCATCCCACTGACAGGCGTACACTGGCCGCCATCCATTGCGATGTAGGGTCCATACTCGGTCCCATACTCGGTCCCATACTCGGCGAGAGTCTCATTCGTCTGGGCGAAGACGATATCGTAGAAAACCACCCACTTCATACCGTTTTTACGCCAGCATTTATCAGCAGCACTGCGTGTGTTGTAGTGCGACGGCGATGGGAACGAAAATCTTCATGTGGCTCTGCTTTTTTGGCCTGGGTAGGCTTGAAGCCTCTTGAAGATGCTGGTTGCTGTGTTGGCTTGAACGCTTGTTGGAGAATGAGAGGTCTCATATGCCAAGAAAGCTACACGATCTGGTTTCACCATGCGCTGAGGACGAGCAAGACGATATTCACCGTTATCTCGTTTTAGGACACACAAAACAAATATATACGACTACTTCAAGTACATGTACTACACATGTAGTCTGCATGTAGTTCTCAACGGCTCCGGATAAGGACCAAAGAACCGTGTAGTGATGGGGCAAACGCAGGTTCCCACCCTGTAGTTCTTGTCTCCTGTGCTTCACAGATGACATGGCCTAGATTCGAGGGAAAGTTGCCAACTAAGGCGTGGCTGGCAATGCCCAGTCACCTTGATCAACCGCTCGCAGTTTCCAAAAAGCTCTCAAGTCCGTCGAACCCCCTCAAGATGAAGATTTACGTCGCAGTTGCAGTCTCGGCGTTGGCTCTTTCTGCAACTAACGCAGCCCTCAACTCCGACGATGTGGAATTGTCTCTATCTGCAGAGCTGGAAGTAGCCGAGCGTCTGTCACCCCGCAACCGCGCTTTAGTTGCGAGTTCCTCGACCAGTTTTGTCAGTTCGCTGAAGAAGATTCCCAACTCAGACAAGTTTCACACCAAACCTGTACGTGTGATTCAAGCTCGAGTCCAAAGCGATGCCCCAGTCTGGAACGAGACCACCAAGATGTTCGGTTCAAAATACTACGACACGGCCGAAGAACAGTTCCGTGGTGCGCTTGACACTGTGAACACTGCGTCTGTCGAAGGCGCGCTCATGTACGTGCAAGCCGAGGGGATCAACTACAACACACGCAGTTCGGAGGACAAATGCTGGCGTAAAAACGGTATGCAGTACGTCGTATTTTACGACATCGTCTTCGCCCAGACAAACGCGACTGTCGCCGAGTACGAGTCCGAGTACGGTCCGATGCTTCCCATGGACGGCGGTCAGTGCACTCCCATTTCTGGAACCAATGTGTTCTCCGAGGAGTGCGTCTCTCTCAATGGCAACGCAAGTGTGCCAACCCTCGGCCCGTTCATCGGTGGTGAGTCGAAAGAGACCGACAAGCGAGCGCCTTACCCCAACTGCTGGTGGTATTCGATCCCCAACAACTGCCCCCTTCAGAAATGGGCGAACAAGACGGAGGAATGCCGCGACACGACTCGCCAAGGTCTCTGTGATATGGACACTCTTCCCGACGGCGTTTCGTGCACGTACAACTACCGTATTCTCGGCTACGTGCCGATTGACGACGTTGTCGGCATCACATCTATGACGAACAAAGCCACTGGAAACAAGTACAGCAACTTCACGGAGTTCTGCGAGGCCGGCGGGGTCGAGTTCCAGGCGTCAGAGTCTGGCGTGTGGAACGCCAGTATTCCGTTCTGGAAGGACCCGCAGAATGCAACCGCTAACGCCGGGCGAACGGAGAAGCTGTTGTCGGCCTACGCGAGCCTACTGAAGGCAGGGAAGTCCTCGCAGATCGAGAGCTCCGTGGTCAAGAACATGCAGGCGCTTCCGACTGTGGCCGAGCTCTCTGCTAGTAATCCACCGTGCTACTTTAACGTCAAGGACTGCGACTCAGAATTCGGCTGCAAACGCGAGCACTTCGGACAGATGTGCACGCTCTGCAACAGCACAGCCACTGGGTGCGTGCCGCCAACCGAAAATTTCACGTTCCCAACACTGGAAAAGGCCAAGACCCTGAAGGCGGATGCAGCCGCGGGCTCGACGGCGTCAAGCTCTGTGCTGGCGGGAGGTGTTGCATTGGCGACTATTGCGTTGTCGTTCTTGATGAGCTAGAAAGTCGAGAAACACGTGGGTCTGGAGCACACATCCTACAAAACCTCCACTTCAAGTCACTTTTCGGTCTTCAACGGCGCAATCACAAACATTCTAAAATTCTACTAATATAAAATACTTCTGTATCCATTTTCTAATTACACGTTATTACTAGTATTATCGGGCCTCTTATTTCCTATTCACCTGTCTATACCATTTCCAAAATACCTATCGATTTCGGCATTATTTAAAACGTTTAACCGTTATCCAATATACTCCGACAGCCACAAACAATCCGCCATCGACGATGCTCGGCGCCTCGTGCCTTGTGGGTGCTGCGCGGCGCGCCACTGCTCTGCGGTCGCTCCCGTGCCGTGCAACAGGTCTGCCGATGTCTTCTTTACCCGTCGCGCGCTTCGAGCACGCGCGGTTCTTCATGCAGCAGCCGCGCGCGCGATCTCCGTCGTTCCTGACGTCACAAGCAGCCTCCCGAGCCTCCGTCCTGCGTCGTACCAGCTCCTCAGTGTCTAAAACCACGAGCGAGGATGTGGTTGCTTCCACTGAAGGAATGTCGCACATGGGGCGCCTTAAAGATTTGTGGCGCAAGTACGGCGTCGTGGCCATCGGCACGTATCTGACCATGTACGGTTCCGTACTGGGCTCCATCTATCTCGCAATTGACCAGGGCTGGGTGCGCACCAGCAGGAGGACAAGCTCCAAGGGGGAGGGGCAACCTGAAGAGACTTTTAACCTCATCACCACGACCAACAAGTGCGTTTTAATGCTTCGAAGAGAGATTTAAGAGCGTGTTGCTAATACTTTATGTTGTTTAGATTCGTCAAGTTTGCAGAGGATATGGGCATTGCGCAGTACTTGGAGGTGGAGCGCGTGACTTCCAAGTCGGGAACGTTCTTGCTGGCGTGGATCGCGACCAAGTTCACGGAGCCCTTACGTCTGGCACTGACGATCGCGGTGACGCCGCGTATCGCGCGTTTCCTGGGCCGTGCGCCCAAGCTGCCGCCTAAAGCGCCGGGGAAGATTGTTAGTATGATCAAGAAGAAAGCGGCCAAGGAACAGCCCAAGGCGTAAAGGACTCAAAAATTCAACACAGCCGATGCACTATTCAGTGTAAATTGATAGAAGCTGGATGAGGGACTTGTGACACAGCAGGGAGACTCGGAGTACCATCTTCGACTGGGAAATGGTTGTCTCTGTATGAAGAAACAGGTGCAGACCCCGACTGATTCGCATTTGACACTGAACGTGATCGTTTGATTTGGTTTGCAGTCTCGTGGATTTCCTAGATCAAAGTGTTGACAATCGTACTATTGATGACTTCTGGCTGTTGTTCAGTCCGATTGAAAATAGCGCTTAACTGTGCGACCTTTGACTGGTCTTTCCTGGATCGGGGCTTCGAGTTGGTTGACGCACTGTGGAATTGCTGCTGTACGTTCACCCATAAAGCGTGTACGTAGCTGGGGAAATCCTAAGCGTTGAGATGCTCGTGTAAACCAGGATGCGGCTGTGAATGACCGGCACACAGCAGACGCATCAACAGATACCAGTAGTCGCCTGAGCAAGGACTGATCTAAAGGCGTCCGTGGTCATGGGTGACGCTCCCCTGCCGTGGGTTTACTGTCCTGCTGCACATTTCGTCTATAACAGCTAACATCGCCTCGATTCCATACAATGATGTAGTCGGGGTCCTCCTCCAAGAGGACCCCCACCGGGGCAACCACCGGCAGGTTATCCACAAGCTAGAGGCCCACCTCCGGGATTTGCACCGCCAAGAGGGCCTCCACCAGGTACATTCATCACACGTACTTCCAACAGGGATCTTTTAATTGTTGCCTGACATTTTCATCTCTTCAAAAAGGAGCTCCACCAGGTCGGGGCCCGCCTCCAGGTAAACTACTGAACTCTCGATGCGATCAATAGGAATGCAGCAGTATGCAAGCTAACGGCCTACTACTGACTGGATGAAAGGTGCCCCGCCAGGCCGAGGACCCCCGCCAGGAGCACCGCCTGGGGCTCCACCAGGTTAGGCTGATGCTCGTCATGTTCGTAAAATTCATTCGTTAACTCTGAAACTTAATATTTAGGAAGAGGACCTCCACCAGGAGCACCGCCTGGAGCACCACCGGGAGCACCACCGGGAGCACCACCAGGTAAAGCCGCACGAAATGATTTTTTGTGGATCGCTCTACTCACAGGACATTCATCTTTTTGCAGGACGAGGACCCCCACCCGGATCCCCACCAGGTGAATACATTCGACCCTTTCCCGTAATTTCACTTTACTCACGTTAAAACTGTGCTTATGTAGGGCGAGGACCACCGCCAGGCGCCCCACCAGGTATGCTTGACTTACTAACATCTCAGCGAACCACTCTAATCTCGTTTGATGCTCAACTCTTTAGGAGCTCCACCAGGTTTGCGTTAGAAATTAGATGTCTGTGCAATTCTTCCCTAACACTTGATACTCGACGCTTCAGGCCGAGGACCCCCTCCCGGTGCTCCACCTTCAGCAGTTCAAGGGCGAGGTCCACCCCCGGGTGCTCCACCAGGTAGGTGTATATTTTGAAATGTCATTACACGGCAAAACTAAGGCCTTCCTTGTCTGGTTTGCGATTCTTTAGGTGCCCCACCAGGTAAATTTCCCCTCATTTTGCTTGCATTTGAATTCCTCACGACTCATTTTGTACTGATGTTAAAATCGGGTGATACTCAACACTTCAGGTGCTCCACAAGGTCAGTACATGTTCATGAATTTCGTTTGCTGCATTCCAATTCGTCTCACCGTGTGGAACTCAATTATTCAGGGCGAGGGCCTCCCCCTGGAGCTCCGCCTACAGTTCCAGCACGAGGACCACCGCCGGGTGCTCCACCGGGTGCTCCACCGGGTGCACCACCATCTTCACCTCCCGGCCGGGGTCTGCCTCCCGGAGCCCCGCCCGGGCAGAGACCTCCTGGAATGCCTCCAGGAGCGATGCCAGGTAATTTAACATTGCAGCTAATTTGTTTCAATTCACGAAAACTCAAATACCGCTTTGTCAATGCCAGGCGGTCCACCTCGAGGCCCTCCTCCGGGTATGCCACCTCCAGGCTTTCGCGGTGCACCACCAGGAATGCCTCCCGGTCAACCTCCAGCAATGTCTCGCGGTCCACCACCAGGGATGCCACCGCCAGGAATGCCTCCAAGAGGGATGCCTCCTGGAATGGCTTCACCCAGAATGGGCTTGCCTCCAGGCGCTGGTCCACCGGGTATGTTACCTCGAGGAATACCAGGAGCACCCCGCGGACTACCTGGAACTCCACCTGGAATGCCACCACGTCCTGGAATGCCACCATCAAGTATGCCTCCTGGAATGCCTGGAGCTCCACCGAGAGGACCTCCTCTAGGCTTCCCACCAACGGCTCGGGGTCCGCCTGGAGCTCCTGGAATGCCGCCCCCACGAGCTCCACCGGGTGCAGCACCGAGCGAAGTGCAACCAGTCTTCATCTCCGAGTCCACACAAGGTACGACGAAAACAATTTCCTATTGTGGTGGTTAGAACTAACACTTCATTGTTTGTGTAGATGGTTCCGCTCCACCTCGAGGTCCGCCTGGAATGCCACCACGTGGTCCCCCTGGAGCTCCACCTCCAGGTATGATGCCGCGGGGTTTGCCTCCTCGAGGTCCGCCAGGAGGCTTCCCACCTGCCGCTGCACAAACTGCAGGTGGTGCTTTCGTTTCTCGATTCGGTAAACTCGCTGTCAAGGTTCTGCGTGCGTTCGACCTGAAGAAGTTGGGGATGATGGACACAGCAGACCCGTACGTGAAGCTCACAATCGGCACTCAGAACGTCCAATCCAAAGTGCAGGAAGGCGGTGGCAAGACGCCTGAGTTTAACGAAAACTTCGACTTCAACATCGCCACCGAGAAGGAGCTGGTGGTCGAAATTTGGGACCAAGAGAAGGGTGGACAGGACAGGTTCATGGCCCAAGCCAAGGTGGAGATCGTGCCGTGGCTCGCCAAGGGCGGCTTCGAAGGTGACATCGAGCTGCAGGATCGTGAGGGCAGCCCCGCTGGAAAATTGGCGATTGTTGCTAAGTTCACCAAGCCCGAAGCTGGTGCTGCAGGTCCCGTCAAGTCCCCGCCAATGGCTCCTCCAATCCTCTCAGGTCCTGCTGTGGCCCCGCTGCCACCCGGAGCTAACGCGATTTCCGTTCCTGGAGTGCAGCCGTTGGCTCCGTCAGAACCGCCTCGAGACCCGAACGGCAAGTTCACGGACAAGGAAATTCTTGAAGCTTTTCAAGCTTTCGACCTCGATCACAACAATTACGTGGGCGCTGCTGAGATCCGCCACGTGCTCATCAACATTGGCGAAGCACCGACCGATGAAGAAGTGGACGAGATGATCAAGATGGTCGATAAAGACGGGGATGGCCAAGTGAGCTTCGACGAGTTTTACGCAATGGTGACCAAGGGCAAGCAGCCTCCGCCTGGACTGGGCGTCACTGCAGCTTCACCCGAGAAAGCTGCAGGCGCAGGACCGGCAGGCGCGGCTTCCGGCGCTCAGGCTATCCAGTTACGTAACCAGCGTAAGGTCGCGCTGGAAGAGTTCGCACGTGACAACGGAATCAAACCCGAGAGCGTCAAGAAGGCGTACAAGCGATTCCAAGCCACAGATAAGGATGGATCGGGACAGATCGACTACTCGGAGTTCTGCGAAGTGCTGCAGGTGGACCCATCGCCGCAGTGCGAGAAGGTTTTCCAGCTTTTCGACAACGACAAAACGGGTCGGATCGACGTTCGAGAGTTCATGATCGCGCTGTCCAACTTCACGGGCGCTGAGAAGGAGGAGAAGCTCAAGTTCGCGTTCCTCGTATTTGACGAGGACGGGAACGGCGTGATCACGCGACAGGAGCTCATGAAGATCCTCAAGGCCAACCACATGGCCTCTAATGAGTCGGAAGTCTCGCGCAAGGCGGATACCATCATGTCCCAAGGCGACAAGGACGGCGACGGCGTCATCTCATTCGACGAGTTCTCCATCGTGAGCAAAAAGTTCCCCAATATTTTGTTCCCAGCCTACACGCTCGGCACGGCAAAAGACTGACAGGCTCAGCAATGAATAAACTTGGTACTTGAAGTCATTGTGCTCGTTTCTCGTTAGTCTTTCTTGGCCGACTTTGCCGATTTTAAAGTGACTCCAAGCACGATGCTAGTGAGGATTCCAACAGCGTGGCCGATCAATGTGCCATACACACAAGTAAGCGGCCATTGCTACAATAATTAAGTCCACATTAAAGTCAGTCGTAGCAAACAAAGCTGAAGAATTTCCTCGTTTTACCTGCCACGGACGATCCCAGTCCAGAGGAATGGGGAGAGCGCCAACATAAGCTCCCGCCATAGCTCCAATGGACGAGCACACAAGATAAAGCTTTTGCGAGTCGCTCACACTGTACATCAAATAGTTAACACAATACACAAGCATGAACAGAGACATCCTTACTACGCACCTGAGTTCCAGCAGCAGATCGAGCCATTCGCGTGGCGACGACCCCAAATGCAACGCCAAAGGAACCGTCACACAGCTCGAGAGTAATAGTCCAAGCAGCAGCGTCTGCTTCCACAGTCTGCATTAAAGGAACATGAACATGAGCTCAAAACACTTTTTGAGAGGCTAAATACACGCCACGTACTCGACAACAGGAGCTCCGAACAGGACGACAGTCACGTGGAACACCACGGATCCTAGCACCAGACCCAGAATTCCTTGGGCAATTTGTTTGGGCAGTGGCTGATCTGTAGATCGGAGAATAACTACGTTCGAGACCAATAAAAGGACAGAGATGGTGGCCACTACAGGCATGAGACCATTGAGAACAGCATCTTCCAGGTGCTGGCCAAACCTAAAATAATGCATTAGAATGACAGTAAAACGATAGGTAGAGAATTTCGTTAGTACGTACAGCAGGACAGGGAGGTAGCGAGTCACGATGCCGGGCAGCACGAGCTGCAGGGCCTTGGGGAACAGCGGCATCGACAAGACGAGGCGACGATGTAGCGGTAGACACGATGATGAAGGTCTACAACAAATATACGTATCCTTCTCCAGATATCCTACTCCTTTACTGAAATACGACGATTTTACTGGTTGGATAGTTTTTTATATTCTTTTGATTCGTTAAAATTTTTAGCACCTTAGGATATCAGCGTCCAACATGAGACTTACACTTGACAGTCCCACACCACGCAGTTTTTCCTCTGAGACGTCCCACACGATGGGATTCACGAACGAGAAGCGATACTCAGCAGGATTCAGACCCGATGCAATGGGGGAGAAAGCCCCCGCAATGACCTCCATGACCGCGTGGCCTACCAGCACCGCTGCCAACTTCTCCAGGCTCGCACAAGAACCAGGAGTCAAGATGGTATTTAGCCAAAACCCACGATGGATTCCCATAATTATGGAATAACACTGTGCATCGTTAATTTCTTATACGAGCAGATCGTGACTCCTAAAGCTTATTACGCTACACATGACACTATGCCGCCTCCAAACCAAGGTTTGTATAGACTTTACTTGCTGTATGAACTGTAGATGCAGGCTAATGGCTGGTTTTGGATTGTGCTGTAGTGATCGTAATGACGCCTACACATAATGCCATGAAGGAGCAACACCAAGCTGCAGACCGCAAAGTAACGAGGAGATGAAGAATAGCTCTAGTTTTACTACTTTACTGACAACAAGTGTGTAAAATTTCAGGTTTCTGGCAAACGAGGGAACGCAGACCAGAGACTGTCGAGTCCTCGACCTCCAAAGCACCATCGGCCTTGTGAGTGAAGGCAAGAAGGCAGCCGTGACTGGGCTAGTAGGTGCGTAGAACGAAGACGCGAGCGAACCAGTAATTTATAGACGGTATGAACACAGAACTGGAGACATTCTCTTATGAAGCAGCAGAATGAACACGATCTGGAGGAATTCAGGCGTCAAAAATCGCAGAGGGAGTCCAAAGCTTGCGGAGAGAGCAGGGTGTCGGTCCAATTGAGCAACTTGTTGATCTCGTCCTCGTCGACGGACTCGTCTAGGTCGGTGGCATCTGCATCCGACGTTCGAGTTGACACGGCAACAGCTTCAAGCCCATGCTGTGTCTTTTCTATTGAGCTACTGCACTGGTGAAGCGGCGGTAATGTTAATGAAGAGGAAGACTTTGACTGTTTATCATGAGCGAGTAGCGTTGCAGCACTGGCAGGAACAGCAGAATGAATGGGTGGTAACCTCGTCACAACAGCTTCCTTAACCCCCGGTCCAGTTTCTTGCGCTTCTTGTTCTGGTTTATCACCGCTGCCGTCTCCAGCTTGTTTAATCCACGTCGCGAACATCTTCTTACGCTTCTGCACCTGCTCCAATGCTGTTAACGGCGCCTTCTTGCCCTTCTTTTTCGGCTTCGGCAGCTTAAATGATCCTTGTGGCGGTAATTTATCGTGTGTTTCTTGGTTACTATTATCGTTTGGCTTCGAACGTCGACGAGTAACCTCTCCAGCTTCCCTTCCACTTGCATAACTCGTTCTCGTCCTGACAGATGCAGTAGAAATATTCGATCGTGCCGACGCTGGTCGACTTGAGCATCTGCTGCCAGCTTCCGAGCTTAGACTACTCCGCGAACCCGTCGACCGTTCATTCCTCATCCCCGTACTGGACCCACTCGCCCTTGTCTTTGCAGCTAGCAACAACGACGGCATTTTGTCCATCAGCGGCTGCATGAGCTCTCGAATGCAGTCATCGTCCCCCGGAGGCAGTTGACCTCGTAACTGAGCCTCAAATTCCTGCCGCAATCTCTGGATCGCATCGTCCTGGATCTTAGCGAGTCGATACTCCTGCCACGGTCCGATATACATGGCGGCAGCCTGCACTGCAGCAATACACAAAGCGCGGGTCACCTTCGCGTCGTTTCGAACTATCAATAAGTTGTAATCATACAGTTACCGCAATCGTACTTAGTGTTTACGCCACATAGACGTTGGGTGACGGGAAGGGTCAGGCTCAGGTCACCGCTCATTACTGAACCCGTCGAGAGGTAGACGAACGCAAACGGAATGTCAGGGCTCGTGCGGGTACTCAAGGACAAGGCGCCAGTGCTGGTGTTCAGCAGCTTGTGCGCGGGTGCAGCCTATGCAGTGTACTACGCGCACCACCAGCAGATCGCCGAGAAAAAGGTGCGTTTTGAGTCAATTCGTCCGGTGGTACAGCATTTAATTCGTGCTCTTGCTGCTATAGGTGATGCGTCAAGGCGTCATCAACGACATTAAGCGGGACAGACTCAAGCGACGGGAGATGCAGGATCAGCAGTAGATAGCGAGGCCAGCCCAACCAATGATCAGCCATCAAGTGTCTATCACTATCGCGGTTATTGATCACAATCCGAATGCTGTACTGCTGCTTGGATCACTTGTAGGACGTTGCTGCACCGTTCTCGGTCGATGTAGTCGTACTTCAGCAGCATCTCGTCTGCCCAGTACTGGAAAAACGCATCCACCGCTGTCGAGTCCGCTGCAAATGACGTTGCCTCAGTGCCATCACTGATGGTCGTGAAATTCATTTGAAGTATCTGTCTGACACGCTGGAGAAAGCCTTGAGACTCTGTTTCCAAGTGTGCAGGGATTTTGCACGCGTAACAACATACGAGAAGCTCCAGTGGGTACTGCAGTAAGCAGCACACTTGATCCACGCTGCAGGCACGAAGCTGAGGTCGGGATAGGAACGTCTCTAGCTCTGTGAAGAACAGATCTACATGTAGTTCCTGCACGTCACTGAAGCGCGTGAAGTCGGAGGAAGCTGATAATTCAACGAGTTCCAGCGTTGTTAGTGTACTGACCACCAGTTCTGTAGCTTGTTCGATCCCCGCTGGGTTCTCTGTTGTGTATTGATCCACAGCAAGGTTGATGGCCGTGAAGACCAACTGATAAATCGTCGACGGTTGATGTCCAGCTGATGAACTGCGATCCGGAGTCAATCCAAGACGACGAAACAACGCCACTTGCGACGGAAGCAGAGCCAGCAGCTGCAGTTCCTCATGACCACGGGCGATGTTGGAAGTAATCCATGTACTGAGCCACACCTTCAGGAGGTTGCAAGTGACAGCTTCGAACTCCAAGTGCAGGTACAAGTCGGTCACGTAGCTGGTGAACGTGCGCTCCCACCTTCTCATCGTTGTTGAGGGTTCCTCCAAGAACGACTGCGAATAAACCAGCGCGCCAGACAACCAATGGACAAAGGGCAGAAAAAGCTGTTCCTCTACCCTTGCCAATGGTTCGTGGGTGTCAGAGTTCCAGGCATCTGGCACAATCAATCGCAGAGCAGAAGCAGTCTTCTCTCCGATGAGGTGCTCATCTATCCGGTATGCGCCGTCATCTTCAATTGACAACCTCGAAAACTTCAACCAACGCTCCAGACATAGGATCTCATTGCTTGTTTGACCGCCCTCACGTTCAGCCTTCTGCGTACCTGATAGTAGCCGCAACATGTTCCCAGCAGCCACTTGCAATCTATCTCGAATGGCTCCATCCACATCCGCGTAGGCGCCAGCGCTTCGGCTGGAGCACGCAATCAGAGCTGTGTTGAGCAATGCAACCAGATAGTAAGCCTTCTGAAACACCTTCTCTCGTATCTGAGCTAGCTCCTCCAGACTAGTCAGCAATAGGTCCACGCGCAGAGAGCCTTCGCAAAAGTCCGTCTTCAAAATGGCCTCGAAAAAGTGAGGGAGCCAAGTGACAGCAGATTCTTCGCCAAAAAGTGCCATTGACCAGGATATACCTCCTTCGAAGATAGTTGCAGACGCTGACAAAAGTTTCAAGGCATTTTGCTGATAAATAATCGATTTGGCGTGTCTGGCGTGGATCTGGAGCTGTTCATCGTCTTTATCTTGTTGAACTAGAGCGGAACACGAAAACTCCAGTCCGCGAAGTGGGGAGCGTAACGTTGTCACTGCGACTTCAGCCAGTAGCGTCTGGCTATTCTTTCGAGCAACTTTCGCCAAGTGGTCAAATGCCTCAGAAAATCGACACTTTACCATCGCCTTCGTGAATAAAATTGTGAGAGTTTCCAGATCTGGGAATGCCGCCGCTGATAGATACAAGTGCAACGCCATTTCGACTCGAACAGCCGATGGTAAAGCTGATCTTGCTCCAGAACTCACAAAGGACTGACGTTCCGTCTTGTGTGGTCTTCCTGCTTCCTTCACAAACGCTTTCAAAGCGAAAACTAAGTGTGAATCGAGCGGAGTCATGAGCAGAAAGCGCATACTTTCAAACTCGCTCGGAAACCATCTCATCAGCCTGGTTCCCAGTACAGACAGCTCCAACCGCGACTCTTTGCCAGCGAAAGCGGTGCCATGCATCTCAACAAACGAGAACCAGCGCTCCAGCTGCTGCCTTAGCTCATCCAGAGCCCCGACCTCGTCTTTAATTTGCCTTATCAACTGACGGGTCTGGGCCTGGTCAGCGAACTTTACCGCGCGAAGGAGACGCTGAAGTATCTCACTGGAATGTGCCAGTAGCTTTTCATCAGCAACTCCAGAGGATTTGGCACGCTCAGCACCAGCTTTGACATCAGATAATACTTTGAAGAGACTTCTTTCCAGTGACTGCGGACAGTTTGGCGAGTTTTGAAGGATCTCCGCTGCAAACACGAGCGCTTCACTCGTCTCCTGACGCACCACTTCGTCTCTCGCATAGCAGGATAGCAGTTGGGGGAGAATATCCAACTCAATCATCGCACAAAATCCCCATCTGTTGACTCTAGTTGGCGGATCTTTCGTGTGCGTGCTCTGGTATGCGTCCCATGCCTCGCTGAACCGTATCAAGCTCACAAGATACAGCGGAGTTGGCTCGCTTGCCATCAAAATGTCGCTTGCCGTACTCACAATAGCAGTAAACTGTTGCTGCCCGGTTTTGTGGCCATTACGCGTTGATTTCAAGCACGAAACCAAAGCTGGAAAGAGTAAAAGCTGCAAACCTCGTTGATAAATCTTCCCTGTTGAGCTCAAGCTTACGCTCACTCGCAACATCTGAGCGATGAGCCTAGCAGTCCAGTCTTCTCCGAACTTAATCATCATTTGCGTGAGAACGCCGCGAACTACTGAGCGATCATTCTCCACGCGTATAAGCTGCTGCTGGATACTACCGCCACTTGATATCATCTCACCACCACTCATAATGACTCTGTGCATGACGGCGTGGCAATAGCGCTTAAACGCTGGCAAGAATTGGGCGTTGCGACGAGTGGCTATTGATGCATTGGTATCAAGATTCTTCAAACATTTCTCGAGATATTGACACCAGTGGATCCCAGACTCCTTCGACAAGATAGCACCACCTTGTTGAGCCATAAAAACATCCCAATAGTCGAAATAGCTGCCTTCAACCGGAATATCAACCTCAGATCCAGAAAAAATCTCGTACAGAACGAGGAGAACATCCATTGGGGCCGTACGACTTGATCCAGGAAACTTGTCAACTGACGATTGCCACGCTCTTGGCGTCTTCAATAACTTGCCTGAATATAACCGCAGAATACGTTTTGTTGCCATCGCCCCTGCACCATTGGGGATAGTAATTTGGGAGGGTAGTGCATCAAAATCTATAGAACTCCAAACTTGACCAAGTGTAGTGATGACACCAGAAACACCAATCGACAATGAGCGAACCACTTCCAGCACAACCTGATATCCCGGTGAATAAGTCGTTTCCTTCCTCCTTCCTAGCGGCAGCACAACGGCTGCAAAAGCATCCGCCTTTAAGCAGTGTCGAATAACTTCCACTAGCTGGACGTGCTTGGTGTTCCCCAAATTCTTAAACTCTCGCTCCCAAACGCTCGCCCACATCTTATGAAGAGGATCCTGCAATTCTCCTCTTGTATCCCCCATAATCAAACGAGAAATCCGTTTATACGTCTCAACAGTCAACAACGACTCCACTCCGTCGTCACTTTTCACTAAAACCTTGGGTCTCTTCCTCCCTTTCTTCACATTCGTCATCCCAGTCATCGGGAGTGAATCCCAGAACGCGGATAACGCAACCATCGCCTTATTTGTGGCATAACTCTCTCCATTCTGCTCCAGTATCCTTGCCGTTTGCTGTGTACACTTCACGAGAAATTCCCATCCACCCTTGGACCTCAAATACTCGGCACTAGATCCATTTTGACAAAATCCGCACTTCCTCTCGGTCTCTTCAGTCTTCATATCATTAGATCTTGTCCTGGCTCGCTTTGCTGGCGGCCCACTCGCCCGTCCCGTTGCTGTGGGCTCCAGAACCTCCTCCAGTACCTTCTCACATACCTCTTGGATCCATCTCTGCACTTCGACCTCCAGACACCTTACACCTTGCCCCTGCAATGCGAAACTCAGAAGTAATATCCTCAGCCTTAAAGGCAACAATTTCCCACCAATAACTCGCGCTAGAACGTCGAGAGACTCCAGTTTTACGACGGCGTCCACGAATTCCGCCTCTGTTGCCGCCAGGAGCTTGCATTGAGCCAACTTCTGACATAAAGTAGCTAAAGCCAGTGCCTTGTACTCTACGACATCTCCGTGTTGAGATGTGATGCCTCGTTTCTTACGTTTACGAGGTGTTTGCGGAGTTTTGGCCATCTCCCGGGCCGCGGATCGAAATTCAGCCAAAACATGGCGCATAAGCACCGGAAAGCGCGCTAGATATCGCCAATCGGGTGGTGGCGCTTGGTAAAATATGCATTCGCACAGTGGGTGCGATGAGGAAGCGGTTAGGATGGCGTTAGGCTCCGTGAAGAGCGCGCGCACGCCTCGGTCGAGCGATGCCAATGCCACATCCATTTGGAATGTGTTGTTTAAGTTGCGGTTATGAAAATATTAGGTTGCAGTAGTTTACGCAACTTAAAATAGGCGACACCGAACGAGGAAGAGAAACAACGCGAACGAGAATGAAAACATATCTAGTGTCTTAGCCAAAGCACGCGACAATCATCTTAACCAACCAGTTTCTAGGCGCGCCGGGGCCGCGCGTGCCGCTCCAACCCCTCAAAAAGGCAACGAGGTTGCCAGCGGACGTTCGACCAAACTAAGAACAGCATTATACGAGGCCTTGCTTCCCTTCCCTGGTCCCTGTCTTCACCTTCGACAGAGCATAGCGCTCGATGCTCGGATAACTAGCAGCACACGGTGACCTCAGCGAGTCAGCCACAGTTGCTCACTTAATACTGGTAACCACTGTTGCCGTACGGGTTGCTGCCCATGCTGCCCTGGCTGCTAGCGTACGGGTTCTGCTGCATGCCGCCCATGCCCATGTTCTGCTGCATTCCCATTCCCATGTTCATACCGGGGGCCATGCCCATGCCGTACTGTGCTGAGGGGTCGTTGTACGCGGTGGGGGCGATGGCAAGCATAGGCTGCATGCCGCCCATGCCGTAGGCCGGGTCAAGCGTCTGCGCGTCCGTCTCCGGCTCCTGCTGGGTCTGTGTGCGTTCGTCGAGCACGTTCACCTTGTCGCTGATGTTCTTGACAAACTGGATCATGTACGGCATGACAAAGTCGACGTAGCCGTGACGCCAGGCAAGCTCCAGCGCAACATCAGGCTTGATCAGTTTGTAGCACGTGAACAAGGTAGCGCAGAAGCACTCCTTGTCGTGCACAGACACGAAGAAGCGCAGGATGTCCTCCGCTAGCTCCGGGTCGTCCGAGTCGCTGGCACAATCGATGCAGTCCTTGTACATCTTGTCCGCCTTTGACAGCTTCACGGACTGCGGGTAACGCTTGTTCTTACGGTACAGGTAGGCCGCAATACGACGGAATTCCAGCAGCTCGTGCTTTTCCAGCTTTTGGGCCAGAGAAATCTGGTCGAAGTTTTCGTAGGCATCCACTGAGTCGCGGAGCGCCTGGTAGTCCTCGTCGTCCACCAGGATCTCGTTCAGAGCCTCGTTCACAGCCGACAGATTCTCCTTCTGCACGTCCTTCAGGTACTCCACCACAAGCGGCAGGTTCCTCGACTTGCGAAGCTGGTGCACAACACGAGCGTGGTCTAGGTTAGGAGTCAACACTTGCAGGAGACGCGTGAGCTCAAGCGGGTGCTGCTCCAGGTAGAAGTTGATCGCCTTGTAGTGAATCTCCTGGTTGCGGACCTTCTGGATGCAGTCCAGGAACAGGTCGTGAGAGAACGCAACCGGGTGGTCAACCATCGTGCGGACAGCGTTGTCAAACTGACCATCTTCCTTGTACAGATACACGGCGTGGTCCCAGTGCAGGCCCTTTTCACAGGCACGCAGGATCTTCGACACGTTCATGCGCGAGTGGAAGATCTTGATGTGCTCCATCAGCTTCGAAGGCAGGTACTTCGAGTACAAGATAGCCAGCTCCGTGAAAATACCAGCGTGGGCGCCTTCCAGACCAAGACCCTGCTCCATCAGCTTCAGAAGTTCGGTCGAGTGTCCACGCTTCTCATAGTGCAAGATCAGCTCCTCAAGGTGGTCCGGGTGCACGATAATGTGCAGACCACACAGACCAGCGAGGCGGAACTCGTTCACGTCCACACAGGCGTAGTTGACCTCCTTCCACGTGCCCACGGAGTTCGCCTTGGTGGCGGCATCCACAGCCTCGCGGAACTTACCCAGACGCACGAAACAGATAGCAAGCTTGGCGTTGTTGTTGATGTTCTGGAACAACAACTTGGCAGCGTTGTACATACCTTCGTCGTAGCAACGCTCACCAATGTTCTGGATCTGCGCCACATTCGGCGACGAAATAAACTCCTCAAGGTCGCCGTACTTCTCAGTCTTAGCGTACGCGTAAATCAGCGACGTGTCAAGGTACTGCTCCTTCACCGTGTTGCGTGCCATCTTCAGGTACGGGATGAGCTCGTTGTACTCGTTAATCTGCTCAGCCGCAGCAATCACATCCACATACGAGCTGGCATCATTGGCCTTAATGAACGCTGACAGGGAGTCGTGCACCTTGCCCTGATCCAGCTGGGCCTTGGCCAAGCGAGACCACACCTCAGACTCGTTGCAGCGGTCTGCAAACTCGTAGGCGCGCTCGTTGTCCTTGATGTAGTCCAACAGCACACCAATAGCGTCCACATTGTGGTTCGTCTTCTTGTAGATGACGAAACCCTCTTCGTAGAGCTGGTACTGCTCGCCCACAGCAATGCGAGCGATTTCGGGGCCGTCGAAGTTGTCCAGACGGTTCACGTAGTCCATGACCTTCTCCTTGCCAGCCTTGATGGCCGTAAGAATCAGCAGGTTCTGCAGGTTCTTGTTGGTCGAGAAGTCGGTGCCCTGCAGCACGATGCGCTCCAGCAGCTCGATGAGCTCGTTGGGCAGCTCAGCGTTCATGAACGCACGCACAGTCGTCGATACTTCGTCGGGGTTCGTGGTCTCAGGCAGAGCCGTCTGCACAACCTGATCAATCAGAGCACGGCGGCTAGGAGACTCCGGCTCGCCTTCCTCCTGCTTCACGAGCACTTTGCCCCACAGGTCCAGGTCCTGACGCTCCACCAAGTAACGAGCGAGATCCTTGAACAGACCGTTCTCCGTAGTCACGCGAATGAGGTCATCGTCACAAGCACCACCAGCGCGACGGTATGCCAGGTAAGCAAGAGCTGGGTCCAGCTTCTCACAGAACTTACCAACAACCTCCGAGTCGTAGAACTGGTTGTTGATCAGGAACTGCTGAGGGTCCTTGTTCAGCGTGATGTAAATCTTACCGATGGCATTGTGCGTCGCGGTCTCCGTGTTGCCCTGAGCAACACGGGTCTCTAGCCACGGCTGCAGCAGACGCAGGCGGTTACGCTTCTCAACCTGCTCGCACAGGTCGTCCACAGGGCACTGCGCAACCTGGTTGAGCAGGTTCTTGATGTAGTCCTCATTGCAGTCCAGGTCCAGCAACTTGCCGATGACGATAGGGGCCTTCTGGGGGCTCACCTTCGTCACGTACACGTCAATGTACTTCATCAGGTTGTTCGAGTACAGGTACTGCGTCAACTCTTCCACGAAGTCATAGCGGTCGCACACGTGGATAAGTGGACGCGGGTCCTGCAGCTTCGACTCCTTCAAGAACTCCTTCACCTTAACGGGGTCGTACACAGAAGAATCGCGGCAAACACGCTCCACCTCCTTGAACTGTCCCATCTTCGTAGCAGCTTCAATATACTTGAAGTGAAGATCCGGGTCCTGCGAGAAGTTCACGATCGAACCCAGGAAGAAGTACAGGCCGTCAAACGATTTGAACTTCTCGAACACCTCAACTAGCTCCTTGCCTCCCAGCTGCTCGGCGTACTTGGTGGCAACCTGCACCACAATCTGCAGGTTCTGGCGCATGTTGTGAGCCATGAGGGCATTGATCAGCTCCATCGAGACCTCGCTCGTCAGAGTTCCGAAGAACGTCACGATGAACTCATGGTTAATAGCCTGAGTGTTCACAATCACACGTTTCAGATCCGCCAGCTCCGTGTAGTGCTCCAGAGCACGCTGGAACAAGCCAGCCTTCTCACAGAGAGCAGCAATGCGCGGGCGGTCGTAGTGCGTGAACATGTTGTTCGACAGAATAGCGTCAGCCACCTGCGGAGAGCCACCGAGAAGGTTGATCTCCAGCAGACGTGTCTGCAAGTAACCCTCCTCCGGACGGTTGTTCTTCAGGGCCTCCAGCAGGAAGGCGGTGGTCTCCTGAATGCGGTTCACCTGCATGAAAATGTCGACAACCGCGTTGACGTCCACCAGAGGGCCGTTCTCCGCGACCGCCAGCTTCTGAGCAAAGTCCAGAGCACCCTGCGGGTTAGCGCGCACCAAATTCTGGAGCATGAACGTGTAGTCGCAACGGTAGTTGGTCTGAACAGCGTACGCCACGATCTTGTCGAACTCGCCGCGCTGCACGAAGCAGTTGATCACCTTCTCTGGGACCTCAGCACGCAGGTACACCGACAGAGCCATCGTGGTGTCAGACTGGGCGACAAGGTCACCCAGCTCCTCGGAACACTCCAGCTTGTCTTCGGACAACCACTTCTGCAGCAGCTGGCCGCGACCCTGCATCAGCACGGGGCGAGCCAACTCAATAGACTCCATCTTGTTCAGCGTGCCCTTTTCAAGCAGGACACTGAAGTACTGCAGGATTGGTTGAGGCTGGCCAGGCTGGGCAGGCATGTTCTGGAACCGCTGGATCGTCTGGGGCGTGCGGAGAGCTCCCTGGGGAGAGGCAGCAGCAAGGCGAGCTGCACCCTGAATGTCATTAACACTAACGAGACGGTTGAACTCCGTGAAGTACAGCTCTTCAGCACCGGGCAGATCCAAACGCGTAGCCAACGCCAACGCCAGTTGCGAGTCACGCAGGGTGTTCACCACGTACGGCACCAGCTTGGTCTTGTTGATCGCGAAGTGCAAAAGCTGGCCACGGCGGGTAATGCCGAGCATTCCCTTCGACTTGGACTCCAGACACGTGACGAACGTCGTGTCCTGGGACACACGAGCACGGTAGATAGGCTTGCCAGTGTGCGCGTCGAACAGGAAAAGATATCCCATCTTGGTGATCATGTAAACGACATCGTCACCAGGGCTCACCAGCATCGACACGGGGAAGTCCGCCTGAGCATCCGCAGCGAACGGGATGGCAGCCGGCGGAAGGCGGAAGACGCCACCGGGGGCATCACGTTCGCGTCCAACCTCCATGATAAAAAGTTGCATAGGCTCTCCGCCCTTGCTACCAGCAAACACGAGCACCTGCGCATCATCTGTCCTTCCTGGGGGCTTCATCTGGGCAAAGGCACCGGCATGGCCGTTCAGCACCTGGCTCACCTTCTTGTCCATGGAGTACAGCTGCATGTTGCCGACGATGCGGCCGCCTTCACCCTGCGAGATGCCAACCAGCAGCATCCACTGGTTGTCGGCCGAGGCCTCGTAGCTAATAATCTGCGTGCCGGCACCGAGGTTGGCGTGGCGGTCAAAGATCTTGGCCGGAGGGGAGTCACCTTCAATGCTCCAGTGGAATACAGCGGAGGCAGTGACCAGAGCAATAGTGTTGACGGAGATCCAACGCCAGAATACCACGGCCTCGTTCATAAGGTGGCTCTTCATCTTGGCGCGCAGTTCCATGTTAAAGATCTGCAGCTGGTTCTCAGCACGCAAGGCGATGACCTTGCTCACGGGGTTCATGATGGCGGCCTCAGCGTTGATCGGGCGACGCTGCACCGTGTTTCCTGCCGCCATATCCACGATCACCACGCTAGCCTGGCCGTTCACTTGCTCGCACACGCACACGAACTTGTCCGACTCCATAGTCGTGGTGCCAAACTTGACATAATCCAGGTTCACACCCAGGGTGCTCAACTGCAGTATCCATACAAAGATAGTTAGTTTCCTGCGTATACCGATGGTTTCCCCTCTCCATCTTAGAATTATATTATAAGTGGGAGGGAAATTAAATGCATTCCGCATTGGGGACGTACGTTGAGCACTTCCCCGAAAGTAATGGGGAGATCTTGCGCCATGTTGCCTGGGGTCTGTTGCTACCGCTCTCGCCCTCTGTGTATTTGTCTGTCTCTGTGTCTTGTCGGACTGGCGGAGGGGGGAGGCCGCGCTCTCTCACTCGGCTCGGATCCTTTCGCTTCTTCCTCCGTTTCACGACTGCGGCCGGCCGCGCGGCTCCCCCCCCAAAAGGCGAGCAAATCTATGCGTTTAGACAGGTTTCAAAAATTTAAGCGCGCTTGAAACGGACCAATAACGACACCCTGCGACCACATCGCACTTGGATGGCACGTTATTTTCACGTGAATGAGTCTTCTACTATATAGAGAATGCAGGGAGGCGAGGAGATCTAACAGCATCGCAGCTCATGCGGGTGTTATGCGCTGAGCTGGAAACCGCTTAGTTGAAGCTGCTCAGCGCGCTTTAATCTTACTGATCGATCAGGTTTAAGAGGGGTAGCCATTTCGGATCCATGTGCCACGTACACGTGTATCAAACGCATCTCATGTCGGAGATGGCCGGCTGAAATGGACGTGCCATGAGCGAAAGTAAATTTTAGCAGCTTCGTTATGTAAGTAAGTGTATCGGCCTTGCATTGGCACTGCACCTGCACTGCTAAAATAATGGACGCTACACTACACAGAGCAGTGGCGTTGCCATTGGCAACGCCTTCACTTGCAGAAAGTTTAGGCAGTGAACTTGTCGGACGTGGTGAGCGTTAACCCCTCTGCAGTCATATCACGCAGGAATTCCTGCACATTTTCAACAGGAAAGCACACCGGGAGAAGAGTCAGTTCCAATGACACCAAAGCAGCAAGAAAAGGCGTCGCTCGTTACCTCGCCAGCCTTTTCAAAACCAGGCACGGGAGACGTGCAGTCGGTCAGGATAACCAAGTCGTGGCGCCGCTCCTTGGGCCACGCCGCGACTAGATCGCGCACCGTGTAGTTTACGCAGTGCGAGATGGCCTCACCGCACACGACCACCTTGTCCGCGAGCTTGAGCGAGTTCACCAGTGCCTTGTTCAAACTGTAAAAGCACACCGATACCAACAGCAACATGTAAGATCTCTACAATCCGATGATCCTCATTGCAGGTTTCGCTACCTTGTCGCGGGGTCGTAAGGCAGCTCGAACTCAGCCTTGAGCGCCGAGTAGTGCTCCGTGAACGAGTTGCTACCCTTCATGACGTACTGTACAGGCTTGAGCGAAGTCTTGGTCCAATCCACCGCAGCCTCGAGCACATTCGGCACAATATTGTGTCCTGGCGAGCCCATGATGCAATGCTCCGGCCAAATGCACAGCGTAAACTTCCCATTAGCCTCGAGCGCGGTCGTGTACGCCAGCACGTACTCCTTCAGACTGGAATCTCTGGGTCTCCACACGTCCTCGACAACTTCTTTTGCCGTAATGAGCGTGAACGGTTCAGGCGACTTGCCTTCTGCATTCTGCCAGAAGATTCCGTGTGCGATGTGGTAGCGCTGGTGCGAGTCCAGCGTCAACACGAGCTGCTTGAGCTCGCCCGAGTGCTTGCGGATGAACGTCGCGATACGCTCTGCGTCCTCATTAGCCGTGGGGATGGCGAGTGAGCCGCCAGGGTGGAAATCCACCTGCTGGTCGATCACCAGCAGGCACAGCCCGCCCGAGGGGATTGCGCCGGCCGATTGAGCTGCTTGCGCCTCGCTGGTCATGATCGATTTGCGTTCTTTTGTGCGCTTTGAGACTGTCGACAGCCGATGACGATACCCAAATGTGCTCATTTTAACGAACAAAATAGGAGGTAGATGGTCTATTTACGCCATTTTCGGGGGTATTTATAGTTTCGCTGCACCAAAAGCAGGGGACGTCTGCAAGTGCAGCATGACGTGGTGCGCGACGTACCGCAACATAAGCACTTCAACAGCCCGGAGCAGCACCCGTTTGACTGTCAATCCTCGTCGAAGCAGCATAAGGAATACCATCACGTAGCCTAGAACTTGGATCTTGCGCTTTACGGGCCAAGACGTCGGGGGAATACTGGCTGCAAACTCGTGCACTTTGGGGAGAACCTCGGGCGCCAACAGCGGCCACTTCAACGTCCCGTCCTGCACACTTTGCGCGAAACGCACCACCTCTGGAACGTATGCTCGCCAGGAGCGTTTATGCGGTGTTAGAGTGTAGTTGATAACTGGCAATGGCACGCGCGAAATAATGCCCGGCTGGACGCGACGAATCCGTTGGAAGTCAGTCATGGACGCGCTGCCGAGCGTGAAGATGTCTGTCGAATAGTACCCACAGCAACGTATAACCAACCTCACATTAGAAAGAAGCCCTGTCGAGCAGTGCTTGATACAGACGAACCTAGATCAGTCTCGTTCCTCGCTTTAGCCAAAGCCTCTCGGAATTCTTTGCAGCAGCCTGCTAACAATACACTATGCGGATACAACGCTAGATTAGCATCGTAGCCCGGAAATGTTACCGCAGAGTAACTACGCACATGATAGAATCGCTGCAGATCCACGCGTTGCTTTTCACATCAAGCGGTAGTCTTGGTAGAGGTGTTGTTCCAGTCACACGTTTCAGCACCAGCCGCAGCATCAATTGATACGCCCTGATAAATTACACCAACTTGCATTAATCCTCGCATCAGAACCCAGCAGCCTTTCTTCTCGAATACTTACCGCGCAACATCGTATTTACAACCGATCAACTGTCTGGCACAGCGAAGAAACAACTGCAGCTCAGCCTCGGGCATCGGCACACGTAAAACCTATTCAAAAGCATATAGCAAGTGAGTGCTTGAAATCCATTCCATCCAAACAACCCACCATGATTTTTTTCAACGCACCACAGGTTGCCGTTGAGGCAGAAGAAGTCGCTCCAACGGCATCAACTTGACAGATGGCATTCCCACGTGAAGCACCGTGCGTTCATCTAGCACAACCACCTACGGCCACCTCATGCATGAGATTCGCTTCCGCCGAGTTTCAATATCTACTGCAGCTTACCACGTGATCGTAGGCATTCTCAGTCAGATATCTCCCCACTGAATAGACCAGTCCACTCGTGGTTATGAAGATCAGGTCTCCTGCATCCCAAACGCAATGTTCAGCACCCACATTGCAGATTGTTCTCCATCGGTATCTACTACAAGTACCGCATTCGTACCTGGCTTCACCAGCTTGGCCGCCTCACGCGCCGCATCCTGCGCCTCCTTCGGAGATCTGCGATCGTCGAATCAGATTTAGACGCCACCCACGCTTCCACCAACTTGATACTCCGCCCTTTACCGTTGGAACTCGTGCTCATTGAACTGCAGGCTATTGGGCGCCAGCACTTGCGCCGCCGACGTGGCTAGCGCGCCCAGCGACAAGCCCGCGCCTCGCTTGCCCTTCATGATCCGCTCGCAATTTGTGTCTTGTCGCGTCAGCAATTGTGTCGAATTGTTTGCTACCTTTTTTACGCCTCGTGCAACATTTTGAGCGTGAGTAACGCTTCTTAGTGCAACATTCATTCTTCGCGCGACATTCCACTGGTCAGTACAGAGACCGCGGTGCAGGTCGGAAACCGGCTCCCCAAGCCCGCAGTCATAGAGCGGGGGAGGAGGAAAAGGCTCGACCACGAAGCAGCCGCAGTCTCCGCATTACGCCAAGCCAGCGACTGGGCAATATGCGCGCGTTCTGGTGGAGATATGGAGGGTCGGTAGTTAGTTCAGGGTTCAATATGGCGCTTGCAATGGCCGCACTACTGCGCATTAAGGAGACGACGGCACAGGACGTCCCAGGCGTACGTCGCCGGTTGGCGGACTCCTCGGACAGCTACAACTTCATGTTTTACTTCGTGATCGGCGCCATGATGCTCACGTGCCTCATCTACAACATTTTCTTCAAGCACAAGATGGAGGCCAACTTCCTACGCCAGCAGGCGCTGCCCGAGACTATGCTACGACAGGACGTGATCGCCAGTGACCAGGACATGAACAACCTCTGGGAGTGTGAGGTCTGCTCCTTCAAGAGCTATGAAGCTCACACCACGTGCATGTTGTGCGGGACCGACCGGTCGTTCAAGATGATTGAGAAGACAGCGAGGGGAGAAGACTCGTCCAGTGAATACAGCAACGCGCCGTCCTCTGCCTCCTCCAACACCAAGTACGTGCTCTACATGGAGGAGAAGGAGAATCCTTTGACCCGGAGCGCAGTGAACAGGGCCACTCCGTCGAGGTCTATCAGGTCCCAGTCCTCGGCCAAAATTAACAGGGAATTCTTCAAGCGGAAGCTCAGTGTGCTGAATCTCAGGCAGCAGTCGGCAAGGCGGCGTCATGAATGGTCACGTGAACGGAACGACGATGGACAGCTCATCTGGGTCAGGAAGAAACACTATATGGACCGCAAGGCGCTCAAGAATTTGCGCAATCTCGAAAGTCTGCGCAGTCAATCGTCCGCGTCCTTGCGCGACTCCATTCTCTCGAACGGAAGCGTAAACTCGGTCGGAGTTGTGTCTAGGATTGTGGTGTCGCCGAAGAACCCGACGGGAAGGTTGTCGCTTGAGGCAGCGGACGGAGCGTTGGCGACGCGTTGTTCAGACAGCTCGGAATTTTCGCAGGATGAACTGGAACAGGTCGGATCGCTGCCTTTTCAGCAGAAGCACGCGTGGTTTGTGCAGCACACAGCGGCTATGGAAGTGCCGTGGGAGTACGGACATTTACTACTGGAAATTGAACGTGATAATCTGCTCCACAACTCGTGTGAACAGTTACTGTGGGCGACGCCGGATCAGCTGCACCAGTCACTTCGAATCAAGTTTGCGAATGAGCCAGGTGTGGATGCAGGTGGATTAGTGCGTGAGTGGTTTACGCTGATGACGAAGGAGGTTTTCGATGATACGACGGGTCTATTCTACAGAAGCGGAAATGGTGATGGTCTCATGATCAACCCAGCATCCGCGGAAGCCAGCGTTGACCACCTGATGGTAAGCTCGTTTTTCGATACTTGTGGTGGAATCTGTGTATGCTCACTTTCCCTGTTTATCGTGTTCAGTATTATCAAGCTATTGGTCGTTTCATCGGTAGAGCTCTCTTCGAAGGCATCCTCATTGATGCACACCTGGCACTCCCAGTATGCAAGCATATTCTCGGTATTCCTATTACTTTTTCGGACCTTGAATTCGTGGACAACGACTTGTACAAGAATTTGAAGTGGCTGCGAGACAACACTGGGGTCGAGTCGTTGGCGCTGGACTTCACGTACGTAGAGGTTTTGTCTGATGTTCCTGGTTATCAAGTGTTTATGGACGCTAACTATCTTTTTTACAATAGGGTAAATGTCGATCAAATGTCCGACAAGACGAAGGTAGTGGACTTGGTACCAAATGGCTCAAATATCCCCGTTACAGAAGAAAACAAGATGGAGTACATCAACCTGCGCTTCAGGTGGATTGTTGCAGCTAGCATTTCTCAGCAGCTAGGCTCAGTGATGCAAGGTCTCTTCTCGATTATCCCCAAGGAGTTGCTCTCCGTCTTCGACCACCAGGAATTGGAGCTCTTGATTTGTGGAATCCCCGACATCGACGTGCAAGACTGGAAAACTCACACTATTTATGTGGGGGAGCGCGACGAGCGAGCCATCGCCTGGTTCTGGAATATTGTGCGAGAGTTTTCGAACGAGCAGAAGGCGCGCTTGCTGCAGTTTACGACCGGATCGGCCAGGGTGCCCGTCCAAGGCTTCAAGGCACTGACAATGAATGATGGGCGTATCTGTCCGTTCGCTATCCAGTGCGTTAGCGCTGACGAGTGTTTGTATCCGCGAGCTCACACGTGCTTCAACCGGTACGTTTGTTTTGATTTTTTACATGGCAAAAAGGATTATCTGACGTGGTTCTGCTTTTTCTTATCTTTTCTGTCCTCTACAGCATCGATCTACCCCGATATGACACTGAGAAGGACTTGCGAATCGCGTTATCCCTCGTCATCCAAATGGAAGTAACCGGTTTCACAATTGAGTGAGCTGGTAAAAGTCGTGTGTATTTACTGAAGAAGCAGAAGCAAAGGGCGTCGTCAGAAAGTAATCGAACCATAGCAGCGAGCAGCTTGCTTTTTCTTCTCACTCGAAATTGATCCAACATTTGCGTGATGTGTGCAAGGGAGAACTCCAGGACACCAATGAAGTTTGGCAACACTGCTGATGCTGTTTCCTCAGTGGAATCACACCACAAGGGAGCAGCCAATCCAATCACGCCAAAAAGTAATCATAGGTTTTGTGTTCAAGTAATCAGCAATTCAGATGAACAGCTAACTTACATGCAACTCACTCATTTGGCTGAAACCGTCCAGTTTGAAATATCCCTCGCATCGACAAGATGGCGCACCGTGCAGCCCAAACGTGGCAACCCCAGAAGTATCTCAAGTTCGAGCAAGCGCGACTGCGTCCTGCGTTGGAGCTGCTGGGACGCGTTCCAAGTCTCCCATCGGCCGCTTCAACTGCCGACGGCGCTGTATCGATCGTCGACTTGGGTGCTGGCACGGGGAATATGGCTCCCTCTTTCTTGTACGTAATGACGACGTGAGATTAGAACGATGGTTTAACTAACACAATTCCTTTTGATGACAGTAAACGCTGGCCGAAGGCTGAAGTGACGTTCGTGGACTCGTCCACTTCGATGCTGGAGCGTGCGAAGCAGGAACACAATACCGACGACAGCGTGACAAGCGAGAAGTGTTCGTACGTCGAGGCTGATTTCGAGAGCTTCCAGCCAGAGAAAGCGGTGGACCTCATCTACTCCAACGCAGCCCTCCACTGGGTAAGCTCCGAACGTCACAAGCAGCTTCTACCTCGACTTTTCTCCTTCCTGAAGCCTGGAGGAACTCTCGCGTTTCAAATTCCAGACACGAGGGTGCAACCGAGTCATCAGCTGATTGCTGAAGCAGCGAAGCAAGTGGGGCATTGGGACCGTGTTGCTGACGTCCGTTGGGTCACTTGTGAGCGCGATCCAGGCTTCTACTACGAGCTTTTCGAGGACATTGGGAAGGTTGAGGAGCTGGATATGTGGTCGACGGTGTACGCGCAAGTGCTCGAGGGGGAAAACCCAGTGGCGGATTTTGTAGGCTCGACAGGCTTTCGTCCGTTCATGGAGGCCCTGGGAGATCCGTCCACTACTGCCGAAGTGTTTGAGAAGAAATACCGCGAGTTGATCACTGCCGCGTACCCCAAGCAAAGCGATGGGCGCACGATCTTCAATTTCAAGCGCTTCTTCGTTGTGGCCACAAAGGCGTAAGTAGCAAGTTGAAGTTGATGTCCACCGAACGTCCACATCCAAGTGGTGTTTCTACCATGTAAAAATAAAAAATGATCTCTTTTTACGAAAGGGCACAACAGTTCATTAGCTCAATAAACTGCAGGACGAATGGGGCCGAAGAAGAGCAAAGGCAAGAAGGAGAAGAAGGGGAAGGGCGGCAGTGCTAGCAAGAAGAAAGGAGCAGCGGAAGTAAACGACGCTGAGCGCGAGAATGAGGCGGAGCGCATGGAGCTCGTGAAGCAGGCGAAGGCTCTGCTGGAGCTTACGCGAAAGGAGGAGCAGGCGTTCAACGAGTTTCAGCAACAAAGAGAGAAGATCAACTACTTTTGGATAGTGGAGAAGAAGAACTTTGAGGATCGGAAAGCAGAACTGCGTAACAAAGAGCGAGAGAGACAAGATCTCGAGGAGAAGCACCAGGTCGAGATCAAGGTACATTTTTTGCAGTTATTGACAAAATTGAAAGACGCAGTTTTGCTGACTGGTTTTGGATGTCTAGGTCTACAAGCAGCGGGTGAAGCATTTACTGTACGAACACCAGAATGAAATCACAAAACTTAAGAAAGGTTGAGCTATTTAGTTGCTTTGACTATGGCGCGCAACTAACGGTGCTTGTTTTTGTGTTGCTAGAGATGGAGCAGTCATTAAAGCTTTCGCAAGATGACTATCGCGGTAATGAGCGCGAGCTGAAGACAGATAAACGGAGGTTGAAGTTTGATTTAAAAGAGATCGAGCTCTCGCACCAGGATTACCTCAAGTCGCTCAAGCAGGAGCAAGATCGGCGCATCACGGTACTGCGTCAAGAGTTCGAGCGACATGCTAAAGAGCTGCAGCAGAAGTACGAACGCAAGCGTAAGGCCTTTCGTGACGACTTGGAAGCACGTCGCAAGCAGGACACGCAGAAAATCGAAGAGCGCAAGAATCTGCACATCGCACAGCTCATGACCGCCCACGAGAAAGCGTTTGGCGAGATCAAGAACTACTACAACGACATCACACACAACAATCTCGATCTCATCAAGTCACTTAAGGAAGAAGTGAGCGAGATGAAGAAGAAGGAAGCGCAAGACGAAAAGCTCATGTTTGAGATCTCCCAAGAGAACAAACGGATGTCGGAGCCTTTAAAACGCGCCCTGCTAGATGTTGAGAAGCTCCGGAAGAATATCCGCGTGTATCAGGAAGAGAAAGTGGAGCTACGTACCGCGAAGGGGCAGCTGCTGGTGCTGGAGCAAGAATATGCTACACTTTCGTGGGAATTCGAGGTGCTGCAGCAGCGTGCAGCTCAAGTAGCTCGAGAGCTGGAAGAGCTTACAACACAGTTCCACAGCAGCATCTACGATGTCCAGCAGAAGACTGGGCTGAAAAACCTTCTATTGGAGAAGAAAATGGGAGCACTTACGCTGCAACTTGAGCAAAAGGATGCCGAGCTCAATGAGGTTCTGCTTCACGCCAAGCTGGATCCTGCGATTGTCGATCGCGTAAAGGGCAGACTTGAGGATATCATGGCGAATAAGGCCGAAGATCTGCGTGAGCTCGAAGCGGAGATGGTCCAAGTCGCCAAGATGCAGCAGGAACTAGCCACTGCCATGCAGCTCAAGATGAGTGAGTACGGCCTCCCACTGGACGAACTGGGCTTCATGCCTCAGACTCGGCCCGCAGTTGATCCACGCGTCGCTGCGTCCAAGAGCAACAACAACAACTTCAGTTTGAATGACGACCCAAAAGCATCGGCTGGTAGGACAGACTCGATCAAGGATGCACAGTTGGCGCGGAAGCGGGCGGCTGCAAGTCACATCGTGAATCTTACCAAGTCACCAACCAAAGTGTAGCAGAACACCATTTACAGTTACCAACACGTAGGATTAGTTCTTGAGACCGCTGTATCTAGCCCAGTCGCGTGGGGAGGACGAGGTAGCACAACTTGTTCACCCGCTCGTCTAAATAATCCAGTTTGACTGCCATTTCGCGTCCAAATCTTTCGAGCTGAGCGTTCAGCTGTTGAACCGTGTTCGCAGTAACCTGCAGTGACGCTGCAGAAGCTCCCACCACAACTTGTGCATCTCCATGAGCTCCCATGACGTGCATGAAAGCAGTCATATCCATCGATGCGGGCACTCCACCCATTGCAGTCGCCGGCAGTGATGGTATGTGTACAGGAATCGTCGTGGTACCCACAGAAAACACACTAACTGCACTACCAGTCAATTGACCCACTGCAGTCGTCGAGGTTAAGTAACTTCCTGGTGGTGTCACCGATTCCACGGAACTTGATAGCGTCACTTCAGGCGTTGGAATTTGCGTCGGATTCGCCGTTGATTCCACCTGTCGAGCCATGTCCATGACCGGCACAAACTGCTCCGGTAGTTGCTGCAACTCGTCTTCATTCAGCGATTTAATGCCGTGAGCTTTCTTGAACTGCCGCAGCCAATTAGCCACAGATTTAAACGACATGTGCGTGTCGTCGGCCGAGTACTGCATGAATAAATCCGTCGTTTTAGCTGACAAAGACTCCGTTGTCACTTCCCGACCGAGTTTCCGCTGCCGGATGATCCACCGATAAAGTTCCTGTTCCACCCCCGGGTGGTACTCAGATGTGGCTTTAAGTGTCTTGCGCTTGAGCGTGGACATGTGCTTAGCGTCGATGCAGAAGGCCACGATCCTCTCTTTGTTCTTCTTAATGTCGGACACTTGTTGGCGGCTGATTCCGAAGGCTCGAGCGATGGCAATGGGCTGCTCCCCGCTCTCGAGACGCTGCAGAACCTGCTGTTTGTCGTGGATGGACAGCACCACCCGCTTCCGCTTTGAGCCTGAGGCATTGCGAGGAGGAGGAGGCGAGTCCGACGGGAGCGCGAGTACGTCAGGAGTGTGGCTCTGCTCCGGGACGGCGAGAGACGGCAGGTCCGAGTCGCTCATGGCTTCACTTGGACGCTATACGTGGCGGTGTTTTCCGGACTACTTGCGGATTGAAAGCGATGGTAAAGAAGGTGGTGTGGACAACACAATTTATAGATACAAAAGCCAAGTTAAATAAAAGCCGGATACAATCCGGAAGTATACAGAACTCAAGTGTCAAATTAATCCAAACGACGCGATGAGCTCTCGGTGGAATGCCAGCGCCGCCAGTGCTTCGCTGCCCGCCAACAGCTCTAGCAGTACGTGCAGCTGTGTACGATCTTCTTAAAATGCACTCGACGCTAACACTTCCTTTGCTGCAGTATCGCAGGACTTGCTGCAGCTCGAGAAGAAGCGTAAGGCCAAGGAGGAGGCGGTCCGGGGCTTGAACAATGGTGGGAACTGATCGTCATCGCTCCAAGCGCAATAGAGGTACATGTAGTCGTAGTGATGGCTGACGTGGGTGTCTCTGTTGTTTGCGTTGCAGCACTGCTGGAGGAAACGCTGACGCAGTTGCGGGGCAAGGCGCAACAGCTCCAGAACGACAAGTGGATGTACCAGGACGTCCAGCTATGAGATGAACAAGGATATCCTGAGTTGTTTATTCAGTGCTCTTTGTTGTAGTTAACGTGACTAAATCAGAGCAGAAGCGAGCTATGCGTCGTCGAACGCAGAGCGCAATTGACAGATCTACCTCTTCCAGCTACCAAGTGGCTGGAGCGTCGAATGCACTCGTTGAAGCCGCCGCAGTACGTCGCCACCTGCTCTCGTTATTGCACAAGCAATTTAAGCGCGCTTCTGCATCTCTTCGAACAGCGTCACACCAAGACGAGCAGGCGATCGCGTCACAGCGACGCCGGCAGCCTCGAGCGCGGCGAACTTGCCGGCAGCCGTACCCTTGCCACCGGACACAATAGCACCGGCGTGGCCCATACGACGTCCAGGGGGAGCCGTCGTACCGGCGATGAAGCTCACCACGGGCTTGTTGGGGTCGCCGTGGGCCATGAGCCACTCGGCAGCCTCCTCCTCGGCAGATCCGCCGATCTCGCCCACCATGATGATGCCCTCAGTCTCGGGGTCGTTGGTGAAGCGCTCGAGGCAGTCAATGAAGTTAGTGCCGTTGAACGGGTCACCGCCAATGCCGATGACGGTGGACTGGCCAAGACCCAGAGCCGTGGTCTGGGCCACAGCCTCGTAAGTCAGGGTGCCGGAGCGCGACACAATACCGATCTTGCCCTTCTGGTGGATGTATCCAGGCATAATGCCCATCTTGCACTCACCCGGCTTAATGATGCCGGGGCAGTTGGGGCCGATGAGACGGGTGGTGCTCTGGTTGCGCAGGTGCCACTTGACCTTGACCATGTCCTGCTGCGGGATACCCTCGGTGATGGCCACCACAAGGGGGATCTCGGCCTCGATGGCCTCAATGATAGAAGCAGCGCAGAACGGAGGCGGCACGTAGATGACGGAAGCGTCGGCGCCCGTCTCCTTCTTGGCCTCAGCCACCGTGTTGAACACGGGCAGGCCCAGGTGCGTGGAGCCGCCCTTCTTAGGGGTCACACCGCCCACCATGTTGGTGCCGTACTCAATGGCCTGCTGCGAGTGGAACGTGCCCTGTAATAACGAAAAATTACCGCCGGAATCGCGTCAGAAACGAGTTTTTTGTTTAACAAAAATGGCATTGGGATCTTTTACCTGCTTGCCGGTGAAGCCCTGGCAGATGACCTTGGTGTCCTTGTTGATCCACACCTTGGCGGACGCAGACATGCTGCGCGTGGCCTGCGCGACGGCGGCCACAGTCTTAACGGGCGTGCGGGCGAACATCCTGGAGGTGTCTGAGCTTGGTGTGCGCTAGTCCGATTGGGGAGTGGGGGGAGCTGTACATATCCACCGCTCGCCACCGGACGTTCATTAAGTACGAAATCCGCACGATTTTTACCCCAATCAGCGCTAAACAGGATTTTCAACCAATCAATCGTATTTTTGCACAAAAGAGACGGGCGGTTGAACTTCAACCAAAAATGGGTAAAGGTAAAATGGGCACATGAGATTCAACACGCGGTTGGGCCAATCTGCCACTGTCGCTTTTGGCAATGCGTTCATGGCTGTAGTAAGTGCTTCCTTGTGCGTATGGCGTGTAAACAATTGTAGATCATAGTCGATATTTGCTCTACGGCTGCTTCTGAATGATGAATTGACACGCAAAAAAAAATGATTTTTGGTACGCTCATGTGGTCCACACTGGCGACGAAACACGTCGTCGTGTCACGGATGTACATAAAACAGCATTGCTTCAGACTTCAGTTTGCCTCGTTTATTGTTTTGCTGGACCAGAGCTTCTACTTGGCCGAGCTCGTTATTGACATCAGCGGTTCTTTTCTCTTGCTATACATCGGTCGGGGCTATTCATTTCTTCGCTAGTAGTGGCTGTTGCGGATGACGCGCTCCGAGCTGTTCTGGATCTTGACGACTTCGTTGGGGATCTCGTGACGCAGCCAAAGCCGTAGGAGCCGCTCGCGTCGATCCTCGTTCAAGTAGAGCGGACGACCCTTGCTCAGCTCGCGGTTGCGTTCGCCGAACTCCTCGCCATACTCGTCCACGTAGAGACTACCAACGTACGCTGCCAGCTTCCAGTACACGAGCAGAACTGCACCCTCCAGCACCAACAGGAACACGCCACTGCCTCGCCCGCATTTCTTGGCGTGAACGGTGCACGCTCCGGGGTTGGCTTCGTCTGGATACCCACCCTTGTCCACGCGGATCGACGGGCACGTATTCGCAGCACAGAGCAACATCCCGCACAGCAAACAGACTGCAGGGCGGGCCGGGAACTGGTGACATGACTGACATCTGCGCTTCGCCAGCTCCGAGTAGAACTTGACGTACGGACGCGGCAGTGAGCGGAGATACCTTGTGCGATTCGCGCCCGAGCAGAACACGGAGATGGTCGAATGCATCGTGTGCAGATCCCGACTCAACACTGACGGTAGTGCTAACTTAGGGGTGCGATCTACGTTCGCAGTTGTGAGCCACTGCTGAAGCACAGCGTGGGGGTCGTTCATTTCCTCGTACGCAGACTTAAAGCGGCCCACCCACCCGAACACCAGCTGGGCGAGCGCAGTCTGCTCTTGTGTGTAGGTTTCACCAGGATAGAGCTGCAACATGTCCAGCTTCACAAAGCCAACAGCGAGAACATCTTCTTGCGTAATAAATATTGGTTTCGAAGCCGCAGCATGGTGAGGCGTAGCTCGAGTTGTCAGTGTCTGAAGCATGAAAGTGGCCACCTTGGCTAGAGGAACGACCTCACAGGCAACAACGTTCAGGAGCTGGCGTTTATCCGCTATAGAATCCATCTCGAAGGCGCCATCACATTTGCTCACCAGTGTCTCCAAAAGAAGCTCCAATTGGTGAGCTACGGCGTCTTCACGGATTGAATGGGCATCCCCATCAACAGAACTCGCACCTTTACCAGAAAAACAGGCAATAAATACCGCCACATTTTCCTCCGAGAATGCGAGGTCATCAGCCATCATATTGGTGAACTCCTCTTTCCGCGTGATAGCGTACCACAGCAGCGTTTGCACCAGGCGTGCCAGCACCACAAGCCGAGCGATAAACACCGCGTCTTCTTCGTTCTTGGCCAGCAGTAAACCCTTCATCAGTACGCTTCCTAAATGATGAAGCAGCAGGGGTTTCTGAGGCCATCGGACCTTTCCCCACTGGCTCTGCTTTCGCGTCTGTGTCTGCGTACTGGGGTGTTCACTTTCGAGCACCACAGTTCCATCCGAAAGGACGTCCGAGCCGCCGTAGAACAGCAAGTGAAGGATCTTATCATACAAATTGGCTGGGTCCACCGAAGCACTAGGGGCGCGACGGCTCACTTGCTTCAGCATCAGCGGTAGGAAGCACATGGCCTCAAGGAAGAGGTGCTCTCGCAACTGGTCCGTGTCATGTGTGTCGAGGAAAGAGCACAGCAGAGTGTGGAACAAAGCGTTGCAGCCAGACGTGGTATAACGCTCTGGCTGGGACTTCTGCATTGCCCCACACGCCACCTTGTGAACTGCCATACACAGTGACGACAGTCCGTCCTCTAGCCACTTATTCAGCTGTAGTTTTTCACCAACTTCTTCATCATTCGACGAGATCGACACTGGCTTCTGCTCCAACAACAACGCGCTCGTGTTCTCGTCATCAGTTGAACTGCTGATGTCCTCGCTGTCCATTCTGACTGCATGTTCCAGCCAGTGAACCATGTCCAACTGCGTCACCGCGGCCATCGAAAGCTCGTCAGATCTATCGGCATGCTTCATAGCTGGCAGGAACTTGCTCACTTCATCAGTTGTTGTCGGGATCAACACGTTCGAGATCGATTTGCACAACGGACACAAGAATTCCTTCTTCGTGACGTCGACTGCGTTAAGAGCGTGGCGATGGTGCCCCCCAGTGATCGCACGTTGAAACTGGGACGTATGGTACGATTCCCAGCACTTGTGATGTACTGAGTGGCCGCATAGACGTACATGTACTGGGGTGTCTTCACCAACGTGCATCTCGTCCATGGGTGTGCTCAAATACTGGCCATATGAGCCACCATTCAGTCGAGACAACACAGGCGAGCACTGCGCAAAGCCAACGTAGCACATAAAGCTGTTTTCGGAATTAACCGAATGACACATCGCGCATTCCACTGCAGGTCCGCCGTCACTCATCGTATCCTCGGATTCATCCATTTCAATGTCACTATCGTTGCCGCTGGCGTCAAATCCATTGTGCGCGTGCTTCTCGTGATCGTCAGCGCCAAAGTCTTCTTCGCCAGCCTCTGCCTCGCTTGCCATCACCTTCATCTGCTCAGCAAAAGCCGCTTGTCGCTGCTGCATCTGCTGTATCGCACGCATTTGAGCCTCTTTACGCCTTTGAGCCAGAGCCAATTTTCGTGCAGCTTCATCGCGCGACTCCTGTTCGGTCACCTGGTGTTGTTCTACAACGCTTCGGCACTCAGGGCTAATGCGGGATAATCTGTGTAGCAGCCAGTCAATACCACGACCAATCTCGTGCTTCTGATCGCCGTCCAACTTCGTCATACTCGCGCTTCCACCATGGCTGGACCAAGGGTTCAGTTTCAATAACAAATAGAGAATTGCGCATCGCGACTCCGCGTCCGAGTACAAGCTGGGCTGTTCTTGGGGGACCCAGTCGATGAAGCTGTCAGCTATCCGAGAAGCTCGCTCAAGCTCAAAGTGTTCTGCATCTGAGGCAGGGACCATCGTCTGGAAGTAACGCACGTCTTCCACAACGTACAACTGAAGCGTAAACAGGTGCACAGCTCGTGACAGGACACTGAGATTGCTCTGAGCATCGGTAGTGGCGCGCCACAAGGACTCGTACACCAATCTCCGCGCATCGTCGTGCAAAATTGAGATACGAGATAATCGGAATCCAAGCGGACACGGCAAAAACATGTTCACCATTGGGTAATCAAGCCACGTCGAGTGAGTGTTGTTCGGGCTGCCGTCTACCTGTTCTTGCTCCCGCTTCTTAGACGAGCGGAGGCGCTGCTGGAACCAGTTTTCATGCGCCGACTCGTGTTGCTTGCGCGTCAGATGCACGAACGTCGGGTTGTACTCTGCGTACAGCTCCGGTTTCAACCGGTACTGGAATTTACCTCCACCAGGCGCAGACGAATCGCCAGCTCCAGTGGAAGCCGAGAAACCTGCCTCCACGCACACTTCCTTCAAGATTTGATCCAAAACGGGAGCTCCTGAGAAGCTGGCCGGAAACAGGTTCTCTCGACTCATGAAAAACTCATTCGCGATCTTGGACAGGTCGCTGTGAGCGCAGGGTCCGACGCAAAGTCGCTGTACAATTTCTCGGCGAAGATAAGGAATTAAACTGCGCATTGCGTCGCCGTCCGTCACCTTGGGTGGCAATTCGGACGCCAGTTGGGACAGCAACGCCAGACATTCAGTCACCATCAGCTCCGCCTCCTTTGCATCCGCACTTTGTGCTGCTTCATACCACTCCTCGACGTCAAAACGCTCCATGATGGACGCCATTACCCAATCCACGCCCAATAACTGAAAGCTAAACTGTAGCAAAAGCAAGTCGAGATCACGGAATCGAGCACAAAACGGCGGTTCGCCGTAGTTCATACTGTGGTTGATCACCGACATGCCGTTTCGCACCCACAAGCCCGAATGTACTTGGGCATCCCATACGATGGCTTGAAGCACGGGCTCAATAAGATGTACGCGATGCCAGAAGCCGATAGGACTGTCCGCATCGTGAACCCACATGGATTCCTCGTCTTCTAATACTCCGCTTTGAACCATCGACAGAAAAACATCCAGGCCGTTTGGGGAATCACTCAAGGCACGTATCAGTTGTGATAGTGTGCGCTGGAGCGGAAAGTGACACGACACAGCAGTCTCGATTTGATCTGCGCGAAGAGTATCTCCGACCTGGTAGTCTGGCGGGGGGAAATACTTGCCAGATGATGCCAGCCAGAAGTAATACGCCTCTAAAATTGGTTTCGCTAGCTTGGCGATCAAATGCCGCGAAGCCTCCGGGGATCGTGTTGCCTCCGGCCCTCCCGCCATCTTGAAAGCATTGGAAACTACCCACGAGGATACGTCGGAAGTCGTCGATACAAATTCCACGGTTACAACCCACCCACGGGACTCCATCTCCACGTGATCTCCAAAGCGCCGAACTTCAGAGCAAGCACCTTGAATATACGCTAGGTAGAGCAAGAACCGAGCCAGTCGCGAACCTCCTTTTTCCAGCACGAAGCTCTCGGAAATCCCCTCAATTTGAAGAACGTAGCGCAAATCCAGTAAACCTGACATGTAACGTCGACACACGAACACTGGCGACGCCACATCCAGCTCGAAGCGTCCCGTAAGCTCAGTTTCTGGTGGGAGACTCAAAAATGGTGACAACTCCCTTTGGTGCCTGATGCGATAACCAGCGCGTTCCGCCTCAAGAACTAGTGCGCTTACATTGACGTCCCGTAACGTAGATCCTTGTGAACGTTGAATCCCCATAGCAAAAACATCCCACACATCTAGCTCTCGTTTGCGATCTGGATGTAGCACGTGTATCATACTATTCCACGTATCCTCGAACGCAATATCGACGAAATCTGTTCTGCTCTTCTTGCGCAGAGTTTCGAGAACGGAGTTTACCAGAACTTCCAGCAGATCGTACTCAGCAACCAGCTTTTTCACAAAAGTTGCGCGGTTGAAGAATTGCACGCTGAATGCTAATATTGTAGCGGTCGAGCTGCCCACTCCCGCAGCAAATTCTCGGTACAGCTGACGGTATGACGACGTAAATGAGATGGCAAACGCTTGCTTGAAAAGAGGGTCGGCTAAAAGGGCCATCAGCAGGCTGTGAAGCGCGTCGCTCTCGGTTTTGGGCAGAAAGGAGTCAGCCATAATTACAGCCCGAAGCATCGGGTAATCGTCTGCTTCATCGACTTCCATGCTGTTCTCGTTGTGTTCTAAACTCTCTACAGCACACATCTGCCAAAATACAACAGCATTGCATTAAAATTAGGAGATAACACTCCAATTACTTTGAGAAGGATGCACGAGATGATGGCGAGACGTACCTTTTCACAAATCAAGCGGCAAAGACCGTCCGAAAGGTTTGCCAGGGAAGCAAGCCATTGAAGCAACGAGTTGATCAGAGGCACTCTTGCTTTATATTCGCAAGATACAATAGAAGTCACAATGCCATGCTTGTACAACGAAGCTGCAAGCTCCAGGACATCTTCACGGGAAGCCTTAGCCCGCACAATGCTCTGCTTCTGCGATGACGTTTCCCCTACAATCTTCAGCATTTGATACTGGAACGCGCCAAGCAAAACATGGTTAGTTTTACCACACCAGCGAGAAGATCTCACACATAAATACATTTAAACGTACAGCAATTGCAGGGTGGGCCTTATTCAGCGACGTCGCAAACTCCTGCGATGTCTGCAGCTCGTTGTAGTGCACAATGACAGAATAGCGTCTATCGGGCGGCTCGCTGCCCAGTTTATCCCGCACGACCTCCAGGTCGTCCTCATTAATGACCGAGCCAAACCTGGCCTCTTTTACCGAATCCAGCACCAGTTTCATCACTTCCCCAACGCAATCCCGGGAATTCATCAACAAATCTGGCGGCAGAAAACTTAATGGATCTGCGTCTTGTGCTCCCTAAGAACAAGGACATATAAATACAAATATCAAAATAAATAAATAAAAAAGAATAACATAAAAAAAAAAGTCTGCCAACCTTATGTCGAGTGCAGAACCCTTCAGGGGCCCACGCTTCCGTGTCTCCACAGTCGCAGCAGCCTCCACTGTGTGTATAGTAGAAGAACACTTCGTGGTCTTCATGATCACTCGAGATAAAGCAGTCGTTGCACATCACGCACGTCTCGTCCACCTTCAAATAAAATAAAATAAAAAACACATCTTGGTCAGCCTAACACATAGGAAAGCGTCCTGCAGGATCCAGCTCGGACCTGGCACACTTTGCAGTTCCACGCGATATCTCCAGGCTTGAATTCATAGGCGCACATGCGTTTGGGCAGTTTCTCGAGCGCCTGGCGACTCTCAGCGTCCAGCACGCAGGTCTGCAGCTCTTGTAGAAGGCGGCGCTCCTCCCCCTCATGCTCCTTCTCGCCCCAGGCCGCGCTGGCCAGCATTTCGTCCAATAGCGACCGCACCGTGGCCTGGGGCCCGCTCAGGACGCGATCCTGCGCGTTATCCTGGTCCTGCACATTGTCCTGGTCCTGGTCCTGCTCCAGGCTCTGGCGTCGCGTCACGGACGCCCCGCGGTGGTCGATGACGCTGCGCGCGCGTGCGAACAGATCCATCGTGGTGCTGTAAGTGCTCCCCCCCTTCCCCCCTTTGGCCTGCAGCGTGGCGTGACTCCGCGAGAAATTTTGGGACTGACTTTTGTGTGCCAATTTGTATGCGTTGTCAAATGGCGTCTAAAAGTGTGCACCACACCAAATAGTTGGGTGATGACTAATATTCATGTGGCAGACATCAACAACCTGAAATGTCGCATAAATTGACACATGGCTACACATCATGGTCAAGTTGAAGTTGCTTTACTTTGCTCTACTTCTTCTTGGTGTTTAGGTCCTTCTCGAGGTGTCGGTTGCGTATCGCGAGCTCGTCGTTGTCCTGTGTGAGCTGTGCCACCTTCATCTTGCTCTCAATGAGCTCTCCTTGGAAATAGTCGAGCTCCTGCTCCAGCGTCACCACTTTAGAGCTCAAATCGGCTGACAACTTCTCCGTCTGCTGAACCTGTTCCTGTAGACGCGTGAGGAGCTCCTCACGTCCCATGATCTCACTGCTCAGACGCTGGTCGTGATCCACTGAAATGCGGCGATGCGTCTCCGTCGCCTCCTGCAGTTGAAGCTCTCGCTCGTGCGACTCGTTCTCGACCTGAGACTTGGAGGCACGCAGCGTCTCCAGCTCTTCACGCAGCGCGTCTGCTTCACGTCTTACTGCATCCACTTGCAGCTGCAACTCGACAGCCTTCTCCTCGCCGTTGGCTTCCGATTGGGCGAGTCGGAACTCCAGCTCTTCCACGCGAGCTTGCAAACGCTCGTTCTCCAGCTTCGCGTCTTCCCACTGGCGCTCAAGCGCCTGGTGTTTAGTTGTAGCCTCCTCTAAGGCCGCTGCACTCGCAGTGAGCTGCTGATCACGCAGCGTTTCAAGTTCCTGTTGTGTTTCGTGCAGTTGAGTGGACACGTCGCGAACCTGTTGCTGCAGAGTTCCGATCGTAGCTTCAGCCGTGACGACGTTCTCTTCGGCCTGTTCCCGGGCTTGGTCGGCTTCTTGCAGCTTAGTGGACAGCGCTTGGCTCTTGCTTTCGAGCTGCTCGAGCGCAGCTTGCACCTTGACGATCTCTTCTTGGGCAGCGGCACTCGCGATCTCCGCTTCTCTCAATTGAGCCAGCAAGCGCGCTTTCTCCTCCTCCATCGCCGTCATGACGCCATCGAACTTCAGGAGCTGCTTCTCGAGCCGCTTGTTGTCGCTCAGAGCAGTCTCCAGAGCTTGAGCTTGTCCCTCAGCTTCAGTAGCGTCGGTCTCCCCAATCTCATTGCGTACAGATTCAGCACGTTGTAAAGCAGCCGTTGACTGCTGCAGCTCCTCGTCCTTCTGTTCGATCGTAGCTCGGAGCTCACGAAGCTGGACCTCGAGCTTGCTATTTGATACGGTCAATCCTTGGATAGTCACGTTAAGCCGTGCGGCTTCAGCGCGCTGCGTTTCAAGCATCGCCTTAAGAGCATTCACCTCCGCGACCAATTGTGGCTCCTCGGCATCCACGTATTCGTTGGCGGATGAAGCTTCCGAGGCGTCATCCTTGACATCCTTTTTGCTTCTTTTGGTCTCTTCACCTTTACCGTCTTCTTCTTCGTTCTCCACGTCTGCAATTGTGAACATGCCGGTAGGTTTTGCCTCTTTCACAGCAGTCTGGCAAGCTTCGTGTTCGAGTTTCAGAGCGTCATACTGCTCCTTCAGCGTCATATACACCAGGAAATCCACCTGCATCACGCCGTCTTCAGCTTCAGAGCTTGAGCCACCGTTAATACCCGCTGCCATCCTGGTTAACCGCTCAATCTCCCGGTCCTTCTGTTCAATGGTGGCTTCGAGCTTGACGTTAGCAGCTTCACTCTCTCGAAGTTGAACCTCCAAATTCTCCAGTGCCTTGACAAGCTCATCGCGTGCGTTATCCGCCGCTGCTACTGCCTCCTCCGCTGGATGTCCAGCCGTACGAATAGCATCAGCTTTTCCCTCTCCAATTTGCTCAGGAATAGGCGCGTTACGGCAATTCGAGGCTAACGACGACGCTCGACTGTAGTTCGTGTACGCTGACATCTCGGAGCCTATTTCGCTCGCACTGTCGTCCACATACGACCTCTCTTTGTCGTGGCCTCCCTCACGGTTCACACGTGAACTCACGACTGTGATGGAGATGCAAGCTCGAGGGTCATCCGAGCATTTAGCGGCGTTCAAACGGACACTTTCCTTGCCTGAATCTCGAGTGAGGGGAACCAGTTCCGCCAGGTCGAACTCGAAGATAGCGACCGCTTTCCCGTGTTCACCTGTAGTTGTAACGTGGATCTGAAAGCGTTTGGCTTGGAAGAGACCCGACTTGGCCATGTAAAGCGTACTGGAGAAGGCGACCATGTCCCCCCAAATGACTTCCCCGGTGTCTCCGCTTCTCGAATGGGACGCTTGAATCGCTCTCGAACCGTTTAAACGCCTCAACGAGCCATCATCTCCAGGATCAGCAGGTTGGTACGGTGCAGACTTGGTGGGGATCTTCTTCTTTCGGCCCATAATGACAGCGACTAACTCGGTGTCGTGCTTGAGCGCCAAGTTGGCATTTATACGATGCACCACGAGCTGCACCTTGAAACCCACCGGGGCCTTATTGGAACGCTGAGCGATCTGGACAAGACGACTCATGCTTGTTGAGGAACTGCACTTGTCGACGTCAATCCCAATTGGGAAGTCCGAGTCTTCGGGTGGGAAGTTCTAAGCCGGGATGTGCAGACACGCCTGGAAATAGAGAGGAATGGCCTGACAAGAGCTTGAATATGCGGCCTTGACTATTTTTGCGGCTGGATTGTTGCTTATCCTCAGATGTAGACGCAATTTACGGATGAATCATGCTTTTTTTTAGTAAGATTAGGGTGCAGTTGTTAGGCTATTGCTGCTTGGAGACGACGGAAGAAGGCGAGAACTTGAAGTCTCAGTAAGCCATGCGCTTCTTGCGCTCAATAGCGTCGTAGGTGTTGGACCAAATGTTCTTGATGGTCTCGTAGTCGTCACTTGCGAACTTGGCAGCCACGAAGCGCAGCGAAGGCACTGTCAGCGAGAAGTAGTGGAGGTTTCCTAGGTAGAACAGGGGTAGAAGTTAGTCTTCGAAATGTTTTAACGACTGTTGCAAGTGGAAATTCATACCGTAACCCTTGTAGATCTTGCATTTGATCGGAGAGATTTTGTGGTCTCGGCACAGACGGAAGGACTGGATCTGAGTGTGCACACCTCGCTTCTCATAAAGAGCGATGACACATTCATGATAGGCAGCTCGAGATACGAAGAGCTGGAGAACATCCATCTTGGAGCCTCCGAACGCGAAGTATTTGGCTGTCCACGTCGCGTTACCTGACGTGAGGTTGCCAACGCTGAAAGTACCATCTGAACAAAATACACAAACGTTAGTGGACTACCAGAGAGGAACCTCCCTACGAGTTGAACGTACTGGAGATTCGCGTGAGGATGGTGCCCTGAGTCGTGTCCTTAGATTGCGGTCCGCGCTTGAATCGCATGCGTAGCGGTCGCGGAGCAGCCTTGATCATATCCAAAATGGCGATGTACGTCTCGTTCTCCACCAGTTTCCGATTGATCGCCACGACGGTACTACCGATACTAACCCCCACGCGGTCCGCAGAGCCATTCTCCACTACCAGCTTCACTACGGCCGTCTCCTTGCGCTGGTTTGCGGCGTTCCAAACGTCCACGCGCTCCATGAGGACGCCGAGTTTCCGGCCGCTTTCAAAGCGAACGTCGTATTCATCGTGGGCGCATTCCCCCGAGGTCTCCTCTTGAGTGTCCTCTTGGGTGTCCGGGGATCTGCGTTCATTCCCGCTACCTTTTCGTGTCGATGTCGTCTCGAAGTCGTCCAAATTCGCGAAATTGGAGTGCATGAACGCGTCGTTACCCTCAAGGAAGTATGGGGTGTTGTCATCATTAGAGGTTGCGTTCGTGGTGACGTCCTTGAGAGAGACCCGGTGTTGCAATTTGGCTGAAGCAGCCGCGAAGCCTTCCGAAGAGAATCCCAACTGCGAACGCTGCTCTTCTTGAGTCGGACGCCTGCCTCCAAAGGAGGATGTGCGGTCGTTTGAGGTGGTCGTCGCAATGGCTTCTTCAGGGAAGTCGAAGGGAGTCCGAGGTGTTGATCCTTTCGGGCTGAAAGGATCAAAGTCGACAATGGTAGCCTTCGGGTCGCGCACCTGTGTCTGGTGTACCGAAGATGGAGCAAATGTTGGCTCAGGAGCACGCAATGCTGCGAAGTTGGGGGCGGTGGCGAACGGGTCCACCGGTTTCATGACATTCTTGATGTTGTCGTACATGATTGGCTCCCCACTGTAGGTTGGCATGGGCATCAGCTTCGAGGGAGCATTGTTCTGGTTCATTTGGAACTGTGGTTGCATCTGTGGTTGCATTGGCGGTGGCATCGTCATTGATGAAGCCATCGTAAATGCATTCATCGTTACAGGGGCAGGTGCTGCCATCTGCTGCTGGTACGGGTTGTACGTCGCGAATTGCTGGTTTCCGAGCCCACCAAATGCCGGAGGACCTTGTTGGGTCATGAAATTAGCTCCGTTCGGGTACGTTTGCTGTTGCTGAGGCATCATCATCCCTACTCCAGGGCTGGCAGTCGAGAAGTTGTCGAACGGGTTGGCCATTTGTGCCGGTCTTGGCGCCGTGGCAAAATTCGACGCGTTATTAGACGGTGACCCAGGCTTGTGCATCGGATTCAACATCGCGAACGGGTCATTCATTGTGACGAAAGGAATTGAGGGGAAGTCTGATGAAAGCACTCGCTTGGGCGGTCGAGAAATGACACTTCAGCCCAAGGTTTTAGGTGCCGACGTCGCAACTGCTTTGTAAATATAGGAAAGCGCCATGCTGGGACTGCGTGCCGGTGTATTTCATGCGCAACGGACTCAACGCAAATTAGAGACTATTCTGAGTAAAACGGACGAGAATTGAAGAGCAAAGAGTGGGTAAAGTTATCTAAGCATCATTTTCTCGTTGATAAAATATTCAAAGCGTTACTAAGTATAGTTTTTGATTCGGAAAATATGGACTTCATGTAGCAGTCATTCAATACTATCCGTGCCTTGGGTCGAGCGTAGGATCTACCAGAAGATGTCGTTTGAGTTCGAGGTCGATGGCGGGTTCACCGGGTTAGTAGGCGCAGCCGCGAATATATCGTCGACTGGAGCCAACGGTGTATTTCCAGCCACAAAATCGTCCACGGTGGGCTCAGAGGAGCCCCCCGCCACCGTCTTGAGTGAAATCTTGGGGTGGCCTGAGCTCGCGAAGGCTCCAGCGTTGAATCCAAGGTTCTTTCGTGCAGCCTCTTGAGTCGGACGCTTTCCGTGAGCGAGGCGGCTAGCAAGAGCGCTAGATTTCGAACCAGACGCAGGTGAAGCCGGTTGAGCAACAGGGGCAGAAGCAGGAGCTCCGCCACCAAGATAACTGAAATCGAGCTCGGCTGGGGCTTGAGGGGCACCAAACGGGTTAGCTACGGGCTCAGGCGCTCGGACGGGCTCCGTTGCCGGGTTACTAGATACCTTTGCACCGCTACCGAGGCCCTCCAAAAAGTCCATAGAGGCATCATCCACCACGGGTTTCTTCTCCAAAAGCTTCTTGATGTTGTCGTACATGGGGCCTTGTTGCTGCGGAGGCTGCTGGCCGAACGGATTCATCGGCTGGTTCATACCAAAACCCATTCCAGGAGCACCGGGAAATTGGCCAGGCATCATGCCACCTTGAGGAGGCATCCCTCCCATATTCATCTGCATGTTCATGCCACCGTTGAAAGCAGGCATTGGTGCCCCACCCATGCCCATGTTTATCATTCCCATCCCGACATTCATGGGTGCCACTGGGGCTGGAGGAACTCCTACTGGAGCATGTTGAGGCTGACTGAGAGCTTTTTCGGCCGTCTTGGTCGATGCGATCGGGTTGAGGAAATCAAACGGGTCACTCATGCTGCTGGTTAGGCTGATGCTCTAAAGCTGGCGAATTCGAAAGTGGTAGTGCTCTACCAAGACCACGGGAGTCTAACAATAGCAGATAGGACCTGATGCAGGATGAGGACGGCAATCAAGTCTCCACTTCTTAGCTCCTAAAAAAAGATTAGCATATTCTACATGCAGATTTCTCGATCTTTTGGGTTTTAGATTCAACGGCCACCTACTTTCTCTTCAACAACCTTGACAAAGAACGCTGCCACATTACATAGTTCAAAAGAACATATAATAAAACTTCCATAGCGCTTGCTTATCACGCTTGTCAGATACGTCTACGAGGCTCGCCGAGAACGATGATGTCTATACTAATACTTCACTCGTATGGTTCACGCGCTTAATCGTACTTCTCCACGAACGGCGTCGGGAAAGAAAACTTTTCGTTGTTGTCCACCTCGGACGCCCTCTCTGACGCCGTGGTGGAGCCGCCCGTTCCCCTGTACGACTTGCGCTGGTCAGTGGGCAAACGGATCTCCATCTCAGCCACACGCGTCATCGTCGTCGTAAGAAGCAGCATGGCTTCGTTGTACTGCTTTTCCTGGTCGGCCACACGGGTCATAAGGATCTTGTTGCACTCCTCCAGCGTCGCAATGCGATGCTGCAGTACGCTCACATCCGCTGCCTGTCGGTCGCTGTCCGTGAGACTCACAGTCGTGTCGCTAATAGAAGTGTTGCAGCCGTGGGTACGGCCTCCGCTCGCCACTCGGTTGGGTCGTGCACCGACAGTGTTGGTGCTGTAACGCAGGTTCGTCTGCGGGCCAGGGACATTCGATGGTCGGCCCATCATTGAGTGCGTCGACTCAGCGCGGGTAGTACGCGCACCGTTGAGACGAGATCCGAGCGGGTTACTCGGGCGGGTGTTGTTGTACAGCATGCTGCTGTTGGCGCTAATGGTATCGTTCGCTTCAGCAACCGTCGATGGCGCAGATACCGTAGATGGAGGAGGCAGCGACGCAGTAGTGCGCAGGTTGGGGCCCTTCTTGTCACTAGGAGGGCCGGATCCGGAGATGTGACTACCCGAAGCACGAGCGGCTCGAGCACCAGCGCCAGACGCCGTGTTGGCAGACATCGGTCCATTGCGGTGGATCCGGTAGCAATCGCCACACACTGAGCGCTTCTTGGGGTAGTTGGGCAGCATGATTTTCCCAGCCACGTGCTTCTTGCACAAATACGTAAAACATCCCTTGCACTGGTACTTCTTGCGGAACATGGAGAACTTCTTGTAGCACACGCCGCACACGCCAGCGTTGTGGTCGGGCTCATAAATCGGTCGACTGTAAGAAGAGTCGTCAAAAGCAGGAGGAGCAGGCACCTGTGTAGGCTCACGCGCGCTCTTGGACCGCGCAGGGCCCAGTGCGGGCGCTCCGCGTGCCTGCGTAGCCAACGACGTCGGGGGTGGAGACAACGTGTCCGTCACCAGCGGCTGCGCGGGACCCTCCGTTTTGCGAGGAAGCGACACGGACTTGGACAGGTTCGACTGCGACTGCACCAGAGTTCCGTCCACAAAACTGAGCGTCGTGACCATGTTCTGACTGTTCTCGAACGGGTTTTGCGATGCGCCGAGGTCGAACGTAGCGCCGATGGGGTTCGACGGCGGCAACGACGCATTCGGTCCGTTCATCGACGGGGGGTGCAGCATACTTTCACGCAGCAACTGGCTCTGCATCTCAATTTCTCTCTTCACGTCCTCGTAGTCAAACGCTTCGTCGTCGTCCTCACTGAGGTCGAGATAGTCCTGTTCGGCGCGTTGGAGCATCTCCATCGCTCCTTGGGGGAGCTGCATCTCCTTGGCAAGCTGAAGCACCGTCTTGCCCGCAGGCGTCTCCTCCATAAGGGAGCTCGGACGAGCATCCACCAGCAGCTTCAGGGTTTCCAGAGGCGCGCGCGCCTTCACTGCGATGTGGATAGGCAGGTACTGCGCGTTGTTCTTGGTGATCACAGCTTCAGGGAAGGCGGCAAGCAGTGCGCGCACCGCCTTCGGAGGCGTGTCGTCCTCCGTGCAGGCCCAGTGCAACGGCAACATGCCGTGGTGGTCCTTGTGACGCGCGAGATGCGGTTCAGACGCCACGCGGTCGACCAACGTGCTCCACTTGCCCATTTCAGCGAGACGGATGCCCTCCTTAAAGTGCGGGCGGGAGCTACGGTCCACGCCCAACGAGTCGGCACGCAGTGAGCGGCGCGCGGGTTCCTGTGGCTCCTTGTGCAACAGCTCGGCCGCGGGCTTGCTGCTCTTCTCGTTGTCACTGTTGCTGCTGGTGCTGCTCGTGTCCGTGACGGCCGTGGCCGCCTTCTTGAGCTCGGGGGACGCGTGTGCCGCCGGCGCAGCTGCAGGCTCCTCAGGCATGGCCATGACTTCAGCTGCTGTGAACGAGGAAGCGCTGGTTGTGGCCGCCAAGCGGAGCTGGGTCCGTTCCGGAGCGGGCTTGGCGGGTTGTGCGCTCGTCGGGAGCGCATGGGATCGGCGCCTAGGCAGCGTCCAGCCTATGGCGTTCATGCGTGACTCGGGTGCTGCCCACAACCCGACCACCAAGAGCTACGTTAGTATATTTGACGGTGAAATGCTACATAATAGGTTGTTAACTGTTGGCAATTGTAAGTGATTGAAGATTTTGCGGGACGGGAAGGATGCAAGGGTACGCTAAAGAAGAGGTGCAAATTGTAAGGTGCGTGGATGCGACTCTAGGAAGCGACCTACAAAGTTCAGATGGTCAAGTGGAACAGCCACATCGTACAGCCGCCACCTTGCGCAGCCTAATACCCTAGACAATGTGTGTCACCGCGCTGCACACGTTGTAATACAGCGCATGAACTCCGTACATGTCGAAGTGGAGCCATGCCTACGGTTCGTAGTACATGTATAAATCCCCATCCAATGCGTCGTAACACAGTCCGCGGATGGCGGTCTACTCTGGCTCACAAGTCGAAGGTGCGTTGCTTGCAGGGACAACATCCCTTCGCATCTTTAGGACGCTCTTCGTATGGCAGGAGAGACAGTCCTTTGGTCCCACCAATACATCACACTGTGATTCACAGTGTGAATCACAGCGCTCGATCGGTCACCGGAGGCGTGGCCTGGCCAAGCTGCACATTTGCAGAGGATCACGCCGCTCGTGGACGGTGCGGCTTGCCATAGAGCTCTTTCTTCTTTAACAGCGCAAGTGGAAGGCTATCCCGCCGCGTGTTCGCGAACTGCGTCGGCTTTTCGTCGCGCGTTCACGTTGAAGGTTTTCAGCGGACACAACAAAAGTGGCACTGATCATTTCGCGAATGCCAATTCGTCTGCGCAGTTGCAGCTGCTGTTCAAGACGCGAAGATGCACTTGATAATCCAGTTCGGTTCAAGTATTTTTCCAATCCTAGAAGCCATCATCCACAGCGTTCGGGATGGCTTGGCTCTGACTAATGCGCTCGCACTGGGCACTTGACTCATTTACGGAGTTGGAACCCGATGATTTGCTCTCTATGAAGTCGTCCCAAGAGATATGGTGAGGCGAGTTACCTGCTACTCGCGCAGTCAAATGATTCGATGCTCGATAGCAAAAGTGTGCCAAGTCTGACTCGTCCTATAGTCCTAGCTTCTCTCCTATACTTCAACATACTTTATCCAAGATAAAATTTTCAGACAAAAGAGCTCGGCGCACACACCTCTCAAAAGTGATAGCCCACTTAACCATTGACCACCTTCCGTTCGCATAAATGACAACGCATTCCGATACGTCGCGCGATGACCCTCCGCGCGCCTCCGAGGCCGATGCAGCCTCAACCGCTGCATCTACAGCTTCCCCGAAGGCCATCCAACATCCCAGGAAAAACTCACTGCTGCGGGCGAAGCGTCCGGCCCGTGAGCGCCAAAGGAAGGAACGCTTCGAGCTCCTCCACTCCATGACCAAAGGTTCGAGCTCTTACCATTGAAACAATTAATGTTGCGGGTCCTGCGCTGATCCGATCATGATTGCCACGTGATAACCGAACAGAGGAACGCCAGAAGTTTATACATCAGGAAGCCACGGACAAGGAGGAAACTCTAAGGCGTCTGCAACGAGCGGCGGCGTCGGATAGCTCCAGCCAACGGATTGCCATTGACTTGAGCTTCGACGACATTATGAACGACAAGGAGATCCGAAGCCTCGCTAACCAGGTCAAACTCAGCTATGGATCGATCAAGCAAAAGCCCCACCCGTTCCAATTGATCCTTTGCAACCCCAGCGAGCAACTGGAACACTCGCTCGATCGTTTTGGCGCTACCAACTGGTACATTCAATGGAGACGTGGTGCCGAGAATGTTGCAGAGCACTTCTCACCCGAGGAACTGGTCTATTTATCCCCGGACTCGCCGAATGTATTGGAGAAAATGGATCCAAAGAAGATTTACGTCATTGGCGGCATCGTGGACAAGTCCCGCAAAAAGGTGAGCTTTCTACTGGATGTTGCTGCTAGCAATTGTAGACTTAATCGGGTTGTTTTTCGCGTTGTAGGGAGCAACGCTTAACGCAGCAACTCAGGCGGGAATTACGACTGTCCGTCTCCCGATTCAGGAATACATCACGGAACGGCTAGACCACATCTTGAACGTGAACACAGTTGTCGACGTGCTGATCAATTTCCAAGAACTTGGTGACTGGCCACGAGCTTTAAAAATTGCCTTGCCACAGGTACAGAGAAGAACATTGCTACTACGTACAGTATAAGGTGAGTGATACGCTAACAAATGGCTATGAATGACCGGAACAGCGCAAACGGAGCAAAGTCGGCCGCCAGGCAATTCGTCGTCGGCAGAAGATGCAACTGATCCAAAGCTCTACAGAAGTAGATGAAGAAAGTGATGCAAGTGATGCAGCTCCCACTCGAAATCTGACAACCAAGCAGGACCTGCAAGAAGAACTGTCTTCAATCGAAAACTTGGGCCTGTGGCTGGACGATTCGGAGGTGGAAGAAATGGAACCAGAAGATGATACTGGAAACCTATATCTGGATGATCCAGGTGCAGAAGAAGACCCAAAAGACGAATTGTCTCCAAATTCAAGATATGGGCCTGTAGTAGATGATCTTGAAGCGTGATCGTCGTTAACAACAGTTTTGATAAATCTGTTGCTAAAACATTCTCAGTTTTTTAACTGGCTAGAACGAGTATTTTTATCTAGGGGCATCGCCAGCGCTGTTGGTCATTGTCAACGAAGTGACAGACAGCATGGCCTTCCTGGCTACCGAAGATCGTTTTGGTCCAGACTTGGATAGATACAGAAGAGGTGAACCAGTGAGTTCCTGTGTCCTTCCTGAAACCCATCCCATTGCATCTCATTACCTTGCTTGAGTCTAGGATCCATGCACTTATACGGCACAGTTGGTGCCAGCGGATGGAGAACGCCCTAGTGGAACGTTCGGATTCTACCGACCCGAGCAACATGAGCCACAGTCTCATTTTACTACAGCTGCAGCTTCGTCGCCTGCCATAGCTGCCACTTTGAAATCGTTAGACGAGAATTCCCTCCAGCATTTACGTGATAGGAGTGTGCCAAATGTCTGTACGTACTCCCCAACAGTCAACGGCCAATTTCCTCGAGCCTATACTATGAAGGAGATCCTGGCTGAGCGCAAGCGGACAGCTCTTCAACGCAATCTGGTGAAAAATGATGACGTACCGCAAGAGCTTCATCTTGCTCTGGGCCCTGGCAGCTATGACGCGAATCAAGACGTACGTTTTGCTCTCATAAAAATCACCAAAAAGGATTAAGCTAACGTCTGCTGACAGACAAACCAGGAGAAGATCGCCACTCCATTCACCTTCAGCCACGAAAAACGCCACGGTATACTGGAAAATACCGCTACTCTCGGCCGTTTAGGCTGCAGTCCCGGTCCAGTATATCGCGTCGAAAGCAGCTCCGCTGTTTCATCAGCTTCAACTGTTGCCAACGCCCCATTTCGATCCAAACACGCTACAGCATTTATCACAGTAAGAGGATGATGCAAGGTTTTCCCAATATTTTGGTAACTCATTTGATCACTTTTACCTGCAGCGCGTACGTAGTGATAGTCAACTACACCAACAGCAGAAGAAAGATGCAGCCATGTACTCGAAAGAACTGGCAAAATCCTACCAACAACTCGGTGCAAGCGTTGAGGTACCTATTTTTTTTTGCCGACATCAACAAAAAAACAGCGTCTAACATTTTCTGTAGCGATTGGGAAAGCGCCTTGCATCCCCTGGACTTCGCGAACAAACGTTTCGGCGGTTTGACAAGGATTTCACTGGGCTTGAGTCATATCGACGAGGTCCAGGCAGCTACAACTCAGGTGACAATAGTCAGCAAGGTGAAGATATCAAAAGTGCCGACTGGTATGAGCTGTCCCCGCTACGAACCACTGGCCGCAAGCCAAACTGCTCCTTCGGCCGCGTGGCTAGTCGAGACTTATTAACGTCGATGATTGCAGCGGGCCACGCAAGTGCGAGCACCATCGGACCTGGCATTTATGACGCGCATTCTTCCTCTTTTGTCGTGCCAACACATAACATCGGATACAAACAGCAAACCAATCCAAAGCCACGAAAACGCGCATCTTCTAGCGAAGCTGCTGATGCAACGGCGTTGAGTCAGAGAGAGATGTGGAAAGTAATGAGACAAGGGCCAAGTCTGCCATCGTAACTTGCTAGTCGATTCACATATCATCAGCTAACACGCCGAATAATGACAGCCCAGTTGGATTCGTCGTAGTAACTCTCCTCCACCTTGGCGTTACCGGCAAGCTCTACCAGACTTTCCAGCTCACCTTGTTTGAACATGTGACAGTAGCGCTGAACCACTACGCGCTCCTGCACTGTACCGCTCGCTTTATCATCGCTGTCATTCGATACACCTGAGTCATTCTGGATTTCTTCAGTGTCCACTGATGCAAAGCGCTTATCAAGATTCCAAGGCACCATAAAATCTTGTCGACCTTCCTCGAAGCGACGACGGGACCCCTTCATCTGCTCATGGGCCCAGGCGTAAATGATTCCACGTCCACCCACACGCAGCACACGCAATAACTCCTTCACAGCTGCTAGTCGGTGTCCAAGAGTGCTGAGATGATGAAGCACAGCAATGGACAAGGTTGCGTCGCACGAATCGGAGCGCAACGGAACTGCCAACGCATCGCACACCATCGAATCAAACCCGCGCTCCCCACAAATGCCAACGAGTCTCGAGCTGCGGTCACCTCCAACTACGAAGCTCTGGGAACGATCCACGCACTTCATGTACTTGCCGTTGCCACACCCGAGATCTGCGATCATCGATCCACTCGGTAGTGAGGCAACGAACTGAGCAACCTTCGGCCACGGACTGTGTCGGGTACTGCTGAAGTGCGCCGCTACCGTCTCGTAGAACTCATGCACGTATTGCTGCTCCATTGCAGTAGGTGCAAGGTTAATAGACTCTTCAACAGCTCCTTGCTCTTCATTTTCCTGTCCTTCTCGCCCAAGGGTATCGCAGTACTTCGGGAACGAACATTCACATGGACCCAACCGGATCTTACGGAACGTGATGCTTATTCTCCGCTGGCGGTTCACCTGCTTCCCGTCAATGATATCGAACGTACGCGGAACGATCGCATGTTCCCACTGGTAGCGACTCGCACCGCTCATAACAGCCAGCGATCGCGCTGGAAGCAGCACGCCTTCGTTCCGAACACCGTCCGGGTGTCGGAAGTCCATGACCACCTCACTGCAGATACTCAAGGACGAGATAGTCGTTGTGAATGCCGAGTGCGTGTCCAAATGGAACGCGATACCCTGTCCTGGCAAATACTCGTTCACCGTGATCTGATCGGGTCTGTCGCCATCCATGACCCCGCACTGTGCGATCTTCTCGATGATCGGCAGCAGAACCTCCGGAATAGGCTCTTTCATAGGCTCATCAGGGTCACATCTCCTCGTGTCGTAGTTGAACTCGTAGCCAAAGTGCTGCACCTGTCTCGCTCGGATGGTATTGGCCCAATGGGCTCCATTCTCCCGTTCGAAGAACGCCACACAAGCAGCTTCCTGAGCTTCAGTGATAAACTCCGCTTCGAATCTCAATCCAGAGACTCTCAGTCCCGGAGGATCAGAACTGCGCTGCACATTGTTCACTCTCAGTAGTCGGTCACGCGCCTCCTGCTCCTTCCGGGGCATCGCGAACTCCACATACATGGGACGTCGTCCTAGCAGCTCACAGGGCTTCTCATGCAGTTTTTCTCGCAGTATCTGAGCCACCGAAGCGTTGCAAAGCTCTAGCAATATCACACGACGCGAACCGGTGCCGTAAAGCACACGTTTCACGACGGAATCGGCCTCTAAAGTGCTTGGGATCTCTCCGGACTCGGACTGCAGCAATTGAAACAGGAACGGCACGAGCTTGGGCTCTGCAATCGCTTTGTCTTTGATGCGACGACTCATCGTGAGCTTCAGGAAGCTGCTGGGCTGCTCATCGACCACGAAGTCCGCCAGCTGAAGCGCTGAAGCCTCGACGTCGCTGCCCATGGTGAAGACTCTTGAATGACCAGTGATTAGTTGCTACCCTCGGTTCAGTGACGTTTCTATGATGCACTAAAAAGTGTAGCCATTTACTTCGAACAAGATGGCTACATTTGTAAAAACGTTAAAACTGCAACATGCCCCTGCGAGTCTCGGGTGAGACTACATCCCGTATATGTTATAGTAAGCTCGGGAGGAGCGACGAGATAGTTCCGGTTGACTGACCGCGTTTTCTTTCTTGTCCTCGTCGTCTTGACGCTGCCAGACACACAACTTGCCGTAAAAGTCCGGGGACACGATCGTGGGCTCAAATGGGTGCCAGTGCACGTCGCGAGTGACTCCATTGGACTTCATGGCAAAGATCTCCACTAGATCGCCGGAAATACTGTCGTACACGTACACACGACCGTCGGCTGATCCTGTGTAAATGTACTTCTGGGCAGTGGAATGCAGCGGCGAGAAGTAGCAACGAATGAGCGTCTCAACAACCACGTGACCTCGGTAAGTCATGACGGACTTATCGCTTGGATGCTCCACAGGCTTCGTGTTACGGCCCGGATACGCTTGGTAGCGGTAGTCCCACGAGTACGGCCGGCGGAACTCTGGCAGTTCATCGTAGTCGTCCGACGAGAAGCATTTCCGGATATCCCAGAGCTTCGTGGTTTGATCTTTCGAGTTTGAGATGAAATAGTAGCCATCGTCACGTGATGAAATGTGCGTAATGCCGTCCGTGTGGCCTGGGAAAACACCCTGCGGCTTCGGGTTCGACTCGGACAGCACACGACGGTCCCACAACTTGATAAGCGAGTCGTCCGACCCACTCACGAAAACGTTTGTGTGCAGTTGTCCATCGACGAACGCAATGGCGTTGACGTCATCGTGATGACCAACAACATGGCACAATGGCACGCGGGTTTCCATATCCATGAGCACGACACTGCTCTGTGATGTTCCAGCGACAAACTCCGTCCCCGACGCGTTGACATCAATGCACCACACACCGAAACGTCCAAAGCGACTCATTCTCATTAAATGGCTATTCCCTCCAGCTCTTGTTGAACGTGCCAACGGAAAAACGTACTCCTTCCCATCTTCGTCAAAGTTCGTGCTTACCATGCGAACATTGCTGTTGATCGTTGAGTACACGACGTTCTTGTCGTCCGGAGTGAATTTCGCGTCCGTTACCGTCCAAGAGACGTCACGCACGGGCAAGAATGCCGCGTGGGTCCAGTCCATTGTATCGTAAATCATGATCTCTCCACGCTGTCCGGCAGTCAGGAATCGTGACCCGGTACTGTTAAATCCTCCACAGTAAAGGCGATCACGAACCGAGTCAACAACTCGACAGTGTTTGTTCTCCTGAAAAGGCATGAACGTCTCCTGCAGCTTAATAAGCTGAGCCTTGGACGACGTGCCCACTTGTTCACGATGACACAAGGTGCGGAACATTAGCTGTTTGCGACTGGAAGTCGAGTCCTCATTGTAGCCACGGAGTTGGTGAGCGATGCGTTCAAACGGCAGCTTCTCTCGCTGCTGCTTCTCGAACTCAGAGCGACGAAAGGCCCGAGGGTTGTACACTTCGCCGTCGAACACCTTGTCCAGATTGGCACGTTCCTCCTCGGAGAGAACAGGCGTTCCGTCGTCGTCTTCGAAGCTCAAAACGTCGGACTCGCCCTCGTTCTCAGGCAGCCAATCGCTGTCGTCATCTCCAGTGTCCTCAGAGTCCACCCAACGCAACAGAGACGACATCATTCTCCAAGAAGATTTTTCTCTCTTTGACGTCGGTTGGCGAAAAAGTATCAGATGACCTTCATAATCATCTGAAATTCATCATCTGATTCGCATAATTTCAACTTCGAAGTGATGTGTGCCACATCACTCCCTTTTAGCCCAAAGATATTCCTCTTTCTTCAACAACAACGAGAACGATGGGGGGCCGTGATCACACTTCGCGCGTAGTTTTCTCGATCTTCTTCTTCATCGGCATCGGGTCGTCACTGCCATGGAACGTGTTTATCACGGCACAGGCCTATTTCCAGAGCCGCCTCGCGGGCACCTCGTACGAGGACTCGTTCCTCAACTGGTTCAGTATGGCCTTCAACGTCAGCACGCTAATGACGATGCTTATCCGCACTGCAGTCATCGCTGAGCGCATGGCAGGCGCTGTAAAGACTGTGTTCTTCTCCCTTATTGTCATCATGGGCGTTATCTTCATACACTGCGCCTGGACGCGCATGCCCGAGTTCCATGGTGCGGAACTGAAACGATTGCGGCAATTTATGATACAGTGAGCTTATCAATGTGTTTAACGTCATTGTAGGCTATTCGTTCTTCCACACGACCGTGATGAGCATCTTGTTAGTTGCATGTGCTTCGACTTTGATGCAGGAAGGGCTGCTGCGCATTGTGGCGACGTTCCCGCCACAGTACACACAGGCAGTGGTCAGCGGACAGAGTTTCGCTGGGTTGGCCGTTTCGCTGTCAAACTTCATTATCTTGTGGGCGGGTGAAGATGACACCAGATTGTTCCACGGTCTTCATGCGAATGCGGACTTGTGCGCCTTCCTGTACTTCGTGCTGGTGTTTATTACACTGGTGTTGTGTCTGATTTCGTTTGGGATTCTTACGCGGATGACACTCTTCCGACACTACCAGAGCGTCGACCATCCGGGACACCACCAGAAGGAGTACTTCGACGATGCTTCCAGCGAGGCAGATACGATCGATACTATAGATCTGTCGCCACACAAGCGTCTGCTGGATGAAGATGAGAGGGAAGTGGCTAGCAACAAGGTGGACATTCTCGAGGTGGCCTTCAAGATCCGATTCTACGCAGCCGCGACGTTCTTCATCTTCATTGTTACACTGGGAGTCTTCCCTGGAATCACGTCTGCAATCAAGTCCACGCAACCTGAGAAGGGCGTCTTCTTCGACAAACTATTTACACCGTTCACGCTCATCTTGTTCAACACTTCGGACTTCGTGGCGCGTCTGTTAGCGTCCTGGTGGCCGCATCTGGGACAGAAGAATGTGTTGCTGGGCAGTCTGATGCGACTCATCTTTTTCCCGTTGCTGATGCTCTGCAACCTGCAGAATAAGTGGCACGAGGTGATCACGACTGTCTTCTTCCGCAGCGACGTGCTGGCCATGCTCTTCATGGCTGCCTGCGCCTTCTCCAACGGCCTGCTGTGCACTTTGGCGTTCATGGAGTACCCGGATCTACTTCGAAGGAACGCCGAAAAGGAATTGGGAGGCAGTATCATCTTCTTCGTGTTGTCCATCGGTCTAACGGCCGGCTCACTCATGTCCTTCGTGCTCCGCGCCATGTTGAAGCCATGAACCAAATTTATGCGTTCTGAAATAATTAGTCACACAATCTGTATTGCCACAAAGTAATCCACAAAAATTGTATCGGCACAAAATAGTTCACACTATTTGTATCAACACAAATATCGACACAAAGTAGCTCACAAAAAGTTGTGCTGACACAAATACATAAATTGTATCGGCCTATTTACCAACACTCGATCACTGGCAACGATGTCATCGAAGCTAGAATATCTACAGCGCTATATGTCCGGTGGCGGCAGCGGTACGCACTCTACAGGCCTATCTTATAGCTTATTGTGTAGCCAAAACACTCACCTTTGTTGTCATGCCTTTTTCAACACATTAAAGACGCTGTGGACGGCGACAAGAAGAAGAAAAAGAAGGGGAAAAAGTCCAAGAAGACTAAAACTGCGCTGGGGACTCGTGTGGTTGACACGGATGACACGTGGGAGCAGTCAGCGCCCAGTCGGGAGGATATCGAGAAGAAGTGGGAGCTGGACGTCGCAGAGGACGAGAAACCGCTTGTGGTCGGCGTCGACGGCGAAGGGATCGAAGACCCGCAAGATCTTCCGGTGTACGTGGACTCGGACAAGTACTTGGACGAGCTCCAGGGCAAAAAGAAGATTAAACAAAACGAGGATCTATCCCCACCAAGGAAAAGAATAACAGGGAAGTCTAGGGAGGAGGCTTCTCCTCCTAGAAGAACTAAAAGAGAGGACTCTTCTCCACCTCGGAGGCGATCGGATGCTGCACCAAGGAGACGGGCAGGTGATAGTGATGACGATGCATCGCCACCACGTCGGAAGCTTGGTGAAGATGCTTCTCCATCGCGTAGACGTCCAGTGAAAGACAGATCGTCGCGCGGTGGACGCAGTGATGATGATGCTTCCCCACCTCGCCGTACTGCAGGGTCGTCCCGGCGCGCAGGTGAACTGGATAGTGATGATGCATCAACTACTCGTCGTGGTGAGAAGGAGATAGTTGAATCTCTGGTTGAACGCAAGTCAAGTGCTTTGAAAAGGGAAGACGCTTCGCCTCCACGCAGGTCCCGCCGTGATGAAGACTCCTCTCCTCCGAGGAAACCTCGTCGAGGGGTGACGGAAGAGACAACATTCCTAAGTGCTCTGAAAGAGGAAGCTACATCGTCGTTCAGGAGATCTCGTAGAGATGATGATGAAGATGTCTCTCCTCCAAGGAGGTCCCGTCAAGATGATAGTACACCAAGACGAGAGGAGAAAAGACGCCGCGACTCGCCATCTCGATCTCCTGTCATTCCAGATCGACAGCGCCGCGTCGACTCGCTAGGTCGAGACATTCCTCATCGTCCCAGTAGAAGTGAACGACGGTCTCGGTCGGCCTCGAAGGAAAAAGATTCGTCCAGCAGGCGCCGTGACAAGAAGACGGTCAGAAGTCGAAGCAGGAGCCGCGGTCGACACCGTGATCGGGTCAGGGACGCTAAAACTTCACCTCGGAGAGGTCGAGGACGCCGTAGTCATAGTCGATCGCCACGCTCGAGTCGTCGCCGCGACAGTCGTTCACCATCGCGCCACCGACACTCCTCAGAAAGACCCAGTAGGTGGAGCTCGCCAAGACGAAGGGAGCGCTCTCACGATCGAAGTCGTAGCCACAGTCGTAGTCGTGGACATCGCCGTTCAGCCTCTCCATCGCGTCGCTCTTGTTCAAGATCCCACAGTCCAGTTCATCGGCCTTCACGGCGCGAATCGGTAGATGTGAAGAACGAGAGGTCATCTGCTGGTCGGGCTCGTAAAACCTCGCTTGGCTCTGCGTCTTCACCTCAAAATGCCAAACGTGAGATTGTTGATAAGGAGGTGAAGAGGAAAGAAAAGGTGGGAATCGACGAGAAGACAGTGAAGAAGGCCGGTCTGTTCACAGCTGATGAGTTTGAACATCAGCGCAAAGTCGCAGCGAAGAAGAAAGACCTATTGCACGGTGTCGATGCCTCTGATATGGGCGCCAACGCCGAGACCGTGTATCGTGATAAGCGTGGTCGCAAGCTGGATATGCTCAACGAGATGGTTCGTCAGCAGGAGATCCTGGACGGTAAGCGCAAGCGTGAAGAGCGTGAAGAGTACGAGTGGGGCACAGGTGAAGTGCAGAAGAGAGAGCGCAAGTCGCAGCAAGAGTTGATGGAGCAGATGAAACAGACGCCGTTTGCTCGACACGAAGACGACGAAGAACTTGAGCGTAAGCGTCGGGAGCGTGTGCGTGCTTTCGACCCCATGAACAGCAATTTGTTCCAGGAAGACCCGCTGGCCGAAGACAAAAACAAGAAGAAAAGGAAGAAAGACAAGAAGAAAACATCCAAGGCGAAGCCGAAGTACGCTGGCCCTCCCGCACCACCCAACCGCTTCGGAATCCGGCCTGGCTACCGTTGGGATGGTGTTGTGCGTGGTACAAACTGGGAAGAGAAGGTAATGATGCGGCAGAATGCCAACACTGCAGTCAGCGAGGAGGCGTACAAATACGCAGTTGCTGACATGTAAGGGGCAGTTGTGCGTACAGTACATGTACGAACCACCTCGAGAATACCGAAAGACAAATTTTCCTTGGTATCAATGCCGCGTTTTGACGTGTTTCTCAAAAACAAGATTGAAAATGACCCGTTGAACGAAGACTATTCTCCATTCCTGAATCTACCGGGGCGAGAAAAGATGGTGCGTTTGTCTTGTGCGCTCGTTGGCATGGCGGGAAGCGTGTTCGAGGTGAATATCGATGAGAGCAAGACTGTGCAAAATTTGAAGCAGGCGATCAAGGCTCAGAGCGATGGGTTGATCACAGTTCCATGGCCGACGCTAGCGCTCTTCCTAGCGAAGAAGAACGGAGGGAATGGCCCGTGGGTGACGGAGGCTGAAGCGATGGAAGGCGTGACTGACACAACTGGACTGAAGCGTTTAGGTTCGTTGAGATTGGAGGTCGGGGATGCTGGACTGTCAGCAAATGCTGTTAAGATCCAACTCACCACGCAAGAACTTGCAGATATGAAAGGCCCCATTCACGTGCTGGTGGCGGTTCCGGAGCAGCGTGGACAGTTGTATGCGGAGGATATCCAAGAGGAGAAGACGCGAGAAGCGATCATTCGCTTCAGTCGCCAAATTGCTGAATCTAGGGCAACATTACCACACAAATCCACATCGTCCCACACGACCGGGGCGTTGGGTGCAAAAGAATATCGCAAATTGGACAGCAACAACCTGATCATCGATACTTCCCCAGTGGAGAACGGCGAAGCCTTTTGGTCGGAGGAAATTCAGACTCAAGTTGATGCCATTACAAAGAAGGCTGATTTTGACGCGTTTATTACTCCTTATTTCAACGACGTGCTGGGCCGCAGTGGAATGGTATTCGTCAAGAGCGCGGAATACCCGTAGCTCTCGCAGTCTTTGAATATGACCAAGAGTACCTATCTCAAACCGGATGGATTTGCGACTCACGCTGGGATGTATCGCGCGGAACCAGATACGGTGCAACCCACGGATGGATTTCGAATTGGGGTACCAGAGGAGGAATTGTACGACTGCCTCATTTTGTTCGAACGTAATCTGGCTATAACCAACTTTGCGTTTGGCCAAGTGGTACAATATCTGCAGAACATTTCCCCCACGGCGGCAGCATGCGCTATTCTCTTTGACTGCCGCTCTTTTTGGTTGATCTCAAGCTACAAGGGTGTTGTTAGCAAAATTGAAAAAGCGACGTGGACCAGAGAAGGATCGAAAGATTCGATTCTGAACTTCATCACAAGGAACATTTCTCCATCGGTGGCGCAATTAACAAATGCTTGCTCTTCCTTGCGAGTTAAGGTGGTGGAGGGTGCCGCATTTCTTGGCCGTGGTGCGTTTGGACGCGTTTTCAAGACAAAACGGCAAGGCGGGGAGATTTTGGCGCTAAAGATTGCTGACCAAGATTCCGTTGAACGTCTGCATGAAGAGAAACAAGCCTTGGCGAATGCCCAGGATACGGGTTTGACCATCCGTGCTGTGGAAAAGATCTCTGAAATTCGTGTTGGACCAGTTACTGGTGCGGCGCTATTACTGTGTCCAGTTGGGAAGCCACTGCCTCAACCAAAGACACAAGTGGAAGTGGAGCGCCTCTTTGAACTGTTACGGCAGCTTCACGCGAAAGGTTGGGCTCACGGAGTCGTCAGTGATGGGAAATTTCTCTGGATTGACCTTGTGAGAGTGATGAAAGCGAGCAATCGTTTGAAGAAATGGATGCTACCATCCTCACACGATCCATTCTCCGCCTCCACCATGACGTTGCACTGGATCCTGTACTGGAGCAGTTGATCCACAACTACGCGAACAGCTCTACGTCGGAAAATATCAATCAACTGGCCAACGTAGTTTACCACTTGATAATTTCAAGTCTGCAATGGCTTCGGGAAATGGATGCTGGAAAGCTCTAGGACCAGGACGTATCACTACTCTGCAGCATGTCGACGGACCTGGTTTCTCAACTCAATCCCTTCAGGAACTTCCAGTGAATTCCAGATTGCATAATGAACTTGAAGCCCCGATAAGGATTGAAATACACGTAGCTTTCTATCGAGGAATTGGACAAGACAAGTCTGCTCAACGTGGATTTTGTTTAGTTAGTTTATGAAAACTTGTGTGTGTGTGGTGGGTGGCTCGAAGCTCCGAGTTCCTAGCTCAAACTATCAGGAGTTTACGCACTGCTGTACTCCTTGTACAGCGCAATGACGCGTTCAACGTCGCGCTTGCAGCCCAAGAAGATCGGCGATCGCTGGTGGATGCCCGTGGGGACGAGGTCAAGGATTCTCTCCGTGCCGGTGGTCGCCATGCCGCCAGCCTGCTCCATGATGAACGACATGGGGTTGCATTCGTACAGCAGACGCAACTTACCGTCCTTCACCTTCTCACTGCCCGGGTACAGGTAGATGCCACCGTACAGGATGGTACGGTGGATGTCGGACACCATACTACCGACGTAACGGGCAGCGTACGGCTTGGGCTTGGTCTTGCACTCGTCCACGAAGGCCTTAGTGGCACGATCCCAGTGAGCGTAGTTGCCCTCATTGCAAGAGTAGATGGTCTTAGGCTCGTCCGGGATGCGGATGTCCTGGTGCGACAGAATGAAAGCACCAATAGTCGGGTCCAGCGTGAAGCAGTGGACGCCCTTGCCCCACGTCAGCACGAGCTGCGTCGAGCTACCGTACATGCAGTATCCAGCCGACACGAGCTTGCTGCCAGGCTGCAGAATGTCCTTGTATCTGTTCATTCAAATTGTCACCATCAGTATTTATCCTTTTCATAAACTTCATAACTACAACACTTACCCTCCCTCGGACGTGGCGTCACGCTGGTAGATGGCGAAGATGGTACCGGTCGAGACGTTGCAGTCAATGTTGGAAGAACCGTCCAACGGGTCGAAGGCAATGCAGTACTTGGTGCCTTCGGACGCGTGCTCCACAACGATCGGCTTCTCTTCCTCTTCAGACACCATGACCTCGATTTTGGTCGAGAACTTGAGCGAGTTGACGAAGATGTCATTGGCCAGCACGTCCAGCTTCTTCACCTGATCTCCCGTCGAGTTCTCCGAGCCATCGAGGCCGTAGAGACCCGTGAGACCGGCACGACGCACCGAACTGGCAATGACCTTGCAGGCCAGTTCAATGGACGTGAACAGGACGCTCAGGTCGCCGTTGCCCTGGATCTCCTTTTCGGCCAGGATGAAGCGCGAGAGCGTGATAGGGTTCGAGTGGTCAACCTGGGCAGCCATGACGCGTAGTAGGACGGCGGGGGAAGGAGGAATGTGATGGACGGAGCAGATTCGCGAATGCCCATGAAGCGGCGCTGGAGATCTGCTTAGTTGAAGGATGAAGTGAGGCCAATGACGTCGGCAGTGTCATGCAGCGAATTACGAGGCTTGAAAGTAGGATATAATGTCCGAAAATAAGTGAAGAAAAGGATTTTAGACCGAAATGAAGCGTATGATTAGGATTTGACCTAGATGAACCCTTTAACAGCTGTTGCAAGTACGTGGCCGACAGATGCGAAAGGATACCGTACGTGATGAAGTCATTGGAGCTTTAGACTTGCTTGCTCCTATTCTTCATCTACTTCTGCTCGCCGTACTGCTTGTAGAGCTCGATCACACGCTCCACATCGCGCTTGCAGCCCAGGAAGATCGGCGAACGCTGGTGGATGTGAGTCTGCAAGACACAAGACACCACGATCAAAGGTTAGTACGTTGATGTGTTGCAACAATTCACTGGCGGCGATGAACGTACGGGGCACAAGTCGAGCACGCGCTCTGTTCCGGTTGTGGACGCGCCGCCGGCCTGCTCCATGATGAACGACATGGGGTTGCCTTCATACAGCAGACGCAGCTTGCCGTCCTTGCTCTGTTGAGTTGAAACCGGACCAAGAAAGGTTAGTAGTGAAGTTTGATGAAGATAATTGCTGCAGGCGCTTGCTTACCTTGTCACTGCCCGGGTACAGATAGATGCCGCCGTAGAGAATGGTACGGTGGATGTCGGACACCATACTGCCGACGTATCGAGCGTTGTATGGGACGGGCTTGTTCTTGCATTCGTCCACGAAGGCCTTGCTCGCCCGGTCCCAGTGGGCGTAGTTGCCTTCGTTGCACGAGTAAATCTGTGGTGGAAGACAGCATAACGTTAGATAGAACCCACGGACACGAAGGCTCTTGGGTTTGGCTTTACCGTCTTGGGGTTCTCGGGGATCTTCATGTCCTTGTTGGACAAGATGAAGGCGCCGATGGTAGGGTCAAGTGTGAAGCAGTGCACACCCTTGCCCCACGTCAAAACTAGCTGAGTAGAGCTGCCGTACATGCAGTATCCTGACGCCACAAGCTGATTGCCCGGCTGGAGGATATCCTTGAAACTGCAACGGGTTCAACAGTTAGTCCAAGCTCAAGTAGATCCAACTTGGAGAAGATCTTACCCGCCCTGAAGACTACGCTCGCGGTGGTAGATTCCGAAGATGGTTCCCGTCGAGACATTGCAGTCAATGTTGGAGGAGCCATCGAGAGGATCGAAGGCAATGCAGTACTTGGCTAGAGCGGAGAAATTTCAGCTACTGGTATCCCAAACAGCAGGATAAAATCTTTAGGATACTCACTTCCAGCGGAGTTGTTCTCCACACAAACAGGTTCCACTTCCTCTTCAGACACCATGACTTCGATCTTGCTCGAGAACTATCATACACCACCGTAAGATTACAGATCAGCATTCGGATAACTTGATCAACAGCAGTTAAGACAAACCTTTAACGAGTTGATGAAGACTTCGTTAGCCAGCACGTCCATCTTCTTCACTTGGTCGCCCGTGGCATTCTCCGACCCGTCCAGACCGTAAAGACCCGTGAGACCAGCGCGACGAACGGAACTGGCAATGACCTTGCACGCCAACTCAATGGACGAGAAGAGGACGCTCAGGTCGGCATTGCCCTGGATCTCCTTCTCACCGAGGATGAATCGGTTGAGCGTGATGGGGTTCGAGTGGTCGACTTCGGGGATGGTCATGGTGGAGTGGAGAAGGAGAAGCTCTGGGTGTCTGCTGGAGCGCGAAAAGCGGAATGAGCTGTTAAATTCCAGTAGTGACGCAGTGGCATTCAGGGTGAGACGTGCGTTTTCAATGGAAAATCGAACTGGATGGTGGTCACCTCTGATTGCCACGTTGAGGTCAACACCGGCGACTACGCAAGATGCGCCTGGCCCATAAACATTCGTATTGTGTCACAACAGGATACTGGATCCTCGGAAACTAGCAAAAAAGAAGTGCTTTAGCTCGGGCTGCTTCGCAATCTTCTCTGTTTGGCAAACAGAAAGGAATGCAACACTGTTTGCATATTGGCTAAGCGCTTGTCGCAGGACAACAATTTCTATCGAGATTAAAATTATCAGCACCACAAAAGTGAAGCACGCGCCACTGCGAATGACAAGCTAGTTGCGGTGCCTTGTGTGTTCTTTGCTGTTTTTTTTGTCTTGTTTTATTTCTACTCGTAGCACGAGAAGCTCAGCCAAAAAGCCGCGACGCATGCAGCTCACACACTCGGCAAGCTTTGAAACTCGGCTAGTCACTGGGAGCGGCAACCTACCTAAGAATGCCCGCTTACATCTTGTTCATGGAGGCGATGTCCACCGACTGCACGTAGTCCTCGAAGCCCTCAATGGCCTCCGTGATGTCGTCCAGCAGCACCAGGTCGTCAATAATGATGCACTGCACCAGCAGCTTCTTGATGCCGAAGGCAACAGGCACCAGCTTGTGGCCCTCACCCCACGACAGACCCTCCACAGGCAGAGCCTTGATCTTGGCGGCCAGCTCCTCGAGGTCCGTCTCAGCCTCCCACGGCTTCACCTCAATGACGACCTGCGAGCGCTCCACGGGCTTCTTCTTCTCCTTCTTGGCGGCCTTGGCGGCCTCCGCGCGCTTGGCAGCGAGAGCCTTAGCGGCCTCGTCATCCTCGTCGTCGTCGTCGCCGAACATGTCGTCGTCATCGTCGTCGTCCTCCTCCTCAACGGGGGCGGCCTTCTTAGCGGGGGCAGCAGCCTTAGGGGCAGCAGCGGCCTTCTTCGTCACCAGGATGGCGCGCAGGCCCAGCTTGGCAGCGGCGTGCACGTACCAACGGTACACGTTGGCGAACTTCGCGGCGTCCGGGACGGCCGTGAACTTGTGGAAGAGAGCGGCATCGGCCGAGCTGAACTTGTAGCCCTCGATGTAGCTGCGGTTGGTCAGGAAGCCGTTAAGCTTCTTCAGGCCAGCGTCCTGGTCCAGGTTGTCGAAGGTGATGCCCATGGTGCTAAAGGTTTTAAAGGTAGGTTTTTGCTGTGCTTAAAGCTTTGGCTTGTGATAGATCCGCGAAGGGGAAGGAGAGGAGTCGGGCTTGGCTGGCCAGGAGCGCGGGCGAAGGGATATCTAAGATTATCATCGTTGAGCTCAGCTGCTTACTGTAATCAAATGTGCGGAGGGAATCTAGGATGCAGAGAGGCCACTATTCGGAGCAGATCTTGGGTGATTGAAAGGTTTGCAACTGAAACTTGCACGGCGGAAACGCACACTTTTCAGTTTGCCAATTGCCCAGCACAGATTGTCGATGGCATTTTGCCATTGCATCCTGGTACATGGTGGTGTCTTAAAAGGTGTACAGTGGACAAGACACAACCCACTGATGCGGCACCGTAGCGCATTAGATCTATCGACCTACTCAAATAAATTTGACAGTATGAAAAGCTCAATTTCGTGACAGCGTCAAAAAGTTAACGTTGTTACTTCCTATCAATAGCATGTGAACTCATGCACGCCAACTTGCTTATCACTCCAGAATAGCTACCTATTCCAGCAAGGCAGCATATCTGGCTGGCATTGTTCTCTAACATTTTTCACGCTATACGCCCAGCCTCTTGATGTCGAATCCTTCCACCTCCTCAACGACACCCGCTAGTGATGACTTAAGTGCCATCGAGACGAGGCCTTCAGAAGAAATTCGCCGGCCGTCCCATCGACTGTCGATAACCAACTGGAGAGCAAAGAGTGTATCGGAGGGCAGTATCACGCATGTCGACGTGTTTCTCGGATCTCTGACGTCAATATCTGAGGAGCTGGCAGCATCACTAGCGGAAAACGCCAGGCGGTGTGGCGCACAAGTCACCATGGGATCATTGGAAAAATTCGACCCAAAGCAATACATCGACCCCAATTCAATCTTTCGCTCAACATCACGACTTGCAGTGTTCGTGGTCTCGACTCACGTTGCCGGTAAACCGTCTCCAAACGCCGAAACCTTTTTGCAGTGGCTCCGTGAGGCCCCATCTACAGTTCGCCAGTCGCCAGTGGGACCTGCTCGTCCTTCAGCTCCAAGCGGGGCTACACCCAAAAACAGCCTACCAGTAGACGTTAGTCTACGGAGATCGAAAGCTGAGGCCGTTCTACATCGACATTATTCGTTGACCGACACTCTTCTGGATAATTTCCGTGTAAATTGGCGTCGCCCATTCAGAAGTGGAGAAACTGCAAGCAAGAGTGGAGGTCTTTTGCATGGGGTTCAATATGCTGTGTTTGGTGTTGGCAACTCCATTTATCGAACTTTTAACGCCACTGCCAAGTACATGGACACAAGACTACACGAGCTGGGGGCTGTGCGCATTTGCCCCGTTGGATTAGGTGACGTGTCTAAAGGCATTGAAGTCGCGTACACTAAATGGGAAGCTCAACTTTTACAAAATATCTCCAGGCAAGTTGTACCAAGCATCCCAAATCCAGTTCGTGACGTGTCAGTGCCGTCACCTCGGGCTTCCCTTCCTTGCGTCACTTTAAATGCAGGCATACGTATTGCTGAAATTGTGCCTGGGTCATCAATGGAGGGACCGGTGTCGACAGATTTGGAGAAGAGGAACCCAAGGAAATACGCGTACAACAGCGCTACTTCCCCACCAACGCGACGGGCAACTTTAGATGCTGGTGCGTTCATGCCACCGATAACAAGTCAAAGATAATCGCTAGCACGATAATATCATCAGAACTTTGAACGTCAAAAGATAAAAACATAGCCCGCCAAGATCAGGTGATCCATCACCTGAGTTGTATGGAATTGCTAGTGCAAAAGTTTAGACACTTCAGATAGAACACTGCCACACGATTGAAAATGCAAAATTGCGTCCAAGGAGACAGCGAACCAATGCAAGCATTCCTATCACGTTTCGCTGTCGAATTGGAATCCAAGCATCACTTTCCACACTACTATTACCCACATTAACATATTCCTTGGGTCACTGACATTTACTTCAGAGCAGCGTACATTTTCTTTAATGGAGGAAACACAACGCACTCAACCAACGACGAGTAATTGGACACCAAAAACGTTATATTTTAGAGTTTTGTGCATGCATCGGAATTCCATTCCATCGGCAACTCGCGCAAGAAGTTTGTTGTTGTCCATGATACCATCAAAAGAGCAACCAGCACCGGCAAACATAATAATTTCAAGAGAGTGCGGACTCTCGATCTCATTTCGAAAAATCAACTAGGCCTACCCACCATCATACTCGTTGACATTTTTGTCGGGCCTCTTCAATACATCAGTTCGAAAAGCAACGCAACTTCGTGCCATCGAAACCTTAAAATTGCTTCAAGACTTCGACCCAAGTACTTCCGCCTTCCACACGCCTCGCCGTTGTAGCCATACATTTAGCAAGAAGGTCATCTCCAAACGTCAAGCTGAGATCCGGGGCGCAAGCACTCGAGGAGGAGTAGTGGCTAAGCAAGTGATAGCTATCAATTGAGACAGCACTAACCTTAATGCAGATCACTGCTCGCATTTGCCATTGCCTGCGTCCAGCTCAATATCAGTTTGTTGAGCTCGAGCTCTGCAACACCGATGTGCTCCTGATTAGCGTGCCCTTGCTTCAGCACTTGAAGGGTAGCCATAGCTCTCTGCACAGATACAGAAAATCTGTCCAATACAGCGCAGTTACCTCCTCCTCTTGCTTCTTCACTCTCTCGCTGGCGTCTATCTCGCTCATCTTGCTCTTGTTGGCGTCTGTATCGCTCCTCTCGCTGACGTTCCGCCATCTCAGCCTCTCGATCCTCTCGCATGAACTCGAGAAAGCGATCTACTGCACTCAGCCGGCGCCGCTTACTACCAGCCTCGTCACTTAAATCATATGAGGGTCGCTCTGCTGAGGCCCCCCTATGAGCTGAAAAAGTACTCATGCGAGCTGTTTGAGGTAGCAACCACACTACATTCTCCCGACAGTCTTCTCGAATCTGAAGCCAGTCATCCATGTAGAGAGCGTCGACGTGACCGCCACAATACTCCCAGAATGCAGCGTTAGATCTTGATCTTTTCGACATGGTTAAAGCGCTGTCATAACGCCGGACAACCGTTTCCCACAGCCCTTTCAGGTTGCTCCGGGTGTGTGGTATAGCCAAAGCCGGATCAACGCCAATGTACTGGGCCTTTGGTCCCAACGCGAAGCCGTTGTAGTGCTGTTTATCGTTGTTGTAGGCTTCCGCAACATCCACCCAATACTGAGAATCCTCGTTAACAGTTCTAATATCCAGCTCTTGGCGACTTGGTGTCTTGGCGACCTCACCCATACGAGCCACAAAATCATCCGAGAATATGACATTGAGCAATCGGAAGGAACAGTGTCTAGTTGCTCTGTTTTCCGTTGCTATCACTCCGGGCCTCTCCAATGCAGCCGTCACTGCCTCCACTCTGGCCCTGTAATACCCACAAAGAAGATTGACGTAGCCAGCCATGTTGTCTCGAGTATAGTTCAATCCCTGAGGCTTAAGGCTCAGTTTCGTACACACCTTGTGGAGAACTTTGGCATGGTAGGTGTTAAGGAGCTTGCGCAGCTTTTCTTCAGCCTTGTTTGGGTCATCTCCTTGGTCGCTCTCACCTCGGAGTTCGCCAATGATCGTGTCTACTTCCTCATCTTCCGGCGTTGTGGTTCTGGCAAAAGCCCTCGAGTGAGGAGTCTCTACATTTGAAACCTCCCTCTCCTCTTCACCGTTCCGAATTTCGGATTGGTCTACAGCTGGTGGCAAATTTGACGAAGCGCGAGTCGCATCTTCCGAGTACGTGCGAAACCCAGGGGACCCAGGAATTGCCCACCATGGAGCGTACTTGCAGGAGCTGAGATGCACCTCAAAATAGGATTGTCGAGCACGAATATCCTTGACATCAATCGGCTGGCTTCCCTCTATCTCTGCCCGTCGAGCAGCAGCCATGCAATGGCGGCACTGGTAGAAAAAGTTGGCCTTGTTGCAGCGCCGCTCTGTCGCTTTGAAGTGGGTGCGAGCGATACATGGGGGATTCGGCATTTCAGGTAAGACGTTGCGCAGTTTCGGTAGTGATCTGGCCGCCTCTCGGCCAGAACAAACAGCGATCGGATTGGTTGAAAAGTAAAGTAAACTTAGACAGTGAATGGTTTTAGCAACGGAGTGATGTTCACGAACACCTTCGAGTCTTATCATCACAGAATTCACATTCACAAATTCCGAGCCAATCCGCCAAATTTTCCAAAGCCAAAGGAATTATAGAGTTTCATTGTGGACAACCCGCCCAGTGCAAACTGCGGCGTTTAAACTGCACTCATGTTGAGCAGGATTTATTTTTGCGGGAAAAGGCGATGGCACGAGCTGTGAATCAGCTGCTAGCGACCCGATAACAGGAAGCAACAGTTGGTACCAAAATATCTTGCAAAGCGGACGATACATTATTGAAAGTATCTACGGGTGGAAAACTCAATCCGTTCTCGCTGTCAATGCATTTCCTCCAGTTCTACCAGCACGAATTACCCGCTGAAGAAAACCTGTTCCGTATTTTCAAGAACGCGAGCAGCAACTTCTTCCTGGGCTTCACCGCGAATGGCACTGATGATCTCCAGTACTTGGCTTGACAATTTATCGAAAGTATCGAACATAGTTAGTATAGCGATAGGTAAAATCTAAAAAACTACTAGTAGCTCTTATCATACATGAGAGTGCACGGCTCGTTCCTGCCCTTGACGAGGCAGTCAGGCGAGTACTTTTCAGCCTTTTTGCTCTGCCACGACGTCTTCACGAAACCATGACCTGCGTGGGTCGCACGAATATCGCACCAAGGTGCATCTGAGAGAGAGATCACCATACACATTAGTTGCAAAGAATAGTTAGGGTGCCAGTAATCATGCTGGCGTACCAGTCTCAATCATCAGCCGGTCGAGTGGAATTGCCTTGACACACTCCAAGTTCTCCGCAGTCTTCAAAGAACAACCATTCACACCTGTGACACAACTTTTGAGTTAGCACCAGTTGCTGCAATTGCAACTCCAGTTCCACTTGTTACCAATGTAGAGTCCGAGCTCCACCAACCTAAGCATCTCCTCTTTTTCGCCAGTGAACGAATGCACCACGCCATTTGAAAACCTCGACCGGTTTGTCGAAATCATTTCTACAACGGCAAGCAAAACATTACACTATCCATTTCATTCTCCTAGATGACACACGTATTAATACCATAGAAATCGCCGCCTGTGTTTCGGTTGTGAAGGAACAGGGGCAACTTGGTCTGTTCAGCCAATTGGAACTGCTTCTCAAAGTATTTGAGTTGCGTTGCCTTGTCACAGAACTCAAGGCGGTCGTAGTCCAGCCCGCACTCTCCAATTGCCACCACTTTCCCCTCGCTTTTGCCTTGTTCACAGACTGCCAGCAACTGTGCAAAGTACGCGTCGGGGTCTTTTCCATCCGCCTCAAACTCGCTGCAACGTGTAGGGTGAACCCCCACCGTGGAAAAAAGTTGCGGCAACCCATCACTTTCGTTTTGTTTCGCCAACTGCAGCGCCTTCCGACTCTCTTCGAGATTTCCGCCCGTGACAATGATTTTGTCAACGCCAAAAGACTTGGCTCGAGTCAAAATAGCGGTTAAATCCGACTGAATTGTGTGAAAATGGCAAAGGGTTAGATTGACCAGCATAGACAAACGTTAGATGATGCACACGTGATGCACCTCATGCTTCTGCTTGCCACGGTACAGACCCGTGAAGACCGGGTCCGTGAGGTTCGCGCCGATGTCGATCATCTTGAGCGCCATTTTGCGCAGCATTAAGTTCGCACAAAAATACACTAAGTTCGATTTTATCCCAACCGAAAACCATAGATATCCTTACGAATAGACTGTCGCAGGTCGGCAACTTCAACTAAAAGACAATCAAAAGGAAAGCAAAAGGAAACTTGGCAAGTGACAATTTTCCTTTTGCGCGGGAAAAAGAAGCGGGAGATTTAAACTCATTCCATATTTTGCCGCCCAGTGCGCACTTAAAAGCCCCAACAAGATGGCAAAGGGAGTCTGGATGTCGGACGAAGAGCGAGAACGGATCGTGCAGATGCGAAAAGACGGAGAGGCAGTCAAAGACATCGCGAAGCGGACGCAACGCAGCACCAACTGCATTTATCGCATCCTGAGGAAAGCGGGCGTGGAACCTCCAGCCAAGAAAAAGCAGAAGACGGCAACAGTCTCCGATCTGCCTGTGTCCTCAACCGCTAACGAGCGACGTGATCAGCTGCTGGAAGAACTGTCCGACTCCAGCAATGCATTGCTTTGTGCGGTTGAGAACATGGAAGTATCGGTGTACGAGCCGATTCCAATGCCAAGATCAGTTAGCAACACTGAACAGCGGCAGGTCTCAGAGCGTCCGGAGACCGTGAATACCGGTGTCGTCTTCAGCGGTGAAGCAGGTGACAGCTCTAATGTCGCCAAGCCGCACAACTCGGACGAGTTCTGGCTGGATCCAGATAATACGCAGTCAATTGCTCGTTCAGCAACTCAAGCTCCATCGAAAAAAGCAAAGGCTCCAACTTCTCAAGCTCCGCAACAAGATACATCCTTGCTTGTGAGTTTACAGCCCCCACGTCTTCAGAACGCGACCGCAGCCGCTCATAATACTGCTGTTGAAGGGCTTGGTGGACTCCTTAAGCAGGTTCAAGACGAGATTCGGCGACTGGAAGGCGTGCCTCAGTCCGATATTTATGACGCCCAGCTGCTGCAAACGCTAGTGAAATTCCACGCCGAGATGCTGCTGGTGCAGCTTCAAAAAACGCTGTTTGCTGGCGAATCGAGGAAGCGGATTAGAGAAAAAAACGTCGAGGATACGGAAACAAACCGTCTACTTCGCGAGAAATTGGCCAAGGAGATCGCGCTGCTGAATGTCCAAGCAGACCGTGAAAAACTCGAGTTGGAACGGGAGCAGATTCGACACAATGCGGCTTCGATGATCTGTCGTAAGGCGCTGCTGGAAGCCAATGCGTCTCCGATGGATGTCGCTCAATTATTCCCTCGCCAATAGGTCTCCAACGGGTTCACGACTAACATTTTCCGTGACTTTCATCCCTCTATGTTGCCATTTTTTTATGCGTTATCGGTTGGCTCTACCAATACGGACTGCGCTCCACACATTGCTGTTCTCCGCGTTTTTGTTTCCACGTTGCTGCTGTTACTTCTTCGCGCTGCTGGGTTATAAGTGAATTGTTGGATACTGTCGCACTAACTGGAGCTGATCGGAGTACATGTTTTCGCCTTCTTGAGCATGGATTCGGAGCTTGTCGCTTCCTCAAGTGCCAACTTCCGTTTCGCGGCGACCAACGCCGCTGAATCTGCATCGTCATCAGCCGCTTCGTCGCTTCCTACACTATTACTGTTGCTGTCAGTGCTCTTCGCGGCTCTGCTGTCGTCAGTGTCATCACTTCCATCGGTAGATGATGCCGAGGGGGTTCCGAGCGTCCACGAAATCTTCTGGAACACGTTCTTGAACTGAGGCGATCGAGCTTTCTTGGAGATTTGTTGTGCCTTCTTTTGAGCGAACAGGTTGCTTCCACCCAAGAACGATTGAGTGTCCACGTCGTCCTCTTTTTTCTTACGTACTGGAAGCTTGAGCTCTCGTTCTTCTTCTGCGATATCCGCTCCACGTGGAGACCCTGATTCAGCCGCAGTGTCTTCTTGTTTCGGAGTGGTCGGTTGATCATCGTCATCATCATCGTAATCCACCAACTTTATTGACCGAGGTCGGTTTTGGCAGGGAACCTCCTCCTGACATAACAAGTCACATTAGCAAGATCGTATAAAAGACTACAGTAACCAGCATAGCACTTCTCACCTCTGATAACCCGTTCTTCTCCAATTCAGGCGTAGGTTCTGAAGTTTCTGCGTCCTTTTCAAAGTACATCTCCTCTTCTTCATCAATACTGCCTGCTCGCACAAAGCGGACCTTGTTGGCATCGCCAGACTGCATCTCTGTGTCTTCAGGTCCTGTGTTTCCGTCATGGCGTGAGTGAATGGCTTCAAACACCAGTGGGCATTCTGCCTTGTACGTCTCGTAAAACTTCGTGTAAATATGCTCGACCAGAGATGTCAGGTTCGTCTTTATACATGCAAATCGAGATTAGTTTTACAGATTTTCAATGTATATACACCACTGCTTACCTTTTCGATAAAGGATAATATTTCCAAGATCGCTGAGCTGACAGCTCCGGTGTTTGGTTTCCCAATCTCCAGATTTTCGAGCATCGGGGTGAACAGATCGTTCTGAATCAAAAATCTGGAAAAGAAAGCTTCAGCTCGTACTGCACACGCTCGAATAAATTTCACTGCGTCTGTAGGATCACAAGAAGACAATTAGTCGTGAATTATTGAGAGGTGAATGGCTGCAAAACCAACTCGCAGCACCTGGACGGTGATCTGTCGGTGTACGTACGAATAACAAAGAGCTTGTTCTTGGAGCGCAGCATTTTCTCAGCATAGGTTGCAACTGGCTGCCTTCCGAAAAGGTATTTCACCCGATAGCCGTGGTTTTCTGTGCAGAACGTGAGTAGTTCCATGATACTGTCTTGCAGGTCAAACATGGCGGTCTCGTCGTGGACAAAGTCATTGCTTTTCAATGGTTGCAGCAGCCAGTGCATGTAGTTAGGGTAGAGCACACTCAAAAACTTGTCATCCTGTACAAATACACAATAAAACATACTTCTATCAAACTCAACAAACTAATATGAGCCACAGCATTCCTCAGTGAGCGCACCTGTCCAAGGGGCACGCGGAATATTTCCCGCAGCAAATTAAACACCTGGATTCGCATCGGTTCATTGTACTCGAAAATAACCAGAAGCGCCGTGAACAAGGAAGAGTCTGGCTTCCACGCAATGTGCTCCTTGTCCGAAGTTGGTGCAGGTATGCATTTGCCTTCACTTGCAAGGTACGCGCGCAACCGGTCCGGCCCCTGGTAGAATACGAGCACGTTCAGGATGTCTACAGCCAACGCGATCTCCTCCGCCTTCGAATCAGGAGAGCCCAAAACATTAGCGAATGCCACGAAAAGCGCGCCATCATCGAAAATGTTGCCAATAAGCGAACTAAACACTGATGGCGGTCCTGATAAGTCACGGCGCTGTGGTCTGTCCAAGGGTTTCGTCACTCGCACCAAGTTAATAATTGCTTTCAGCAGCCCAAGTCCGTCCAGTCTTTTGTCTTTGCTGGAAATGAGGTCCTTACTGCAGCAGGAAAGCGTAATCGGCATGAGAATTTCAAGCAATCGACATTCTGCAGATCAGCAAACGTACATGGCTTTCCAATAGTCTTCCGTCTCTGAAATGTACGAAAGAATATGGAAGTTGTTCTCGTTGGCCATGTGCTCCAGCAACAGCACGCATCCATCAGGCAATGAGCGCGACAGCACGTTGTCCTTAATCACTTGGATACGGAAATTCATGTGTACGCGCTCCACCACACTCCGGTCTGCAATCGGGACCACCTGTCAATTAAAACTCAATAATGTCAATTTTCCACTCTCCTGTTCCGTCTGCATTGCTCCTTGTACAGTACCTCGTGAAACCCCCCGTCTCCTTCAAGAGCCGTTCTGAAGTCTATCTCGCGGATCAAACCGGGGTTGTAGCCGAACACGCCGACCACCGAGATGAAGTTGGTCTCACTCAGCAAATTCTCAATCAACCGGCGATTGCACATCTCCAACATAGCGTAGAAAATGTCAAAGAGCTTGTGCAGGACCGTCTTGTCCGCATCCAGCTCGCTGACATCGAATAGATCCAGCAATTTTACAATATACGCGCCATCCTGTAAAAAAATACAGTACTCTATCAGTTTTGTAGCTCTTAACAGCTTAGAACCAGTCCGCTAACCTTGTCTACAAGGTCTGTGAGCACCCTGGAGCGCACAGTTGGGTGCGACGTCTTTAGAACGAGAAGAATCTCGTCCAGGTGCTCGATATCACAAGGTGGCAGGTCGCGGCTGCATCCATCCATCACCAACGCGTCAATCAACGGTCGTTAGCCATTTAAAACATCACGACGGACAAGACGCAGTGCGTACGCTCTGATGTCGTCACGGAAGAGATGGTCGAGGCTGCTCCCGCCCTCCATTGTGGCCCTGGGTCTCCTCACGGCGCTGGAAAACCTCTCGATTAACTGGTCGCGCTGCAGCAACTTTTCGGCTAGTGCGCGCGTTACAGAGTGAGATTTTCCGACCGCCAAGTCTCTCTCCCCTTTTGGCTGACCAATGGTGGGACGGGATCGGATCGTTTTCAACCAATGAAAGAACTTTGAAAAGGAGCGACGATGAGGCAACGGAGGCCCAGTTGTTGCCTGCACGATGGGGAAGCGGTTTGCCGCGAAATCAGACACTTCAAGGCGCACAGCGTCGACTGCTCGTAGCTGACAGTGTCATCTTCATGCTTTTAGACAAGACATGGCGTGACTCGAGTCGACAGTTGAGTCACCCAGCTGAGCCCGGTCGACCAGATGACCACGATTACTGTAAATATCACAGTACGCGACTGCAAATATCACAACACAGGATTTCAACCAATCCAATTATTTCCTTATTTCTGCCAATTGATCTTCGTCTCAACGCGAGACTGTGGCGTCCTCGATTGCACTTGACAAAATGGCGGGACGAGAGTTCGCGCATGTCCAGCCGGTGCGTGCACGGCCCCTGGCGGGCGATGGAGACCCGATTCGCGCCCATTCTTTCTCCTATCTGCTCTGCAGCACCCATCTCTAACTCGTGGTAATTTCTTGCTTTTGCCTTTGCCAGGACAACGCCGAAATCGAGCGCTCCGTGCTCTCGCAGGAGGTACTGGGCTCTTCTCCTTCTATTGCAGCTAATGCGTGCCACTAAACCCTGCTATTGGGCTGATATCTTTTTTTTACTTACTCGTTTATGTTGTTGGCTGCAGGTGGAGGCGCTGCGGAACCGATTGGGACTGCGTCAAGTGGACGTATCCAAGGAATGCGGCGTGAACGCCAGTATGCTTTCCCAGTGGATGCTGGGCAGATACAAGGGCAATGTTGGCCGGGTACGTCGCTATAGGATTGAAGCTGTTGGGGGTTGGTAATTGACTGGTAGTGGCTTGTGTGTTACAGATTAATGGACTAATGGAGTCGTGGCTGATTCGTCGTCGCGGGGGGAAGCCTATGGACAAGGGCATGATGCGTACGATTCCGACTGTATTGATGTGGATGAAGTGACACTAACGAAGCGGTTCTTTCAGTTTTCACCTCGACAGCGAGTTCGCCGAAGCTGAAACGAAGATTGGACGAGATGAATGACCCTCTACAAGCTGCAAGAAGGTATGAAGGCAGCATCCACCAGACTGTTACAGGTGAAGGTGTTCTTACTTTTGCTGTATCGGAATGTACGTAGAAAGGATGGGATGATCCTTGCGCAGCGGAAACTGTACAATTATCCCAAGGTACGATATGTATACTGTGGCCTTAAGTCAACTGCACCAGTTATCTGAAATTGCCGTCGTTGTGTTTAGTTTCCTACTCGAGAAACTTTGCTGATCCCCATTAGGCTCGACATAGATATCGAAGGATATCGGTACATTGACTCCTTCTCGTGGAACCTGTACGCATATGCTTTGTGCATTGGAGTGCAAGTTATGACAGGTGCTGACTGTTTTGATGGTATTGATACATGTACTCTTGCAGTCACGAAAAGGACTTTACGTACGAGACGTTTGCTGCAGCTCTAGTTCGAGATTTGGATCTCCCCGACTGCTTTTACAAGCGCATCGCCAAATCAATTCAAGAACAAGTGGGAAAGGCACAGAAGTCGCTCCCTTGGAATGAGGCAGTCGCAAACGAGAGTTTACACCCGATCTTTATCAACCTTCGGTTGAACGATACCATCTACATCGATCGGTTTGAATGGGACCTGAACAACCCGAACAATTCGCCCGAGCGTTTTGCCCAAGTCGTATGTGAAGACTTGGTAAGTTTATCCCTCTCATCACCGAAACAATATCCGACTGATCCGTTATCGTCTTCGTAATCAGGGCTTGAGTGGCGAGTTCGAAGCTCAAGTGGCGCTGTCCATCCGCGAGCAGCTCCGCGACTACTCAAGAGTAGGCGGCAGTGTCAATTATCTGTAAGATTGAGTGGATGCTAACATGGTTTAATCGTCCTGCTGAGCAGCTTATTCGAGAAGGCTTAAAGGATCGAGTGACCAGACTACCACCCGTCACCGCCGCATTTCGTGACCGCCTTGATACTGAAGTTTGGGGCCCTTCAGTTAAGTATATTCTGGCAGACGACATCCCGCAACTCGAGCGAGAAGACTTTAAGCGGATGAGGCCGCTGTCCCGCCCTACGATTCACGTGGCTCCGCCACCGCCTCCAACAGTGCGGCCCAATCGGCCCCCCAAGCCAGTGAACACTTTCCTCATGTTCTGCAGGCAAAACCGAAAGAAGATAATGGCTGATCACCCTGCCACCAGCGCGAAGGATGCGTCAAAAATTCTTGGGGATATGTGGCAAAAGCTGTCGGAGAAGGAACGCGCGAGGTACGTGCTGCTGCCCCTTAAGTGAATTAACTGCTGACTGAACTAACTACATCGCAATTATGCAGCTACATCCCGATGACAGAGATGGAGAATCAGCGACGAATAAACGAGTGGCGGATGAAAGAGAATGCGTTGAATGGTATCCACACGACGCTCGCTGGCGGCATGGCTGTAGCAACTCCTACGTCAACAACCCCCAGTCAGACCAACTCGCCTGCCATTCCAGGAACTCCCGTGCTACTAGCTCCTCGTATTGCTCCTAGTGTAGCTTCCTCTATCGATGAGGTGGACGACGGCGATGACGAGGAGGACGAAGAGGACGACGATGACGAGGATAAATAGTTGTGCAGCAATCAATGATAGCCACCGTTTCTGTATTATTCCTCACTGTTTGTCGTAGGCGACACCCGCCACTTGGACTGATAATAGTGGTTCTCCAGCTCGAATAGCGCCGACGAGATGTCCGAGCTCAAGTGCAAGATCTGTGCGTCCACGTCGTCGCAGCTGCCATAATAGCCAACAACGTCAGAGAACTGTACTCTTATATATCGCATCATTTCAATAGCCACTAAACTCACCGCTTGAGGAGCTCGTCCGACGTCGTGTCGACGTTCTGGCTCATGCCTTCAAAGTCGCCCAGAGCCAGCGACAGCTTCATCTCGGACACGAGCTTGAGCAGCGATTCGCTGGCCTGTACGAGAGTGGTAGCGTAGATGGAGCTCTGGAAGGACTCGCGCGTGGTGTTGGCCGAGTCTTTGATCTTGGCCGTCTTGATCAGACCCTTGAAGTTCTCTACCAGCTTCTCCACATTGTTGTCGAGGCGCTGTCGGTACTCCTCCGCCATGATAATGCAAAATGGAGTAAGAGCAACACTAAGGTGGTTAAAACCCAGTTTAAACAACTATTGAGTTGGAATACATCAGTTGTGTGCGAAACACAATTTTTCATTTTTGGTGCTCGAATTCCTCACTTTTTATAGATTTCTTCGTGGCCAATTGAACGGTACAATTATGGCAAGAAGAAGCTACACGTGCACTACATGAACGTTGGTGTAGATAAGCTAGCCACCCTCAATTGATCCGCCAAAGTCCCGGTCGTTATTGCTGGGCGCCGCTTGGTTAGCGGTTCCAAAAACGGATCTTTCGCGAGGTTTTTTGTTGAAAAACCTCTTGCTCTTTGTAAGCTATCGAAGGGGGGCTAACAGGCCCGTCGCTCGGCCTTCAAAGGCAGTTCCGCTACATTCCCGTCAGGTGCGTGAAGACCGCTTGGTCGCTGCTTGACAGCTCGCTCCACAGCGCAGCACAGAGCATACTATTTGCAGCAGCAGATACGTCATATCAGCAGCTATCTAACCGTGTTTCTTTCATTTTCTACAACGTTCTGCTGCCTCCACTGTGAACCTCAGAAAAACTCTGTAGAACTCTCGACTTCTTAAAGAAAACAATGCTGGCAGAGCTCGTAGCAGACGTGTGCCCTTCGTCGGCCTCCTTTTTCGGCTTTATGGGCGTCGCCTCCGCCCTCGTCTTCGCTAGTACGTGGTGCTGTCTGTTCTGACTCAGCTACCAGTGTTACAGCTTCTAGCAGAGCTGTAGAGCCTACTTGTGGCGATGTTGTGTCTGAATCTGATTCTAATAATGTGTTGTTATTGCTCGTGTGACTACAGACCTTGGTGCTGCGTACGGCACGGCCAAGTCTGGCGTGGGAATTGCGTCGATGGGTGTGATGCGGCCCGAGCTGGCCATGCGTAACATCATTCCCGTGGTCATGGCTGGTGTGCTGGGCATCTACGGTCTGATCGTGGCGGTGATCATCCAGGGCTCCATCGACCCTCCGAACGGCAACTCACCCAAATACGGCTCGTACTCGGGTTTCGCACACTTGGCCGCGGGTCTGTGCTGTGGCTTGAGTGGTCTGGCGGCCGGTATGGCCATTGGCGTGGTGGGTGACGCTGGAGTGCGTGCTGTGGGCCAGCAGGAGAAGCTGTTCGTGAACATGATCCTGATCCTGATTTTCGCGGAAGCGCTGGGACTGTATGGCTTGATCGTGGCGCTGATCCTGTCGCAGAAGAAGAGCGATTGCCCGTCGGAGTAAGCAAGGGCAGACTGGAGCAGGTAGCAATTGTCTTGGTTAATCAGACAAGAGGCTACATTATGAGGTTGATGTGCAGCTTGTAATTCCGTTCTTTGTGTCGGAATTGCGGACTGCATGGTCGTGCAGCTAAGGTTGATACAGGATGGAGTTTTCCATGAGTTGTCTGCTCTACAGTAGCAAAATCAATCTTCACATTCCACTGTTGTAGGAGTAATGCAGCATGCTACAGAGCGTAGCTTGGTTCTGGTTCATGGAGCGCGTAAACCAACAAGCAACATGTAGTAAGATATGAAAGGTTGTAGTATTAGCGTTATCATTTGCAGATATCAAAGACGACGAGGGGTCGACGAAAGGAACAAAGTTCGCCACGTTCAACCGTAGCTGCCTTCGATATCGCCACTCTACTTCCTCCAAAAGCTATAACCGCGATTACAAGAAGCATCCGGCAGACGCGCCTCGGACCCGCGTTTCACAAATGATAGCTTACTCCGACGGGCAATCGCTCTTCTTCTGCGACAGGATCAGCGCCACGATCAAGCCATACAGTCCCAGCGCTTCCGCGAAAATCAGGATCAGGATCATGTTCACGAACAGCTTCTCCTGCTGGCCCACAGCACGCACTCCAGCGTCACCCACCACGCCAATGGCCATACCGGCCGCCAGACCACTCAAGCCACAGCACAGACCCGCGGCCAAGTGTGCGAAACCCGAGTACGAGCCGTATTTGGGTGAGTTGCCGTTCGGAGGGTCGATGGAGCCCTGGATGATCACCGCCACGATCAGACCGTAGATGCCCAGCACACCAGCCATGACCACGGGAATGATGTTACGCATGGCCAGCTCGGGCCGCATCACACCCATCGACGCAATTCCCACGCCAGACTTGGCCGTGCCGTACGCAGCACCAAGGTCTGTAGTCACACGAGCAATAACAACACATTATTAGAATCAGATTCAGACACAACATCGCCACAAGTAGGCTCTACAGCTCTGCTAGAAGCTGTAACACTGGTAGCTGAGTCAGAACAGACAGCACCACGTACTAGCGAAGACGAGGGCGGAGGCGACGCCCATAAAGCCGAAAAAGGAGGCCGACGAAGGGCACACGTCTGCTACGAGCTCTGCCAGCATTCTTCACGGGATCTTATAGCTGAAGAGGGTAAAAAGCTGTAACATGCGACAACAGCAACCACACACGGAGGATAGACGCATCTATTAGCGTTTTGTCTTTCTCCTGTAGCCTGTACACGAGCGAAGAGCGTCTTACCCGCTTCTATTGAGCTGCTCGTCCACGGAAACGCAAAATGAGATCAACTTGAACCGCCGCTTTGTATCTTCGATCCCGTCTAAGTGCGATATTTTCATGTGACCTTCGCGTAACATTTTCAGCTTGACTTGGGTTTTGTAACGATAAAACCGTTAGAAGATGCATGGGACCGGAAAACTATTTACGGGTCTAGTATCTTTAGGAGATGCACATCAAAAAAGTATCTACAAGAAGGATGGTATACCCCTGGCTGTGGACGCTGCTGCTGTCCTTGCTGGTCTATACGACCGTGTGGCCCCTAGACCGATTGCCAGGTGGAGACAGTGGCGAACTATTAGCTGAAGCGTGCGTGGGAGGCGTCGCCCACCCTCCAGGGTACCCATTGCTGCTCGTGCTTCTGCGACTTGTACGCTGGATATCAAATACTGGTGATGAGGTCGACAATTCGAGGCACTTTGTGCTATGGGCCAATGCAACGAACTCTTTATTTGCGGCAGCTGCAGCGGCGTGTGTGACGCACGTTGTGTATCTGATGACGAGCAAGAATGCGTCAGTGGAAGCTATTGCAGCTGGACTCTGCTTTGCACTATCCAAACTCACATGGGAATACGCACGCGGCCTCGAAGTGTTCGCACTCAATAACCTGCTGGTTGGGGTGTTGCATATTTTGGTCGAGAAGCACTTTGTGCAGCCAACGATTAAGAATGCCTTTGTGGGAGCATTTGTGTGCGGACTCGGACTTGCGAACCAGCACACTATCGGTTAGAAGCAATGCGTACTGCTAACATTGGTTTTGGAATGCTAATTGTTTGTGATTTTTTTTGTCAATGGTAGTGCTCTTTGAAGTGCCATTTATTTTGTGGGTCTTGTTGACGCACCGATTTCGAGTTGTAGAGCTACTGGGGGTGGCAATAGCGTACGTACAGTCGCTTCGAAGTATTTATTTGAGTGGTACTCTTACGATTTTCCTGCTTTTTATGGGGTAGATTTCTCGCGGGGTTGTCGATTTACTGGCAAACTTTTATCAGTGGGCAAGTGCCAACACCCGGCACGTGGGGAGACACGTCGAATTTTGGAGGTTTGTCAACTGTAGATTTTCCTTGTTTGCCTAGAGTTATGTTCATTGTGGCGGTGGTACTAGGCTTGTTTGACCATGTTCGACGAAAAGAGTACGGGACGTTTAGGCTTTCGCCTCTGGAAGGAGATTCAGCGGTATATAAATTTTTAAAAAAGCTGAAAAATCGTTCGGCGTTGTGTTGGCTAACCTTTTTTTTGTAATGACAGGGGCTGTTAGTCCGTTTGAAGGTCTACGCTATAGATTTCGTTAAAGATTTTTACTGGATCGGGCTCGTTTTAACGTGCCTCGGCGTCAAAACAGTTTTGTTTCCGAATAAATCCGGTGGCAAACTTGAGCAGGTACGTGACTCAAAGATTTACACTGATCTGTAGTCAAGCATAACTAAGTTTGGTGTGGCATGTTTACTATAGAAAGAGTCAACAGCATGGATTCAGCGCGTCGGATATGCTCAGATGACTGCTTTTGTGTGCTATTTGCTGGTGTTTCACTCGTTGGCAAACCTGCCACTGGATTCACCAATGCCTCGCGCAGTCTCGAGTCGCTTCAATATGCAACCGAACACAATCCTTGGCATCTGGTTGGGACTCGGACTTGCGGTATTTACGCAAGAGATTTCCCATCTAGTCTCGACGGATGCTAACTGGGCTAAAGCAGTTCGCTTCTCGGTCTGCGTAGCGCTGGTAGCAGCCCAATACCGTCGGAACCAGCCTGTTGGCGACACTTTTTTTGAAGACACAATCCGAAGACACGGCGAAACCATTTTGGACGCAATCCCACGTTATGGTGTTCTGCTCTCATACACGGACATCAATTGGAACTCAATACGTTATCTTCAGGTACTGACTGGAACAGTAATTGACGTCTAGTCTAGACTAATTCATGTGTATGTTTGTTGCAGACGTGTGAAGGCGTACGGACAGACGTAACGCATTTGAGTCTCCAACTTTTGCCATTTCCGTGGTTTCCCCGACAGCATTCGCTGTACCCAAACATTGTTTTTCCACCAATGCACCCTGGAGTTTCAACAGTGAAAAAGTCTCCAGGTTACGCCAGACTTTTACACGATTTCGTTGCTGCGAACTTAGCACAACACGGAGATCTCTTTCTCGACCTTCATGCTGTGGTACGGAAGAAACAAAATGTTTGTTTTGTTTCGTTTCTTACATTTTGGTTATGCATGCAGAATGACGATGATATCGCTCCGAACGGCCAATACCTGGGCTTTATGCTCGTTCCACACGGCTTAGTGTGGAAGGTGAGCATGCCACCAGCAACAACAGCAGATTTCGATGCTCAATATTCCCAGTGGAAAACGTTACCACTCCCCGACGTCCGCTTCTCTCCTTCGCTGTATCCTGCAGGAAGTTGGGAGTTCGCATCGGCTACAATCGCGAACGACGCGTGTTACCAAGGAGCTTTATTTGCTCTCAGCTACTGGCTCGAGCGTGGTAAAACCATTCAGCATGCACATGAAGCGGCCAAGTACGTGCTTGGAATGCGTCACACGTTTCAATTACTGGTTCAAGTTGAGGTCGATGCAGCAGTCTCCGATGGATCGTGGGGACTCACGTATGACGTGTACGATCTGAACAAAAACGCAGGTCTAGCAGCAATGCGCTACTACAGCGGTCTCGAACTGATACAGCCACTTATTGACCCACTGAAAGAGCAACAAATACGCAATGGAGCAAGACGCCAAGAAAAAAAGGAGATTCAAGAACTTGGAAAGTTGGTGAAAGGTTTATATGAAACCCGTCAACTCGTTATCCACCGCCTGGAATCGTTTCTTAAAGAGATGAAACTGCGGCAAGATCCCGATGTAAAAGCTTTTGAGAATTTTGTCGAATCTCAAAAGGTTCACAAGAAGAAGAAGAAGAAATCCAAGAAGAACAAGAAGAGAAACTGAATTTTGTAAAATGTTGTGTACCACTCCAGTTTTATGTCCAATTTGTGTAAGCGGCAAACGGATGGATCTGTCGAAAAGATACACGACCGACACTTGACGTTAGGCAAAGCGGATACATTCGCTTCGTGCTATCGCCTCTTCCAGCCTCTTTCCACTTCAGTAAGCACGTTCTACAGCATGGTATGCGTCTTCTCTATCTCTACAGCTTTCTTTTCATCTCCTACGGTCTCTAATAACCCTCAAAATCCCACACAGTCAGGCACAGTCAAGACACAAGCAGAAGTAAAGGACATTACGCGAATCGAGCGCATCGGCGCCCACTCGCACATCCGCGGTCTGGGTCTGGATGACAGTCTGGAGCCGCGTGCGTCTTCACAGGGCATGGTGGGCCAGACGGAGGCCCGTAAAGCCGCAGGAATCGTGGCCAAGATGATCGAGGAAGGAAATATCGCCGGTCGTGCCATCCTCTTGGCTGGTAAACCCGGCACAGGCAAAACTGCCATTGCTATGGGTATTGCACAGGCTCTGGGAGAAGATACGCCCTTCACAACCATTGCCGGTAGTGAGGTATTCTCACTTGAAATGAGCAAGACGGAAGCTTTGACACAAGCGTTCCGCCGCTCAATTGGCGTCAGAATCATGGAAGAAACCGAGATTATTGAGGGAGAAGTGGTGGAGATCCAGGTGGATACCCCTACAGGCGGTGTGGGTGACAAGGTGGGCAGATTGACGCTCCGTACGACAGAAATGGAGACGGTCTATGACCTCGGAGCCAAGATGATCGACTCGCTGACCAAGGAGAAGGTTGAGGCTGGCGATGTCATTACTATCAACAAGGAGTCGGGCAAGATCTCCAAGCTGGGACGATCGTTCACGCGCTCACGTGACTATGATGCCATGGGAGCTCAGACTCGTTTCGTGCAGTGTCCCGAGGGAGAACTGCAGAAAAGGAAGGAGGTGGTGCACGTCGTGTCACTGCACGAGATCGACGTCATCAACTCGCGCTCGCAGGGCTTCCTTGCCCTCTTTGCTGGTGACACGGGTGAGATCAAGGACGAAGTACGTGAACAGATTGATACTAAGGTGGCAGAGTGGCGTGAGGAGGGCAAGGCTACCATTGTGCCTGGCGTGTTGTTCATCGACGAAGTGCACATGCTCGACATTGAGTGCTTCTCGTGGCTCAACCGCGCGCTCGAGAGCGATATGGCTCCTGTGCTCATCATCGCCACGAACCGTGGCATCACACGTATTCGCGGCACCAACTACAAGAGTCCGCACGGCATCCCTATCGACTTGCTGGATCGCCTAATGATCATCCCCACGAAGCCCTACAGTGAGTCGGAGATGCGCAAGATTCTAACCATTCGTTGCGAAGAGGAAGACGTGGAAATGGCTGAAGAGGCGAAAGATCTGCTCACACGTATCGCCGTGGAGACGTCCCTGCGATATGCCATTCACATGATCATCACCGCGTCGCTCGTATGCTCCAAGCGCAAGGGCACCGAAGTGGATGTGCCCGATATCAAGCGCGTGTACTCGTTGTTCGCCGACGTCAAGCGCTCCACGCAGTTCCTGATGGAATACCAGCGCGAGTTCATGTTCCACGAGGTGGACGACGAGGAAGAGGACGAGGATATGGAGAAGTAGATGACGAGGCCAAGGCAAGGAGAACAAGACTTTTTGCTATAGTCCGTCCAGCTGCTAGTTCTTTGTGTGACCTATACGAACGAAAACTCCCTTACTATTGCAGCTATTTCCATTGCTTCTACACGTTATCACTGCGCTGTTCATTTGACTGAAAAGAAGGAGCGCAGGTCGCGCTGTTTGGGCGGTCCGCTGTGCTTTTTAGCCTCCTTTTTGGCCTTGGCAGCCTTTTCAGCTGCCGCTGTCTTCTTTTTCTCCTCCATTTTCTTCTTGGTGGCTTTTTGCTCCTTCTCGATCTCCTCGGACGTGAGTTCCACCTCCTCGTACGTCTTCTCCGTGACCATGTAGCCTTGCTCGTTGATGCGAGTTTTAGAGACAAGTACTCGCCTTTTAGTCACAACTACAGGCTCCTCCACGGCTTCATCCTCTGACTCCACCTGTTGCTTCTTGTCGTCCTCCTCCTCAAAGTCCTCAACTTGTTTCGCCTTCTTGGTAACAGCTGGAGACGAATTCAGCTTACGCTTCACGTTGCGACTTTTAGGCGCTGGAGCTTCATCCTCTTCGTCATCATCGTCGTCCGCAATAATTCTCTTATTGGTGGCGGTTTTCTTGACAAACACAGGAGCGTCCGTCTCGTCGTCCTCTTCATCGTCGCTGTCTATCGTCAGGACGTTGCTCATATCCACCGTCTTGACTTCCGGCTTGCTGGTCTTAGCACCTCCATTGCTTCTCGAGCTGGTGGTCTTCGAGAACCCACTCTTGCCACTGCTCTTAAAGAACGAGGAGCTAGAGGCCGGTTTCTTCTTAGCCGACGCGTTGATGCTGTCAAAGGCCGAGATGGTCTCTTCACCCTGCTCTTCCCCAAAGTCCTGGCGCGCCGTAGCCTCTGAACATTTGATGGCACTGGCATACAGTGCCTTAGCAGCTGTAGACAGCGGTGCATGCTTGGCTACACTGCTGAGGACATCGTTGCGAGCCTGGCGCTCCTGTGCCCAACAGACTGTTGTTACAGCTGCCACTTCGTCTTCTGCCGCTTTTGAGTCGCCGTAGAGCGCGTAGATCTGCTGGCAAAGCACGTCATCCGTCTTGTTATCGTTGCTAAGGGATAGGGACACCACGCGCGCCCTTGGATCGCGCAGAGAGGCCGCCGTTTCGGACTTATCGTCGGCATTGTCGACGGCTGCGCGCTTGATCAGTGCTTGAAGCACTTTAACGCCGCTGTTGTCGGCCAAGAAGCTGCTGAGAGCTTCAGCACTGACGCTAGTGGCCACCTGCGAGCGGATACTGAGCGTGCGGTACGATAATGGCTCGCCCGCGTCCAGCACAGTCGAGGAGATCTCTTCCAGACAGCGCTCCATGATTCCCGCCAAAAAATACTGTTGCGAAATAGTCCTATTGACCGCGGACTATTTTTAGCAGATGCACAAAAAGTATTTATGTGCCGTACACCATGTTAATTTGTGTAGTAGTTGTGTAACATTGCAGTTGAAGTGAGAAGATCGCGCTCTCCGAGCATCAATCCGATATATTGCTGCTTGTACAGTATTACGCGTTGACAAGTGCCGCAGGAAACGACGACAGCAACGATCTATCAGTTTTAAGCCTCGTGTACGGGTTCGGGATGCGCCGGTCACAATGCATTACGTTTGAGAAAACGAGGCCTAATAGACGATAAGCTGCTCATTTCTCAAGAATGGCCACATCTGTCGGCGCAGATCCTAACTCCAGAATCACAGATACCTGACGAACGCTCGCGAGTCGCAATACCCCAAAATCAGTCGCAGCACACAACGCCGCAATGACCCACACGAATGTTCCCAGAGCTGTGGGAGTTGGGCCAGAACTTCTACAGCGATCGCACGTATTTGCAAATCGGCAAGCGTGTGCAGGATGAAGCGGGCGCTACAGGTATTACAGTGCTGTTCAACGACCGCCACGACACGGAAGACGTTCGACGAAATGCAAGTGACCTTTTTGTCGCTGATAAATTATCCATCCACCCGTTACCCGTTGTCTTTGCCAACCGTTACCAGGATGGTGCGGTAGCGCGTTGCAAGACACGGCATTTAGCTGTGCTGCATGCATTTGCTGTACATTCACTTGTACAGTGTACATGTATCGGTATTCCGGTGCAGGCCGACAGTGGACCGATCACGCGTCGATCACGTTGCACAGACACGTCGGGACACTGAAAGTTTGTAAGAGTCACTCAGATCAAGTCATGTGGGCAGAGCGCGGCCATCTCGAAGTTTGTTCCAGATCGCCGGAACTGGAAAAATGTTAAACGAGTGCGTGACTAATAGAATGTATGCCCCGCAGTGCAGAAACAGGCCGCGTCATGCAAGTTCGAGGTGATCATCGAGATATCTTTGGGCTGCGCATGACGTGGCAAATAGCTTGACGTGCGCAACTTGCTTGCACACTGTCCAGCGTCATGGAACCCCATGCATGGTGCAAGTACCGTAAAGAAGTGAGGGTGAACTCTGCATGCAGCCTTCATCGCTGTGTTATTCACGCGGAACTCACTCGCCGAGATTGAACTAAACTTGCTTGTTGCATTTTCAAATAAAGAACTCCTGTCATTGCCCAGCCTATCTACCGGCCGAGGCTTTCCTGCTCGTGTGTTCATCCATCGGCAGAGGTCATGCGCATACATACACGGACGACTTACTTCTGGTTGGCGAAGTGGTTGTTGATCCACTCGCTGGTCACCGACTTGGGGCGCTCCAGCGGCAGGTTCAGCGCGCGGTCCCAGAAGAGCTGCGAGAGCACACCGATGGCACGCGAGACACCGAAGAGCACCGTGTAGTAGTTCTTCTGCGTCAGGCCGTAGTACTGCAGCAGCACACCACTGTGCGAGTCCACGTTCGGGTACGGGTTCTTGGTCTTGCCGTGCTCCGTCAGGACACCGGGCATCACCTGGTAGATCGTGTCCACAATACGGAACAGCTCGTCGTTGGGCATGTACTTGAGGCCAAACTCGCGCTGGCACGTGTAACGGGGGTCCGTCTTGCGCAGCACCGCGTGGCCGTAGCCCGGGATGACCTTGCCGGCGTTCAGCGTGTCCCACGCGAACTGGGTGATGGTCTCCTTGTTCACCTCCAGTCCCTTGGCGTGGAACTCGGCCTGCAGGTCGAGGATCCAGCCCAGCACCTCCTGGTTGGCAAGGCCGTGCAGCGGGCCAGCCAGGGCGTTGAGGCCGCCGGCCAGGGAGAGGTACGGGTCCGACAGAGTCGAGCCCACCAGGTGCGTGGTGTGTGCGCTAGCGTTGCCACCCTCGTGGTCGCTGTGGATCACCAGGTACAGACGCATGAGCTCATCGAACTCGGCGTTGTCGAAGCCCAGCATGCGGTTGAAGTTGGCCGAGTAGTCGAGGCTCGAGTCGTAGTCGTTGTTGGACTCACCGAAGTACGTGTTGCGATAAATAAGGGCGGCCACCTCGGGCAGGCGGGCAATGAGGTTCATGCTGTCCTCGTACGTGTACTCCCAGTAGGTCGACTTGTGGATACCCTCGGCGTACTTCTTAGCGAAGAGGCTCTCGGTGTTCATGGCCGTAACGGCAGCCGACAGCTGCGTCATGGGGTGGGCGTGCTTGAGGTCCTTGATGATCTTGCGAACATGGTCGGGCACCTTGGCACGCGAGTGCAGCTCAGCGGTGACGCTGGCAGCCTGGGCGGCCGTGGGGACCTCGCCGGTCATTAGTAGCCATAGTAGACCTTCCGGTAGGGGCTCGCCGCCCTCCTCCTTGGCCGGCAGGCACTGCTGGAGGTCCGGGATCGTGTGGCCACGGAAGCGGATGCCCTCCTCGGCATCCAGCAGCGAGGTCTCCCACAGCAGCGACTTGATTCCACGGGCACCACCCAGAGTCTGGTCCACAGTCACTTCGCCGAGCGACTTGTGGCCGTGCTCAGCCTTGAGCTTCTTCAGAGCCTCCTGACGCACAGGGATCTGCTCCTTAAGCTCGTCCAGAAGCGTGGGCGTGTTCGTGGAGAGAGCGCGGGCAGCAGCAGGCGAGCGCGCGGCGGAGGTGCGGAGGGACTTGATGATGGCGCTCATGTCTAGAGGCAAGAAACAAACGGTTAGTCTTACTGCAACAAGCAAAGTATCCGCTAGATGCGATCCTCGAAGTCCATATGGAGCTTCAAGTCTGCAAGCAGCATGGCAGCGGTGCGCACCTGGTGGTGATGAAGCTCGAGTGCTAAGTGTGTGTCTGGCGCCCGGGAGATTGCGAAATGGCAAAAGGCTGCGTCTGTGGTGAGCGGCCACTTTGGGGTCCAAATTCTGCGGTGCGGTCGGCTCGATGATTCAACCAGGTTGAGTTAGGCAGGATATTATTTTCTATAGAAATGTATGGATTCGAAATATCTAAAATATGTGTCTGATCCGGATTCAAGAGTGTAGCTCACTATTATATATAGGAGGGCGAAATTGTAATCGAAAGACGGTGGCATTTGATGCCAACGCGCTGATTGGATGCCTGCGTACGTGGACTGGGCGAGCTTGCGGTTTTGCCGTAAAACGGAGTGATGGGTGTTGCAGGCGAAATGGTCTGGAGGTGACACGCAAGCAAGGCCTCGTGCAGCAAGCGGCTTGATTCAAGCCTCGAGTAGCGACATCCAGCTGGGGTGCTCTGGCCGACCTCCTCTGCAGGAATCCCTCCAGCGTTTAACGCTACGCCGGGCTTGAAGAAGAAGCGGCCAAAATGCGTTTTCGTCGATGACTTCATGGCGGCGAACTTGGAAGCGCAAATGCAGACAACGCCACTTCAAACCACATGCCACGCGTCAAACGGCAGTCAACGGCTGGGAAGTCAATTTGTCGAGCCGCCCTAGCCGCCGCCACCACCAGCAATGCTGCTTGGAGCTTTGCGGAGCAAATTTGCTGCCGGATTTGCTTCAGAAATTGGCATCAGCCGCTGCCAACCGAACAAGTTCAACGGGTAGCCAGCCTGCACTTCCGAATGTCGCGCGCTCGTTTGCAGGCCCAGCACCAAGCAGACCTGTTGACGCGAACGCACACAGCGCTTGCACCTTGAAGTTGCCGTGTTAAAGAACGAGTATCTTGCGCTCAGTATGCTCGAAGCAGAAAGGGGGATGTTCCGTTGCTGCTCGCTGATTGTCGAGCATAGCCGCTTCAGCTTTTATTCAGCTTTTGGATCGGATACGTGGCGAGTTGAACCTGTAACTGGCTCGAGGGCACGGGCCAAATCGCTGCCATTTTCCGAATCGATGGACGTCAACAGGGAATCCCGGCCGGGGAGACGAGTATGCAAGGCTTGCTCGCTCGCTGTGGCGACGCCACTTCCAGATCGAGCGTCCAGCGCAACTTCCAGGTCGGAAACAATGCTGGAGAAAGGGAACGCATCTGTCATGTATCCATTCGTTGGTTGTGGCAAGGCCGCTGGTCCCCCGAGGTAAAAGCACGGAGCTGCCTGCAATTCCTGGAGCATTTGAGGCGATGTGGTATCCATTGTGGTGACGCTGGACATGCGAGCGAGGGAGGCGACGTTGGAACGGCAGCGATGGTCCTGGGAATGCTCGCCGCTCTCGAGGTACGATATGTCTGACTGTCAAATCCTTCAAGTTGAAGGCTTCAACACGTCGATCTGTTGCTCAGAGCTCGTTGCGTGGCATCTGAGAGGGGGCCCTACTTGTCGTAGTCTGCTGTCGCTGATGGTATTGCACGAATTTCGATGCGTGGCTGCGCTCCGTGGATTTTGCTTGCGGCTTCATGATGAAAAGAAGTGCTGGCGATGTTGGCGAGGGCTAGCTGTCTGCCCCGGCGTTATTGAATGCTGGTTGATCGACGGAGCTTATGGCTAAAGACGTTCTTGTTGGACAATCTTGGCGTGATGCTGCAACGCAATACCTGGTGATGTTGCTACACGCAACAGGCTGTTGCCAACAGCGCTAATGAATTGCAAGCAGTGCTCGGAGCAAAAGATGGCATCCGTGGTTGAAATGCAAGGGTGTGGCTTGCATTTCAGGATGAGGTATCTGCTTTCATTGGTGTCGTCATCTTTTGCTTAACTACTAGTTGAAGCTACCAGTGTGTAAATGACACATTGTTTGGTCGGAAGTCTCCATGTCCTTCGGCGTATCGAGAGTTACTTGCGGTTTCCCCCAGTGCCAGTGGGTGACCTGATTCCGCTAGCCGGCGGAATAAAGATCGGCCTTGGTGGTTTGTGGTGGTGATGAATCATACTTTTTGTCATGAAGTCTGGCACATAGCTCCCCTGCAGCTTTCATGGGCTAAGCTAGTAATAAATCAGCGTTTCCAACGAGTGCCGTATAGTGATCCACTTCCACTCACTTTGAAAGCATGGCTTTGGTGCGAGCATTTCGAGGATCGAACGTTGGCGTGAGTTAACTGGTGCTGAGGTTCGCTCCGCGCACTCCACGACTTCGGTGACACATCTTTGAATCTTCACGCCCGCTACATGTAGAAGACAAATTGGCGATGCAAATGCAGCGGTATTCATGACTACTATTGTAGTATAGTTTTTGATGCAACTCGCATGATTGGAGGCTGTGATTCAGAGCCGATGAGACTGAAAGAGCTCGGACGTCAAGATACAATCTTGGAGCGGGTTGCCCCGGGCAGGTGGAAGATGTCATTCTTCAATTATCCACCGGTGCCTTTGGTTCGCAGGGTGGCGGACGAGAACCCGCCTCTAAGTGTTTTTTTGCAATGATAAGGTCATCCAGTCCAGACCGTTGTTTGAGGTGCTGGAGGTTGCCCTGAAGATGGCGTCATTCCTCTTGACGATACGAATGCGACTTCCGACTAAGGTGCGCTCTCTGGGATGACGACGGAGGCTTTAATATCGTCTTCTGACTGCAGATTCTTGGCCGACAGCGGGTTCAAACCTTTTTGCTGCACGTGTCAGCACTTCTGGGAAAACCAGGGGCTGAAAACGATTTAACTGCAAGACTCCGAGAAGTCGGCAGGGGCTTCAGAGTTGTGGCAGCTTCATGAGGAAGGTATGGCTTATGGACATGAGGACCGCTCCTGAGTGTCAAACACGGCCAACCCAGTACAGACCGCTGCCATTTCAAAGAACATGGCACGCCACTCCCCAACGATCTTGGCAAGCCCTGGTGACATATTCACAAGATCAGTGACAGAATGAAACCAGTACATGCTATAACACTTACGAAGGCAGCGGCGTTCCTTGGCGTACAGAAGCCCCATTCTTCAATTATCCACCAGCGTTGACGCTGTGGAAAAAGGAAACCAAGCCGTTGAAGGATAACGACACTTTGAATGATCTCTTGAAAGGAGATGTCGACACGCGCTACGTTCTTCCAGGATTCTTGACAAATATTACTTTGGGGAGAACTTTAATCTGCCGGAAAAAGGCGATGTTCAACTTGAACAGTTCAAGCCTCAGTCGCCGCCGTTGCTGACACCAAAGACGGTCTGGTCATCTTCAGGGCGAACCTCCAGCACCCCAAACAACTGCAGGTGGATGTACTTATCGTTGGAAAAAGTAGCTTGAGATGCGGGTCGTTGCCCGCCGTCCAGCCTGGACGGTCCACTGGACCGGGTCCAGGCCAAGTAATTGGCGCCGGTGGATAATTGGAGAATGACTTTTAGACGGAATCCGTCGCGTTGCCTCGGGGGCAACTTGCAAGATTACCCCAGACACCAGATCCCATCAATCGAGTCACCCCAAAAGATACTTTTTGAAGTACAGTATCTTTCGTCCGAGCCTTTACGTCCAAGTTGCCGTCTCTTTCAGTTCAAGAGGACTACCCGGCGCCAGTGAGGTGAGCGTAACTCGATGTCCGGTGTTTTTGGCGCTCGGCTGCGGTGAAATCGCAGGTCACGCCATTCAGTCCAACCACTGGAACTTAAAGCGGCAGCGTCCGGACGGAACGATCTGTACAGATCGCTGGCATGAAAAAGTTACCAGTCCAGATCTCGACGCCACCGCCCCACCGCCAATGCCACAGGGTTCAACTTGTCACTGCTGGCGCCTCGCATGCTTTCGCTGCACTACATGTAGTTTCGCTTGGAGCATTGCAGCTGGAGTTGTGCCCATTTTAATACCGGTAAGTTAACTGGTGCTGAGGTCCGAACTCCTCGGTTTCGATGACGCATCTCTGAACCTTCAGGCAAACGCACGGCCGATGGACAACAAGATCAAAACATTGGTGATGACAGTTTTGGTTTAGGGACTTGCAGCTATCCATACGCTACGACCGGTCCTCACTTGCGCAAAGAAGACTTTGTGAGATGGTACTCGTCACCGCCGTTCATTAGTGAGCCATAATCTGGCAGAGGCGGTGAACTATCCATCTGCAGGTTTGTCACGGACGCGAATCCATTGAGGAGAGGAAGTCCACTTTGCACTTGCGGGTGTAGAACAACAACGATAGTCTGTGTACATTGGCAACTTCCAGTGCAACTCGGGACTTGTACCCATGCCAAATCCGTTTCGCACTAAATCACTGTAGACGAATTTTGGCCACTTCAACGACAACTAAAGTCTCTGCCTCGACTATAAGTGATCGAGACTGGCTGAAAGGAAGTGTCGATCATTTTCACTGCTTGTAAGTGACGTGGCAAAGCTCCCTTTGAAGCTATGCTGTCCTTGGACTCCATCACTGAGACCGTTGCCATTCTCTAGCGTTACTGATCCTATCCGTCGTTGCCTTTCGTCCGTTTCCCCTCGAGTAGCCAGCAGCACGCCAGCACTTGCTGTGCTTGAGCCAATGTCTCCACTAGTTGCACCAGATGCTCCAGTGCCTATAAGATAGCCTCCATCAAAGAGAAACCGAAGTCTCTGCCGTTTGGCAAAAAAACTCCCATCGGCAACATCCGTCGGCAAGCCACCCACCAGGTTGCCGTCTGTGCCCCAGAGAGAGCGACAGCTCGCGGTGGGAATCGTGGCATCTCTCATTTTGGTGTCAAGCTCACAAGCCACCGCACGTAAAGATGAGCGGCGTTCCGCCTCCTTCGTCCGGTTTCCAGCCCCGTAGTATGGGGCTCCCTCCTCTCTCTCACGGGGCCCCTCGCTCCTCCATGATGTCGGTCGAGTACGACGGCATCTCGTTGCCGCCCCCAAGCATCCGCTCCTGTGGCTCGCAGCAATACGTCACGAGTTTCATCCCCACGGGTGCGGCGTTTCCTTCCGGCAGCGTGCAAGACTTGATCTCCAGTATGAAATCCTATGCGAGCGCCACGGACCTCGTGCGTACTTACAGTGAAATTCCGTCGGTCGAGGAAGCTTTGGTCACTCTAGACCGAGCTGCGGTCGCTCTCGGAGCGAGACGGTATCGAGATGCCCTGAAACTTTACCTCGAAGGAGGATACGCAATGGCAAATGTAGCCGAACGCCAAGCCAACCCCAAGATTTGCAACTTGTTGACCAGCAAAGGCTTCGAGACGCTCAATTGGTGCGCGCGACTGTGCGATTGGATCGAAGGACGCGTCAAGGAGAAGCACCCGAGGCCGGGAGTGCACAAGGTCGGCATCCCAGTCAGCAACTGGGATGAAGACTGGGTCGGCCCCTACTTGGACGAGGAAGAAGCTCGCCGCATGTGGTACACGCCTGTGTACTGCCCGCATCCGATCGACTTCTCCAACTTGGGCTATCGACTGCGTTGCGTTGAGACTGGCAGACGTCCGAGACTCATGATCTGCATCACAATGTACAACGAAGGCCCGCAGCAATTGAAGGCCACACTCAAGAAACTTGCCAACAATTTGGCGTACCTGAAGGAGCAGAAGTCAGGGCACGAGAAGGCTCTGACTGGAACGTTTGCAGGTGAAGATGTGTGGCAGAATGTGCTGGTTTGCATCGTGGCAGACGGCAGGGAACAGATCAATGACAAGATGCTGGATTACCTCGAAGCCATTGGACTGTATGACGAAGACCTGTTGACGATCAACAGTGCAGGCATTGGTGCCCAATGCCACTTGTTCGAGCACACGTTGCAACTCAATGTGAACGGCAAAAGTCTGCTGCCTATTCAGACGGTGTTCGCTCTAAAGGAGAGCAAGTCCAGCAAATTGGACTCGCACCACTGGTATTTCAATTCCTTCGCTGAACAAATCCAGCCAGAGTACACTGCAGTGATGGATGTTGGCACCATGCTTACCAAATCAGCACTGTACCATTTGCTTTTTGCTTTCGAGCGTAACCACCAGATTGGAGGAGCTTGTGGACAACTTACAGTGGAGAAACCGTTCGAGAACTTGAGCAACTGGGTCATATCGGCTCAACACTTCGAGTACAAGATCTCCAACATTCTCGACAAGTCGCTGGAGAGTTGCTTCGGCTTTATCAGTGTCTTACCTGGAGCTTTCTCGGCCTACCGGTACGAGGCAATTCGTGGAGCTCCGCTGGATGCTTATTTCCAGACTCTCAACGTTGATCTGGATGTGCTTGGACCTTTCATTGGCAATATGTATCTCGCGGAGGATAGGATTTTATCCTTCGAAGTGGTGGCTCGAAAGGACTGCAAGTGGACAATGCACTACGTCAAGGATGCAGTTGCTCGTACCGATGTGCCTCATGATCTTGTTGGCCTCATTTCCCAGCGAAAACGGTGGCTCAATGGCGCGTTCTTCGCGACTCTGTTCAGTATTTGGAACTGGGGTCGCATCTACTCCGAAAGCAACCACTCGTTCATGCGCAAGTTGGCATTCCTCGTTTTCTACGTGTATCACCTGCTATACACGATGTTCGGGTTCTTCCTGCCGGCAAACCTGTACCTGGCACTATACTTCATCGTGTTCCAGGGCTTCCAGCAGAACCGCCTTGAGTTCGTTGACACGTCCGAGTACTCGCAGACTGTGCTGGACTCTGTCGTTTACATCTACAACTTCGTGTACCTTTTCGGCCTCCTGATGCTGATCATTATCGGTCTGGGCAACAACCCGAAGCACATGAAGCTCACGTACTACTTTGTTGGAGCTGTGTTTGGCGTCATGATGATGCTGTCGTCTCTCGTTGGCCTTGGAATTTTCTTTTCGACTCCAGCGACGACCAACTCCATCGTCGTTTCAATCCTCACGGTCGGCGTTTACTTCATCGGATCAGCTCTGCACGGCGAGGTCCACCATATTTTCATGACGTTCACGCACTACACGGCTTTGATCCCGAGCTTCGTGAACATTTTCACGATCTACTCGTTCTGCAACCTTCAGGATTTGTCTTGGGGCACTAAGGGCCTGCACGACGATCCGTTGTTGGCTGCTTCACTGGACGAGACCGAGAAGGGCGACTTCAAGGACGTGATCGCTAAGCGCCGAGCTATGGAGGAACGTCGTCGTGAGGAGAAGGAGCGATCGGAGAACCGGAAGAAGATCTTCGAGGCCTTCCGTACCAACATTCTGCTTACTTGGGCGTTCTCGAACCTCATCTTCGCGCTCTTCATTGTGTACTTCGCTGACTCGTCGACGTACATGCCCATTCTGTACATCTTCGTGGCGAGTTTGAACTCGTGCCGCCTACTTGGATGTATTGGCCACTGGATCTACATTCACACTGCTGGACTGCGCGGTCGTGTTCTTGATAAGTCCGAATGCGGCAACGGAACCGGTCGATACCCACAAAACTCGTACGTACAGCTCGAGGAGCATTACGCCGCTCTAGCAGAGGACCAGCGTACATACGCGTCTGGACGCACCAATGCTTCGATCCGTTCCAGCAACGACATCTCCTCGGTCGCGTGAGAATCGAGAAAACCAGAAAAAAACCTCAAGTGTTTCGCTGTGATCGCAGCAGTAAACCACGCAGAGAGGTTCCGACACGAGCCAAGCGAACAAGTCGAGCAGCAGTGAGTCTAGTGAGTCTTACGTAGATGATGATGCATTTTATAAGTCGCCGACACGCTATTCAATTGCAATTTTTCCATTTTGACCAGTTTTATCAGTTTTAAAAGTTGCGTATCTTTTGGACTTTGACAAGCATGGAAGGTCGAAGTGTTGCTACTCCGTCACTTCTGGGCACTTGGGAGAGCAACGAAGCGTTCGGTAATACGGCGCTGGACTGGTCTCAAGCTGTGAAGGACCAGCGAGTGCGGCTACTGCTCACGTTCGAGCCTGGAAACGCCTACAAGTTCCGATTGGAGGCGAAAGATTCCGAGACGGACGTGACGTCCAACTTCCGTCATGTTGTAGCGAGCGAGGGCAAGTATGAACTGCAGGATGAGGACGGCATTGCTATTCTTGGGGACACGTCCGGCCTCAAGTGGACGTATATGTTTGAGGACGAGGACAGTCTGAGAATCAGGTACGAAAATGTTTCGGAAGAATAAATTCGAGGTAATGTAACTGTGCTCTTGTACTACAGGCTTGAAGGAGCGAGACGTTTTGGGAGGTGCAAAGGTGTCGACGTCATCTACTTCGCCCGAGAGAAAACCACGCTGCAGCTTAAAAATTTGTAGGTCTAAGAAGATTTTAACGCGTAACATGATTCACTTTCGATGAGAATTCTACATGTCCAGCACATCGTCCAGCCAGTCTTCCAGTTGCTCAGTTTCTGAGGGGGTTCTTGTTGGAGCTGGGGCTGAAACTGCAGGGATCGACGGTGTAGGGGTCGACTTAACTCCACTCGAAGTCGACACACTGAGATTCAGCAGGAAATCCAGCTCTGTGTCACCTTGTGCTGGCTTCGACGAAGACGCAGCACTCGTTTCGTCAGCAGCTACCTCAATAGATTCGTCTTCTACTTCATTTGGTGCCTCAAAAGGCAAGTCAACCTACCACAACAAGCACAATCCATTAGTTTGTTGACAACACAAGGCAGATCCTAATACTCTGAAAACTCACGCAGTATTTCACATCCATTCGGTAGCGAATATCGGGTGACACAAGCTTCAACTGGGAAGCGATCCAGTCCAAGTCCTATAGTAGCAGCACAGTCAGCATCCTGTTACAGTAACGCATTCTTCGGTCAAAGTCTCGTACCAGCACTCCCAGGGCTGCTTCTGCATCGTCATCCTTCTCCTCCCACTGCTTCATAGTACTGCTCTGGAAATATTCCCCAGGTGCAGTCCCCAGGTTCTCCCTGTAATTCTGGTCTGAAGCAAAGAATTGAGTGCGTCCGCCATAGTTTTGGGCTGAAGTGTCGCCATTCTCTTCTGCTTCCTCTTGGACCTCGCGCTCTTCGAAACGGTAGGCGTTGGAGCCCAGGTTCCGCAGGTGACGAGGTTGACGTCTTTCTGACCCTTCTTCTCGTCCTCCTGGTGTATCGCCTCTTCCTCTGCCTCGCCCACGGCCATGCGTCGCACGATACTTGACCTGTGACCTCCCCATTGTAACAAGTAGAGATTTAAAAAAACGTTTTTATTGGACATAACACTTTCGTCCAATGAAATTGCTTTGAATTCAAGAACATCAGTTGGTAGAAAAGTTCAAGGAGCTACCAAAAACTCCAAAAAAAAGAAGAGAATAAAGACTTTATGTTTAGATGAAATCAACTCCGTTGTTCATTAGTGGCGTGTGGACAAGAACCACATCAAAGACTAAGAAGCAGTAGTTTACTTCTTCGACTTCTTGGTGGCGAGCTTACGCTGGTAGAACTCCAGCTCCTTGCCCTCCAGGAGGTAGCCGTCAGCGCGGCCGGACTGGCCGGGACGCGACGAGATGACAGCCAACAGACGGCCAGACGTGACCTGCTCGTCGATCTTGGAGTCGAGCACGCGCGTGCGCTGACGGTTGGCCAGCTTGCGCAGGACGTGGTCCGACTTCTTGACCTCCTCCTCCTCGACCTTCTCAGCGTTCTTCTTGACACCGATCTTGACGCCGTAGTGGGCCTCGTACCACTGACGGAACGGGGTAGCATCCACAAGCACAACGGCACCCTTCACGAGGGTCTTGGTACGCACCAGCTCGTTGTTCGAGGCGTTGTACACGACATCAAGGATACGCGTCTTGCGAGCGCACACCTCCGTGCCCCACGAGAAGTTGCCGGTCTCAAGGTGCAGAGCACGGAACTTCAGGTGGCCACCACGCACACGCACGGTGTGGACACGCTTGCCACCGAGCTTGGTGTTAGCGGGCTGACGGCCGAGCTCGAATTTCCTTTTCTTGCGGTACTGCTTGCGCTTGCCACCAGTTTCGCGGCGCTTGTGGCGCGAATCGCGAGAAATACCTGATTAGAGCAGACTACCAGTTAGACAATGGATTCAAAAGACCGACACTCTGCGTCGGAGCAGCGTCATGGGGGACAAACAGCGAGGCAGAGCACCCGCGGCCTCGAATGCTGCCCGAAAAGGGATACAGCAGAGAGACCGGGGCTGGAATAGGAAGGGGAGGCCAAAGGCACTCAAGAAACCCGACACAACTCACGTGCGCACTTAACAGCAGCACCTCCGCCAAGCGTAGAACTCCACGGCAGACCAAGCGCGAGACAGGAAAGAAGAGACAAAGCGGCCGTGAAGCTTACCCATGATTCCGACGGAGTAATTTCGGTACTGTGTGGGCTTTGGGCTTGGGCGGAAAAGCTCAGCGTTCCTCAGCCAGTCAACTCCTCCAGCCAGTCGCTAAAAATTAGTGTACGTCACACGAGTTTAGGAACAAAAGATAGTGTGTGTTACATAATGTTGATTTTGACAATTATTGTATTTGGATTTTGAAATTATTGTTGCTAGTTTTTGCCGCGCAAAAGTGCAACCGACCGCGCTAGTTTGATCATGCCGCAAGAGGACTTCTCTGCGGAGCTGCTGCAGCTCTACTATGGTGCGTTAAGCTTTGAGACTTGTAGCACCATGTCGACTGTATGGTTACCTACACAATGTGCCCTTACACGTCCGCTAACGTCCGGTATTGCCGCCTCTAGACCGCCTCTTCCCCTATCAGCAGATGGCCCAATGGCTCAGCTACGACGGAGGTGCATCCTTCATACTTTATACGTACTTAATACCAAGGTTCGTTCTAACGGTCTTCTTCAGGGGAAGAGTACTTCTTCCGTCGTGAGCTCTCATACACGCTCGAGAACGACACGTACATCCGTTACAAGGCTTTCCACAATGCCGAGGAGCTCAAGACGAGCATGAGCAAGACGCTGCCTTTCAAAATTGATATCGGCGCCGTCTTCTCTGTCTCGCCCGCCGACAAGGGCAAAGTCAGTGCCTCCGACTTCACGCCCGAGCAGCGCGAGCTCGTGTTCGATATCGATCTGACGGACTACGACGACATCCGAACGTGCTGCGAAGGTGCCGCTATCTGCAGTCGCTGCTGGCAGTTCATGGTTGCAGCGGTGAAAGTGCTGAATGCCTCCTTACGGGAGGACTTTGGCTTTGAGAACCTGCTGTGGGTCTATTCCGGACGTCGTGGTATCCATTGCTGGGTCGCGGACGAAAGAGCCCGAGAACTGGAGAACGAGGCGCGATCGGCAGTGGTTGGATACTTATCACTTGTGGAAGGCAACGAGAACTCAGTAAGGAAGGTCAAGCTGCGTGAACCGCTGCACCCGTCACTTGAGTAAGTGTGTTTTTAAGTGCTGTGTAGTTGAGAAACCAAGTGTTGATGTTCCCTTTTATGTTTTTTTATTGGCAGTCGAGCGTTCCGTGAGCTGGAACCGATGTTCGAAGACGTTATTCTGTCGGATAAAGGGCAGGGAATCCTGTGCGAGGAAAAGCAGTGGGTCAAGCTCCTCGCTATGGTGCCTGACGAGGACATTCGAGCCAATATGACGCGTCGATGGGGCGCTACGAACTGCAGCACAGGCCCGGCCGAGAAGTGGCGGGAGCTTCGAGATGCGGTGGAGAAACAGGTGCTGAAGAATGCCAACTCGCTACGCAGTGGCAGCAACATGAAGCGTACGGCGCCCAACGGAGATGCTAACAAGCGGTTCATGGCGGCTGAACTGCGCACTTGCATCCAGGAGATCGTGCTGGCCTACCTGTACCCACGACTAGATGCCAATGTGTCCAAGCAGCGGAATCACTTGCTGAAGAGTCCGTTCGCTGTTCACCCCAAGACTGGACGCGTGTGTGTGCCCATCGACGTGTCTTCTATGGAGGCCTTTGATCCATTTACGGTCCCCACTTTGGGTCAGTTGCACGAGGAACTCGACTCGGACAAGTCTGCAACGAGCATGAAACAGTACGTGGATTTCTTCGAGTCGTCATTCCTCAAGCCGTTGGCTGCGGTCGCCAAGCGAAAAGAGCGCGACGCACGCGAGAGCGACGCGGCGATGACTGGTGATTGGTAATCAAACGCGTCCGCGGAAATGTTAGCAACGAGTGATAGAGGAGGCTCACGCTATGGCGGGTAAATATATTGTGTGCATCCACGATGCCATCTTCTATACCTGTTTATTTACCGTCCAAGGCTTATCATTTGATCCACGGCCAGCTCTGGACACGCGCTTCACAGGTTGTTGAAAGAGAACAGCACAAAGCAGATTACTGTAAGCGGTTCCAGACTCGCAATTGGAAACGTGAGGTGATATGGAAAGAAAGCTTCTCCTGAGTGAAGTAGAAGTGTTCTACCAGAGCGTGTTTACCCAGTGCTTTCTGCAGATGGACGGCACTACAAAAGAAGCCATGGGGGTACTGTTGATTCCTTGAACGTCGAATCTGGTCGTTAAAACTGACAAAATCCTCTTGCCTAAAACTCTCTTGTCTATTGTGTTGAGATTTTGATGAAGCTCTGGAGCAGAAGGCATCAACTTTCACGCATCGAGTGACCTCGTCTTGTTTGATATTAGTGCACGTTGGAGTCCAACGACCACCAGGTATGACTGCAGAGACGGACGGCTGGTTCGATTCAGTCAATGTGCAGCTTCATGCCGTTCGGAAGTCATACTGGTCGCTGCACAGCGCAAGAAGAAGCCACTTACTTAGGAAGATTCTCTTCAATTGAGTGTGAATCGCTCTCACGCCGCAGTTGTAAATTTTCTCCCGACTGAAGAAGTTCAAGAAACGGGATTGCACTATGCCCCGGCGTTCAGCCCGTCTTGCTGCTATCAACCCCCGACGCTCAGCCCGTCTTGCTGCTGCCGAACGACAACAACAACAGCAACCGCCAAGCCAACACCTACTAAGCGCGTGAAGTCTAGTCAGCCTTCGCTCAACGACAGGCTGGCGACTGTGTTTTCCTGGGACGAGGTAATCCCCGTGGTGAGTATTGTGAATGTGGTAGTGTTAAATACAAGAGGAGACTCACTGCTCTGTGGTAGCTCAACGAGTATCTGGCGTCGATCCCGATCGTCGAAGATGGCCCCAGGTTCCTGTTCAACTGGGATATCAACAACCTCCGTGCGTTCGTGGCTATGGCGAACACTCAACCCGTGGCGAATGCACCCGGGTGGATGTAGACACTACCGCCAAATATTACGATCAACACCTTCACCGATGATTTCGTCGCTAAACTCGCGAGAGTGGCCGGTGGTCGATGTGGGCGCGTGCTGCTCGCGCCCAACAACCTGTCGGAATTCGGTAATGTTGCAGGGTGGGTACTTGTTCTACAGGAGGGAAATTTCATGCAACACGTCGCCCAGCTCGCGTTTAACAATGCCCATCGACTTCTCGCTACAACATTCAACCTAACAACCACCAAAGCGCAGGATTGCACGCAGAACAACTTACTGCCATTAAATGGGCGGAGGCTGTTTGAATGAGCTAACCAAACAAGACTACTTCTTGTCAACTTAAGTTTGTTTTTCTAGAGCTATACGTCCTTCGAAGTACCTTAGTTTGATCCACGACCAGCTCTCGCAGCTTTGAAGCGGGACACGCGCTTCACGGGTTGCTGAAAGAAAGCAGATTGCTGTTAGGAACTAGACATTCAAAGAAGGCAAAGAAAAGAGTACGTACAGCATCGCCGACCGGTTCCAGACTCACGGTTTGACCAGTGTAATTGGTGCCCTGGAAACGGGACTGCCGAGGCTCGGAGAACGGGGAGGCTACGGGTGCTGATACAGGCGTTGGCACTTTCTCCGTGACTTCGTGCTCCACAATGCTGCCTGAAAAAGCAGTCGATGTCGAAGTGGCCGAAACAAACGAAGACGAGGCTGGTACTGGAGGCTTTAGGGATGGCGAAGACACCGGTACGGGTTCTGTAGTTGAAGGAGCTGGCTTGGTCTGCTTTGGTGCTGCAATTTCACTGCCAGCAGCCTTGCTTTTCGCCTTTTCGCGCATCTGATTCGCCTTCTCTCCTAGCTTGTCATCCGTGGGGCTTAGCTCCATAGCACGCTCGAATGCCTCAGCAGCCTCCTCATACTGCTCCAGTGCTGCCAGCGCACAGGCTCTGCGGTAATGTCCTTTCACCCACGGCTCATGCAGAGAAACAGCGACATCTGAATCCTCCAGAGCCTGTTTGTACTTCTTCAGGCGGTGGTACGCTGCAGCACGGTTGCCATACAGAATCTGTAGGTACAGCCACAAGGAAGCCGTGTTAGTCAGCACAGACACAAAGAAAACGTCGTATCTAACGCACATGAGAGGTCGGGTCCAGCTCAATAGCCTGCGAGTAGTACTGAGCTGCCGCCTGGAATCGCCGTCTAGCAAACGCGTCGTTGCCTTTTGCCTTCAATGCAGCGGCCTGTGCTTCCGCTGATTCTTCCTCCTTCGGTTTCTCCTCTTCCAAACTGTCACCTGCAGCTTCACGCGCTTCCAGGTCCTCCATCCGCTTCATCATGTCGTCCCAGTCCCACGACGCTTGCTCCTGCTTCAATCGCTCTTCCTCCTCCATCTCAAAGTACTCCTTGATGTCTTACCACCCCACGAATCGACACTCAGTCCAGCACTCACAATTCAAGAACAGGAAAATAGCAGCCTACCTTCTTCCGTAGCTCTTGGAACGGGTGCGAGATCACTCTCCTCCTCCGTCTCTTGGATCTCCCGGATGTTCTCGTCCTCGTACATCTTCTGGAGCTGCGCCATGCTGCCCACGTCCGTCTTCTTGGAGCTCAGTTCACGCAGACTCTCCTCCTGCAAATCGATCTGCTTGCAAAGAGCTACAGCATTCATCAGCTTCTTGTACTACCTCTATCATTGCACTGCAGACTGCAGCTGGTACCTTTTTTCTTGCGCTCAATAATCTCCAGAGCTTGAGGAGTCGAGCGCCACGAGAAAAACTCGTCTCCCAGATGCGCCAGCACCTCGTTCGAGCGCACAATTTTACCCGGAACCATTGAACGCTTGCCCAGCGGCACCATCACCTTGTGTGAGAGCTTCTTGGGCAGCTCAGTGAGCGTATCAGCTACGGAATCAAAGCGGTCCACTTGGTCTTGGAGCTTTGTGAGCTGCTCACGGACGCTCTCAATGCGCTATGAGGATGCAATCAACGGGAAAATAAAGTCAGCCATGTGGAGATAACAATCACCTAAGCAGACAGCACGCACCTCCTGCAGGATTCGCGCATTCGCCGCCTCCGCCATGACACCCAGAGCCGCCATCTTGATCCAGTGAAAAAATGTTTTAAAATATTTTAACAAATTTGTTACAATTGATATCGTGGTTAAATATAAAATCCTACAATCACTCTTTTAAGTACGAAGATTTTTCTTCCCCGCACTATTAGTAAAAAGTCTATTGGAAGGATCAAGGAGCAACATGGCGGCGGGCGAGTGCCAGACTGGCAACACTAAGGACTACGACAATGAGGAGGACGATCTGTTGGCTGGACCGGAGACTGTTCTAGACGAAGGAGACATCGCGCTGCTCAAGACCTACGGGTTGGGCCCGTACTCGCGTGTGATTAAGCAGGTGGAGGACGACATTAAGAAGGCGCAGAAGGCGGTGAACGACCTCATTGGTATCAAGGAGAGCGACACGGGGCTGAGTCTTCCCAGTCAATGGGACCTTGTGAGCGACAAGCAGATGATGCAGGAGGAGCAACCGCTGCAAGTTGCTCGCTGTACCAAGATCATCAATGCCGGTGAAGAGGAAGCCAAGTACATGATCAATGTCAAGCAGATCGCCAAGTTCGTCGTGGGTCTAGGGGAGAAGGTGGCTCCGACGGATATTGAAGAGGGTATGCGAGTGGGTGTGGACCGCACCAAGTACGCCATCCAGATCCCTTTGCCTCCGAAGATCGACCCTACGGTATCACTGATGACAGTCGAGGACAAGCCTGACGTGACGTACGACGACGTCGGAGGAGCTAAAGACGCGCTGGAGAAGCTCCGAGAGGTCGTGGAGCTGCCGTTACTGCACCCTGAGAGGTTCGTTAACCTCGGTATTGACCCACCGAAGGGCGTGCTGCTCTACGGACCTCCTGGAACCGGTAAAACGCTGTCAGCTCGTGCAGTAGCCAACCGTACCGATGCCTGTTTCATCCGTGTGATCGGTAGTGAACTGGTGCAGAAGTACGTGGGTGAAGGTGCTCGTATGGTGCGTGAACTGTTCACGATGGCCAGGTCCAAGAAGGCCTGCATTGTCTTCTTTGACGAAGTGGACGCTATCGGTGGAGCTCGTAGTAGCTCTGAAGAGGGAGGAACCGACAATGAGGTGCAACGTACTATGCTCCAGATTGTTACCGAGCTCGATGGCTTTGACCCACGTGGTAACATTAAGGTGCTGATGGCTACGAACCGACCGGATACGTTGGACCCGGCGCTCATGCGTCCTGGTCGATTGGACCGTAAGGTGGAGTTCAACCTGCCCGAGCTGGAAGGACGCACTCAGATCCTCAAGATCCACGCCAAGAGCATGAACTGCGACCGTGGCATCCGTTTCGAGCTCGTGAGTCGACTCTGCCCCAACACGACTGGAGCTGAGCTGCGCAGTGTGTGCACGGAGGCTGGCATGTTCGCGATTCGTGCGCGCCGCAAATCCGTGAGCGAGAAGGACTTCCTCGAGTCGGTGAACAAGGTCATCAAGGGGTACAAGAAGTTCTCCTCCACGCCCAAGTACATGGTCTACAACTAGATCAGGTGCAGAGTCGAGCAAGCGACAACTCTAGCACGTGACAGAGGGTTAAATAAATACACACGCTACTGCAATGAAACAAACGGCCGCACTTATCGTTGCTTTCAACTCGATATGCCTGGCAACACGCCAGCGTAATGGTTAGTGAGTTTTTGGAAGCTATGTTACGAAAGAAAGCAAAACAAACTTAAGTGACCCCATGTATTGGTGATGTATTCCCGTTGCTCATTAGAAAGTCTCGCTCACTGAACAACTCGTCTGGTTAAGCACACTTTTTCGGCCAACCGATTGAGATTTTCTCTTGTTGTGTTATTGCCATAGTCGTTGACCATCTTCTCCAGCACTGGGTCCCGCAAAATGCACCCGCGGATATTGAGGATGGACAGGGTGAGAGTCTCAGCATCAATTTGTTTTAATTGAGGGCAAGCGTCCAGCACTCCTGAAAGATCAATCCAAAGAAGCTTCCCCTCAGTAGTGACAATCACATTATGCCAGCGAGCGTCTCCATGGACCACGTCATTCGCGTGGAGCTGCCATAACAGTTCAAAGAGGTTTCGCACTTCCTGGTGAGTCGTTGGTTCAGGCAGAGGTCTCCCAACAGGAGACAGCAATAACGCCGCGCCATCACGAGTTTCGACAACTTTTCCCACAGGATTAATCGTCAAACCTGTGTGCTGGGCTTTCATCAAGGCTTCCTTCTCTTGATGAAGATATTCAACGTAGATGTCTTCGGCGATTTTTAGCGCCAAGACCTCCCGATCTTGACCAATGACCTTAAAAACACATCCATATGTGCCACGCCCGAGAAATGCATCGCCCTCCACCACGTCAACGTTCAATAAAGAGCAGGAACGTGTAAGTTCGTCACCCATGGGATATGTTGTCAGTAATAAAGTCCCAAAACCATGATTTCGTGCCCTTACCGACCCACAATGCGTTTTGAATGTTGGCAACAGACTTGTGGATGCTGATTAGCCCAACAGAGCGGCGATCAAAGAGAACTGCGTTCCCGGGACCAAGATTCTCCAGATTTTGGAGCGCTTGGTCAATCACACTATCCGTTAAAATAAGCTTGCTATTGAACCAAATGAGGCAATATAGTTCCTCCTCTGGTACTCCAAACCGAAATCCACTGGGGCGTTGCACTCCATCATCTGGCAATGGCTTAGCGCGATACATTCCAGGTGGGTCGCAAATCCAACTGGTTTGAGATCGGTATCTTCGGATGGAGACAACCATGGATAGCTCTCGCTACATGCATTGACGAATACCATCCCACAGCTGCGTAGTATTTCGCTGAAATAAGGAGTAATAAATGCGTCAAAAGCAGCCTTACTCGTAATGCCATCAGCTTGAATCTGGATATCCTTCGACCAGAATGCTTCTTCGTTCTGGTCCAGCTCTGGAATCACCACTTGCACGTGAATTTGGTCTGCTAGCGGATCATCCATACCCGCTAACACTGCTGCAATCATATTTCTACGCTGTAGCTCTTTGTCTTCTTGTGTTAGCAATTGGATTGCAGCAGTCTTCTCGCCTTTCTTCAACTTCTTTACATCTTCTGAGCTGGACTGCAGCCACGCGCGGTCATTCTTCGCCAGGAAGAGCTGCAGCTTGTTTGCGTCGCACTTGATGGTGCTTGGAATCGTCTTGATCGCCACCTTCAAGTCATACACCGAATCGATCTCGTTGATATTGACGCAGAACGCACTCCCTTTCACCCCAACGATTAAGCAGAATAGCTTCACCATTTCTTCTCGACGTAGCAGATCCTCGAATGAAAGGAGCAGCAATGAAGAGAGAAAGAACTTTCTGTTCTTAGGTGTGGTTATTAGTTAGTCAACCTCACTAAATGGTGGTTCTATTGCCTCTGAAGTTGAAGAGCAATACAATACAATACAATACAATACAATACACATAAAAAACGGCGCCTGTACCAGCGAATTGGTACATGGCGCGTTCTCAGGATTTTCAATGAGATTATCTCAATAATGGCGTCGTCGGTCGAGAAGCCAGCCCCGGCGAAGCTCAAGGCGCGCTCCGACTTCTCCGTGACGCTGGAGGTTGCACCCTCCACTGGCACCTCCTTCTACCGCTACGAGTACAAAGAAGCAGGTTCTACATGGGAGCAGAGTGCGCAGCACGTGGACGCGGCTGTTGGAGCCTCGGAGGTGGTTCTGGACGACCTGAACCCCACCAGCACGTACGAAGTGCGCGTGTACCAAGTGTATAAGGCTGCAGACGGAAAGGAAAACGTTTCGGCACCCAGTGAAGTCGCTGCTGTCGATACGGAAGTGCCTGGCTGCGGACCGGACTCAGGCAACGGCTGCTTATGCACGATCCAGTGAGCTGAGACTGTCGGAGAGAACCAGCAACACCCGTAACAACCTATTGCAGCACAATTGTCCATATTCACACAGATCCTCCATTAGTCCATGCACCTACAACAGAGCAGGTGGTTCCACTCCTGTCCTACCTCCCTATCAGGCTCCAGCGTTCTGCTGGAGGAAATGTTCATCATTGTTGCAGCATCTCCTTCCACTTGGTTAGTCGCTCGTCCTTGGGGTTGCCATCAACTCCAGCAGGCGACATCAGCGTCCAGATAGCGTTAGCATCGGACTGCTTGTTCCACCAGGTCTTTAGAGCCTCTGGTCCGTCCTGCGTCTTAATTGCGGACAGCAACGCATCCAGTACGTCTGCTGCGCGACCGTTTTCTACCAAGTGAGAGCAAATCTCGCTTAACCACTGGACTGTGAGGGCCTCTTTCGTGAACAAAGGCGTCCATAGCTCGCTTAAATTGACAGCGAGTTGAGGAATGTCGACGCGCAGGTCGTCGTAGTCGACTAGGATAATATCCACAGCAGCCTCGATGTCTTCGGAGGCGATTTTCTCACTTGTGAAAAGCTGAAGAAGCAATTCAGCCACGTCCTTACGTATAGATTGCTTCTCCTCGAGACCGAACGCAAGCATGATGTGAACAAAGTGTCGCCAGCGGTCGGGTACGTCTAACTCCTGCATGCACAGCACCACCTCGTCGAAGTCCTTCACCGTAAGATACTCCTCCAATGTGCTCCGCATCTTTCCGGCAGCCTCTTCATCCAGCTCGTCCTCCTCCTCGCCAAAGAAACTTTCAATACCATTTTCACGAAGATACGCTTCGACATCGGTCTCGTTCCTCATTGCCGAAGGCAAGACACTCTCCGCAGTGACCTCTTCATCTGTCAGCATTCGGATCACTGTCCTCTCGTCGCTCTCCAGCTCCAGTACCGATAGGATCTCAGGGAAAACCAAAGACGTGAGTTTGCACTCCACACAGTGGGCGAGAGCTTCAGAGATGATCCACGAGAAACCAAAGCAGCCTGCAGCGACCAAGCGGCCAAATATCAGCGCTGAATACTGATGGATCAACGGTAAATCGATCTTCATGTCCTCCAAGAACTCCATGACGTTCACGAGCGCAGCTTGAATAGAGTTCGCATCTAACGCGCCACGTTCATACAACCCCACAAGCAGTTCCACGGCATGTTCACGCTCGCTGGTCTTTCCTTCCAACGCTGTGTTGATCGTTTGCTCGGCAAACTCGACGTGATACGGATCCATGGGCAGCTCTTGGACGCACGTCGTAGCTTCATCCAGGTCGACAATAGAGATATACTCCTGAATGATACTCTTAATGCGGGTGGATACTTGAGCTGGAGATAGATCTTGAGCTTCGACGTGCTCAGGTTCATCTGGTTCCTCCCTCTTCGCCACAATGAGGTTGCTGCTTTGCTTTGCAAGCTGGGCACTTGAAATCCGTGTCTTGTGACGACGTCGTTGAACATCATCGTGCTGAGCATTCTTTCCTTGCTGCTGGAGCTTTTGAGCTTCCCTCCGAACCTCTTCCAACGTTTTTTGCTGCATCTCCTTGCGACGAGGTTCCCACATGTGGTCTCTCGTCTCAAGAACATCCTTCACTAGGAATCGCGCTCGCGACGGCAACCTCGTGTCGTCCGACAGCTCCACCATGCGCAAGATGATAATTTTCATGATTCTCTTCGTCTTCGGCTGGTCAAACTTTTTACCAGCCGTAGCCAGCATCTTGCACAGCGCCTCCAGGTCTTGTTCGTCGGGGAAACGCGCCGCCTGAGCTTGAACTTCTTGGCCTTCGTCTCCAGGAATCAACTCCAGTCCCAACAAGTAGAAAATACACCCCTGGACTCCAGATTGCTTAATCAGATCCACCTTGTACAGCTCGCCAATGAAACGGATGTTACCCAACATCTTCGCCTTCGCACGCATCGCAAGGATTTCACGACGACGGGGGTCAATCCTCTCTTCTTCCTTCTTTTCCTCCAGCTGACCAACGTGCTTATTCGTCTTCTCGAATTCACCTTGGCAACGGTTCACAAGAAGGCGGGTGAAAGTGACCTGGTTTGTTGCAGCATGACGTGCAGCCTCAGCCGATTCGAAAGGCCCCCCAAATGGTTCGTCGCCCCCAATATCACTGATCTTCCGCTTCGAGTAGTAGAAAACGCCAGCCTCTTTCTCGCCCACTGCCATCAAGTAATTGCCATGACGACGGAAATTAACAGAGGCGATGGATTCGCTGTCGCAAGTCGAAGTAGCTGCGCTTTCAGGAGCTCCAATATCCGCCAGGCAGCTATGCGGATTCTCGAAAGGCCCAGCAAACGAAGTAAATGTAGTCTTGTCGATCGCTGTCCAGTAAAAAGAGCCCTTTTCATCACTCAAGATACTCAAAAAGCTCCACGTCTTCTTAGCTGTCCGTGCATGGAACTCCTTACACAGATCAGCGTACACGTCCGCGAAGCTGGGCTCCTCCAGCGCTTTGTCCATGATGATAGAAACGATCGAGCTCAACAATGCAAAACTGTCGATGTCAACTGAACAGAGCTCATTTGTCAGCTTCGCAAACTTCTCTCGTGTAAGCTTGTTCAGCAGACTCTTCACATGGTTCAGCGTTTTCTCGAGACCAGAAACGTCCTTCTCCTTGGCTGGCTTCCATCGGTTCTCAGTCACGACAAGAGGCTCAATAGGACCGTCATAAAGTGGTGGTGGAGGTGGCCGGCCATAACCACGGCCGCCACCTCCACCACGACCACCGCGACCGCCACCACGACCTCCTCGACCAGGTCTGTCACGTCTACCATCGCGTAAACCACCCTGGCTTCGCGCTCCACGACCACCGGAACGGTCATCCTTTCGAATGCTGCCGCCGATAGATTTTCCAATACCATAGCCCGCTCCAAGTCGTCCTGCCCGTTTAGTTACGGAGCTCGGATCGCGAATTTGAGTGACCTCTACGATTTTCATGTCAGGAAGATCTGTTGGCCTAGGAAGTGCAAATTCCATGACCCTGATCGAGCATACCACGGCACGAAACATTAGCTTTAATGCTCGAAACAGGGAGAATCACCACGACAGGCCACTTACCTTCTTAGTTCCGCGAGTGAATATTGCAGCTTCTTGGCGCGTGAAACAGTCTGTCGAGATGATGTAAGGGACGCTGCCAATGATGACTTCAGCGTTCGCACTGGTCTAGCTTCTATCGAAGCCGCTATGGAAGCCCTGAGAGTCCGAGGCGGTGCAGCATCAATAGATGCTGAGAGCGACGACTGTACTTTGGCTGGGCCGGACCCGAGGGAAGATGTCAATGAAGACTTGAACGGTGCAGCGCGTGATGCGGCTTCCCGCTCCGCGTTCTCCTTGTCAAGCTTCGCGTAATACTCACGAGTTCTCGCCTCCTTGTCAGCATCGCTAGCACTTGGCGCTCTACCATTCTCGAGTTCCTTTCTTGAACCAGACGGGCTTTGCCGTGCGTCATCCTCCATTGAATTTTTACGGTCGACTGGCGCCTTCATCATTTGAGCCAAACTGCTACCACGTTCTAGCTTCCGAGCTTCCATGCGCTTTTGGAGAGTGTCCGCACGGCGTTTACGCTCCGCTTCGTCGACAACAGCGGGAGCAGGATCCTTGACAGAAGTGTTTTCCTTTTCTTGAGCAACGGTAGATTTCTCTACCTTTGGTGAAATTGAATCTCCACCAGGGGCGTTATTCCTCAGTCCACTAGCGCCTGACGGAGACGGCTGTGAATCTGAAACACTTGCGAAACGTTCGTCCTGAGAGCTTAGTCTGCCTCCTGACGATCCAACAGGAGAACTTGAGTTCACTCTTTGCCAGGACGAAGCTCCTCCATCCAGAGACGAACGTCGTGATGACGTATCCTGCGCTGGTCTGCCAATAGAGCGCCCGATTGTCCCGGAAACAGGGCGTTTCTTCTGCATGCGAACATCCTGTGAGCTCTTCGTCAATAGCGACGATCCGCTAGAAAGCCTTCTCACAGGCGCTGGTCCATCGTTAAGACTCGACCTGTATTCCTCGCTGTATCGCTCATTGCGGAAGCTCCTGTCACTGCGGTCCGACCGCTGCGACGATACACTATCCGAGCTGTTTTTCCTCGTCAACCTGGTTCGCGACACCGACCTGTTGCCCGATCGATAGCCCTGTCCTTCCCCAGACCACTGTCTCGGCTCTCTACTGTTAGAGCGACGCATAGGCTCCCTACTGTTTGAGCGTCTTGGCGGATCCCTGCTACCCGAACGTCGTAGGGACGATCCCTTGGCTCCTTTTCCTGCTTTTTCACCTCGATTCTGTCTTGATCCTCGGTCTTCATCTCTCACGGACTGCGCCAAGCTACTGACAAACTTCTTGGTCTGTCCTGCTCCCTTTTGGGGGGACGGAGAGGACAAGGATATCACTTGTCTCTGCGTTTTTGTCTGCACCTGTAAGTCCTTATTAGTAGGGCTTTTCCGGTCCGAATTGCCCTTCCTCTTGCTCGGTGGATGCTCCTGACGCATCGAATCCTTTAACGACGACCGTAGTGAAGACTGGAACGGAGCTGGCGGGGCTCCGTCATCTCCTCCGTCCACCACTTGCACTGAACGATGCGTATCTGGCCCCGAATCCTCGTTCGTAGGAGCCTGTACACGCCTGTAAGTGCCTCGTCCACCGCTGCCTTTGCGTCCTAAGCTCCCGCTCCGCCCTCCACCTCTGCGCCGTCCATCCATGAAACAATCACTCTGCAAGGTTCTCGATCTGTTTTTATGATGCGTTTTGGCTTCATTTTATTCTCCCCCAAATCATGTGGTGTGTCGACACACAAAATATCAGCTTTTGGATGCTTATTCTATAGAAGAGGTTCAATATATGCTGTAACATGGTATTTTGGCTTGGTCCAGTCAAATGCGCCATTCTATCACTGGCCTTGGGTGCATGCTACCAGGCTTGACGTTGTCTCTCTTCCTGCGTGTCCATCCTCTCCGTAGACCTCACCGAGCCATGTCGTCTGCGTCTGCGTCGCTGGCCCAGACGCTGCAGAATAAGCTGGCGCCGGAAGGCCACAAGATCATCCGCGAGGGCGACGGCGTCATGATCTTCCCCGAGCAGAACCAGGTCTTCTACAACCCCGTACAGGTGCTCAACCGCGACTTGAGCATCGCTATGATCTCGGAGTTCGCTCGTACTCGCGCCCGTGAGAATCTGACCAAAGAGGCGCGTAAAGCGGCCAATGCAGCTGGAGAAGGAGCCACTTTCGTGCCCAAGGAGTACACGGACGAAGAGATCGAGAAGCACCTGGCCGACACAGCAGAGGACAAAGGAATCCGCATCTTCGAGGCACTTTCGGCCTCTGGACTGCGCTCTATCCGCTACTTCCAGCAGATTCCGGGTGTTAAGTCCATTCTGGTGAACGACATGGACCCTGCAGCTGTGGAGACCATCAAGCGCAACGTTGTGTTCAATGAACTGCCGCTGGACCGCGTCATCCCTAATGAAGCGGATGCTACTGACGTCATGTACAACCACAGGAAGCCTGCCGACCAGTTCGATGTTATTGACCTGGACCCGTACGGATCAGCCTCAATCTTCTTGGACAGCGCAGTGCAAAGCGTCTCCAATGGTGGACTGCTCTGTGTGACCTGCACGGACATGCCCGTGCTGTCAGGTAAGCAGCCGGAAGTGTGCTTCTCCCGATACGGAGCGCTGCCCAACAAATCGCACTATTTGCACGAGATGGCGCTCCGAATGGTGTTGCAAGCGATCGAATCGTCGGCGAACCGCTACGCCCGTCACATTGTGCCCATCGCATCGTGCAGCATTGATTTTTACGTGCGTGTGTTCGTCCGCGTGTATAAGTCGCCTGTGAATGTGAAGAAGGCGATGACCAAGCTGTCGTACGTCTACCAGTGCGTCCAGTGCGAGAGTTTCCACCTGCAGAAGCTTGGTGTATCAAGTGGAAACAGCTACCACGCTTCTCGTGGCCCCGTTGTTGGCCAGGAGTGCGACCAGTGCAAGGGGAAGTACAAGGTGGCGGGGCCGATCTGGTCAGCGCCTCTCCACAGCCGCGACGTCGTGCTGAAAATCCGTGACCGCGTGGAGAAGAGCACGTCGGAGTTCCCTACCAAGCCTCGCCTGCACGGCCTGTTGACTACGATCTCGGAGGAACTCGTTGACGCCCCGCTGCACTACACCCTTCCCGGTCTGAGCAAGGTCCTGCACTGCTCCAACCCGCGTATGTCACAGATTCAAGGTGCGATTCGCCACGCTGGCTACGAAGTCTCGCAGTTCCACAAGATCCCGGAGGCTATCAAGACCACCGCGCCGAACGACGTTGTTTGGGATATTATGCGCTGCTGGGTGAAGAAGCACCCCCTGAACAAGAAGCGCGACGGTGAGGAGACCCCGGGCAGTCGGATTCTAGCCAAGGAACCCAAGTTCGAGGCGAATTTCTCTTCGAAACGTCCTGGACCCAATGAGAAGCCCAAGGCGCTGCGCTTCCCTCTTAACCCGGAACCGAACTGGGGACCGAAGGCGCGTGCTGTCGGTAACCGGGCTGACAACGCTGCTGAGGAGAAAACTACAGAGGGCAAGTTCTACGTGTGATTCGGTGCTGAGCGCTTTCTAATCATGTCTGTGTTTTCCTGTTTTGGTTTAGATCAGGTACAGGAGCCGGATGCGAAGAAGGTGAAGACGGAGAAGTGAAGCATCACGAATTAGACAGGGAAGCTTCATCTTCTGCGTAATAGATTGTTTGGGGGCTAACACATGCAACGAAGTATCATCCTTCCGATCGAAGTTACTGGGATGCGTCACTGTGCCAGACTTTGACCTTGAGTTCGTGGTACGTTAGCGGATACTCTTCTTCCACGTTGTCTTTCTTGCGCAGCTCTTCCATGGACAAGTGAGGCGGCCGAAGACCAGCGTAACGATACGGTTGGTCCTTCGATAGCATTGCGTTGACGCTCTTTGCAGTGGGGGACTTGTTGCCATCATCAGCTGCAGGTGGAGGAGCTTGCTGTGCTTTAGATGAGCCACTGATAACTGAAGACGTCGTGGTACTGGAGCCTTTACGTGATGATTCTCCTGCGCTGATGAACTCTTTAACTACTTTTGCTCCTACACTGACGCGACGGCTGCGTGTAGCCACAGACGCTTTCCGCTGTTTCGAGTGAGATACATGTGGTGTCAAGTTGGCGCTGGCGAAGGTTTCAATTGGAGCTTCTTCCTTCTTGTTGGTCTCCACCTTTGCGTGATAACCTTGCAATACCGTGACAATTTGCTCCTCAATATCGCCTAACACCTGCTTCATGTTATCAGCTACGAAGTAGAAAATACAACATGTTAGACACACACTTCGAGCTTTGGAGTATTAACGCACTGTGGACATCGGAGCAGCCGATACGCGCGTGGAAAAGCAGTACCGCAGGCTTGATGGCCTCCAAGAACGTCTGCATTTCTCGATTGGCATCCTCTTTGAGCTTCTTCTGCTCGTTCGTGTACTGGAGTTTCGACCGGAGTCCTTCAATGCGATTCATGCGCTGGAAGTCGACAGAATCTTTGCGTTGCTTCAGTCTACAAGAAATCATAGCGTCTCGCTGTCAGACCAACTCGAATCAAGAACGGATTTGCCTCCCACACTTACTTTCCAATCTCCTCGCGTAGTTTGGTGCTGACTAGACGAAGATTCTCAATTTCCTCTGCCAGTTGATTCACGTGTTGAATGCGATCAAAGTGTTCTGCTTCCGTGAGGATCAATCAGACACAAACAACAGTCCAAAATGGTTAAGGATAACAGTCAGATATGCAAGATTTTCTATACACAAAGCTTCGTGGTAAAGGATATTGGTTGTTGAACGCGTCGATCATCTCCGAGACGGTTTTGGTGCCGGAGACTTCGTGAATCTTCTCAATGTAGTTGCGATTCTCTTGATATTTCGTCAGCATAGCGTCGGTCGTAACTTTAGCCTGGCCACTTTTCCATTTACTTTTCTTGGCACGTGACAGCACTTCGCTTTCCTTAGCCTCCGATACGTTTTTCATGATATCGTTCTCGCCCAAGAACTTGTATTTTTCCACGTCAACGAGCTCCTCAGCGTCTTTCTGGTGTAACGCGATCTCTTTCAGCTCTTGCAGTAAAACTGCAGCGCGTCTGTCACACTTCATCTCCCACTCTTCTTCTTCCTGCCGAACATCTTCGATCTCCTGCTCCACCGCTTCAATCTCCTGTCGGAGCTTCTCCACTTCCTCATTGAATCGTGCGACCTTGTGTCTCTTGGACAGCGTCTCAGCGGAGATCTTGGTGAAGATATCGTCCATGCGTGCACGTTCCGTTCGATGCGCGTCGATGACCTCCCGTAGCTGTCGGTTGCGGTTCAATTTTTCGTTCACCTTGACGAGGCGCCGGTCGATATCGTGCTCCATCTTGCGTACTCTTCCGAGCATGATGCCGTGGTTGTGGTCCAGCGCCGCCAGCTCGTACAGCTTCATTTTCTGCTGAGCCAGAGTGGATTCGTGCGACTGAATGAGTGCGTTCAGCCGCGCCACCTCCTTCCGCTCCAGCTCCAAGCGGATCATGAAGTTGTTGCCCTGTAGATACAAGTTGGACAGCTTCTCCGCTGTCTGTTCGTTGAAGAACGGATCGTCACGCGCCACGTGATCATCGAAGGCCAGCTGCACGCACACAATCGAACGACGTGTCAACTCAGGTTGACTGGACAGCGACACGAGTGGGACTCACGCACCTCTTCCTCTAGTCGCCGGTTCTTCTCCTGCAGCTCGTCAATTTTCTTGGCGTATTCGTTAAGACACAGCGTGAGCTCCTTCGAGTGGCGCTTGCCGTCATCGTGCTCGAGCTCAAGCAATTGTTGGTCGATGTGGTTGCTCTGTGTCTTCTTTTTGCCGGCTCGAGTGGGCGAAGCAGCAGGAGATGGAGCGCTGATTCCTGAGCCATGGGCGGGACTTGCTGCTCCCTTCTTCACGGATCGAGGCGCAGGCGACGTTGGCATTGGGAAAGAAGATCGAGAATGGGGCTGGTCGTTTCGGAATGTCCCACCATAAAAGGGTCCGGGTGCAGGTATTTTAGGACGGTGGCACGTCATGAAGCCATGTGTAGACGAATGTAGCCACTGTAGACGGATTCGCAGCTCTTCCAAGAGCAGCGTGATCACTTCTGATTGCACTCTCGAGCCCATCGTCCTGAACTGACCATAGAAGTGTATGACAAGTACGTGTATTAGCTGCACACAAGCCGTTTCGCGCTACTGATGATATATCCACAGTGCAGCATACCATGTTGGTGGAGCTCACTTCACTTGGCACGGATATCCTTTACCCCATCTCGGCGGTGCTCTCAAAACCAACCACTTCAACATCAGCAGAAACACGTCCGGCTGCAACTCATGTGCGCCACACATCACGTTTAATTGGCTAAAATAAGGCAAATACTCTATACGTACAGCACGTCCTCAATAAACCAGCATATATCATTTCCATTATATTAAACGTCAGTATCGAAACTAACATCACTTTATCCTATTATTTGTATTTGAAATACTATTTTTACAAACTGGTTTAACAAAGTTTCATATTATAGAGGTACGAGTGCGCAGTACCTTCTCTAAACCCTACCCCTCTCCAACTTTAACCAAAAAATGCGCGCGCTTCTTCAGAACGAAACTTGCGGCGGCGGTCCTCGGTCTCCCTCTCTTCTATAGGCCCCTCTGTGCGTGCAGCTCCCCCCACTTCCAGCAAAGTCCCCCCCAAGCCCCCAAGAACACGTCAGCAGCCCCCAGTGACGCTCGGGATCGCATTTCCAGCGGCTTCTCGCTCGAAGTTTCAAATGGAACAATCAAATCCGGACAACAGTACCGTAACCGTCGTAAATAGTAGCCCTCCTGCCATGGTTGAACCAAGCAGCCCTGGAAGCTGCAGCAGCGGAGGCAGCCCCAGTGCCATGGGCAACAGAAACCGAAGCGTCAGCATGAATATGCACTCGAACGCCCCGCCCAGCAAGAAACAGCGAGCTTCAGACGACGAATACGAGCAGACAACGCCCCCTCCAGCCCCAACTCCAGCGTCTCCCTATTCTATTGCAGACGCAGTAGATGCCGCCTCTGCAATTACTGAAGCTCGGGACCAAGTGAGTGTCGAGACCGACGCTCCGGATGTTGAAGAAGACCAAGCGGGCAGCTCGGGGGACTCTGGATCCGCTGTTGCTTCGACTGCCGTGCCACGATTCGGAGGTGACGACGACTCGTCAGATGACGACAGTGATGTGAACGAAGAGGCCTTTATGAGCTGGTTAATGGATCAGAAGACGGCCGGGATGCAGGCCGGACAAATGCTGGATGCTCTGGGATTGGGCGTGTCGGAGGGAGTCGCGGTGGATGACGATGAGCTGTGGGAAGCCATGTTCTCGATGGGCATTCGACTGATTAAACCGACAGCCACGGTACGTCGATATTGTGGTTTGATTTGTGAAACTATGTTCTAATTATTTTATGTGTGCGTGACTTCTTTCAGCGACCTCGTGAGAAGTTGGACAGTGTAAATACGATTCAAGATGTGGCGTCGCTTCTGCGATCGAGTAACAAGATTGTGGTGCTGGCAGGTGCTGGTATCTCGGTGTCGTGCGGTATCCCCGACTTTCGCTCTGAAAACGGCATCTACAGCGTACGTGAAGTGAATGAGTTTGTCTCCTGCGCGAGGTGCTGGTGGTAATTGACGTTGAATTGTATGATACTGGTGCAGCGTCTTGGAGAATACAATCTCCCCAACCCGCAATGCATGTTCGGTACGTACCATTGCAAAGAAATGTTGTCGCACGTGAACATTGCTTAACTAGTTTATTTCGTGCAGATATCGAGTTCTTCAGATCAAACCCTCGGCCGTTCTTCGTATTCGCGAAAGAATTGTTCCCTAAATCCAGCGGGTTCACGTTTGTGCCGTCTCGAAGTCACTATTTCCTGAAGTTGTTGGAGGAGAAGGGCAAGCTCCTTCGAATTTACAGCCAGGTACGCAGATTTACTAACTCATGTACTTCAACGTATACTAACCGCCTCTACGGGATGCTATTCAGAATATCGACATGTTGGAGCACGCTGCAGGCATTTCGCACGAGCATGCTGTGCTGTGCCACGGCTCTTTCGCAACGGCGACGTGTTTATCATGCAAACGGACGTACCCGAACGATGCTATTCGTGATGACGTGCTGAATCAGCAAGTGCCCATGTGCCAGTCCTGTAAATCGCCCGATGGAATTGTTAAGCCCGACATCGTCTTCTTCGGCGAATCGTTGCCTCGGCGCTTCCACGACTCCATCAAGTCTGATGAAGGTGAAGCAGACTTGGTGCTTGTCATGGGATCGTCTCTCAAGGTGAACCCTGTGCGTAGTATCGTTGGTCGCTTCAAGAAGGACACACCCATGATCCTGATCAACAGAGAACCAGTGGGCCGCCCACACAAGTTTGACGTCGAGCTGCTAGGATATTCAGACGAGATTGTGCAGGAGCTGTGCCGGTTGCTTGGTTGGGATATTCCGCAGCCTGACCCTGTGCTTCTGGGCCAGTCCAATATCCCGCCACCACCGATTGTATCCACAAGCACGCTCGCCCCCCTGTCGTTTGAGTTTGTCCCTCCCTCAAGGCATTTGTTCAACGGCTCCAAGTCTACATATTGCAGCTCTAGCGACGATGAAAGCAGTAGCTCATCCAGTGAAGAAGGAACTGGCGAAGGTGACGTGGTTGGCGACACAGATGCTGTGGCAGTAGCGATGGACGCGGACGATGAAAGGAAAGCACCACCCAATGATGATCTGCCAAGAGAAGACCAAGACGAGCTGATGGGAAGTGGCAACGAGTTGCTAGGAACATCCAGCTTTGATGACAATTGAACATCCGGACGCTTCCCAGCCTGATTCCTATAGTGAGGGGCGCCATCGAAGTCGCTGCCCGGCGTTTTCATCGAACCCAGCCGACCAGATCTGCTCTCCCGTCATGTACAAGTAAATCCCCAGGGCGGAGACTTGTCCACTTGTCATCCTCCTGTTACCCAGTGCGAGCTGGGTTGATATCTGTCGATATAACTCTGAAGCAACAAATGTTCGAGCCCAACATGCTTCGCGAGCTTCTTTGTAAGTAGATACACTGCGTCTTTGCACGATTTGCATCTATCCAAAATGATCGGAGACCCAACAACCCCTTTCTGTTTGTGCATGTTGCTAGGTCTCTGCAGTCCCAAGTGACTTCAGCTCTCCGTTTGAACGAGCACAGGCCGAGTCATTCGACCCTGTGGGGATCGAAGCATGGCAAGGGCGTAATGACCTCCACCCCCGTATTTCCGACCTTGAGCTGCAAGAAAGAGCTGCTGCAGTGGTTCGCAAGCGATGAAGCCGGTGGCGCGGAAAGCGCCCATGGGTCTGTCGTAAACTGCCGAAGTCACGTAGCCGATGAGAGATCGCTAGCAATGAAAAAATAAAAGTTTAGCACTTTGCCTCAGCCATTGACAAAAATAATTGCGCTCACCTCGTTAGTCATAGCTTTGTTTTTCTTGCTCAAAGCAATTTCACAGCCGTTCCAACTCTTATCATTGCAGTACTGTTCCACATCCACAGTTGAAGGCGCGAAGATCTGCACAAGTATAAGCATGGGTAAGCTTAGCAACAGCAAAACGGTTTAAAATTTCTTGGTACGTACCATGGCATTGACGTCTATGTTTCCGCGTCTCGGGACAACGATAACGACACGAACGAGAGTCGGAATTGGCACTGGCACAATTGACACGGCATCGGATGCGGTGTCATCGACGGTTTTGCTGTTCGATCGGTGGAAATTGAACGGCTCCATGTACTTGTCGCCGCGAAGAGCACAAGGAGCTTGCGGTTCCTCTGCATCATTTGTGTCGAAAAGTAGTTCCCATCGCGGTTGAAACGGCGATTTCACGCCGTGCTTTTCATAATTGAACCGCTTCGACTTAGGCTTCTTTGCTTGTACCTTTTCCAGGTCGCGTGCTCGAGTGTCCCAATATGCCTGTCCAGCTTGAGTATCAGGGTAGTCGTTTGGGAAGCTATTCAACAAGTAAACGTCAGACACTACAGTGCAGCTCCAGGATAAAACTCTCACAAACCCACCTAGGCTGGTTCAGAACCGTTGATAAAGCAGCATCCTCCTCCAGTCCAATGACCAATGCACCACCAAACACCAGTTTCTTCAGTAAGCCTGGAGCACTGGTTGGTGAGCAGATCAAATCCCAACCGCTTGTATGAGGGTACGGCTCGTGCTTCTTGATCGCTAGAAGATGGAGCGGCGGAGACTGCATGTGGATGCTGTCAGATAGTACGCCATCCTTTCTCTGACGGTAGATCTCTTCGTTCAGCTTGTGGTCCTTCAGAAAGTTACGCTCGATTTGTTGTCTCTTAGACAGTGACCACAGTAACGACCTGGGGGACGCCTCGATCTCCATTGCATTGTCTTCCGTTTGAATCTCTGTTTGAACTCCAGCTGCATAGATGTTCGGGTAGTTAGAACGCCCTGAATCAGACCCGCTAGTCGTCCAGGCCAACAGCGCTTGCATCTCCTTCATGATTGCTGCTGTCTCTGGCTCCTCTGCATCTTTATCCAGTGATGACAGACTTAATCCAGACAGTGGACTCTCAATCACATCCGTACCAATCTTCGGAACCACAGTAGCAGGAGGCTCCTTCAGCAGTGAAAACGCCGTAGAATGGTCACTCAGTTTGCTTTCTCGGTGGCGAGCTAGACGTGGATCCTTCACAGCAACAGCGTGAATAGCTGCCTTCTTGTCAGAATTCTTCTCGGTCCTGCAGACAGCCTGCAGCAAATTCTCCCTGTTGCCAGTACGACAACGAACCAGTGATTCCTTTTCATCGAAACCGTCCTCGTGATCCGAACTTTCATCCTGCATATCCTCGTTCTGAACGTCACCAGTTTTATCAACTGCAAGGCTCTTGACGAGTTCGTCCGCCAGTTTTCCACGCAACTTGAAGCGACTTAATTGTCCTCGTCGATCCAACATCTCAACGGGTTCTTCGACTTCTTGACAAGCTGCTGCAATGGCTGTAGCTGCCTCCATGTAAGCTGCAGGATGGACCCAAAGCCACAGTTGCCTCTTGGTACTTTGCCAGTCTTGGTGCAACTTAAACTCGCCGTTCTCAAAGTCTTTTTGCAGTGGTCTCCACATAAACGTCACTGGAGCAATGGCACCCTGTGGGAACTCGCTTGCATGGTACAACATACTGGTTCCTTCTTCATTGCCAGCCAAAAACTTGAGACCGTGAAAATCGGAGCCATTTGGGTCAGAAACCAATTGCAGAACCTCCAAAATCACTTGAGGAAGACCATAGAGCTCAATGACTCCATAGTAGCTGGTATCATGCAGTGTAGCCATCTTCCTTACTGCCTGGAGAGAAGCTGCCACGCCCTTGTCCGCTCGATAGAGAGCTAAAATGTAGCCATAGTGTTCACTCATCGCCATGCGTTTGGCATGCCACAAATGGGTGGGTAGCCATCTTGCTCGTTCGGAAGTGGCTTCAGAACGGTCTTGCAGCAACTTGTGCGGCCGACGCTCGTGCTTCCGACAACGTAAGGCGCTCTGCTTGTTGCTTGAAGGAGACGCACGGAGTCGTTGGGGCATCTTGTGTGCCTTAAAGGCGTTAGCTCTGCGTCTGCGTTGGTTCTTCTGCTCGTCAAGCTTCACATCAGTGGGCGAAGAGAGTGGCTCATGCTGGGACAGTTCATGGAGCGCTTGAAGCTCTGGGGCTCGCGCACCGGCGAACTCAAGCACCTGCAGCACGCGAGGGCCGAGGCCAGCCATTTGTCAACGAAAATGCGCACAAAATACCAATACATTTTGTTGTAATTGTTTGAGTACTGATATTAGTGAAATTAAGCAAGTTGAAGTCAGAGAGGACATACTAAGACGCTGTGAAAGAGGAACGTATTTTAGTACAACGTTAGACGTTGGCCGGGACAGCAATGCGAGCCGTTGGCGACAAGAGAACGCAGGTTCAGCGAGCAGAGGAGAAGTGCGCGTACTGGACAGCGCAGGTGAACTGGTTTAATTGTGGTTTATTATTGCTTAATCTCTTGTGGTGAGATAAAAATCGCTATACCTAATTGTCTATTGATTTTTCAATTCAGCTCTTTGATTCTCCTGGCACAAATAACTTCCGAAACGATGAGTTTGTGGGACTCAATCTTGGGATCTTGGGGTTAAACGCATTGCGTATCGATTGTAGGAGTGAGAAATGTAGTGGGGGTCAGTCCTCGAGCTAGCCAAACAATATGCACTTGTCTTCGGATAAGTTCCCATCGCCCCTCAAAAGGGGGTGAACCGCTGTAACGCAATTCCTGTGAGTGTTCGTCCTTGGATTTGGCCCCTTGGACGAGTCACTTGCTATAGGCGTTGTTAAACATTTCTCCGAATGGGATTATTCCCTCGCTGCAAGAGAGCCCAGTTGGATCTTGATTGTAACCATGAGCCCGTCGTAGAGGAGGTAGTTGTTCCGGGGGGGGGGGGGGGGTCTTCAACAAGCAAGGCGGTCTTGCTTATTTCACGTCGAAGAATTGGCGTGATCCCGAATAAAATAAAGATAACTTAAAGCCAATTGCTTTCGCGGAAAGAAATTTCCAACGATGAACTCAGCGAAAAGTTGGGTCTTCAATAACTGCCAGCAAATCGAAAAACGGCTTGATGAAAAGTCACGTAAATTTCCAAAGTGAAACGATAAGCGGCTTGCTTGCGCAAAAGTGATTCCATAGAATCCAAAGCGAAGGATGCTTGCGTCTTGGGTTACAGAAGCTGAGAGAGCAGCTAAACTAGAAGGGAAAAAAAGGATCCCAAATAGCATAGCCTGTTTGCAGCGGCGAATCCATAGTAACTGGAAAAGTGCCCTGACAAAGTTTGAGGGTACCAATTTCACCGCGCGTTTCGAAAGGTGGAGAAAGCGTGAAGGAGATTTCTAAATATTTAGAAACTGTCAGTAGGACTTCCACTTGTATCAGACTTAAACCGGAGTTACCACGGCTGCTGGCACCAGATTTGCCCTCCAATGATAGAAATTCTAAAAATTTAGAAATCTTCGAAGGAGTAGTGCTAACAGAGGCGGATCCAGAACGCGGTGTAAAATCTAAAACTGTAACAGCACCAAGTTTCCGGGTACCTCTAAAACCAATCCACGAAAAGAGATCGAAAACTCCAAGGAAATTCCTGTATGGTTGCAGCAAACGTTAATCACTTCCAGTAAATTAAACTGGGGTTACCACGGCTGCTGGTTCCCGATTTGCCCTCCAAGAGGGTCCAATTAGGCTTTCACCTTCTTGTTCTTTTGGGGACGTCCATGCCGGGCTTTGCGTTTCCGGAGTGTAGTATGGGGTTTCACGGGTTTATCATCTTCCTCATCGTCGGCCGAGAATTCAATGCGGTAAATGCCGAGCACCTGAAAGAGCCAGGTTTCCGTGTCCAGCAGGCCGATCCATGTGCCTTCGTCGTAAACTTGGTGGGAGCGCATTCGACTCTTCACGTGTAACGCCATGCCGTGTGCGAGCATTTCGGATAGCTTGCAATGGACGAGGTAGAAGCCTTCGGGAATCTGGGAGTTGAAAATCCCGTCTGCACCGCCTCCGTTGCCAGTGAATAAGTTGGCGTCAAGATGCGCCCTGCGAATGTGGACATTGGGGGGTGGTACCATTGACTTCCACCCATTTAAGTAGAGCCTTCGTCTTGGAGATTCCAATTCCTTCATCATAACCAATACCTTGGTCGGAGCAGAAGTCGTTCCAGTTTTCTTCAGTAATCAACACATCATGACCAGCAGCCTTGTAGAGGGCGTTGATTGCCTGGGCCACACAGTCGCCAGTCTCCGAGGCCTTCATGTAGTCACGATAGTCGTGAAGGCCTTTCATGAAAGTGACGTAAGGCGTGGTTTCTTTCTTGTCTTCATCATACCACCAGTCGACCCAGTCACAGGGGGCTTGCTGGCCATCTTCGATAAGGTTCTTGCGGGGGATCCAGTCGCAAAAGCCATCGAGGAAGCGTACTTGGTAACATCGTTCACGGGCAGGTTCATCACGGCGATCATCGATAATCAGGAACGGGAATTGTTCGGCAGATTTCTTGGTCGAGTCGTGGGCTAGCCGGACACGTTTCGGGGCCGGTTGTTGGGGCTTGATTGTCCCAGAACGAAGATTCATGCCTTCACCGCTGGGAACAGTGCCTACCTCTTCCATGACAACGTCTATCGGGGCTTCATCAGACATGTCCACATCCGCCTGGGCTCCGGCTGCGGTGATGACATCTTCCTGATCAGCGATCGGGGTGGGTAGACTTGGGGGCAGCCCCTGCAGTAGGGGTCGAGGATCGAATTCAGGAAGGCTGACACCAGTGTTAGTGGTGTCCCGATAGTGAGGCGTTTGGAAGTGAATTGGCCAGATGGCTTCCAGTTCAATTTCGACTGAGTCCGCGGTCAGGGGGGGGGGGGGGGGAAGATTTCCTGGAATTCACAGAACGGGCCCCGGGCCTGGAGGACTCGCGTTTGGCAGCCATGTCCAATACCCTCATAGTAAGTCTCCACTTGAGCTACAATGGCGTTGACGGTATCAATGACGACCGGTACAATGTCGTCGTCGCTGAGAGGAGGGCCATCGTGGGTTAACAGAGTGGGCGGCGTTGGGCTGGGTTCAGGGAGAATCGTCTTGAGCGCCGACGCGTAGTCATCTTGGTCCAGTACCGATGGCTGGTCCCAGGTCCTGAGACGCGCATAGTTAAGGCCTACATTTTCCGTGACCGTGCAGATCGCCTCTACCAAACAGTCCACTACAAGTGTGACGTCCTGCTCAACCGGAGAACAGCTGACACTCCAGGAAGCGCAGGTGAACTGGTGGCAGCGCTGGGCGAGTGATCACGGTCTGTTAAGCAGTGCGAGTGTTCATCTTTATTTCATGCAAGCGTTAGCTACGAAGGCTGCTCAAGAGCTTCAAAGGATCCAAGACACACCAGGCAATTAACACTAAACCGGAGAACTGAACGAGGTTGCTGTTTTATGACGGTAATTGCTGTTCTATCCGGTCTTCTCGACTACCAGTTTGGCTGCTAATTAACGTCTCCAGCGTTAGATTTGACCCGTCTCCTTCGATTCCGAGGGCCTCAAGCACTAACTGCAGTGGTGGACCTTCTTGCTTCGGGTCTTCTGCTACTAAAACCAACGGCAAGAGGCCTGGCCCATCATGATCAGCTGTCAGTGAAAGCACATCGAGAATCGCCACGTCTCCACAGTCCGACATCGTCGCCGAAATGGTCTGAACCAGTGAGAATCCGCTTTCACCTTGGAAACGAGCACCGGTACGGTATCTTCTGACTTGTGTGGATGTTGATGCTGTAAAAATATCCAGGAGAGCTTGTTGTACCGCTTTCTCGTCCGCTAAAACGTCCTTCGAAGCAGTAATCACTCGGATTTCGCGGTCGTATTTCCATCCTATTGACGCACAGGCAGGTGCTTGGATGACCATGGTTCGTATCTTGTAACTTTCAGCTTCTTCCTCTTCAAATAGCGTCCCAAGCGTGATCTCTCCGTCCTCAGTTGCAGCTTTATTGCTGATTTGACTGGGGTGAGGTAGAACGGGCTGAATACTGCTACCCAAGAGCTTGGACAGTGGACGATGAAGCACTGACGCAAGCCCGTACTTCACCTGCAAAGCTGTTGCCTTCAACTCATCGTCTTCGCCAAGAACTCCATCATCAACTAATCGAGCAACTAGTTTAACTAGTTGAGGTTCATGCAGCACGCGGTGGAAATGCTGCTGCGTCTCAGGGTCATCCATCGTGATATCCAGGAGTAACTCGCCATCCCAGAGCTCCTGAAGCCGCACGCAATAGAACACATCCCCAACGTTCACCACACTCTGGTGAGTGAGTGTACTTGGACCGGAGAGAGCAACTGCAGTCTCCTTCTCCTCTTCTTCCTGGTTCTTCACGGACAGCCTTGGTTGCCCATATTGAGGCTCAATACTTGTTGACGGTAGACTTCTGCCCTCGGTATCAATGACTTCCAGTTTACTGGAGGCTCCAGCTTTCGTCACAACTCGGATGTTGTCAAATAACGGCTCAAGTAGCGCCTCGTGCACTGCAAACAGCTCGGGGTCATCGCTACTGCCTTCGTGACTTTGACTCGGCCGATAACTTGCAAATGTCGGGCAGAACGTTAAAAGCTGTCGTAGATCCACTTTAGCGGCCAATGCCTCGTTCTCAGAACCATTCAACAGGACTGCGCGTACTTCTAGCCACCAAACTTGAGACGTAGCGGCAGCAAAAGCTTCACTCACGCTTAATTCCACGAGAACAGCGTCATTTTCATCTCCAAGAATCGAGAGGTAGCGAGTGCCTCTATACACAGTCACGTGTTGCGTCTGGTGCTGCTCTTGTTGAGATTCCAGTTGTTCCCGTGGAAGTCGCGTGGCTGCTTCAGGACCGCTAGTCTCAGCAAGAACGAGATGGCCGTTCTTGTAACCAGCGTGAACATGATGCAGGAGCAGCTCAGCCAGAGCTTCCAGCCTTTCACGTCTTCTCACTGAATGCCGAGCCAAATAGCTATCATGATTGGGCACTAGTCGCTGGATGTCTCGCAAGTGAAAAGTGAGGAAGTCATCTTGAGCTGACCGAGGCTCGTAGGCCACAAAGTGCACGCTAAAGGGGTCTTCCGGGTCCTCAGGCTCTTCCGCTTCTTCATACAGCACTTGTAGTAGCAACAACTGGTCACTGACCATTCTTGAGCCATTCGTGAGTGGCGTACTGCGCTGTAATATGCCTGGAATCCCTCCGGTAGCACCTAATGAGTGATACTTGATCGCAGAACTGCTCAGTACTTGCTCAAGCTGTTCCCGTGTAGCATCACGCTCTCGGCAGACACGCTCCGTCTCGAGTTGAGCCACGCACATGTTGTGTTCCGCCCGCATTGTGCGGCTCATTAGCGTCTCCATCTTCTGTCGAAGAGCTTCACGCCCTAAAGAGCGAACAGCGAGCTTCATTCGGCTTTCAAGCTGCGTCCGGCGCGTGTCAGATATCACCTGGACGTTGTGCAAGCGAGCTTGCTCGAGGATCTCCTGGGAGCGTTGCTGTTCCCGTTCCAAAGCCACTCGAGTCTCCACCAGCTCAGCCGATGCACGTGTAAACCCCGTTGAAATCTCACGAAGCTGCCGCGCTAACTCCACATTCGTATTGTGTTCTAAGACAAGACGAGCCTCCAGTGTCTGTACACGCTCAGAACCTTGAGATGTTTGCAGACGAAGCTGCTCCTGAACGGTTGAAAGTAAGATCTTCGCCTGCGATAGAGCTCGTTCAAGAGCAAAGCTACGTTCTCGATAGGATTTCTCCTCGGTATCCGTAAACTCGTCGTCTTTAGGTGATTTAACGAACGAGCTCCGCACTGTTTTGACTGTCAATTGCGAGTCTAACAGCTCTGACGTTGATTTATCGCGAGTCAGAAGCTCCAACTGCTTGGTCGCGTTCTCCGCTTGCGTCTGTGTCTCCTTTCGCTCACTCTCCATGGCTTCGAGAGCTTGTTCAAGCTGTACGATGCGTTCTTTCAGCGCTCGTTGCTCGCCGTATCGTCGGTGCATCTTCTCGTGATAGCTGGCAGCATCCACATGTCGGTTTGCAGCGTGAGATCGAGTGGCGTACTCTTGCCACAGCTGCTGCATCACCACTGGATCCGGACCAGGAGCTTTCTCTTCCTCCTCTCTTCGAGGTTTGTCATTTACTGTAGCTGGAGACGTCGGTCGGGAGCTGCTCGGCGACCCTGACAACACCCGAGAGCGCAAACTTCCAACTGAACTTGTTCGGATTTCCGTTCGTGACGGTCGACGAGGAGTTCCATTCGCAGGTGGAGCTGGCGCTCTCGGGGAAATCACAGTCGCCTCGTTCTCTTGTCGATCGTCCAGTTGATCCCCACTTGCCATCGCAGCGTTTTCCACTGCACTAACGTCAGGACCTTGAGTGCCTCGAGCATGTTCATGGCCTGGAAGTAGTGGGAACACCACACCTCGTTGCTTCTCCACGTCGATATCTGCACTATCAGTGGAAGCAACTCGAAGCCGTGGAGTTCTGCCGTTCGTGTGCCAGCCTTTGCCCTTCTGGAACGGCTGGATGTTGCGATACCCCGTCGGTAGCATCGGATTCAATGGGGAAACCAAGATCGGATCATCGCCAGCTCTTGCAGGTGGCACCGGACGAGATGGAGGCGTATTCATGCCAATAAAGTGTCCTTTGGCAACCTGAGGAGGCCACCGCAACTGCTCCCTAATTAGTTAGGGGACGGCTCGAGATCGCTATGACGCGAGACAACAGCGGCGATGCCGCTCTCCGAGAGCTCGAACGCGCTATGGACGCTTTCATGGCAACGCATGTCGCCACGGCTTCAAATGTACTCGCAACCGGCACAAAGGACGTAGTAGACAACCTCTTCGAAGTCGATACTGAGTCAGCAATTGCACCAGACGTAGCGAGCTTCCAGCGTGACTTGAAGCGCCTCCAGTGGTTAGCGTCCGTGGTCTCCGAAACGCGACGTCGACGAGGCCCAACGAGTATCGTGAGCGTGGGGAAACTCCTGCTTTCTTGGCTACAAACCGTCGAGAGCTCCAGTGCCGCTGCTGTCGCGTCAACTGCTGCGATCACTGGACCTTCCGCAGTGGAAGCTGCTCGAGCAGCAGAACAAGTTCAACAGCAGTCGCCACTTGATCCCGTGGCGTCGTGGCTCGTTGCGACGCTGCTGAAGATCGCGTTGCAGACTCCTCCATCGAGTTCAAGCGACCTCAGCTCCGTCGAGAGATCCACAGTGGACGAACTGGTAGCTGTCGTCGTGGGCCGGTGCTTGCTGTCCTTCCAGCGGTCATGGCAAGCAGATGAAGAAGCGCAACGTCGAGCGCGAGCGGAAAGCTCCGGCAACTTGTTCTCGTACTTGACGATGCGCAAAGCGAAGCCCAAGACGCTCGCCAATGGCCCACCAAGTGCAATAGCTGTTTGTTTGACCTGTACGACGGAAGCGGGTATCGTTTGGGGGCAGGTTTTGGGTCTTGTGGCGTGTTTGGCACCGGACGTCGCTCGGATGAAGCTGCAGAAAGAGATTCTGGCACGCTCGACAGTCTGGAACGCTACGAAACCGAGCGATATCGCCCAACACCCGTACTTGAAGCATTTCACGCACATCCGACTGGGTTTGGCACCGAACAAGTCATTTCCAAGCTCGTTGACCTCCAGAATGGCGGATGCTGCTCGATGGCTGCGTATACTGATGCCCTTGCTACTGAAACCCCATCGGACTCATGTGCGTAGTGCGTGTGCGCATCTCATCTCCCAACTGCTCGTTCGAGAGCTCTATTCACTCAATAGACTGGAACTCAGCGTGCTGTACACGTCTACCGGAAGTGATTGGAGTCGATGCATCAGTGATCTCCACGCTGCAGCTCTCCGCCTCACAGATTGCGCCAAGAAGAAGAGTCGAGGACGATCTCAGCAGCATCTGGAAGCTTCTGCCTGGGCTCTTCGAACCGCAGTGCTGGCACTTGCTCCCGGGGAGATTTTCACTCGATACTGGCGAGAAGATGCGCTTGCTCTGTTGAGACTACAGTCGCATCTCAACCAGGACGCGAGCGCTAATGGGACCACGTCGTACAACGTTCTACCAAGTCTGGAGCTGAGCTTCACGTACATGATGCATCGGCATTTCTTACTACGAGACTCGGGCGCAACCACCGCTGGAGCGCCATCAGACTCGGATTGTATGGAGATCATCAACACGACGCAAGCTTGGGGGTTCTTCTCACTGCCGCGTTTACGCCCGCAGTCGAATGGCGTTGGCATGAGCAGCTTCACAGCTTTTAAAACCATCGCGGTACCTGCTTTGGTGCATGTTTCACGAGCTATCGCCTCGTACAGTATGACGTACACAGTTCAGAACCATCTACGCCGTCTTCTAGCAGAACCGGTCAGTGTCGGGGACCCTCAGAAGCTCATTGGGCTTGAAGCACTCGCAGACTTACTTTCTCGACAAGACGACGAAAAGCTGATGAGCTTTCAGGTGAACCAAAACGACCTCCTTGCCAGCAAACAAATGATCGGAGAGCTCGTAGGTCGCGTACTTCTTGAGTGCAGTACGCGTATCGGCCACAAACTCCTCACGGAAATCCCAGTTACAATGAGTAAGAAGGAGAAACTCCAGTCATTCGACGAAGAAGACGAAGATGAAGACCACTGGAAAGACCCGACAAACGCTGTCGCAGTGGCGACGTTCGCTGCAGCGGTGGCCTTGATGCCAGCTTTGTACCCGCACATATCACTCAGTAACGAGCAGAAACTACTGCTGCTGGTGCGATCCAGCGTCAATGCGGAGCGTGTGGTGCATCGTCGAGCTCATGAAGCCCTTCTGGCGCTTATTGGGCCTCAAAATCCCCATTCGACGGAGCCTCCACCTCCCGGGGCTGGCGTAGTAGTCCGTGCGTTGACTGACTACATCATGCGGATGCACGTGAGCACCAGTATGGCAGTAAGTGACGCAGCAGGAGCCATTATCATCTTACGTCTGCTGAGCGTGCTGCTTGATCCATCCAGAGCTGGAACAACACGCTGGGAAAGCGCTGGGGCCAGGTTTGAAGCCTTGATTCAGGTCGAAGCCATCGCTGTTTATCTTCTGACTCGAGGCGATGACAACATCGAAGCTGAACAATTACTGCGTCTTGCTGTGTTAGAGACGCTGGGGGTGGCTCATGAGGCACGTGTGGGGTGCTGTGAACAGCCAGCGATCAGAAACTCAGTACAGCTACCGCTAGTCAACCGACCAAGCGTGTGGATGATTCTTAGCGACCTTGAACCGGAACTTCACACAGCTTTCTTCACTTTCAGATCAGATCAAGCAGAAGAAAAGCATTCAGCTCTTCGACGCTTGGTCTTTGACACTTCAGAACGCCACAGCTACCGCTGGTCTCTTTGCTTAGCAAGAATCTTCCGGAATCTGGCAAGACGAGCACCGGACGTGACTGCGTACATTTGGAGCGATGTGGCCGATAAAGTCTCCAAGCTGGAACCTGTGCTGTCCGTCACGCCCGTCGCAGTGGAGCTACCTTCAAACCAGCGCGAACTAGCTCGATGGCGAAATCTCGCACTGTTCGCTACAGCCTCCGCATGTCCGATCTTGCAGACGCAGACTCGTAAGACGGAAGTGTCGTCATTTAGCTCCGAAACTTCATCAGAGCCCCCCAGTGTGGCGCCCTCGACGATGGTAGCTGCACTTGTGCGACAACTGGCCTGCTATCTGCGTAGCACCAATGTTGGGCAACGGAATGCTGCGGTACTGGTGCTGGGTAACTCGGGATCTGTAGCACTACCCACGCTGCTGGACGTCTTAGCACGACTGGAAGCGGAAGCGCTCACTACTCCGTCTAACACGTCAGAACCAGACGCCGCTGAACCCCCGCCGAATGCGATGCAGCGCCCACGCGGTGTCCGGACAGCAAAATTGCCCAAGAAGAAGCTGCTCGAGCTCCAGCACGCACGGACAGCACAGTTCACTTTACAATGGGCCATTGGACGATGCTACCGACTGTTGTTGGAGCCTCGAACACGGGAACAGAACGACAGTGACGATCTGGAGCCTGGAAGTCCCATAGGGGAGCGTCTTCGTCAAGTAATCTCCGTGTTTCTAGCCAAGATGATGACTGCGCTCGAAGAATCTGCGGCTTCCAGCGACACCCGTGAGGCTAGCGAAGGTTCATTAACCTTCAGCTCGACGACGTTGGTACCGGAAGAGAATCCTGTCCTTTTCATGGTGCAGCTCGACTTCATTGCGAATCTGCAGTCCCTGCTTCTTCATTCCAACGCAGCCACCAAACCAGTGCTGCAACTGCCTCATGACAAGTTAGCAGCGTTGCTTCTCGACTGGTGTGGCTCATTCGACAAGGATCTTGCCGAATCTGCGTTGACGACGTATCTCTCTTCCGGTTTTGTATCTCCGAGCGCTGGTTCTGGGCTGCATTCTCGCTGGTTGCAGCATTGCGACGTTTACGCTGCTCGTGACGGGAACTTGCGCTTTCCGTGGCTCTGGGTCGACAACCAGAACCTACTTTTCGGCACTAGTAGGGATACGTGCGCTGCTTCTCGTAGTGTGGCCCAGTACTTCCTTTGCCATCGAGCTTTCTCGACGTTGGCGGATTTACTACGAAGCAGTCTCAGATCACCTGATGGAACTGGAACCTGGGACGGCGACAGCGTTGCAACGTGGCTTGACGCCTGCTTCAGTGTGGATGGTCTTACTTTTCAGCACTTCGATGATCTTCACCAACTAGCACAACGGGCTCTTCACGCTCTGTTGGAACAGCCACCAGGCAGCGCTCGCTTCAATCACGTGGTCAAACGGTGTCTGGAGAAGGCAGCGTACGAGTTTTCAAGTGCTGCGAAGCCAGATCTCCGGGTCGCTCGACAGTATCTTGAAGCTCTGGGAGCTTCTAGCGAAGTCATGAGTTTTTTCCGCTCTCTTCTTCATCGACTGCAAGAACGAGCTGATAGCCAAGAGAAGGAGGAGTCCTACCTCGCTGTCCGTCTTCTCCACGTGTTGTTACAACATGTCGGCGTCCAGATTGATGATAAACTTGTTCAACAGCATCGTCAAGTGGCTCTGGACATGGTAGCGGCGCTGGTTTGTGAGCCTGAAGCAGATGGAGATGACGAGTCGGCAGCTACGCGTTGGGGCTTGCAAGGTTACTACAGTCCAAGTATTGAAGGGCAGGTCGCTGGTCGGTTGCAAGTGAGTGTGTCAGCACTGTTAGCGTCTCGATTCTCAGTGCTGAGTCTGCGTGTAAGTCTCGCAATTCTGCGCTCGATGCCGACCACCTCACTCCAGAACCGCGAGAATATCACTCAACATCGTCAAATGTTGGCCGCTGTGCTGCCCTGGCTAGCTGAAGTACCTCTTGGGACGACAAAGGAGTCAAGTGCTAGACCCACAGAGCTCCTGGAGCTGCTATTCAGTCTCACTGCTGCTCTCGCAGATTGTTGCAACGAACAGCTCGACCATATCTGGCTGACTTTAGCTTTCGCGAGTACTGGGGGAGAAGATTCCAACCTTCAAGAGATCGTGAGCTTCTTGTTTCGTCAGCAACGCAAGAACCAACGCCCTTCTGAGACAGCAAAGACGATCATGTGGTGGCTTTGTCGATGGCAGGACGCAGCGCCCGACGTGTTGCGTTTGCTGCTGCTCCAACTGCCTCTTAGCGAGCCTAATCCCAGCGATGTTGCGACTGCGTTAGATGAACTGGGAGCTCTTGTGACACTGGCCGGTGACACTAGCTGCCACCTTCTTCAGCCAAATGTTTCTGATGTGCGAGCATTAGCTGTTCACTTGGTACACGTGTCCCTCTCCACACTCTTCGCATTACTCGGAAGCAGAGCTGTAGACGGAGGCGTCTCCAAGAGCATCACACAGCATTGCCACGTTCTTCTCCACTCAGTTCTTCCACTTCTCGAAGCACCACGGAGTCTACTTGCAGCGGCGCTGAAATTGATTCAAGTATCAACGTCAACAGCCAAGAAAGACGACTATGACGAGTTCCTGGAAGCTGTGAGAGCTCTTGCTGCGTGCTTGTCAACGGCTGAAATGAAGATCTGGAGCGAATTGTGTGTACAGGAGCTTGCTTTCGCCATCTCAATAGAAACATCAGCACCTGAAAGCGTCGAGTCAATACGACGACCCTCGCCTCACGAAGTGTGTGTACGGTTCTCCTTGGTGGCGTACACTCAGCTATCTCCACATTTCCAAGGCGACGTCCTGCTCTCAGTGCTGACCTTACTACGACAGACGCTGACAGCTGGCGGTCGAGATGATCGGCCATCACGATCTCTGCTACTTGCTCGGGAGTGCTTATCCCTCCTGGCAATGCTGATGCGGACCATGCCGGTGTCCAGAATGGTGTTGTACCCGCAAGTGTTCTGGGTCTCGCTTGCCCTGCTAACACATTGTCGCCAACAGCGGGACAAATCGTCTGGTAGTCCCTCACTTCACGACGGCGCGTTGGAACTTCTGTCAATAATGTGGGATCGAACACCCTTTTCTAGTCACACAGTGGCGCAAGAGGTCATTCGCTGCACTCGTCCAGCTCAATGGGACTCCAGCACTGCCCGGAACTCGGTGTTGATGGAAATTGTACGCTGCATTTACGCCGACGAATCCCTTGAAAGCCGCACACGAGCGATGAAGATGATGCGTAAGGCCGTTCTGCTGGTCCCGTGTGATTTACTTGGTGTGTCAAGGCGAGAGCACTTGGTGATCTGCACTCTCGCACTTTTCCCAGCGTTAATTAACCCCTCGGACGACGGAGAGACTGAAACTTGGGACGATCTGGCAGCTCTTTGGCAGGCCGTTGGCAATTCTCCAGAGAACGATCGAATGGCGGCTTTGCTCCAGACACGAGACGTTACAGACGTTGATCCAGAAAATACTGCGTCGAAATTCATGGCGGAATTCGTGTCTGCACTTTACACATTGGATCTTGACAGCAATGACGAGAGCTCGTTTGACGGCTTGAAACTGAGTCTGGAGATTCTTGTCGCGTGCTTACCGCTGCCTGAAGGAGCCTCCAAAAGCGAATCCCCACGTGAATCGACACCCGTTGATCTCAACAACGAACGCTGCGACTTTGTCTTCATAATGATTGAAGAGTTGCTTCGAGATGTCTTGAGGCGAAAAGAAAGAGCCTGGAGACCTGTGCCGGAGCTTGAAGCCACGCTGGCAAGACTGCTTCGAAGTCCGAGAAGCGAACGGCAGTGGAAATTAGCCTCGAGGGTTCTAAGCTGGATAGCGGAGGTGGTCAAGATGACTGGGTCAACTGGATCATCTGTGGCTCCTTTGCCTTTGTCTCCTGCTCCGAGAAGAAGTTTGCCCAGCCAGATATCTTCACAGATGTCGGCAGTTCTTGGACGTAGTGCAGAGTCCGACGATGCGAACGTTTACTCGGCAGATACATTGAAGAAGACCCCATCTAGTAGAGCATTGCTGAGAATGCTCTCTCCACGAACTCAAAGCACCGCCAGCATCAGCAAAAGCACCGTAAACGAAGGTGCTAATAACAATAACGAGGTACCGAAGCCGCCCGGAGCTTTATCGAAAGACCAGCGCGAGTTCAAACAACGTGGCAGCGAGCACGAAGATCAAGCTGTCCCCACCAACGTTGAATCCACTCCAGACTCTTGAGCTACAAACACGAAAGAGGAGTGTTTAGACCAGGATAGCTGCCTACCTACGAACGGAGAAATACAACAAGAGCCGTGTAAATCAAAACATGCATGTTAGCATCACGCTGCCACTTCTAATCCAGCACAAGCCAGTTGGCTGGCTGGTGGATATCGCTCTGTTTCGAACCTGAATCATCCTTGTGCTTCTTCAACACTCGCTTCATCTATGCCCACAGCTCCTGGATGTAGCGGTGGTCATCCTGGAGTTGCTTGAGTGTAGCCAGCGCCTCGTCCCCAGACTGGCCCCCGAACTTCTCAATGATCTCGTGCAGCACCCTGTTGACGTCGTTACCCATGCCTGTGGCACCACACACGTAGATGTACGCGTCGTGATCGTTAATGAGCTCCCACGTGGCTTGGCCATTCTGCATCAGCAAGTGCTGTACATAGACCTTCTTCTCCTGTTCGCGCGAGAACGCCAAGTGTAGTTCACTGAGCACGCCACTCTCCTGGAAAGTTTCAAGTTCGTCCTTGTAGATAAAGTCCTCGTCGCGACGACGGCAACCGAAATACATGATAGATTTTCCCACAGTGACGCCATCATCCTGTCGCTTAGCGCGCTCGTGCAGGAACGCACGCATGGGAGCGATTCCAGTGCCAGGTCCGATGAGAATAATAGGCGTGAGTGGGTTCTTCGGCAGGCGGAACGTCGACGCACGCATGAAGATACGAGCTGCAGGCCACTCACGCGGCTGTTTGGTGCCTTGCTCACCAGGGCGGCTGTCACGCTTCTTCTTGTCATCTGCGTGTGCCACAAGAGGCTGCAGTTTGCCCAAGTAGGTCGAGCACACACCACGGAAGACCCGTCCGTCGTTCTTCTTACTTTCAATGAGACTCACTGTAGCGTGCACGCGCTGGGGATTAACAAGACTCGATGACGAGATGGTGTAGTAACGTGGCAGCAAGAACGGAACAATGTGGATAAGGGCCTGCACCGACACCTTGATGGAGCGGAAGTGCTCCAGTACATCAACAAACGAGCGTTCGTCCTCGTGGATCCACTTCTGGTACTCATCCTTGCCGTCCTTCGACGAGAGACGCACCAGTTCCGCACGTTCAGCCGGGTCCGTAGCGAAAAACGCCAGTTGCTGGAGCGGGCCCTTACGAGGAGCACTGTTGATTGCCAAATACTTCGTCAAAATATCTTCAATAGTGCATGGCGATGGGAACGGGAATTCGCAGTTGAGGTCTGCGGCCACAGGCTTAAGCGACACCCATTGGTCCAAGTCGTAGTCCATGCGCTTAGCCAGCTGCTCCACAACTCTCGTCTCATTTTCAGGTAGTACGGCAAGGTTGTCAGCCGTTTGGTAGGTCACTCCGGTACCACGTAGATCGAACTCCACATGCACGGTTGATCCTCCTTCAGTAGACGGACGAAGCTCCCGGTTCACCACGACCTTGGCGTGCTTGGACGTGAAGAAATGCTTGGTGGAGGCCTTCATCTTGACTTCCTTCGATTCGGCCTTCATCTTGTCCGCTTCAGCTTGACGGATCTCCACCAGTTCGTACTCAAACTCGGGAGCAGACAACTGCTCTCCTTCTGTTTGCTGATCAGCCTCGATCTCTTCGCTCTCTCCACTGATAAATTGCTTCCTGAGTTCTTTCCACAGTGGCTCTTTCCAGTCGTCAAAGTCCTCGTCCAGACTTGCGTCGTCGTCTCCCTCTCCATAATGGAAGACCCTTTGCGCGCCATGAGCCTCCATAAGTTTATCCGCGACTCGACCCATCTCGTTGTAGTGTTCGTACTGAGTGTTGCCCAGTCCAAAGACTGTGAAGTGAACGGTCTCCAGCGCTTTATCTCCCAAAACGCCCTCTTTATCCTTCAAAAAGTCGATAAAATCCACTGCATTGTCCGTCGGATCCCCTTCGCCGTATGTAGCCAGGACCAAGATGACTAGCTTCTCATCTTTGAGCTTCTCCGCTGCGTCATAGTCTTCCAAATCAATGGCGAGGGTCTGAAAGCCAGCTTTACGTCCCTCTTTCTTCAACACTTCAGCGAATCCCTCGGCTGTGCCAGTCTGTGACCCAAACAAAATGGCTACACGACCGCCAGGGAACTCCGGACTCTCCTCCGTCTTGGAGGGAATGGGAGCAGCCACAGGATCGGCCGCTTCCTTGTACATCTTCATCTGCTGGCCGATACGCAGCATTTCCTCGGCCAGTTTGTCCTGCTTGGGCTTGGGCTCCCGGAGGAACAGCACGGCGGTGGCTAGCACGGCCAGTAGTGAGCCTACGACCACGTACGAGTCTGCCATGGCTGCAAGGCCACGTGCACTTGGCTTGGTGAATTGGCGAATGAGGTGGCCGCAATGTGTGGCCACTTTGCGTTCGGGATAAAGACGTGTAACAGGTTCGGTGGCGAGGAAACGCTGGTACAAACAGAGGTACAGAACTCGAGTCGACTGTTGATGGCAACGGTAGGGCAACTTCCATTGGCATTTTGACAGCACTGTTGTGGTGTCGAGCTGGCACAGCGCCGCAAACAGGAGCTGCTCATCCCGAGTTGGCCCACTTGGCCCCCAGATCGAGCGTGGCACGTGCCTGAGTTTTTTCGGCGCTTCAACATCACGTCCGGTGGCATTAGTCAATATGGCTGCAAATGAAGTCGATCAGCAAGTTCAGTTCATCTCGCCTCAGATGAGCATTTCGGTGAGCCAGTGGGAAAGGTTGGTGCCAGCGGCGCTGGCTAAAACTCCTGACTATTAGTAGTCACCTACCTGCCTGGCAACGCAGCAGAACTGAGCACAAGTGATTCTTCTCAAATGACACAAAACTCGACAAGATCACGAGCTTGCAAGATACTAGTATCACGCTGTACTGCATCATGAGCGCTGCTCACTGAGCAGTGACGTCATCTTGGTCTTTATTGCCGTCCAGATCGAGCTCATCCTCATCGTATTTGTCTTCCTTAAGACTCTCAACAGCATGTATCGACTCGATACTATCGAGTCCACGGCGTTCGCCGTATTCGGCGCGACGTCACTAGCTGCCGTGGTGTCCAAGGTCGCGACGAAGGCAGCTGCCACTACGAGAAGAATGTAGCTCAGGTGCATGGTTCTTGGACTGGTGTTGAGGCTAGGAGGCTGAAACTTGTGGTGGAAGCAAATTGCAAAGTGAGTTTGAGGGCGTTTTTTTGTTCGTGAGTTAACTCTTCAGTACCTCGAAGTATATGTGGAGCTTTGTGCCGTCGCTGAGCTGGCAGTAGTGCCGGTGGCTGTCGCAACGCAAGAAGCAACGTGTTTGGCGATCAAAACGCGAGTCCCAATGCGTCTGAAGCGATATGTTCATTGGTGAAAGGATTACCTGGTACTTGTCTGTAGGCCAAGTGCAATTCTTCTCTACATAAATTCAACCGGCTGAGGCACGTTTTTGGCCAACGAGATCTACGGTATGAGCCGTCCTCAAGTACACACCAAGTTGTACAGGGTACAGCAAGAACCGGTTGGGGTGTCCTGTCCGTCATGTACTGGACACGGTGTCCAGTACATGCACCCCGTAAACAGTCTGGGACATCAACCATGTTGATGATGTCGGACTACCGACTTTGGCCCCCCAACTTGCCTTCGACTGCGTGTTCATTCAGAATGCAGACAACGGGAATGGCACCTACAAATACATGTACGAGTTGTTTGACCAGACCAAGCACTATACAAACCACCCTCGCTTCTACGAGTACGTATGTTGTCTTTCCAATTGACAAAGCACCGTACCTGTGCCATAACTTGTCATCTTTGACCAGCTGGGCAAGGACATCGTAATCAGTCGAGTCTCTCGAATCTCGACGAAAAGCTTCTCCACCCACAGTACCACTTCGGCATTTGCGTCTCCTTGCTCAAGTCCCTTCAGTAGCAGCGATGTCCCCGATCTGGCGCATTCTCTTCGCGGCGGGAACCCTCTTAGCCGGCTGCAACGCTTTCTCGGACACTGCGCCTTCGCATTTAACGCTAACGGAGTCGGCGCTCATGCTTCGTTTGATCGACACGGACCCAGATCACGTCGGCAGTGGCGGCGCTACCAAGCGATTCCTACGGAGAGATGACGACGAAGCACTCTCAGATTTCGACACGGAGTATGACAAGTCATCCCATTATCCTGCCAAAAAGGACAAAGCAGTTATCTCTCCGTCGATCGAGGGTCTATCCGGTCAAATCCCGACGGCTCTTTATAACTTCCTCCTCAAGATTCTGGCACAGACAAACAAACCATAAATATATTGTTTAAACGTATTTCGTTCAAAATACTTCAGAAACATAATATCGCAAAAATTGTATTGTACTGGTATACCGGTTCTGAACGACAGTCCACTATTGAACGCGTTTCTGTTCTCGTATTTTGTGTGCAGCACATATTCCGCATTCCTAACTCCAACGGACACTAGCGTTTCTTGACTCTGCTGTTGCGGCTTTTGGCGTCTGCTGCTGCATGATGGAGCGCGCGCATGTGCTCGTCCGTTTGCAAGGTATTGAGACTTCGTCTTGCACCGCTGGTATCTGCCGCACAAGCGCTACAACCGTCCGGTTGGAGCACAGCGAAATGTCTCCTGGGGTGGCCAGTATCACCTTCGAACAGGTTTTTAACGTTGCTGACAGCAATTCCCACGTGTTCCAGACGAGTCTAACGGGTGCAATAGACACCGTAGTTGATGGCAAAGCAGTAACACTGATAGCTACTGGCGCTTCGAGCTCGGGCAAGTCATTTTCGTGTCATGGAGACCAACAGAAAGCAAGCAAGGGACAGGCGGAGCCTGGGCTTATTACGCTGGCGATTCGTCGAGTATTCGGCTGCTTAGAGGCAAAAGGGGATGAAATAACGCAGTACAACGTGCTGCTCAGTTGCTGGGGCGTCGACATGAGCAAAAACGACGCTCTGACTGATCTTCTAGGGATCGGGACGTCAATTGAGGCGCAGGACATGGGGCAGGAACTATCAAATCGTTCTGTGGTAGTCACTACGCCCGCTGAAGCTGTGTATCTGTATGCTAAAGCTCTGGAGAGAGTGAAAAGTGCAGAGAAGCAAGACTTCGTATTTGTACTGCATGTGGAGACCCTTTTGAAGACCGGAGAGGCCACGCGAGGCCGGATGGTCGTTATTGATATTCAAGGAAGCTCAATTATTGAATCACGAGGGGGAAGCTTGACGAATCAAGAAGAGAAGAAGGAGCGTGGACAGCATTTTTTGGACACGCAATTTCCGGTGAATGAGACGCTGAGTGCGGGGTTTGGAGCATTCGTGGGAAATAGCAGCTCGACGTATCTGCTAGTGACCATTCAGACCCCTGCGCAGTTTCAGCAGCAGGTACGCTGACTTGTATGTGACTGTACTGTGTTTTAGTTGATTGACACAATGTAATTGCTTCTGAAAACTAGGCCATACAGTCGCTCCTGTACGCGTGCAAGGCGAAAGAAATTAAAAACTCAAGCTCAGTCAACTATTTATCTACCTTTGTCAAGAGGGACAGATCGAATCGACTACTAGAAACGCACAAGCAATCGTCGAATGAAACTGAAAATCAACCACCAGGGTGTCGTGAGGATTACGTGGCTCCTGAGGCCCCGCGAATTCAAGCCTTTTCGGGAGAATGTGGCGTTTTCTTTTCTGACAGATCACTACCACCTGTGCCACCGTCATTGTAAGTCTCCATCGCACATGCATTCACACTGTCTCGCCGTTTTTTTAACGAACAACCTTGAATTTACGACTGCATTCTTAGGTCTACCACATCAAGCGACTCAACATTGGAACTACCGTTTGCTGCATCTCCTCCGGGTATGGTATCACCGAATCTGAGCCCAAGTACGAGTTGTGAAAGCGAAGACTCCCACAAGCAATTGGCTGTATCGCGACGCCTGCGCAAGGCTTACGATATTGCTAAAGCTGCTACCAGCGCACCTGTAAAACCCAGCGCGACGCTTACTCCAGGTTCCAACCAGGCTGATGAAGCGCTTGCTCACACAGCGGCGGATACCCTTCTGCAGCATATTTCACGTGACACTTTGCGTGGGTTAACTCTCCAAGCAAAATTAGTGGAAATTCGCTCGGCTCAAGCTGAACTTGAACGCACTCTAGCGCACGAGGTCTCTATTAAGGATAAGTGCGTGGATCGAATTTCGCGATTGAGTCAAACGATCAACTGTCAGGTGGTAGAGCATGAACAGCAATTGCAAGAAGCTCTGACGGCCAAACACACGGCTGAGGCACAGTTGCGAGACCAAAACATTAAATTCGATGCCGTTGGACGCGAAGTAAATCGTTTGCAAGACGAGATTCAGGCGTTGAAGGCTGCTCAGGTTTCCATGGCTGGCCGCACTGATGCTCATTCACCGGATAATGAGCGAGTAATGCTTCATACCTTGTCGGATCGGTTAGAAGAAGCGATGGTCCAAGCCAAAGACGTGATAACGTTCAAAGACAGCGTTATCAAGTCTCTCGAAGAAAGACTCCAGCTTGCAAGCAAGCGCGGGGCTGATGCAGTGACGTTACTCGGAGAAGAAAAGAATCGGTTCGAATGCGAGAAGGCCAAACTTCTTCTTCAGTTGCAGCAAAGTATGGATAGCAGGAGCATCCAGAGAGATGGGGAAGTTTCGAAGTTGCATGCTGAAAATCTGGCTATTCAGCAGCAAAAGGCGGAGCTCACTGTGAAAGTGGCGCAACTCACGCTTGATTTAGAGACTGCCAGATCCCAGTGGGCTCAAGAAGCTCAAAATCGTGAGGATCGGGCGGAACAGAGATGCACACAGCAGGTAGCTAAAGCCGAGCAACAGCTTGCGCAGGCTACAGCAGCGATGCAGCAGCAAATGGCGCATTTCCGCGACGAGCTTGACGTGAAAGTGGCGAGGCAGCGTGTGGCTACACAAGTGGCATGCAAAGCTGGCGAAATAAAGTGTGATCGCTTGGAGCGCGAGTTGCAGCGTGTAAAGCTGAAGTTGGCAAAACAGAAATTGAAGATGGAAAAGAAAGCGCGGGCGTTGGTAGCAAATGCTCACAAGCAACACGAAAAGCCCCTGGTGATTCTTGAACGTGAGCTTGGAGACCTCTCAGAGCAAATGAAGATTGTACTAGAGCGAGAGCAGGGAGCATTGAGGCGAGCCAAGAAAAGCGAGGAGGTTGCTGATCGCTTAAGGGTTGAAGTGCAGCAGCTGAAAATTTCGGTGGAGCACGAACGCGTTGCAATGGAAACCGTATGCAAAGAGCTTGAAACGAAGAGATCTGCACTCAAAACTGAGTTCGAGCTCCGAATACGGGAAATGGAGCAGGGCATAGCTCTGCGGATAATGGCAGCTAAAGCACGAGTCCACGAAGAACGAGACCAACAAGTGCGGAAGTTGACAGAACAGCACAACGCCGAGATGCGTACGTTGATGATCGAGACCAAGGATCGGGAAGAATGCATGGCCAAGGAACTAGCTAGGCAACAATCGACGTCGTCATCGTCATCTGGAGATGATGCTCGGCAACCGAGTATGGACGAGTTAGATGCTATGATCGACTCAAAAGAGCGTCACTACAAACATGCAGAGAAGCGGAAGAAAGCTGGCAGTTCATCACGTGCGTCGCCACCTACCAAGAGCTCTTCTGCGTCTCTCAAGAGAGTGCTTGCCCACAAGGAGGAGGAGATTGCAGAACTGTCAACTCGTCAAAAGCAGCTATTGGCTGCATTGGCGATGGCTAATGAACAGGAAACGCTAGCGAAGAAGCATATACAAGAGAGCGAAGCACAGCGTCAGAACGAGCTGATCCGGAACGATGACCTACTTCGAGAGCTGAACAACGTGAAACAAGAGAACTGGAATCTTAGTCTTGCTCTTCACGTCACGGAATCGACCAACCAGCAACAACAGCGTAAACTACCACGGGCTAGCCCATTCGGCTAGCTATATAATGGTCTCTATGGTATTCCATTTTGAGGTTCGTCGACGCTGATGGCCTCATTCAATTGAACACCAACGTGCTAATATTGATGCCAATCCTGGACGAAGGTTTACGAAAGTCTGCCGAACTGGGCGGTGGTTATTTGAGCGGTTTTACGGTTGAGTGACGGTTGATTATTTATTCCCCGCGCTGCCCGACGGATGTTGCTTTGAGCATGTTCAAGTCGAGCGATGTCAGCTCCGGTAGCAAAGGAAGCAAAAGCAGCGAGAAACACTCATGGAAAATCTTGTCAATCAGTCGGGGTCGGTCCGTCGGTCGGGTGCACAACAACTTCAGTCTGCACACAAGACTGGCCCACGTGTTGGCAGATGATCGACAAGACGCAGTGGATCCGAACGCAACAATGTTCAAAGTGTGGGAGCAAGTGCTACTACTTTGTGTGCTTCATGAGTCGTTCATGCTGCCATACGTTTTAGCCTTCCAACCTGAAGCGATGGAGAAAGTTTCAGTGCTGTTTATTCTCGTTGTCGTGTGTGAAGTCGTGTTCTCCGTGGACTTGTACGTGCAGGCTCACACGGGTTACTACTCGGACGGAAACCTCATTCGAGACAAGCGATGCACAATCCAGAAATATGTGCGCTCCCGTCTGTTTGTGTCGGATATCGTTGCACTTTTACCAAGTCAGATCCTTGTGCTGTGGTATCCTCACTTAGTGGCCAAGCTGCTCTTCCTCAAATTTTTGCGATGGACACGACTACCGCATCTTATATCAACGCTGGATGAATTTTATGCGACGCATTTCGTAGTGCTTAAGCTACTCAAAGTTCTGGCATCGACGGTATATCTGGCACACGTGTTGGCCTGCGTCCGCTACAGCTTCGGAATAGATGATAGCGGCGCGAATAATTGGCTTCCGGACAAACACAGTCCTTCGCTGTCGACGGGTTATTTGATGTCGTTATTCTGGAGCGTGGGAGTTATGACGGGTCTTTATGAAGGCCAACTACCTCGACACGGGGCTGAGTTCCTGTTCACGATTCTGGTCGCACTCTGCGGGTTCTCCATGTTCACGACACTTTGCGCAACGATTTTCGTTATTTCCAAGTGTGAGAGCGATAATGCCGAGGCAATGGGGGCGCGCATTAACCAGCTTGTGCATGTACTATCATTTCATCGTGTACCAGAGAAGCAGCAAAGCCAAGCCATCGAGTATCTTCAAGTGCGTTACTTTCCCCTCGATCCTGCAATTAATCTAAGCTATTAACGCTGTTTGTTGTGTGCTTCCAGCGTTTTTACACCGATGCCGAGTCGACTGATCGGCAGACCGCTACGTTATTGTGTCCATCCATCGCGAATGATATCCAAGTGGAGCTATTAAAATGGACCATTGCCCAGATTTCTCTTTTCAAAGGCTGCAGTGATCAGTTTATCGTGGCAATGACGAGTCTGCTGGAGATGATTTCTGTACCGGCCCAGACAACACTCTTTTCTGCTGGGGATTTTGGAGATGCCATGTATGTTGTTCACACTGGAGTACTTGCGATTGTCGTGAACTTTGTGACGGTGCGAGAAATCCGAAAGGGATCATGTTTTGGTGAAATATCCGTATTTTCTTCGATGCCACGGACAGCTACAGTCCTTTCTTCCACCTATGCAATTCTCTACAAGTTGTCTCGCTTTCATTGTGAGCGCGTTCTACAAGGATACCCGGATTGCGCGTCCCTTGTTGCTACTCACGTAGGCGATATCCTGAACCAGTTGAACAACGCAGAAAATGATGCCGGGGCGAACATCCTGCCTTCAAGTACGGTTGAGCACCCAGAGAATCAGAAGAAAGCATTTCTCCGCACACCTTCCATTGCTGCTGGGGCTGTTGCGGGAGCTTCAGCACTCGCAAGGGTGCTAACAAGAAAAGGAAACGATGTGTTTTCCGCTCCACGAAGAAGAATGTCGCGACGATTATCGAGAAAAACTGCTGCGAGCCCAGGATCTCTGCGCTTTTCGCAGAAGTCACAAAAATCGCAACAGAGTTCCAAAAGCAACCACAGTGGGCAGCGCTTAGAAACTGGCTGTTCGACTACAAGCGAAGATTTTTTCGTGTTATCAGCCCGGAGGCTGAACAGCGATCAACTTATTCGAAAGCGGACACCGAACGCGAATACCCCGAACCGAGGCCGAAATACAGCTATTGTATATAGGCATTACGGGTTCTGGGGATACTTCTTGTTGGGGAGGTGCATTGACCACCACTCGCGAGCGCGGATGTGGTGGCTACTACTGCTATTCTCGAATCTATGCTACTGCTGGCTAATGATCCCTGTCCAAGTCATTTTTCCGTTGTGGCAGCGACCATCCTGGATGAACTTAACGGCTGACGGCATCTCAAATTTCGGGCTACTACTCGACATCGTGCTGAACTTTAATTTATCTTTTGTGGCTCACTCTGAGAAGATCATGAACCCAATGCACAGTGCCCAGCGGTATTTGAGGGATGGATTTGTTTTCGATGTGCTGTGCGCACTCCCTTGCGAGTATGTAAACATGTCTAGCTATGGCTTGATGCGGCTTCCTCGTCTTGTGCGGGTATATCGCATAAGAAAGAATTTGGAAGAGCTCGAGCAGTTCATTTCTTTAAACGGGAAGAGGCATCTCTTTCTTCTGGGGATGCTGTTATTCATGATGGCCCACGTCATCGCATGTACTTACTTTGGCATCTCGTACTTCGAGGGGTTTGATCCAAATGAGGAGGAAGCGTGGATTTGTCCTAGCAGTCTTTGCTTGCGAGGCCTGAACGCGACACATCTTGAGAACTGCAATGGAAAAGTTTTCAATGTGCAAGATGACCGATTTGAATTGCAGGAAATTACCCTCTTGGAGTATTTCCGATCCCTTTACTTCGCCGTTGGCGTTTTTGCTTCGCCAGGGAATAGCATCGAGCCCACAAGCGACGTCCAGTACGTTGCAGCACTCGTTTTCATGCTCGGCGGATTTTTAGTTTCAGCTGTTGTGGTGGACAATGTGCAAAAGCGACTTACTGCGTCTGCATTCGAACAAAAGGAGTTTTTCGAGGCAAGCAGTCGCATTCAACTCTTTCTACGTCGTCAAAAAGTTCCATCAACGATTCATCATCGCGTGAAATCATTTCTGGACTATTGGTGGTCTTCCCACCGCGGTTCAATCATAAGTGAGCTGCTTGCAGATCTCCCGCGACATATTCGATTAGATTTACTGCGGAATATTTGCAAGCCTGTACTCCAAACGCTAGCAGGATTGGAGGGTGTGCATCAAGTGAGAGACAACCTTGAAGAAGTTCTGGTTGAGAATGCGCAATTCGTTTTGTATGGCCAAGGTGAGACCGTGTATCGCCACGGCGACTACGTAAGTGGATTATTTTTCCTTCTCGAGGGGGAGGCATCGATGGTACAAATAAGTGGGTCGCCAAGTGACATTCGTCGTGGGAGCTTTTTCGGCGTAGCTGCACTCATGCAGCAGGAGCGTGGAGAGGGCTACACAGAACACGTTAGCGCTAACAGTGGCTGTGTCCTGCTATTCATTTCACGAGATCAGTTGCAAGCCATGGAGGCCATCTTCCCCCCACTTAAGGAGGAACTTCTTGCGCTTAATTCTCGCCTTCATAGGGGAAAATTGGCGAGTATAATGAGCACGTGTACGGATCAAGACGCCTCCATTGAGGTTAAAACCAAAGCCCGCGCCCTACACGCTGTCATCACTCGTCTACGAACCTATTTTACGACCGTGATCGATCCGGATTCTATCTTCATTTTGGCTTGGGAAACTTGGGTGTTTGGTGTAGTGACGATACAGTGGGCGCTGGTAATGTTCGAGGCGTGTTTTGCATTGACTAAAGGCGAACACAGGGCTGGTGACTGTCTGATGCTTTTTCTAGAGATTTCGTTTGTGTTGGACATGTGTATTCGTTCGCGACTGGGCTTTTACGAATACGGGAACAAAACTATGGATTTCCAGCGTATCAGACGTCAATATTTCAGCTCAGGAGCATTTGCCTTGGATATTGTGGCGTTGATACCGTTTTATCTCGTCAATTGGAGTTTACCCACGGCTGATCGCTGGGACCTCGTAAATCTTAACAAATTATTGCGAGTACTCAAAGTTCCAGGACAATTACAAGCACTGGAGACACGATATCTGAAGCGCACGACAGAGCTACGCATATTTAAGCTTCTCTACTACACCTTCATGCTGTCGCACATCCTGGGGTGCATTTGGTTTAACTTTGCGTCTAGGGCCGCAGCACCCAGTTTTACCGAGGACAGGAGCTCTGCTTTTGGAGAAAATCTCTGGCTTCCGTCCAAGGAATTGGAGAATGGATCGCGTACCTTGCAGTATATCGCTTCTCTTTACTGGTCGTTTGGTCTCATGTCGTCTTCAGGTTCATCAGATGCCCCAAGTACGACTTGGGAAAGCTTGTTCAGTGTCATTACGATGACCTCAGGTATCTTCTTGTTTGCCTACGTGATCGGCAACTTTACGGACATTATCGAGCTCACGAGTTCCGAGGCTAGGGAATTTAACGCGAAGATGAGTGCTGTTTGTCAAATGCTTGATCATTTTCGGATGCCAGGAAGTCTTCAGAAGCGTGTCAAGACATTTCTTCTGTTTAAGCGCTTCCACACAATCACCCAAGAGCGAATTTTAGTTCACTGCTTGCCGCCACCACTGCTCACTGACATTCGTCTGGTTTTCCTAAAGCCCATGATTGAGCGAGTGGATTTCCTGGCTGACATGGAGCGGTCAATTACACGAATGCTCGTCTCGCAATTCACACAGATCCTTGTGTCTCGTGGTGAATTCGTTTGCAAATATGGCGATAAAGGCAGTGATATGTTCTTCGTTTTCACTGGAGTGCTGAATGTACTTCTACCTTTACGAGTTGCCAGTCGAATCACTTTGAAGAAAGTGGCAGAGGCCGTCGCTGGTAAAAAGAATCTGGGGCAGAACGAATCACTAGGTCGTGATGGCCCAAGGATGGATGATATCATTAACATGGTTATTAACGGACAGCGGGACAGTGTGCAAAATCAACCGAAGAAAGTGAACGAAATCTCTGCGGGTGGCTACTTTGGAGAAAACGGACTCTTCACAAACAGCCAACGAAATGCCTACATCCAGGCGCAAACGTCTTGCATCTTGTACAGACTCTCTCGTGAATCGCTGGAGCTTGTGTTTGACAGATATCCAGATTGGAAAGAAAAGGTGATGCAGATTGCTAGCATTCATCAAGAGCAAGCACGACTTCAACAGCTTTCACGCGCAGTGCAACGTCGTGGGGTAAGCGTCGCCCCCGGTCTTGTGGCATCCCGCTCAGATATCATTAATGAACGAGCAGAGAGTCTAAAAGAGAGGCGATGCAATGCACGCGGAACTAACGGTCAGAGCAGCTTGATCTGGCTAGATTTGATACGCTGGCTAAAGCGACGTGTAGTGGACCCTCTTCTTAAACTACTGGATGGACTTATTCACGGTGCTGCAGTCCATAGTGAGTTACATCACTTTTGGCTCCGGCTTATGATAGCAAGCACAGTGTACGTTGCTATCATGATTCCTTATCAACTCGTCATGGACGCTATGAATCGTGTGACTGTGACTGCGAGTATCTCGAAAGCGCTCGAGCTACTGTGCGAGACTGTGTTTGTCGTGGATTTGTGGTTTAGCTGGCATGTACAGGAATGTCGGGCTTCGATGGAGCTTTACGACCAAAAACTGCGTAGTATCTACAAGAAAGAGCGCATGCTCTGGGATGTTATCGCTGCTATTCCGTTCTACGACTTAGTGTCCATCTTTACGAATTGCAAGTGGCTGAAACTCCTCCGTTGTGTCAAGATTTCCAACGTCGTAAACTACTTAGACGAGCTCAATCGTCGCAGTGTCGCTAACGATGCCAAGCGCTTCTGGTACGTTTGCTTCCTGTATTTGTTGACGATTTACTGGACTGCGTGCGCGTACTTAGCTGTGTCCATGGAAATTGGCTTTGCTGCTGTGTGGGATTCCTGGCTACCATCACAGGAGTTAGAACTCTTGGATTCCGTCAACCCTTCGTCTTCAAAACTCTTCTTACGGTTTTTGCGAGGACTTTTCTTCGCAACGACAATGTTTGTCAAGAAAGGATACACCCCAGAGCCTGATACGGCATCGCTGTACACATTCCACATCGCCATTTCATTTGTCGGCCTCATCGTCATGTCCTTCGTGATCGGAGAACTTGCAAGTTTGTTTATTTCCTACATTGGACTGGAAGTTGGTTTTCGCAAGAACTACATCGCTGTGGAATTATACCTGTCACGTTTACGCGTTAGTGATCGCATTCGAGCTCGAACGGATGCATTTATGACCTCCCTATGGTCTTCCCATGCTGGAGTTAACTACGAAGACCTTCTAGAAGAGCTGCCACAAGAAATCCGTGCTGCCTGTGTTCTTCATGTATCCAAAAAACCGCTCGAATGGTTCGTGATGAAAGTGGTCACGCCGGTATGCTGGGAAGGGGATGAAGTCATTGACGTATTAACGCTCTCGTTGGCAGAAAACCTACGTTTCGAGAGCTACCCCCGTGATGAAAACGTCGTGACAGAAGGGAGCATCGTGAGAGCCATGTATTTCGTGATCAAGGGTCATCTCACAATGCGAAGCCGATCAATAACCCATCGACCACTTGGACTACGTGATGGCAGCTACTTTGGCGAGCGTGGCCTTCTTGGCTGTACGATCAGCGCGTACACTATACGCACCTCTCGAGCGTGTGACTTGCTGTCTCTGAGCTCCGAGGCCTTTGCTCAAGTCTTACAAAAACACTCATTCACTCGTCTGGCGCTGAAGCTCTGCGATCGAGCGTACAAACACCTCAAGGAGCAGTATATTGCAGCTTGCGCGAGAAGTGAAATGGAAGGACATTGGGGCAAAGCACTATTCCACACACTTATGAAGATCAAACGCAGTCATGTGGTTGCAGCGTCTGGTATTGATGAAAAAGACACTGTCAAGCCTGACCAAGTTACGGGAAAGGACCCTACCAAACCAGACGAAGGTACGAGGTCTTCAGATGACCACATTACGTCGGTATTATCATTTGCTACCATCGAGAAGGCCATGGATTCTGACGGAACAACCACTAAATCCGACGTGAAGGCTCCAAGCGAGCAAATTCAGAGCCAAGTACCATTTTGTGACGGACCCAGCAGCCTATCGGACAAATTGGACGAACTGCCAGCCCATATCGACGAGATGTTTATGGCGCTGAATACGCCGCAAGCCTGTTTCGAGGCATTTGCGCCCCTGCTTAATATAATGTTACCGACTGATCCGCTGGACTGGAAAGCTAGCTTTTGGGTCTGTATCCCGAAACGGGAGGCCCAAACACCGGAATCTCTCGAGTCAACTGCAAAATTCGCTCAACAGAACCACAATGCACCAGTCGTGCCACCACACGAGCCGATAGCTGCCACTGGAGTGCTACAAACCAGCGGTAGCTCGAAGAAGGTAGTTTAACAAACCCTTTTTAAGATTTTGTACACTTATTCACACCGGAGACGTAGCTACTTGATCTCCTTATAAAGATCACAATACACTTGACGCATTCATGCAGCCATAGATCGCCGTCGACTGGCGAATCGGCCACGTCTGGAGACTGCGCTTTGCTTCATAGAGCTGGCTCTGGACGTACGAGCCACTTCCTGCGCCTTCACCATACACGCTTCATGGTAGGCCTTGGAGCTCGCCAGTTCTTCTCGTGCCACTTCGAGCGCATCAGTGTTGGCTGCGTCTACGAGGCACGTCGAGCAGAAACTCCGTTTCTTCTCGAGCACAGTACGTTGATCAGGAGCCACGACACACACGAGTTGTTTATTGCAGCACCGCGTGCACACTTGTCGCGAGCAGCTCTTGCAGGTCTTGTGGCTCGTTCCAAGCAGCCCAAAGCTTCGAGAACACACTGCACAGCGACGTCTAATAGACCACGGCTGCTGAGTGGGCAGTGGCTGGTCATCGGACAAGGACAGCGACGTCGTGCAGCCGAACGTCTTACGCATGCGCCACACCAGTTTCTTCATCAGCGCGCACTCGCGTTTCCGTGCAAAGCTCGACCATTGTGTAGCAATAGCTTGGAGTGACATGGTGTTGATCATCTCGTTCTGCGTGTTGAAGTCGAAGAAGCCGCGCACGTAGCACTCGACGGTCGTCGGCGTCTTCTGCAGATACAGCGAGCAGACGGACATATTGCCCCGTTCAATGCTCTCCGTGTCCTGCATCCCGGGGATCTGTGCGAACGCCACTGAGTGCGAGATGTTGTAGCCGATACGTTCACGTTTGACCGTGTGGGCGATCCCCGACGTGTCGAGCGACACGTAGTCGCGCTGGTTGTTGTACAACCGCCACTTGACGCTCACGTGATGGAACGGGTCATCCACAGTCGGTGCCACCAGTTCATGAAGCACTTTACAGTCAGCGACGCCGTCATGGGTGCAGCACGACTTAATGCGAATCGCTTCTTCCGTCGTAGCCACTGCGCCGTACATGACGTCGTCCAGTGTACCGGGTACCGTACCGAGCAGCAGTAGCGACGGGGTAGTGGGCAGACCGTTGCGACGGCTGCGTTCACGGTAGATACGGACGCCGTCCTTGCGACGCAGCTCCTTCCATTGGCGGTTGTCCGCGAAGCCGTCCGTGGTCTTCAGCAGCGTGTTGAACTGCTGGATGTTGTGCACGGCCAGCGTCTCGGCCAGTTCGCGCAACAAGTCGCCGTCCTGCTCGGATACAGTTAACTCTGGAGGAGCGTGGATAGATTTCATCCTTGAACACTTGACTCGTACTAGTCGGATTGGATTGTGAGCTGCTTGCCGACTTGCCGTTCTTGCTAGGACAGGCCGCACCTTGTCATGCGCAACGGCTCAAAAGTTCGACTCATCTAGCGCTGCTCCATCTACGCCTGCCTGGAATACTCAAACACTTCATATCCTTTCAAAACCGTCCAGATAAGGTTTACTATCTACATTAAATATTCTATTTTTATATTGATTTTAGTAAGAAGTGGGATATCGAATTTCATTCCCATATTACATACCCTGTATGAACTAGTAGAGTGTAACTCTACGACGGACTAAGATGAAGCACTGAAATGTGGTCGGAATTGGCTGCTCGATGTACAGCCTGACCGTCAGCAGTGCTCACAGCACCGATAAATAAACTTTTGCGCGAAACATTGGTCTATCGGGATTTGGCAGCGTTTGGCTGCCTGCATCAGTGCCCCAGTCGCTCAAATTTAGCCGTGATTTTCCGCTTCCGGTAGCCGAGAGAGTGGAGTCGATGTACCTTCGTCAAAGTCTCTGCTAAACAGCAACGTGCCTCAAGAAGAAGGCGGTTGTCGGGTGGATCTGCAGCGTCAAGTTTAGACCGCTGACTAAGCTTCTGCCCGTCAACACGGTGCAAGCCAGCAGATGGTGTGTGCAGCGCTTGGTCGGACGAGTTGCGTCACGCCTGACAATGGGTCAGTGCTGGCAGATCGCGGTGAAGAAGGCGATACTAAATAGCGATTCATTTGCTTCTCGCAGCGATGGTCGGTGGCTAGAAATTATGCAGTGGCCTCTGGTAGTACAGCGTGTAAACAGCGGAGTTTAGGCTCACCGAAATGGAGGAAATGTTCGCGGAGTCTTGCGATCTTAGTTGAAGTGTCAAAAAGTGTGTCAAGAAGTTCAGAGCTGCATAGAATCACGCGCTGAACAGTGCCACGGTCGCCAAGGCGGCCATCAAAAGGCTCAGCTATGGCCAAGCAGAAGGGTCGGAAGGAGGACCGCAACTTGCGGTCCTCCTTCCCTCCGCAAGTGACGAGATAACTCGGTTGCGCAGCATACGGCGGAACACCGTCGTCGCCGCAGTGCATGACTCAGCTTGTAGAGGCAATGGAGAGCCATACGATTGCTTCAATCGCTTCAACTTGCGCCACTAAATGTTCTCGTGTTCTCGTGAATTCTTGTCACCCAGTTGAATTGCCAACAGTGGCGCATGGATGGTCGGCGAACTTCGGTGAGCAGCGTTCGGACTTCGTACCCAGGTCGGCTTGGTTGCCTTCATAATGAATACAGTAGGGCCTACATTCAAGCAACCGTTAAGACAATACATGTACTTCACTATGTAGTCATTTAACGAGAGCCTAAACTTCTCCCTCCTGGTAATAACGTAGTGGGTTTCCTTCAAGCCTCAACTTCGTCTTTACAGTACTTGCAATGAACATTTTTAAAAGAGACAACGCTTTCAGTACCAGATCAAACAGCAAGGCAATTCGATACATTCGCATTTTTCTTACTGTAAAGCAAGTCACTTCAGCGTGAAGTTGTTTGAATAACTGCTGGTCAACACGAGCTATAAATTTGTTCGAGCGCGAGCTTCATCTGCAAGTTTTCCCCAGCTCCAATAACAGAGCATTAGCACGGCCATTGCACTGACAGCAAGGACGTTGCCAAAACTTATTCCGAACCAAAGTCCTTTGACGCCGAGACTGCACTGGAAAGCAAGCAATGCGCCAAGAGGAACCCCGAAAACATAATACGACACTCCGTTGGCAATAGCAGCGTGCTTTTGCATGCCAGCGCCGCGAAACACGCCCTGAATCACTGCATTGAGCCCATCCATCACGGTCAGAGGCGACCAAACTGCCATGACGTCCGAAGCGAGGTCGGCACTGTCATCTTCATCGAGAAACAACCGCGGGATCTGCCCACTGAGTGCAAATAACAGCACCGCAAACAGTGAAGACAAGGCGAGAGTGATCATCAGAGCAACGGTGCGTGCCAACTTGGCAGTTCTTGGCATACCAGCTCCAAGGCAATTCCCAACACGAATATTGGCAGCTACCGACAGTCCAGCGTACGTCGTGTAGATCAGCACACTGACATTAACCATCACGGAATGTGCAGCGACAGCCACCACACTGTTAGGCAGCAAGCCTGCCAGAATAGAAAGAGCTTCGAAAGCCCACATTTCCATGCCAAGCATCAGCATTCCGGGCACTCCAAGGCGCAAAAAGAGACGTACGTAGCCCATAGCAGCCTTGAAGTCCCATGGTTGGCACCACCACTGCCTCAAATGGTGCGGACGCCATACGAAGTACGGTACAAGTAACAGCGGCAGAACGAAATTGCCCAGGCTTCTGCCCATAGCGATGCCGTTGAAGCCGATGGACGTGTGGTAAGCGAGGCCGTAGCCTGTTGCGACGTTGACTACGTTGCCGATTGCTGCTATAACGACGAGTGGAGTCATGATGTTCTGGGCTTGGAGCACTTTGCGCGTGAGTTCGTAGAGAAAAAGACACGGCACTCCCGGCAACATCCAGCGAGAGAATTGGCCTGCCAGGTGAGCCACTTCTTCGTTTTGACCCAGCCACTTCAGGATCGATTCAGTGAAGGAATTGATGAGGAGCATCGGTATGAGCGTGACGGTGAGGACGATGACTCCGGTCTGGAAGTAGACGCCGATTTTCTCCAGTCGTTTGGCTCCGTAGGCTTGAGAACAGAGTGTGTCCAGTGCTGAAGCGAGACCAAGTCCGACGGAGAGCGACGTGATGTTCAATAGCTAAGAATCAGACCAGTGTGAGTTTGTGAGTATATTGAGACCAATTGCAGCATTCGTACCATGATGGAGAACGTCGCTGCGTCGATGTAGTGCTGAGAGAGGGGCGAATCGATATTACCAGCAAGGATGATTGAGAGAAAACCAGGTAGAAACTCGAGAAACGTGGTAAGCATCTAGAAAGAATTCACAAGTTAGAAAACAAATGTGCGTGAAGCATTATTTCTCGTACTACAGGCCCGACGAGCTTGAGCAGAGTTTTCACTTCGTCTACAGCTCTTGGCTTCAGCTCCGTGGGGTAATTAGGATCAGCAGAAGCAGACTGGGGCGATACGAGGCTTACGAACGACCGCTCCGCGTCACTTTTAGCTTGAAGCTCGCTCATTTCTCCAATCGAGACGGTGATTAACGGGAAGATACCGGGAAGTGCGTGGAAATAGTCTAGACGGTAGGTTTGGATCGCACTGCCATTATTTCGGTGCATTCATTACTTGGTCGCCTTTTCATTGTTAGCGCTGATCTGCTCGTGTGACTTGCCACACAGTCGTTTGTGCAGCTTCCAGGCCTGCTTCTGGCACTCCCGGGAGCAATACACTGCATCGCGGCACCTGGAACACTTAGACAGCTTCTCACTGGGTGCATGGCACTGATCGCACGTCTTGCCCTTCGTCTCCTTGAACCAGAACAACGTGTCTTCCTCTCCCGGATGCGTCACTCCCTTCGGGTCTTCTTCTCCGTGACAAAAGACACTTTCACTTGGAGCGTAGAACTCCCACTTCTCGTTGTGGTGCATGAGATTCTGCCCCACGCAGCCGAACCTGCTCATCATTGAGTCCAACTTCATCGTCTTGAGGTCCTTGAACTCGTCGCTCAAGTTCTCAGCGCTAGAGGGGACGAACTCCACTGCGAACTGCGCCACTGATCCATAATCCGCTTCTCTTGCAATGGGCGCAAACTCCTGGGAGATGGCAAAGTCGCTGAGACCTCTCAAGTTCTCGTCTTCTTCTGTTTTGGAAAGCGGCAAGAAGTCCGCATCACCCAGTAAGAAGCAGAACATGGGCTTTTCATTATCCGGCAGAGTCTTGGAGCTCTCCACCACAGCTTGGAAGGTCTTGTATGGACTCTCGTCACTACGTCGCTCTCCCGGAGGAGCCACGTATACAAACACCAAGTCTGCAGTCAGTGGATCGGCCACAGTGTCGTAACCCATGAGCTTGCAAGCTTTGGCCACTTGTTCCTGGAACTCTGGGAAGCCATTGGACTCGATGTAGACCTTGGTACGCGGCCCAGACTTGAAGGAAGCTGTGGTGTGGTTGTATGTCTCCACCCATGAGGCGTGGAGGTATAGTAGACGAGAACTGATGCCTGTGATGCGGTGTTCTGCCTGTTGAAACTCGGCATCTTTCCTGTGCAATTTTAAGGGTTAGAACAGCGTAAATGGACTGAAACTTGCATGAATGTGGAGAGAAGAAGCGCACCATGCGTAGTCATAGCGCATGAAGACCTTGGAGGCCACGAGGCGCTCACGCCATGGCGCTAAAGCAGACGCTGGAGCTGCAAGAGGCTGCTCCATCGTCCAGTATTTGATTGCTGTACCAATTTGAGGGTACCTGCCTGCTCAATTTCGAGGAGCTTCTAGGTGAGACCTTCGATTGTTCGAGAAGCGGCGCAACATTCGAGACACGGGAAAGAGAGCGGCCAGTATCGTTGCGATAGGAGAGCATATCCGTCTGGTTACACCGTTTCTCAAATACAATTGAGATGGTAACGTAGACGTCGCCTCTCCCTGTGATTGGCATAAACCCGTTGACAGGAAGGTTGCAACCAGCAAAAGTGGCATCTCACCGATCAATTTGGCTGGAGCCCACAACGCAATTGTACGTGTGACGAACAAGCAAGTGAAAAACTACCAGAATGCGATCCTTCAACGGCGGAGGCGTGTGCACCTACGGCCTTAACAACCAGGCCGGTTACCTCTTCGAGCGCAACCAGAACACACTGCGCCAACGCAGCTTCGGCAGATCTCGGGGCTTTATGGGAACTCCATTGAAGCGCAGCCGTGACCAAGACAGTGACAGCGACGAAGAAGCTCAGCGGTATCCGTGGCGACGAACTGGTCGCCGTGAGGTATTGGACGGCATCAAGCGGATGCGGGTCTCATCCCCGGACTCGCCCAAGAGCGACGTGGACTCGAACATGACGGATGAGGAGGCCGCAACACCCAGAACCACGTGGCGGACGAGCAAAGCCATCGTCCCTGCCGCTCCGGAGGCAGGAAAGAAGAGACCGCTGGTGTTTGCTACACCAGCCACAGCTGAGGCAACGGCGCTGCCGTGGAAAACTATGCGGCAAGAAGAATTCCTGGCTGCAGAGCCGCCTATTGAGATCCCGAGTGACGCTTCTTGTCGTGCGATGGTGGTCTTTGACCCGTACCAGTCGATCAACCTAGCACCAGCTCCACGGGTGGATCTTGTCGAGGACGAGACTGATGTGTCGTCGTCGTCAGAGAGCGAGGTGGAGCATTTTGTGCGCTTCGAAGAGCTCCCGGAGGATAACGACGAGCCCGTTGACATGGACATTGATTAAGATTGGTCAGTTGATTCAAGCAAGACATCTTCACTTCTCAGCGCGAGCACCCAAGATGCAGCAACAGAACCCCTATTTAGCAAGTGTACCGTTAGAGCTAAGTTAGCAGCCTACATCGTGAACTTTTGTGAATCGATTTTTTTTTAAACAACCGTTATCCGGATACCGTCAAACGAAAGTTTCTAAACGATTTTTTTTTTTTCCGTTATGCGAAAGTTCCTTAACGATTTTTATGTTTTTTTAAACATCTAAAACATTTTTGGACTGTTTTTTAAACTTTTATACATGTTAAAACATGTTGATTTATTTCTTTTTGTTTTGTTTTTAAAACATTTTTTTAAACTAAGATAAAGTATTTAAATTTAAATTAAACAAATATACAATTGTCAATATATTAAATATATTGGCGATTTTCAATATTAATTTACACGTCGAGATACAATCAGTCGAAAATCGCTTCAAGCTGTACACCCCCTCGTCGCGCCATGTCTCGCTTGTTGCTGCGCTCCTTGCGCTCTCCCCCCGCGATGGCGGCCCTTGCCGTCGCTGGCAGCTTCACTGCTGCGTGTTCTCTCCCTTCCACTCGTCTGGAAGCCACCCCCTTCGACAAACCGACCTTCACGGAGCGTACCGTAGGCAACTACGAGAACCGCATCCGTAAATTCAGTTCCCCTGAGCGCGTTTTCGAGTATTTCTCCAGTGTGGAGATGGACAAAGAGTTCTTCATGACCAGGGACGACTTGGCGAGAGCTGTGACGCCCTACACGTACCGCCACGGGGCTCCTGTGGCCTCCAAGAACCCAAAATTCAACGCCAAAGCCCTCGATAATAAAACTCCAAAGGACGTGGCTGACGAGTATCTGCTACGTGTGCAGAAGCTCTTTCTCGACAATGCCAACGTGTCAAAAAGTGACGTGGAAGAGCTGCTGTCGTTCAGAACTGAGCAGCACGTAGACTACGAGACGCACGTCAAGGCGCTCAAGGAGCTGCAGATCACCAACGCCGAGTTTGACCAGTTCGTCGAGATGCACGGCGGTCCACAGCGCCATAAAACGTTCTTCGACCTGGTGGACGCTGATGGCGATGGGCTTATCAACTACCCAGAGTATATGTTCTTCCGGACGCTTCTCGCGAGTACGTTTTTTTACTTTTTTCTAAATAATGGGATACTTCTGACACTTTGTGGCTATTTAGTTCCGGAGCGACAATTCGAGTTGGCATTCAAGATGTTCGACACAGATGACAACGGTGAGCTGGACCACCGAGAGTTCAAGCAGGTTAGAAAGTGGTGCTTGAATATTTTGTTGACGAATGGCTAAATTGACATTTATAATATGGACAGATCATGGAGTTGATGCGGATGCGAACGCCTGCTGGACGCCAAGATCGGTCGCTGAATGACGACGAGGTGCCGATCTTCAAGCACCTGTTCGGCGAGCTGGCCACGAAGTCCCTGTCCTACGACGAATTCTGTGCTTTCCGTCGCGAACTGAAGAAGGAGATCATGCGCATTCAGATATCCTTTTCACTTTTTTATTTTATTTTTTAAGGGTTATGCTGTGCTTATTAGATGTTTTCCTTGACGACGGATTACTTCGAGCAGTATGATGTTGATGGTGACAGGACGCTTTGCCCTCGAGAGTTCGGCATGTTTTTGGTATCGCACGTTGACCAGGTTGGAAGAAGCTTTGAAGAAGTGTTGACACTTTTGCAGCTAACGGGTTATGTGTGTCTTAGCGTCACATTGAGATGTGGGTTGAGCGCGTGGACAAGCTGCAGCACCTAAGGGTTCGTTCACTGTGGGGTTCCCCATAGATGACTATTGAAACTAACACAATTGTTTATCATATAAAGGGGCACATCACGGAGCAGGAGTTCATGGATTTCAATGTGTTCCTCGAGCACCTGGACGAGCTGAAGGTGGCTATGGATCTTGTGATGCAAGCTCACGGTGTGAACAAAGGTACGCCTCTCATTCGTGCGTGTGTTGTAAAATTACACCTTGAAGTAATTCCTAGAATCCATTTACTTGCAGAGCAATTTCAACGAGCTACGAGAGCAGCAGTGCGTGCCAGCAAGAAAACCAAGCCAGTCACCCCCCTTCAAATCGACATTCTTTTTGCACTCTTCGACCTGGATGGTGCGTAATATTCCATTTCCGTGGCTTCCTGGCTTTTATCCTTACTACTTTCTTTTCATGTTAACAGGCGATGGACACTTATCCCCGAAGGAATTCATCGAAGTTATGCAGACGCGCAAAGACAGCGGGTTTACCGAGGTATTTCGAGATTTCTACAATGATTTTTATGTTATCTAACATGTGTATTTGCTTGGCTAGCCTCGTGACACCGGTGTGTTTAACTTCGTTCAACGTATCAAGGAGTGCATCGAGTGCATTTTGTAAACGCTGAGTGGACAGCTTCAATTCGTCGCATTGGTACGGCGATAGACAAACAACCACTTCTCATACGTGTAAGGTGAAGCCTATGTCGATGTCCCGGAGTATGGGCCGAACAACACCTGGGCATTTGCAGCTGCAGTATCTTCCTCTTGTTTCTTGCTTTTATCTTTCTTGGCTTCTGTAGATGATGAAGACGGAGTCCACTTGAGCAACTTGTTCTTGAACTGCGACAGTCCTGACGAAGCGCTTTCCTTTGTGATGTACCATTTCAGGTGGGATTCAAATTTCTGAAGGAGTTTCTTCGTCGTGCAGAGCTTACTTTGGCAAACGTACGGAGGGAGATCCAAGTCGAAGTGACTCAAGTTGACGAAGAATCCGTTGCAATTGATTCTCAGACGGACATTCCCCACGCGCACATATTTGACGTAGAAGAGCTCGCAATCGTCTGTGGCTGTCGAGTCGCTTTCGTCCGGTACTTCTTCGGAGCTGGAGACAGAAGTCGGAGAGTTTGGCCCAGCGGATGCTGTTGTGGAATCTGCACTGATACCTCCAGCCGAGTTGCTCTTTCGTAGCGCACGAAGTGCCTGTGGTGGAGACGCTGGAGGTGGTCGAGACTTCGCGAAGGGAGAGCTGGAGCTTTTTTGACCGGATGAGGGCGTACTGCTTGCTGCTGTCGGTGAAGCGGGGGCGTAGGTCGACCTCCGGCCAAATAGCACTTGCTCGGAGTTTTGGCTACTGGTGGGGGTTGGAGAGATATTCTCGAAGAAGAATTTGTAAATGAGCTCATAGAAGTCGGCAGCCAGCTGGATGACGATCATGTTGGACACTTCGGGGAACATGCTGACCTCAAGAACTTCCAGAACTCGCAGTTTCTGTCCATGAACGCGTACGATCGGGCCACTTTCTGCTCGAACCACCAGCATTCCCTTTTGATTCCCAGCGGTAACTTTCGAGCTGCTTTCGAGGCGTTTATCGACTAGCAAAGTCGCCTTCAATACTGCTGTCTGGTCCTCGAAGGCAGCTGAAGAAGGTCCAGGGTGCAAGTTACTGATCTCCAGCCACTGGAGGTTCAACGTGAGCTTTGTGCAGTGGTTCGTGAAGTACATGTGGCAGCCTGTAAAGCCCTGGATGCGGATCCCAACGAACTCGTGATCCGTCCCAGTGATTTCAGGGCTCAGTCGCAGTTTCCACTGCATCCCGACAACTTTAAACGAGATCGCTTTGAGAGCAGTCATAGTCGCTTTGGACCGTGCCGAGGTGCCTCTCGTGCGAATTTCCCGATTTCTCAGCTCGTCCTCGAGCAACACGTACAGTTTTTTCGTCGAAGTGGAAGTTGCTACGGAATTTGTGCTCGGGGAAGAAGAAGACGCTGTGAAAACTGTGATGTCACTTGTTTCTCGCTGTGGAGACTCGCTCGAATACGTTCTTGGCGTGTACGTACGCTTCGGCCGCCTTGCCACTGATGGAGGAGCTAAAAGCACGTGGCGGATCACGTTCATAAGCTGATAGAACTGATGCCGATCGGTCGAGAGCTGCAAGAAGGACAGATCGAGCTCTGTACTCGTAGCATTGGTGCTATTCGTGTGGGTATACGACGTTGTCAAGCTGCATTCCTCCATAATCTGCTTGAGTAAAGCGGATGCTGAGGCTGATGGAGATCCGACGCCCGATTGCGAATACCACAAGACCCCCGCTGAAATGTCCACGTCGATTGGAGCCACATGGGCTGTAACATTGTCAAAGGTAAGGTTGGCAATGGTATTGTTTTCCCCTGCATCCGTGCCGATCTCGAAGTGGATGTGCTTGGATGCTAGCAACATGTTGCTCCGCGTGTTTTCTTCCCGGACGTTGATCTGCACATCGTGGATATCAACTGTGTACGCTTTCATCGCGATCATGGGTTTAGGAGCATCAAAGCCGCCGGGATCTTCGCCTATACTTCCACGCGAGGACTCGTTCTCCTCGTCGATAGAATTCGAAGACGATTCCCGGTCATCCTGGCGCATCCCTAGTTTCCCCTGTTGCAGCAGATCAAGCAGTGTATCTCGAGTACTTCCTCGTCGATTGAAGATCCGAGACGGCTCGACTGGCTCAATGTTGGAGGTACTTGAAACAATGGAAGGAGAACGAACGCTGCTTCGCTTTCCTTGTCCGAAGGCTGGAGCTCTTTCAGTGGATTCTGCTTGTTCCTCGACTTTCCCAGCATTCCGTTTGGCGTCCAAAAGCAACCGAAGACTGTCGACCGTCGTGGAAACCATGTAGAAGACACTGTCTCGCGTTTGGAGTGTCCAGAGGAGTCTCATGGAATCAACTTGGATCGGACAGGACCCGTCTTTCAGGAACAGGTTATCCATAGAGGCGGAGCGGCGCTTTAGACGGGATAACCTGTTTTTAATATTCTGCGTCCAATTCTTGGCCGATCGTGGCGATTTGGGAGGCGAAATCGCTGCAGATGACGAACGCACCGAGGTCGGGACATGCAGCATTGGGAGACTTCCAGCTGGGGTTTCTTGCTTTACAGGTTTTTGACTGGCAAAACCGAATTCGTAGTCGATTGGTACGAATTGGTCGTGGATTTTCTCGAAAATGGTCGCATTGGATGGCGCAAATGTCGTTGTTACTTCATCGTCTAAAATCTCCCAGTCTTCACCATCACAAGGCGTGTATGTGTTACGGTAACTGGTTCCAACCGTTTCCAGTGAGAAATTGGATGTCATTTCCGACTCAAAGGGGAGAATTTCTGGACTGTTCTCCTCCTCGGCAAAGCTATCCTCCATGTGAAGCAAATATCCACGGAACAGATGCAAGTACACAGTCGCTTCCCACAGTTTCCATTGACGTTGGTCGTCCTGGTCGAAATTGTCGACTCGAATGACTCCATGGGTAAGGAATTCATTGGCAACGATCAGCATCCCGATCTCCTGAGTCGCAGTATCCCACCAGGCGAATTGGATCACACTAACGGACACGTCCCATTGAATTCCGACACATTGAACGCGTTTTGAATCATCAGAAGCCTGTTTACCCGAGTTGTCAACGGGATATTCGCCATTGTCATCGGTTGTCATGTAAATCAGCCACGGGACGACACAGTCCCAGTTCATGGCTACGAGGGCTTCATCGGCAATAGGAACGTGGGCTGGATGATCACAGGACTGCTTGTTTCCGACTGAAATTTCGAGTGACAAGGCGTACTGGAGCTGTCCAGCGTAATGAATCCCGTGTTTCCAGTGAACGAATGTGTTCACACTGACTTTGGGGATAAAAAGAAGCTGCAAAGAGTCACCTGGATGGGACTTCGTGTCGCTTGCTCTCACAAATCCAGCGTCTTCCAGCATGACTCGAAGAGGTGAGCACTTGAGTCCCATGACCTGGAATTGGCGCAGATTAAACGCCACCTCATCGAGTAAAACCCTCGTGACCTTACTGCCAATCTGTTCGCGCCCGTCTTGATCGCCGTAGGGACAGACGAGCTCTGCGTGCTGAAACGCGACGTCGAAGTTGCCGACATACCGTAGACGGAAGCTGGTCGGCTCTTCTTTGGCTTGGACATTTTCTCCTAAATGCAGTTCTTTCGTGTCAAAAGCTTCTTGGAGAAGAGGAACCAGACGAAGCAAAGCGTCAAACGGCTTCTTCTCCATCGCTAAGTGAACTCCTTCCGTCATCACGCTCAAGTCAAAACTTATGGTTCGAGGTACAACAGAGCCTTCTTCCCATGATAAAAAGCGACTCCACTCGACGTCCGTCATGGAAAAATGCAGCTCTGTATCTCGTAATTCCACTAGTTTTTTCGCTGGGATTGCAGCCGAAATGGAACTGGCTGAAGCTGTTCCTTCCAGGACCTGGACTTGCTGTGCGACTTCTGCAAAGGAGCTCCCAGCGAGTCCTTCTTTGCCTAAACATTGCGCAAGGCGAATGATCGTATCCAAGATTTCTCTTGGACTGCACCGTGTCATTTTAACGCCAAGAGTGACAAACTCAACGGTAGCTGCGTCCTCTTTGGCTTTTTCTCCTTCGAATTCAACGCCAAAAGCTCCACAAATGAAGGAAATGCCTTGAACAGAAGAACGTTTGGCGCCATCAGTTTTATCCGATGAACCGCTGATAAGTTGGTCGAGACGCAGAAACAGTAGCAACATCCGGCTTTGAGGGCGAAGACAGATCTTCAATGACGTGCAACGAATGTCGCTTTGAATCGGAACTTTGGTCAAATATCTCTGTCGTCCGAGACTGCTTCTGTTCTGGAAAGAAGCGCTGGTCACTGTAATTGTTGACGGATTTTCTCCCCATTGCACACTTGCTTTTGCCGTATTGACTGCAGTTGTGACAGTAAGTTGCGTTGAGCGGTGACTTATCTTGGTTTCTACTAGACAAAAAGTCGCTAATGATGCAACTCGGGGGATATCAATCACGTCTAGCGTTGTGTCTTTCGAGTAAACGTTCGTACCCACGATCTTCGGTACTGTGTGGTCATTAGTAGACGTCTTGGTTTTCTTGGATGAACTCGATAGTAAGAGGTCCAACTGGTCCATGACGTTCCTAATTGCTGCAAACTCGCGTAAAAACGTCTTGTGTTCTTCGTAATGCCATTTAACCATCGTAATATCCATGCGAATATCCATATCGACTTCCTTGACTTCTACCGACGCTTTTTCCTCTTGATCAACTTCAATGTTATGGAGAAATATCGCTGGGAAGCGCAATGGTTCATTTCTGCTGTCCGGTAGTAAGCCATTTACTGAGACGTGCTCGAATTTGACAGAAGTTGCAATTGTTTTAGTGCCTAGAGCAGGATCGAAAGAAACACTCAAAGTCAATTTTGCACCTCCAAATACAGCAGAATGCGACCGAAATCCACTCGGAACTACATCAACGCTAACGTGTTGCACCGCAATGACTCTTTTGATGAATGACGAACCATTTTCACCAAACACGGGGGCTAAAGGGGTCTCCACTGATGTAGCTGTTCCGTAAACAGTGAAATCGTCCGTCCCACCATCTTTAGCGAGCGCTTTAAAAGACATCATCCACGCAGTTATTTCGATTTCGGCATCCCAATGTACACGAACATTTTTATCTTGACGCTCGCAACTCGGTTTTCTCGTTAGAGAAGGGTTTGCCAGTCTCTTTGCTTCAAGCTGGCACTTCTCGATACGGTCTTGGGCAGCCACGAGAGAGCGGAAAATCTTCTCGGAATGATGACTCAAGAAGATCTCAACCTTTTCGAAAGTACCCGCCAAAATACCACGGTTCCTGGCTGTTTGTTTCGCCCGCACTTCGATACAGGATACAGACAACAGGTTTCTGTTTAAAGCTAGATTCTGAACTCGCGCGTTCTGAATCAAAGCTTCGACGTGCACCCGCACATCGTTAGGGTTGTTGTTTCCTGCGACTACAGTGTCTGAAGATTCGTTTTCAGTTGGATCCACGTGAAGCTGTTTGTGAAAAATAAACTTGCGAATATCCGTACATAACTGGAGAGGAACACTCCCTGTTGTTTCCACTTCATTCACTATGGTAATGCTTAGCTGAAAGCCTGCAATTTCAATATCGGATGGAGTCATTGTCGTAGCCACAGACTCGCCGGAATGGTTCATTCCACTTGGCTTTAAATCAACGACAGCCCTTCGGATAATTTCGTTTCTTGCTGAAAGAGCACGCTCTAGGAAAGCCATGGACAAAACGAAGCTCGCCGTCTGGTTTTCGTCTCCAGTCAGTTTACAACCAAGAAAGCGCTGATTCCGTAGGTTTAGATCCATAAGAGCACTGGAATTCGGAATTTCCATGCGAACACCATCACTTCCATCCTCTTTTAGCATCTGGCCTTCAGTCTGAGGAAAAATCTGTATAACCATCGATTTTGCTTGTACCTTGAGCTGAAGCATATCACGCTGCACGAACACGTCTGTAATCCCAGTGTAAAGGCCTTCAACCACCAATCGAGTCATCATATCCATGCACTTAACACGCAGTTGAATGCTCTGCACCTTCAAATCTACGTACCGCACGTAGCAAATTGTATTTGCTTTAGCTACAAAATAAAAAAGATAAGAAAATGAGTACCAGAAAATTCGAGTTTCGGTCTCAAAAATTCACACTCACGCTTTGAACTTGTTGAAGTCTTCGCCACAGGTTTCTTTGGCATACATAACTCTCTAAGGAGCACTTCATCAACCTCCTCCACATCTCCAACGATTTCATCAATCACCAAAATACAGATCTTGACAAGTCCGAAAGACTCGAAAAACTCTTTCACGTGGCTCTGCACTTCCACTTTCGAGAGTACCACAGACCAACGTGTGGATCCATTGCAACTAAACTGCACATTGAAGAACCGAAGTGGCTGGAGTGAAACTCGCTCCACTTGAACAACGACAGGAGAGAGTTTAGTATTGTGAGATTTGGACAGCTGGAACGTGACAGCCTTGGACAGCAGCCAGCCCATGACTCGATATCGATAGAGAAAGAGCCATCCTAGCAGAGCTAACAGCAAAACCCATTTCCGATGCCAACCTTTAGTATCTCCTGTCTCCATGATAGATACACCGTGCCACGCAAGAGATAAATGCAACCTTTCGGAGTTTGGATCTTCTGTGACCGGTTGGAAGTGACCCAAGTTGAATTGAAGCATACAATTATGAAGATAATAGAATTGATAGTGACATTTTGGATAGAACGACACGGATCTTAGGTTTACTTTACAACGAGTTGGGCTAGGAACTCCTGGTATTCTACTGTCCCAGACTGGTCTTGATCGAAAATATCGAGTAGCCGAGCTGCTTCGTCTCGCGAAAAACCACAGTCCAGCACTAATTTGACGAACTGAGCCTCGTTCAGACAGCCTTCTTTATCGAGGTCGTATTCTCGGAAAGCACTTTGTACAGTTCCGTGGATCGCGAGAATCCTGTCCAGCATCGTTTTCTTTAGTGATTCGGGTGATGGTGTCTTGGAATGTCCCTGTGACTTAGCAGGTTGATGTTGAAATTGAGTCTTTGGCTTCGAATTCACCTTTGTAGGTGATGCACGCTTGTCAACTTTCTTCGGACTGGAAGTCGCTGTAGTGCCACTTTCTTTAGAGGTGCCAAACCCAGCGATAAACTCTTTGTAGTCGATGAAACCTGATACATCCCGGTCCAGATGACGAATGACCTTGCGAATCTCCATCTCCGGAAGTCGATACGACTTCAAGACACTCCTGAATTCCTTGTATTCTAACAGACCGTTACCATTAGTGTCGAATTTGCGAAAAGCGATGCGTAAGTCTCGAGTTTGATGCGCCATCCTCTGGGCAAGCTCACGTTCGATCTCCAAGATGGATTCAAGTTCTTCAGGATCAAAAATCTCTTCAGGGGCAGCCGCTGCCATCGCACTTATCCCTTCGGCTGTAGAACCTGGATTTACTCTGAGCGGATTGAAGATAACAGAGAACTCGTCGAATGAAATCGTGTCTGATCCGTCCGTATCAAGTCGTCGGATCAACGTCTCGATATCGTCGTTTTTCACGATGCCGTACCTCTTCATAAAGTGGTTAAACTCTTCATGGTCGAGCTCACCGTTGCCGTCATTATCGTACTGGTAAAAGGCAGCCTCAATCGACTCATGACAGCTGAGCACGCGTTTCATCCATTTAATGGACAGGTCTCTCAGCTGTGCACCTCTAGCATTCTTTGACTCGATTTCTGCTGCAACTTGTTTCGTATCCGAGCCTCGACGAGGCATCACAGCAGGTGCGTTTTGCTTTCGCTCCTGGTGTTTACTCACACGAGCTTCGTGAAAAATGCTTGCAAACTCTTCGTACTCGACGCAACCATTATGGTCCACGTCAAGTTTCTTCATCAACGAAGCAACATCATCTTCATCTCGGATCCCAAATTGATTCATCAGCGTGCGGAACTCGTCACGCGAAAGTTCACCATTCTGATCTTGATCCACCGAGGCAAACGCCATCTCTAGGGAGTCATGCTCGGCTAGCGCACTATGAATCCACGTCTCTTCTAGCTCTCGCAATCTTGCAGCTTTGCTCGTCCTATTAGGAATTTTGGTAGCTCCGGTTGATTCTCCTATTTTTACGCCTCGTCGTACAGTTCGAAGGACTCCACCATTTGCACCAACATTCTGGCGTTGGTGGTCACGAGGAACAGGTTTTGGTACTCCACCTTTATGACGAGCAAGCCGCTGTACATTGAAAACAGATAAAAACTCCTGGAGGTCGATCATGCCAGAGTTGTCCGCATCCAACCGCTTCAGCAACATGGATATACTGGCCTCATCTGTAATCCCGTACTGACCCATGAAATCGCGAAATTGTTCAAAGTCCATTTCGTTGTTGCCATCCCGATCGAAAGCCCTGAAAGCGTTCTCGATGGAATTGTGTCTTCGAAGAACCCTCTCCATAAACTGTAACTCTTGTTCCTGAAGAGCTACTAGTCGAGATCGTGCACTTTGGTCATTACTTGGTTGCAAAGTCTTTTCTTCCGTTCTGGTTGGTCGTGCACTGTCGTCAGTACTCTTCTCTTTGGAGTGGGTAGGGAGCTGAACTTGGCGCTTTCGAGCGGTTTTCACTGCAGGCTTTATCCTACGTGCGTACGCGCTTGCAAAATTGTCAAAATTAATGGAGCCGCTTCCGTCTTTGTCAATTTCATCAAGTAATTCGGCAATCACCTCCTTGTCCTTTACCCCAGCTTCGTGCATCATACGGAAATCGCCATACTCTAACTCTCCAGTGCCATCGCGGTCAAACTTCTTAAATGTTACCAAGATATCGTTTTCTACCTTCACAGAAGGCTTTATCCTCCGGCCGTACACTCGTGAAAATTCTTTGAAGCTGATAGATCCACTTCCGTCTTCATCAATTTCGTCGATTAATCCATCGATAGCATCGTTGTCCAGCATACCGGACTCGTGCATTAGTCGGCGAAACTCTACGTAATCCAGTTCGCCGCTACCGTCGCGGTCATACTTGCTAAACATTGCGGCAGCCTCGCTGTCTACTTTTGCGGATCGTTTTACTCGTCGGGAGTACACTCGCACAAATTCATCGTAGCTTATAGAACCACTCGCATCTTCGTCGATTTCATCGATCAACGCATCGATCTCTCCATCGTCACTTACTCCATAGTCGCACATTAGACTTCTAAACTCGTTGTAGTCCAGTTCACCTCTGCCATCAAGATCGTATTTGTTAAATGCCGCGAAAACCTCAGTGTCCGCTTTTGAAGGTGCTTTTTGCTGCCGCTGTTCACTGCGTGACTCTTTGCTGCTTGCTTGTGTTGAAGATTTCATAGTACTTGATGTAGTAGATGATTCTTGGACACCCAACAGATTTGCAATCGTCTGGAATTCAATTCGTTCATCTTCTTCGGGATCAATGTCCTGCAGTACCATCTGTAACTCTCCAGCTTTCAACTTGATACCGAGTCCAACCAATAGCGCACCAAACTCTTGGTGGTCGAGGCTATTGCTACCGTCGACATCATAATTGTCGAATTCAGCCTTTAGATCTCGCCGTCGACCTGTTCGCTGTTTTGATCGCTTCAGTGTTTCTTCGAATTTACTCCGCATAGAGTTCAAAACCTGGCTGAGGTCAGTCTGCTTTGACATCGAACTTTTAGCGGATTGCACTTCAGCTTTTTGTGGCGCTGCTCTTGGCGCTTTATCGATTTTTTTCTGAGGAGAGGGTGAATCCTGTGCGTGTACTGGGGCTACCGGGACTGGGATTGGGGGCCGGTAGAACAGCAACCCCGCTGCAAACTCGTCGTAGTCGATCGTTCCAGAAAAATCTCGGTCGAGATAGTCGACGATCGTCTGGGTCTCCTCTGGTTCAAACTTGTATTTCGCCATAAAGCGACCGAACTCCTCGTAATCTAAGAACCCGCTACCATCGACATCGTACTCCATGAACACTTCCCGGATGGATTTACTATGCCCCATGACTCGTTCGCGCAGTTTTGTCCGGATGGCCTCCATAGGATCCTGTACCATTTCAACCGATTTGCCTCCTTTGGCTGTTTCTCTCGGTTTATTCTTGGTCTGTGGCTGCGTGCTCTTCTTCTGCTGCGTCTCTGGCAATTGTGAGAGCTGCTGCACCTTTTTAGGAGAGTTACCTGCGTTCGTGCTTTTAGACGGATAGTTCTGCTCTGTACCGAGCTGTACGTCGCCCATGAAGGCATGGAACGACACGCTCTGCTGCTCTTTAGCGCCTAAATGTCGTAGCAGTAAGTCCGCTTCTGTATCCAGGAAGTCGTGGTCGCGTACAAGGGCTCGGAACTGGTCGATTGTCAATACTCCAGCCCTCTCTCGATCGTATCGCCGGAAAACGTCCTTGACGTTCTGTGTGTCGCTGCGAAGGAGCACTCGCTCCAGCAATTTGCGGTGTAGATCACGCGCACGTGCAGTCATTGCGCCAGCGCCTGGACCTTCACGGGCAGACGTCATAACGAGGAGCAGACAAAGGGCTTCGGAATGACCAAGACAGTGACAGTTTGGTGGCTACAATTAGAACGTCTTCACAAGTTGAAGTTGCAAGAGTGATGGTCAGTTTCCTGTTCAAAACTAACTGCCCATGTTGAAGTGCATCACATACAATGAGCTATACAAAAAATAGAAGATTTTAAAAAGGGGTGATTCAATTGGAACGGCGTGAACGACCTTCCAGCATTTATCGCAGTTAGCATTAATCAATGTACCGCGGACACAAAGAGATGAAGGAAGGAGCACCGAAGCGTGGGGCGGGCCAGAAGCTGCTGTGGGCTATGGTAGCAGTGATGGCTGGCCTGAGTCTCTTCCTGCTAAGTTACTCCCACCTCGTGTACCTGCCGGCAATGATGGAGGAGCAAGATTACCATCAGTTCTTGCGCGCAGGTCACCGTCACCGTAAACGCGATATGGGCGTGAGTCTACGGGATTTCTATAAGAAAGAGGAGCTCAATGAAGATCAGCAGAAGGTGGTGAACATGACGCGCCATGCGTGGAATGGATACCGTAAGTATGCAGACTGGCACGACTACCTCCTCATGCCGTTTCTTGGGGGAAGAAGCGTGTACGGCCACGATATGGCACTTACGACAGTGGATTCACTCGATACATTGTTTTTGATGGGACTGCACGATGAATTTGACGAGGCTAGCGCGTGGGTGAAGGCCAATTTGAGTGAAATAATGTTCCAGTCAAGCACTGTGAGCTTCTTTGAGATTACGATCCGATCTCTAGGCGGTTTGCTGTCTGCTTACTATCTCTCAGGCGAGAAACACTTTCTGAATCTAGCTGACAGCCTTGGAAGATCTCTCCAAATGGGTTTTACGTGTGGTAACTTCATTCCCTGCCGAGCTGTTGATCTTAAGGTTGATGAAACGTGTTTGGAACTAGAAGCTGCCATGCAAATATCTTACTATAGTTGTTGCTATGATGATAGGACCAAGTGAGCTACGATGAGCCGCCCTTGTCGGAGGCCGGAAGCTTTCAACTTGAGTTCTCGTACCTTGCCCATGCAACCGAAGACGAGTCATTCATGATCGAAGTAAAGAATGTCAACAAAGTCGTAAGTACATTCACATGGCAATAACTGAAGTTTTTTACAAGGACCTAATGATGTGCAACCACATGTACATGTAGATGATGAACCTTGTTAGGATGCACTTTCCGAACGGGCTCATTCCTGTCAAAATGGACTGGAGAGGTTTGAAGTAAGTTGTTTATCCACGCTTCTTAATTCTGAACGCTAAATCATGTGGACTGTACCGGTAGGGCCATGCCTGGCTCGGACATTTCTGTTGGAGCTCTAGGAGACAGCCACTACGAATATCTCTTAAAGCAATGGCTGCTTACCGGCAAGCAGGACAACCAGCTAAGAGATATGTATGTCACAGCTGTAGCGGGGATTCAAGCGGAGCTGTTGGGGCACTCGCATCCGTCGAACTACGCGTTTATCGGCAAAAAGAATTTCCTAGGAGAACTCGAACCTGCCATGGAACATTTAACGTGCTTTGTGCCTGGAATGCTGACACTAGGATACTTTCATGGCATGCCGACTTCACACCTTGAGTTGGCCAAGGAGCTCACAGAAACCTGTGTTCAGGTATTTTGTCTGTACCATTGCTCCCTGATTGAATTCCACTCATACACGCATTCTTTGAGCAGATGTATCTGCAGTCGAAGTCGGGGTTGGCACCTGAAAAGACTCAATTCACTACCCAAGTGGATCCTAACAACGCCAATCAAGACCCACGTCCAGAATTGTCTGCACCTCCGGATCAAGACTACAATATTCTGCGACCGGAAACCGTCGAGAGTCTGATGATTCTTTACCGAGTGACAGGGGAGGAAACCTACCGCGAGTACGGTCGTACCATCATGGAATCCTTTGAAAAGCAAAGCAAGGTTGGTAGTTCAGTGACTGTTCCGATCCTCCACCACCTAACAGTTTTCGCTACTTGCAGGTTGAAGCCGGCGGCTATCGCAGTACTTTGAATGTTTGGAATGGCAACCCGACGACCAAGATGGGACCGATGGAGAGTTTCTTTATCTCAGAGACTCTCAAGTACCTGTTCCTGCTTTTTTCGGACGACGATATCCTACCACTGGACGAGATCGTGTTTAACACCGAGGCGCACCCATTCCCCATGTGGCGGTAAATTGCAGCGCAGATTTCTTGTCTTGCATCCACGTAACTTAGATATAAAGCAAAAATACATACCTACATGCAGATACATGTAGGTCTGCTAGCCATGCCGTCAGATAATCCATCGGTATGGGAGAGAAGATAACATGAAGAATCAACGTCCAGTGGGTGCCAGCTCAACCGCTTTCTCACTGCATTTCCATCGCGACAGCGTCAGCTTCGAGGCTCGTAGAGAAGAGTACGTTCTCCTCTCGGCAAGTAGTATATACTGGCACATTACACCGGCAGTTTTTTTTCTTACCATTATTTTACAAGGAGAATAGGTTTCGAGCATTTCTAAGCGAGAGGAGCTATTTCTAACGATGCGACAGCTCGACCAGCTGAGAGCGTGAGGAGACATCTGTTGCAGCTTAAGCGTCCGCATAACCTCTCGCTAATCGATATGAAACAGCACACAGCGATTTTTTTCTTCGCGTAATTTACGGTCAAGGGTAGGTCTGCATTTTCGTGGAAATTCCCCTCTTGGAGCCATTACCATTGGTCAGAATCTGTCGTGGCTTTTGGCCAATAGTGCCTCGCTACAGAAACAGAAAGTTCTTTTTCTCTCATTCGAGAATCCGCTGCGTCGAGGGAAGATGGTCAAGTTGTTCTCTGCGATCGTTGGGGTGAAAGGGAGTGCGTTCCCTGTGGACATCGACGCTAGTCAGTCGGTGGGGGACCTGAAGAAGGAGATCAAGAAGGAGAAGTCAAACGAATTGAAGGATGTCGATGCGGACAGACTGCAGCTCTTCCTGGCGAAGACGGAGGGCGGCACGTGGCTCTCGTCTCACTTGGAAGACGTGAAGAAGCTCAAGAAAGGGGAAAAGACTGCTCTAATCGAAGGGCTGACACACGAAGACAATGAACTTGATGGGGAGTTTGGCCTTGACGAGGTTCTCGAGGGGATGCCAGAACCGAAAACCAAGCAAATCCACGTGCTGGTGGTGGTTCCGGAGCGAGCACCACCCCAACCAAAATTGTGGCTTGTCACTGGATCCGTTGATAACGCGTTGAACACGAAAGGGATTCGCTGCAGACTGTACTGGATGGCGTCGTTACGCATTGGGTACTACGATCCTGTGCGCCGCACCCGGGATAAGAATGTCGCGTTTTGGTACGAAGGCAAGAAGTTGTGCTTCCATGTGCTGTTCGAGACAAGTGCGTGCTTTTATATATCGTCATTGCATCGTAGTGGCGGACTAACTCTTTTTTCGTTTGCAGAAGATGCTGCTTTGCTATTCGAAACTGACCTGAGAAATGGTCCGCAAACGTTAGGCTCTCCGTTGTATGACCAAGTAGTTGAGACGCGCGTTGCACAAATTGATGCTGTGTCTGCTGAGCTTCAGCGCGTCTTCTACGCTGACTATGTTCCAGAAGAGTCCGATTCTCCGCAAAACACAATTTCATCCATATCGTTGACTACAAGCGTTTCGAATCTGGACTCCTCGACTGACGAGTTTCGTTACCAACGGATCGAACTCGAGAAGTTCTTTCTTCCATACGGCAAGGCAGAAAGCTGCCATTTGGTGTCGAGAAAGCAAAGCAGAGACCACAAACGAGAATTCGCCAAGTACGATCGTGACCCGAACAATCGGCTTGCTCTTTCTCGCGATATGCATGGTTGGTACGATGGTATGAGCATCGAGTTTCCCATCGTCAATATGCTCCCCGGATCCGTTGACAAGAATCCATCTATTGGCAACAGACGCAAGGTACATATGTGCAGAGGTTTGTGTATGCAATTATTCTGACGTTTACGTGTGTAGGTGGAGGTGTTCGTGAAGGTTGTAGATACACAGTGCACAGATCGTGTTTTCAGTCGTTTGAAAGAAGGATCAACCAAGACCGACGATCCGCTCGTGATGAAGACGTTTGTTCACGTGGAGGATCCAGAAACGTTTTGTTTCTGTATGAGATGGAAGCATGATGACAACGATAAGCTCCAGAGAAGCTTCTTTGATATGACTCCAGCGGTCGATTGAATACAAATAATAAGTTTGAGGTTCCAGGTGTGTCAAAAAATAAATTAGTTTTTCATCCTGATAAATATAAAGTTAGTAATATAGAAAGATGGCGTACTCACCTGGGCAGTACCAAGCTAACAAGGAGCGCATTAATGCAGCGCAGAAGCGCTACTACCAGCGCACGCGCGAAGCTCGTCTATCCTATCAAAAGGGGTATGATGATAAGAACAGAGAGCAGATTCGGGCTCGCAAGCGGAAGCACAGCAGCGAACTTAACGACAGTGAAAACGTACCTATCGAGTAAAATCGAACTTAACTGTTTTTCTATTCTGATATATAAAGTCAATACTATATAGCTAATGAGAAATACACGTAAAATTTTACTCAAAGCGCTTGGGGACCTATCCCAATACCACTCCTCTGGATGGTACTGGAATACGTTAGAGGATAACGGAAAATGGATGCAAATGGGTAAGACCCAAATATATCCATGCCCTGCGTATCGTCCTAATGTAAATTCGAGATGCTACTGTGATACCCCAATCAAGCGACACTTTCTAATAATAGATAAAGATGATAATCATCATTTTATTGGTTCAGAGTGTGTAAAACTCTTTGGTGGGCACTACAAGGTATGTCTCGGTTGTCAAAAACGATACCGAGGTGGTTATATATATTGCAAAGCCTGTCGAGACCGTGGTCTTACCTCATTTAGTGATGAAAAGCTACAGTTTGGGAAGTATAAAAAAAGAAAGCCTATTGTGTGGATGATGGCTACATCCACTTCCTATTTGAGTGTGATAATGTATCGGAGGCCTCTAAACAGGATTTAGCTCGCAATCTACTACCACAAACAATAATTGGTACCGGTAAGTACCACGACAAAACCCTTCAATGGATTAAGGCTAACGATATTGGATATTATAACTGGCTTAAAACCTCCAACAAGTCATATGCCAATTATTTGAATTAATTAATTGCAGATTTTTTTGTAGAGGCCTAAGATATAAAGTCGATCCTGATACAAGATCCAAATATTATAAAGTCAAATTTACGAGAATAATATAGCCACGCTTATATATAGGCAACATGTTTGCATACGAGCTCGAAGGTCTAAAGAGATTGAATATTACACCTATCAAATGGGGTAGTAGCTACCGTGTTAAGGTACGCGGTCGTACTGGAAAGATGGTATTTGTCAGCAACATCTCCAACCCCAAAATATGAAGCTGGTAGCTAAGCAGTACAATGTTGGTATCGATACTCTCAAGAAGCACATGTCTCCTGACTACAAGGCTGACCCGAAATATCGCTTCTACCAAGGAAACCATGTCGAGTCTCATTTATACGAGGGGATTCAGCCAGCAGAATTCTACGACAAACTCGAGAACGTACTTGCGAGCCAGAAATCTGCTTTCAAGATTAATATCGCACTTGGATACAACCTCGTTAGTCGAACAGATGATAGCGCTACCCGATACTTCCACCCGAATTTGAGCAACACCTCGGTGTTCAGCTCACCGATTGCTATCAATAGCAAGGGTGATATTCGCAAGAAGGTCATTTCGGAGATTCGTTCGATGGAATTAGCTGACAAGCTTAACTACCCCAAATCGGGATATCTGGTAAAGGCAATCACTGGATTCAAGATTTACATCTACCAGCGCGAACACGCACTGGGTGATAGTGAAGCTGTCATTCCAAAGATTATCCGCGACAACAAGAGTGTAATCAACTTCCCAAAGACTAACAACAAGTGCGTATTTCACTGCATCGCATACCACAAGCAAGATGAACCAAAAAAGGATCCGCGTAGAATTCAAGCTCTGGTAAAGCAGACATTCAAGCAGTACTGCTCGTACAAGGACATCAATTATACACTAAGCCTGTTTCGCAGTTTCCAACCAATCGACATTCTCCAGTTTGATGAGCTTGAGGACTGCTTTCAGCTAAGCATTAATGTATTCATGATGGATGTGGAGACGGGAAATGTTGAATGCATCCGACGTTCTGACAAGGAGTACGATGTTATCAATATTCTATCTCACGAGAATCATGCTCTTTACATTAAGAATATTGATATGCTTCAGTGTAAATACCAATGCCCAAAGTGTGAGATGGTGTTTGTCAGCTCCGACAAGCTTCGAAACCATAAGAAGAACCAGTGTGAGCTCGTAAATATTGAATCATTCCCTGAAGACCCGACTATTTATCGCCCAGTTTCAAATACAATTCGTTCGCTACTGACAAAGTACTCTATCAAGAATACCGATCAATACATCGATCATTTTATTGTTTATGACTTTGAGGCCATTCTTAAGCCTACGGCGACTCAACATGGGGAGAATACTGTCTTCACGAACGAGCACATCCCGGTGTCCGTCTCTGTAGCTGATAGCTTGACGGAGGAGGTTCGCTGCTTTGTAAATGATGATCCGAAGGCATTGCTCAAGGATATGTTCCAGTACATTAATGATGTCGGAGCGAAGATCCAGAAATACAATGTCTCCAAGTACGAGGCCTTGCTTCGTAAGATAATCGACGCTCAAGGTTTGACAGGCATGGAGGTTCCAGGTACTCCTCTTGGTAATACGTACAAGACACAGGATGTGGATGCTTGGATTCAATCTGGAGATTTTGCCAGCTTCTTTGATTTTCACAGCAAGCTTGGGTTTGGTAAGAAGCGATCGGACTATGGTAAGATCAAGCAAACTCTGGATCAGGTACCATTCCTTGGCTTTAATTCAGGGCGCTACGATATCAACCTAATCAAGGCAGACTTGTTCGCTACCATTGGAACCGACAACATCAAATCGGTTATTAAGAACCCAAGTTACATGTGCATCGCCACGTCGGACATGAAAATGCTAGACATTAGCAACTATGTACCAGCAGGTACAAGCTACGCTAAATACCTATCAACATACCTTGGTGATTGCAAGTGTGATGACAAGTTTCGATGCGTCTGCGGTCTGGGTAAGGGTATCTTCCCATATGAGTACATTACCTCATTCAATGTATTCAACGAAACTGAAGTGCCTCCTCAGTCAGCCTTGGACAGTGAGCTCCGTAATACCAGCATTAGTGATGATGACTACAAGCGGGTACAGTTTGTCTGGAAGTACTATGGAATGAAGTCGATCAAGGACCTACTTATTTGGTACAACAATCTTGATGTAGTTCCATTTATCAAGGCTATCAAGGCTCAACGAGAATTGTTCAAGCGATTCGGTCTGGATATGTTTACCGATGGTGTATCTCTCCCAGGTCTATCAGAGAAAGTCATGTATCAAACCTGCTTCAACAATCTCCAGTACCCCACCAATTCGGCGAAAGCATTTAGCTTCCCATCCAAACGCATGAGTGGATACAAGAGCCAGGATGCTGAGGCTAAAAGAGAGTTCAATATGACTACTGAGCACCTTGACATCCTTCTCAAACAGCAAAAGTATCTGTGTGGTCTATGCTACTGTCAGCTGACCGCTGATACTGCTTCAGCCGATAGAATAAACAACAAGCTTGGGCATATCGATGGCAACATCTTGATCAGCTGTGTGAAGTGCAACACCGCTCGTAAAAACATGTCCATCAAAGGGTTTCGCTACAAGAAGTTGCTTGAGTTCAACTCGGATAAGCTTGTCTATAGCATCGATAGGGAAGAGAAAGATATTTATGCTAAGATGAAGGCTAACATCGCTGGCGGTCCTTCAATCATCTTCAATCGCTATGCCAAGCGAAATGAGACGATGATTCGCGGGGACAAGGTTTGTAAAAAGATTATCGGATACGATGCCAATGCTTTGTACCTGTGGGCACTCGGTAATGAGATGCCTTGTGGGCGATTGACTACGATTGATGCCTATCCTGGTATTATCGACGACATTGTCAATGACAAAGTGTTTGGCTTCCTCGAGTGTGATATTCGTACCCCACCACATCTCAAAGAGTATTTTAGTGAGATGACCCCTATTTTCAAGAACACGCTAATCGACTGCAGCGATGAGAATGTAATTGGTCAGCACATGTTTGAGTACAACGAAGCATGCAAACAAAGCCGAGCAAAGCCAGCTCGTAAGCTAATTGGTAGCTACTTTGGTGAAAAGATTCTTATCTATGCTCCGTTGCTCAAGTGGTACATCGCTCACGGAATGGAGATCACCAAAACTTACTGTTTCATCAAAGCCAATTCCCACAAAGCATTTGAACCATTTATGGAGGCGGTTTCTAACGCTCGACGGGAGGGTGATGCTGACAAGTCCAAGGCTATGATCGCTGAAATGATGAAGTTGGTCGGAAACAGCGCTTTCGGTCGATCTGGTATGGACATGAGTAAGCACAAGGAGATAAAGTACGAGTCTAACGACAAAGCCATCAAGAGCAAAATTGAGCACTTCACATTTCATGGACTTGAGGAGCTTCATGATGCGTGTGAGATTACCATGAAGAAACGGCGACTCAAGAACAAGAATCCGATCCATTTGTCGATTGACATCTATCAGCTTGCTAAACTACGCATGCTACAGTTCTACTATGACTGTATCAACTTCTACTTCGATCGCTCGGACTTTCAATACCAGGAGATGGACACAGACTCGGCATACATCGCATTCAGCTGTGAAAATCCGTTTCAAAACTGTATCAAACCTGAGCTATGCGAGCACTTCAAGCAGCATAAGTATGATTGGTTCCCACGCGACTATAACAACGAGGTCGCTAAGTTCGATCGTCGCACACCTGGTTTGTTCAAGGATGAGTGGTCTGGTGATGCTATGGTGTCACTATCTTCAAAGAACTATATCTGCTATCTACCTGACCAATCTTACAAGGTCAAGGTTAGTGCCAAGGGAGTGCAGCAGGGAGGTGGTCGGAACAGTGATGTACTCAACCCAGATGGCTTTGAAAGTGTTGTCCGTGATCGCATCACACTGCAAGGTACAAGCAAAGGCTTTAGACTCAGCAAGGAGACTAAGTCAATCATTACCTATAGTCAAACTAAAACAGCTCTCAATTACTACTACGACAAGCGTCGAGTACTTGAGGATGGTATCACCACCGTAGCTTTGGATATTTAAACGAAGTTGGCTAATCTAAGCAACTAATTAGAGATATATGTTTTGTCTCATAAATATATAGAGCAGAGCTAGTAGGTACGATGGATCAGCAACTGGCAAAGTTATATTATGACCCTAAAACGGGATATGTCGGTGCTCAGGCTTTGTATCAGAAGGCAAAGGAGTTAGACCCCAAAATCACATTCAAAGCTGTGAAGGAATGGTATGCGACCCAGACAGGTATACAACGGTTTCAAGAGCAAAAACGGAAATACGATGGATTCAAAATTGCTTCTCATAACCCCAATTCATGGCAAATGGATCTTGCGTTCTGGGAAAACGACCAATTTTGACGGCTATCAATATCAATTCTCGCCTTGGGTATGCTAAGCTATTGACGAATAAGACTGCGCCAACTGTACTCACATCTCTTAAAACATTTGTTCGTAGTAATAAGGTCGATATACTCACCAGCGACAATGGAAGCGAATTCATGAACACCCAAGCACAAGAATTCTTCAAATCCAAAAAGATCGAACATTTTAATAACGAACCTGGTGATCATGGTACTATGGGTAAAATCGAAAGATTCAACAGAACCGTAAAGCAGCGATTAACCAAAATCGATCCGAAGCGAATCACACAAAAACTGGTAAATGATATTATTACAAACTACAATAGCACCATTCATCGGTCGATTGGTATGAGTCCTAACGATGCAAAAGGTAAAGTTATAGAAGCTGAGATAACACATAACCAAGAGGAAGCAGAAAAATTGAAAACGAGCTTGAAGTTGGTACAAACGTCCTTTACCGCCTTAAGAAGCGAACATTTGACAAGGAAGCTGCCAGATGGAGTAGAGCTGTCTATACAATTGTAGGAATGGACGGGTACCGAGTTGAAATTAGGTCAAAGAATGGTCATACACTCTACAAATCACCAAACGATTTGAAAATAGTGCAATCGAAGACAACTGACGCCACAATTAACAAGGGTGATATCTTAGAAGCCGAAAAGATATTAGACCACAAAAAAATGCGATCTGGTAAATACAAATATTTAGTGAAGTGGGTTGGTAATGAACCCGACTCCTGGGAGCCCCAGGATAATCTCCGCTTAATCAATAAGAATCGAAGATCGACACTCGAGAAGGAGTATTGGAACGGGGTTTCAACACCGCGACAAGAGTCTTAGAGGGTGATAGACTTCAGACCCTCCGGACATTTAACGATTCGCGGAGTTGAGGGCGTCCGTAGATCAAAATGCACACGACGCTTTGGTTCAAGCGTAGGCTTCTCTTTTACTTCTTTCTCAAGGAATCGATTGTCATATACCCTCCGCGTCGAATGGATCAGTATCGATATATTCGATATTCATCTTCGAGTTAAATATCCCCATCTATATATATATACCCAAAACTTTATCAAAATCATGACAAACGACGTTGAAAGGAGAGGATCGAAGATCCCTCAGGGGTCCTATAGACACCCTCGGATACCGTCTCCCAATTGCAACGCGACTACGAAATCGAATGAGAAATGCTCTCGAACCGCTCTCAAGAGTGGATATTGTAAGCAACACGACAAGGACTATAAAATCGCTATGTACAAGCGAGAGCTCGCAAAAATGCACGAGAGAGTTAGGTTCTATGTCGAGAAAACTTCGCGCTTCAACGATATGATCATTGACATTCAGCGATGCGACTACATCAAGCTTCAACTCGCTCGAATCAATGGAGGTAAAGACAGAGCCTACAAGCATGTAATCACCGATCCCAAGTATAAAAATCAGGTCGAGGAATTGTTTGATCTACCAATCGATGAGGTTCTTCCCGCGTACTATGCTATGCTAAAGCGTCGAAACGACATCGTTCATAAATATACGATGGGCGAGTGGGAGGAGGGGCCAGTCCCAAGAATCGCGAAGAAACGATATCAATTTTCAAAACCACAGCAAAAATAATTGATTAATATATACGATAGAACCATGTTTCCGAACTTCACAAGCATTGCTCAACGAGAGCAAAGCGATTGGATTTGTTAGAACGTTCCCAGCGACGGATTCGTCAAGCATTCGCCAAGCGTTCGATGTATGCAGACACTCAATGGGCGTCAGATGCTGATAAGACGCTATCACTATCTAAAAAGACTACGTCGGATGCTTCGACAGATACCTCAACAGATACCTCATCGGCGACTGTTGAGGCCGCAAAAAAAAGTCTGAGTGATACAAGCTCCCAAAAAATCCCTGAGCCCTCACTTGAGTTAAAAGCTGAGACACCAGCGGAGACACCAGTGGAAGTTCCTGTAAAACCTGATGCAAATGACTACGAGTCTGACGAGGACCAGCAAACTAAAGAAGCATTGGTTAAGATTTACAAGATCTATCCAGTGTTTAATAAATTCCAACTACACCCCGTGGATAAAAACGGACGATTTATGACTAAATTCATAATTAAAAATGGTACCACGATTTATACGACAAAGAGCAAGAAATGGGCTAAGGTTGATGCAATTGACTGGGATGCGACATATGACTCAATTAGGATTATAATGGAGACAAACCCACGATTTCTTCAGTATGTCAGTGATTTGAGAAAGGCAAAATCCAATGTATTCCCTGGATATCAGACTACGGAACCGCTGAAAGTATGGGAGAGTCTGATCGGTAAAAAGCGTCGATTATCTGACCCACTGAAGAATGATGACTCAAATCGTAGCAAACAACGGCTTGAGGACAGCTTTGCTGTTGATTCATCGACATCGCCTGACGATGACACTGTAGGGGAATTAACGCCAAATCCATACACACCGAGTTCAGACGAGGCTGAGGCTCGGCATGGAATTAAAAGCGGTATTGATGCCGATATGGATAAGAATCTAACTAATGCTGATAGCGATGCCAAACTCATTCTCAGTGAATTCTTTAAAGAGCTTCGCAAACAAAAGGTAAAGCTCGCATTTGAGCCAAATCCAGTTATTGATACTACAGATGGTGTGAAGGTTCAGAACGGTCTCTATTTCAGTAATCCAACTCAGAAGCGTCTATTCAATCTCAGATATTCTGATGATAAAAAGGCTACCTCGGCTAATGATTCACGCGATCTCATGGCGAATATTCGTTGGATGGATACATTCACAGCACTGATAGATGGCTTTCAAATATTTGACAAACATCTAATGGGTATCAATCGAAAGAGTCCTGATAAGAAAGCTGCTCAAGATAACCTAACTCAGAATCTCGGAATACTTGATGGAGTTCTTAAAAGGAATACTAAATCCACTGAGGCAACATCTCGAGTGAAGGAGACGAGCATTGATCCATATGTATCACTAAAATTGCTACACGACGAAGCCGAGGCTGCGTTCCAGGATTATGGAGAAGCTATGAAAAGGTATGATGAGGCAAAGCAAGCTACTAAATCCAGACATAGCAAGGCTGCGAAGTCTAATCTCAAAGCTGCAACCGCTGCAATGAGAGCTACCAAGGCTAATTATAACAGCAAGCTCAAGAAATACACACTGTTCAAAAAGGGCTACCCTGACATGGATCTTGATGAATTTGACAACATCGCATCTAAACGCGAGGTGGGGAGGACTGTATCATCAATGGTAGATAACGTAGTCGGTCGAGGCCTACGCGGGGCGGGCAGAGCTCACCTTGGAGGTCAGTCAAAGTTAGATGGTGTTGTTCGCAAAGGTCGGACGTACAATCTCAACGACATTCAAGGCATGGCAACGCCCTCGGCCTATACCTACAAACCGTTGGGAAGCAAGTACATTCGAATCCCTGATCTCGATGCAGGAATGCTCGTTATCGTTCAGCCTAATCGTCGTAAGATCGGTCCTAAGCGAGAGGTGAGTGAAGAGCTTCAGAAGATGCTCAAGGATCTGGTGTATTCGAAGAATATCAACCAATCATCGTATGATCAACTATCAACCGATGACAAAAAAATCTTCAAGGAGATTCTTGCCGCTACTCATCTCCAGCATAGTTTCTCTGAGAAGTTGGCTGATCCACTGGAGGCGCTCAAGGCCGAATATTTTAAGCTCAAGGGCGAGATCGAGTTAGGTAATGACAATCCCAGTATTCTCAAGCAATTGAAGGTCATCACTGTGGATATGTATTCGAATCACTTAATTTCTGATGACGAATTCAAAAATGTTATCGTTCGACTACTATAGAGCAGAGCTTAGCGAACTTGTTCGAAAGATCTGCGACCCTTCGAACTTCATTCGAATAGAGTACGATGTTTTTCCTTAACCCACGGATTATTGCTCAGTCAGGCGGCTCCTATGGAGATGATGCCGATCTCAATATCGCTGAGCTCAAAACAATCATGAAGAACTTGATCATTCGAGAGCGGCCCCAAACAACTCAGGCTAAGGCATGGGTTGATACTAAACTTCCAACGACTTCGGATGCATCCACGCAGACTGAGTCCGCCAGCGGCGGTCAGGTTTGGCTGTATGGAAAGAAGAAAAAAACGGTAAAGACCTTCTCGCTGTGAGCTTAGCTTATGCTATTTCTAACCAATCGATTCTTATAGCCTCGATAGACTCTCATTTTTTTGTCGGCTACTTCGATATCGAGTATCGCACTTTCGCCTGTTTCAGGGTCTTTTGTCGGTAAAAATACGCTATCACCAAGTACAACAATTTGGTCAGCTCTCAGTTGTGTAGAGCCTATTATCTGAGACGGTGGAGAGGAGACTCTCGGAACTCGGTCCGAGGGTCTTCGACCTCGAACATCGTTCGTCTCAAGGTTTGACTCAATCTCCTTACTCGAGAAGCAACCCATTGGTAGATCTATATTAGAGTCGAGACAATTCTCTTCAACTCCTCGATTTGTGCCTGTTGATCCTGAATGGCTTTACACAACACTGATGTCAGCGAAGCGAGATCAATTCCCCATGGATTGATTGGATAACCATTCTCATTCATATCATCATTAGCGCCTTCCTGAACTGCTTCAGCGACGATGTCATAGAGCTCCTGCGCGATAAAACCGACATGCTGAGTTCCTTCCTGGATCATCTTATATTTACGTGGCTTCATAAGCATGACCGCATCCAGACCATAAGGGACATTGGCAATATCTGTCTTTAATCTTTCATCCGAGGCATTGGTATAAGCACCTCCACGGATTGGTACATATCCCAGCCATGATCCCGAGGCATTACATATACCAGCTCTGATAGATCCCACCGTACCGTCGCTTCCCCATCCCCAGTAGTTCGCGGATGACCAATTGGCTCGGTATGAACATATACTGGACGCGTTGATCTTCGTGTAAAACTCTTCGTTAGCCCATGATGCGCCGCCACTGTGAATGGTCGCTTCTGCGCTAAAGTTGCCGCCGACCATAAACCGACCTGATGTGTTGAACAGAGCCCTAGCAGAGCCATTAGTCATGATCTTGAACGGGTCGTTCGTCATAGTACCTAAACAGGTTCCTCCTCCAGAGCTATTATTGCTACCTCCTGATTCATTATACACTAACATTTCAACGGCCATCTGAGTAGATTGATCGTTCGACCAGCGTTGAACCCTATCCCATGAGCCATACATCTTTGTAGTATCGCCCTTAACGGCAAACTTCGCGGGTGGTACGTCTTGGCTATTGATAGCCACTGAGTTATCACCGAACCAACATTGTTGCCCGCTGAAGCCGTAATTGTCAAATTGAAGACGATTTTGAGCGTACGAACTGCCAACGTACGAGTAAGTGATTGTGAAGCAATTGGCAGTGCTTTGATAGCTTCCTATACGAATTGATGCTCCAGCGTTGTCCTTCAGAATATTGAGATCCATATAACCGTTATTGCTTCCTATAGAAAGCTGACCAGTAGTACCATGAAGCGAAGCTAATCGATATAAAGCACCTGTTTGACTAGCAGAGCCCTTTGTGTAGAATTCGATATCACTACCATCGTACTGAGTACTAGATCGTCTTAACGTGCTAATAGTTGCGCTCGGGGTAGTTGTACTATACGCTCCCGACGAATCGTTTAGGAAAGCTAACCCTACACTGGTTGAGATGATATTCGAATTGTTTCGAAGATACATAGCGTATGATCCAACTGGTAAATAGATTGAATCAGTGTTGCCCGCACTACTGTTAAATTGAGCTCCTGTGCCTGAGACGGTGAGTGATGATAGACTCAATGAGCTAGGGATTGATGTTAAGAAGCTTGCTAGATTGTACGAGACACCGTTCTGGGTTAAATTGGTACAACTGACCGTGTTGGCACTAAGAGTACCGCCTAATGAGATTGATGATGTACTAGTCGTAAGCATATTCGCTAGATTGTACGTTGTTCCACCTTGATGATAGGTAGTCGCATTAACGGTTCCTGCTGTGATAGTACCACTTGAAGTGAATGAACTCGGAACTGCTGTCAAAAACGATGCTAGACTGTACGTTGTTCCATCTTGCTGATAGGTACTCGCGTTGATTGTTCCGGTAGTCAATGAAGTAATGCCGGTAATGGATCCAGTGTTGCTAAGTACCAACGCTTTGCTGTTAGCAGCAGTACCAGCAGTGAGACCGCTAAGATATCCAGCTTCAGTAGAGCCAATAGTGGCTGTACCTAGAATTAAGTTTGTCATTGTTAATGATGTGATTCCACTTGTAATCGACCCAGTTGAGTTAAGTACCAGGGCTGTTCCAGCGCTACCTATTCCAGCCGTAATTCCACTTAGATAACTCAAGCGATAGTCATTCCTATCCAAAAATATGGTTTTGGCGTAGTCATAGGTCAAGTAGCCGTTTGCATCCAACGAGAGATAGAATCCCGGGTTGTAGATAGCAGAAATGAAGGTTGGTTGGGGATATGAGAATCCACTCATTTTTCTTCTAATCTATATAGTATCGAACGATAAAACATGAGCTTAGTTCCTGATTACTCGAATGCGATTCCCAAGCAGTATAGACCTGGGAAATCGATTATGATTAAGGATTTAGCTATCCCCGCGTTGTATAGAATGATTATGCTCGCTCCGAGCGGATCTGGCAAGACTAACATGGCCTTTCATATTATCAAGAGCTCGCCGAATGTCTATGCATACCTCCATGTCATTTGCCGCAATCCGAATCAGCCGTTGTACGATTACCTTCGCGACAAGCTTGATGGATTCGTCTCCTTCTACGACCCCGACACAGCTCCAACGGTTGATCAGATTCGACGAACTCCCCTCGCGAGTGGTAAGCCAGAATTAGTGATTTTCGATGATATCACAACCGACAAACACGTACTCGAAAGATTGGTATCGACGTTCTACATCCGATGCCGACACTACAAACTGAGCTCAATTCTTCTGGCTCATAGTTTCTTCGCGCTACCTAAGATGATTCGCTTAAACTCAGAGCTGTGCGTCATCCTAAAGGCTAATTCGAAGCAAGATCTACAAGTCATTCTCAAGGATTACAATCTCCCGGAATAAGCCAGGAAATGATCTTCCGAGCATACAATAAATGCACGTCGCACATTGGTCAGGCGTTAGTCATCGATGGAGTCAAGGGTCAGATGCGTTGGAATTTTGATAAAATTTTAGATCCGCGGGAACTTTGATTTCCTAAATATAGAGAAGAAAGCTAGACGTAGTCAGTGTCTTCGACCCTAACAGAGTTATACAACAACAATGGCGTCATTTGTCAAAATCGATAGCACTAACTTGGTCCAAGATGGTCTTAACTCCCAGTGGCGGTACTCGTTCCCCGGATCTGCTGCTAATTTCTCTGACTCAGTATGCGCGATCCAATCGATTAGTCTCTACAACTCCGAATTCAACATTGATTCGCTGGCTTTTGCCAACAATACGTTCAAGGTAGAGGTCCCGACTGCTGGAACCACATCTACGATTAGTGTTAATCTTCCTGATGGATACTTCAGCTATGCCGATATCAATCGCTATATTCAGACCGCGTTGGTCTCGGCTGGCGCTTATCTCATCGATGCCAGCGGCAACAATGTCTTCTTCATTCAAATCAGTGAGAACTCAGTCTATTATGCTTGTCAGCTCGATTGCTCACCAACCCCAATCGCTATTGGAACATGCACAAGACCTGCAACAGGGCTTTACTCTGCTGGTGGATCAGGTCTCCCAACCACGACTCGCGTTCCTCGTCTAATCATTGACAATGCTTCGTTTGGAAAGGTAGTTGGCTTCACGAATGGTACATATCCGTCGGTTTCACAAACAACCGCTTACTCACTGATCTCGAACACTATCCCCATGGTTCATCCCACATCGAGCTACATTGTACGTTGTGATCTTGTTAAGAATGACTATGTCGTGTCTGGTGATATTCTGAGCGCTTTCGATAGAGGTGATGCTGGTATTGGTCAATTGATTGCTTACAAACCGAGTCAGTATGCTTGGATGAATTGCTTCAACGGTGCTCGATCTTCGATTACGATTACCATTTATAATCAGAACGATCAGCGCGTTCATTTTAGAGACACATCCGTTTCGATTATGCTTCTGATCCGTTCAAAGAAGTAAGCAAGGGAAAAAAAAGTTGCTTATTTTTTTAGTTAGAGACGGAAGCTTCCAGCGAGCTTAGCGGGCTTACGCTTAGATCTCAGATTCGCCATATACGCCTTAGCCTCAGCGCTACCCTTGACTAATTTAGTCTTCTTAGACGCTACGCCCACACCGAAACGGCTTTTAATACCACGGCGAACAGTTCGAATCATATCGTGGTAGTCGGGGTTCTCGGACTTGCTGATGAGATACTTCTCTCCTTGATCAATGGCATCAGTGATCAGACCCTTACGCTTGGCATAGCCTAATGCTGCTTTAGCTGTCTTCTTAACATCAGCAGCAGATATACGTCCTCCAGACGTAGCTCCGGTACCCTTATCAAGCTCAGTATCGCTATCGCTGTCATATACACCGACTCCGGTTAGAGACTTGAGCGCTGCGCGAGCTGGGATCCCAGCTTCAGGGGCGCCAACTGCTGTTGCTAGCGCTGGAACGGCGAAGTCGGCGGCCTTTCTAAGTAGTCCGCTGTCTTTAGCGAAGCGAAAACCTTGCTTAATGCCATTCCAGATTTTACTCCATACTGACGAACCATGCATACCTCCACCATTAAGATGCTTGAAGGGATAACCGATTTCCTTCTTAGTAATTGATAAGCGCGTTCCCTTCCCAGCTTTACGAGCTCTTAGAGCTTTGGCATACGATTCTGGGTGCAGATGTAGGGTGGCGCCAGATCCACTTAGCTCATCTTTCGTTAAGGACAGTGTCCCTGACTTGAAAGCCCGCTTGAGCTTTAACTCAGGGATAGAAGCTGAAACTGCTAACTCTTTGTACATGATTGATCTATATAAGAGTTCAGAGAGAATTAATCAAGAATTAATCCAGAATAGTTAAATTCAGGTCTTTGAATCTATCGAATAGCTCCATCCTATTTTTTTTTGTCTGCAATATAGCCAGAATATACTCCATATGCCACAATATTCATCGTATGTGGATTGATATTGCTTAATGTTGTATTTACTAATCTTGAGAACTCTTGGACCCGCTTCTCCCATACTATCAAAATATTCATTATTATAGACGCAAACCCAGTGTCCCACGTCCATATTAGGCTTGCGAAGCAATATAATATACGATCCTTTCCGCGGTAGTGGTTTTTTAATTTCAGATAATTCGACAATACCATCTAACTGAACCCCAATCGTCTTTGCTAATTTAATTAAATCATGATCGCTCGTAATCGCTTTGATTAGATCCATAATGTAATATTTTAATTTTTTGGAACTATATGGATGCTCATATAGTTAAACCCATAGATTTATCGATGTCTGCTACTCAACTCGCCGACCAGTTTCTATACCAGAGCTCGCTGAAGAGCGACCCGGAGATTAAGGTATCGTCCAACAAGCGCTTACCGTTCGTAATCGATCTCAACCAGGGCTCGTACCAGAATGGTGTTATCACGATTGATGCTACCAGTCAGCTGAACGGATCTGAAGGATTTGCCTCGCTCCGTGATGCCTACATCATGCTCCCTACAAGGTTTCGATGAAGAATGGTGCTACTGCTCAGACCGCGGCTGCTAACCGATACTGTGCTACCCTTAAGTGCGGCAACTTCAACGTCATTGACTCGATGTCGCTTGAGCTCAATGGTAAGACTGTTATCAGTATGGCTGACTACAAGCTGTTTTGGAACAATCTTCGTGCTCAGACGGAGTACTCAAGAGGCTATGTAGAGAAGCACGGTGCTGAAAGCTTCCTTTTCCCCGATGCCGCTCAGTCAATGGCATACAATGGTGCTTCTGGTACAAGTGGCGATGGCTACGTCAACAACGCTGCGTTTTCCTCATCCTTCAGTACGACTGGCGCTCCCGGTGGTGCTACTGTTCCCAACGATGGTTTCGTGAGTCGTCTTCTGGCGAATCCTCCTACTGCTGGTGTTGATCTATCATCTTCGTGGCCGTCGTCTGGTGGCACAGCATCTTCGACTACTGTTGCTAATCAGACCTCGCGTGGTGCTTTCGTTGCTGGTGCTTCTACTGCTAACGCTATCATGGGAACGTGGAACTACATTCTTAAGATTAAGCTGACGGACCTTCATCCGATCTTCAAAGAGCTTGATTTGATGGCTAACCCTCAGATTCGTCTGCGTTTCCGCGTCAATCAGGGTACGGCTGCTATCGCTGTTGATTCTGGTAAGAACATGTCTCTAACCAGCACAACGCTCTCGTCTGGTAATGTCTGCCCTATCATGGTTGCCTCGTCTGCTACTGGCAACCCTATGGCCTCTGTTCTCGCCGCTTCTGCTGGTTTCAGTATTGCTTGGGGTGCTGTTGTCAATTCGCTTGAGCCCACGATTGATGGTACTTACATGCCTTTTACGACTGCTCGTCTCTACGTTCCTTTCCATAACTTGGAGAACCCTCAAGCTATCATCTCGAAGCCAGTGAAGAAGATTCGCTATCTTGACACGTATGCTCAGTGGTTCTATCAGCGCGCTGGTACTGGTAAGCAAACGACTCAACACAATGTTGCGTTCGACCTACAGCTATCGGCTTCTGTGAAGAATGCTAAGTACGTTGCGGTGATGCCTTTCGCTGAGCAAACTGGCAACTTCGCAAGTGCCGCTGTTCAACAGTTCCAATCTCCGTTCGACTCGGCTCCATGGACCGTTCATCCCGGTTCGACGATTCGCAACTTCAACGTTCGCATCGGTTCTTCGAATGTGTTCGCTATCTCACATGATTACGACTTTGCCACGTTCGTTGATAACTTCGCTAAGCTTGGTGCGATCAATGGTGATCTAACTCCCGAGATTGTAAATGGTTTGATTGACTACCAGACGTGGTCGCTGACCAACCACGTACTTGTTGCCGATGTGAGTAGATTGACTGAGAAGGACATTCCTCAGTCTATTCGGATCAGTGGAACCAACGCCGGATGCCAAGGTTGTAATTTGTTAATTCTGGTCGTGTCAGAGCAGGAACTAACCTTCGATAGACTAACCGGAGAAGTGATCGATTATACTACGGCTTAAGGAAGAGATTTCTAATATTTAATTAAATTTTGAAAAAAAAGGTATGGCTTTAGATATAGCTATAATAACATAACATGAGCACACTAACTTTTGGTAAGCACAAGTCGAAGACTATTCAAGAGGTAAATGCCTCTGATCCGGGATACTGCCGCTGGTTATCAAATCAAAAAGGTCTCGTTGAAGATAGTAGTGATATTGGTAAGTTCCTCGCTGAGAAGTTTGGCAATGATGATGGATCGTATGTGATGACTTTTGGAAAGTATAAGACAAAAACAATTAAACAGATCCAAGCCATTGATACTAAATACCTTGAATGGTTGAGCAAGAATGAATTCGTTCAGACGAAGATGCCTAAGCTAAAGGCTGAAGTAGCTGAACTACTAAAGTAAGCTCGTGTTAGTATTTTTTTTATTGTCAGCGTCGCTTCAGCTTTCTCTACTAATGTTTTCGCCTCTGCCTTTACTTGCTTGAACTCCTCCTCTTTCCCCTCTTCGAACTGAGTGAGGTAGGCATGGACAGCATCCACATTAGCGCGGGCCGAATCTTCTTCTGCCTTTGCTTGTTCCTTGGCTTTCCGAAGTTGTGGCTCGTGCAACATGAGATTGCTCATTTCCTCGATTAGAGTAGCTGGTTCCATCTTGTTATTTGTTGGTTGAATGCGGAATGAGCCTTCGAGAGGTTTTGCGGTTGCCTCCTGCTGCAACGGACGTCTCTTCAGGCTCTCAGGTGGTCGGGCGGTTGGCTCGTGAGAAAGTACTGGAATGTTCCACGAACGTGCATAGCATGTCTCGTAGATAAATTACGGTAAGAAAAAAAAAATGACGGTATAATGTGCCGCGACCTACTACTTCGGCACACTTCGACAGCCAAATTTGCGCCTCGGCCTCTTTTTGCGCAAATCACAAATTTAGTCTGTCCTTTCTGAATGCGTGTTCCCGAACTGTTCCGTCCACTTGCAGCGACAAACCTGGTCTCTCTTGGAGCCCAGGACTCCGCTGCCAGCCACGGATCTCGGCTAGGCGCTGGATCCTTCACCTCCAGTAGACTCAGCGCAGCTTGTCTTCACCACCGACACACGAGACTTACTACATGTATTCCGTCCGGAAATAGTCCATGAAACTGCCAAATTAGTCCGTCACTCTTTCGAAAGAATGAACCCGTTGGTACGTCTATGCACCCGCCTGGTCTCTCCACCCGTGCGATAAATTCCCAGCCAAAACTCAGCAGAAGCCAGCGACCGCCATAACCGAAGCGAGATCCTTCGACTCGAGACGACTCATGGGCGCAGCACTGTGCTCCTGCGGCGGCCCAGAGGACCAGGGGCTCAACGGTCTGGGCTACGACCGACTGGGCAGTCTAAAGGCCGGGCGTGTGGCTGCGGTGGTGGGAAAATACGGCGGCGCTTTTCCGCCCAAATATCAGCATCTCCAGCATCCAGAACACTCGTCGCTATTGCTGAGTCGCGGCGAGACGTACGCGCTGTCTGATGACGCCCACGACGAAGCAGGCGACGATGCACACGGTCGACATGGCAGTGCTCAGGCTTACGCTGACGCTTTCCGGGCGAAACTACAGGAGCCGCCACTTAGTCCACGCAGTAAATTCAACCTACTGAGCTCTCGTTTGGCGCTGGGTAGCAGCTTAACTACTACTGAAAGCAGTGGCAGCGACGAGGGGGAAGATGCAGACGGAGGTGTAAGCGGTGATAAGAGGAGGAACCAGCACAAACGCGCCTGGAACTCGTACTCGTTCCCGGACGGAGAAGGCGACAGTTCACTGGATGATGACGAGGAGTCTGTCACTGAAGAGGACTGGAAGCAGCGAGCCAACCCACTCATCACCATTATTGTGCCGCCAGGACCTTGCGGACTGGTACTGCAGGTGGATCGCGATGATTCAGGAGCACCTGTAGTGGACGGATTCGTTCGGAAGTATGACGGCAGGAAGAGTACCATCGAGAACTCGGGTATGGTGAAGAAAGGCAGCGTGCTGTGCGCTATCAACGACATTGACGTGACGCGCATGCCGCTTAAGGAGGTCATCCGTACGCTTAACCTGTCGTCACACCTCGAGCGCGCCTTCACGTTCCGGAACGGCTTCCAGCACCGCAACTCCATGTGATGACCAAGAACAAGCAAGTGAGATTAAAGAAGACCTCCCTCCCATGAAGATGAACCCGAAGACCGTTGCATGTGCTCTTTTATAAGGCTTCCGAAGGAGGTTCAAGGCGGGAGAGAGGAGGCTGTAGGCCGGAGACGAAGCTCGGAGTGAGTGATGCCTCGACCGACGTCTTCGTCAGTGTAAGGATATCAGAGCGATGGCGCTCCGTGCCAGCTGTATATAGGCATGCGGACAGCAACGTAATTCAATTCATGTACAACAGAAGTCCTCTTGGTTGTTTATTGGCTGCGTTTATGGTTCAGTAGCAAGCTACTTGTCGTCCTTGGCGGTGTCGACATCGAATGCCTCCTCCGTTTTGGCCTCCTCCTCGCTAGTCTTCACATCGGCAGTCGCCTCGGGTGTTGCCTCGGGCGCCTTGGCCTTGTTTGCTTCATACTTGTCAGCGTCCTTCCATGACTCCTCCACGAACTCGGTGTATGTCTTGTTGCCTCCAAACGGACGCGGTCCCAGCACACGCACGATATCTCCGTGGTTGATGGTCTCGTTCTGCAGCAGTTCCTCGGCCAGCTCGTGCAGCTGGGTTTGCTTGTCCTCCAGCAGCTGCTTGGTGCGCTCGTACGCGTTGTGCACGATCTTCTGCACCTCCTCGTCCATGACCTCTGAAGTCTTGTCACTGTAAAGCTTGTCCGGGTAACCTCCCTCCTCCTTGGGGAACGAGAGCTGTCCTACACGGTCGTTCATACCGTACAGCTGCACCATCGAGTAAGCGATTTGGGTCACACGGCGTAGATCATCCGAGGCGCCCGTGGTGATTCGGCCATCGAAGTTCACGAACTCCGATGCGCGGCCACCGAGTGCCATGCACATCATGTCCGTCAGGGCCTCACTGCTGTGCAAAGCCACCTCCTTCGGCAGATACTGTGCGTAGCCAAGCGATCCCTTGCCGCGGGGCACGATGGTCACCTTCAGTAGCGGGTCAGCGTGCTCCAAGAACCAGCCAGCCACAGCGTGACCAGCCTCGTGGTATGCCACCGTCTTCTTCTCCTCCGGCGACATGATGCGGTTTGTCTCCAGACCACCAATCACACGGTCCGTGGCCTGCTCGAAATCCTTGAACGAGATGCTCTTGCCGTTCCGTCTTGCGGCCACAATGGCTGCCTCGTTACAGATATTAGCGATCTCGGCACCAGCGAAACCAGGCGTCAATGCAGCCATTCGGCGGGCGAAATCATCCACCTTGCCATCCAGCGTCAGCCCCTGAAGATGCACCTTGAAGATCTCGCGACGGCCCTTGATATCCGGGACGTCCACAGTGATTTGCCGGTCGAATCGACCAGGACGCAGGATAGCCTTGTCCAGAATATCAGCGCGGTTCGTACCAGCAAGAACCACCACACCCTCGCTCGAGTTGAAACCATCCATCTCGACCAGCAGTTGGTTCAACGTGTTTTCACGCTCGTCGTTACCACCCGAGAAGTTGCCCTTGCTTCGTGCACGCGCCACGGCATCGATTTCATCGATGAACACAATGCACGGAGCGTTCGCGCGAGCCTCCTTGAACAAGTCACGCACACGAGACGGACCCACGCCAACAAACATCTCGATGAAATCCGAACCGGAAATGCTGAAGAACGGCACGCTCGCCTCACCTGCAGTGGCCTTGGCCAGCAGCGTTTTACCCGTACCGGGCGGGCCAACAAGCAGAGCACCCTTGGGGATCTTGGCGCCAAGCTCCGTGAAGCGCTTCTGGTTGCGAAGGAAGTCCACGAACTCCATAATCTCCTTCTTGGCCTCATCAACACCGGCCACATCCTTGAACGAGATCTTGATGTCCTCCTTCGTGATCTTCTTGGCCGGACTCTTACCAACCTTGAAAATGTTGCCAATGCCGCCACCGCCGCCGCCGGCACCTCCACCCATGCCACGCATCGACATGAGCAGGAAGCCGATGAGCACAATAGTGGGCAAGAACTTCATTACCTCCGTCGTGAAGCTGATCTCGTTACTGTACTGCACCGGGATGTAGTCATGGGGACGGATGCCCATTTGGTGCTGTGCGTGCTCAATCTGTCGCTCGAAGCCCTCCACACTGCCAATGTTGAAGTAGTACGTAGGGCTGGAAATCGGACGTCCAGTAGCACCACCGCGGGATCCCATGCCCGGCAAGTTCACTCCACGGCCGCCACTGCTAGGCTGGCGGTCTGCTTCCGCTGCAAAGTTAGACTCGTTTTGTCCCTTAGCGTTAGGATCCTGCCAATCCGAGAAATCATTGGCTCCAGGCGCAGCAGTCAGTCCCACAGGCTGCGTCGCACCAGCCATATCGTTCAGGAACACCTTGACGTACTTTTTGTTGATGACCACGAGCTTCTCTACGCGTCCTGACTCCAAGAAAGAGTTGCGGAACTCCTGGTACGTGATTTCCTGCATGGGCTTGTCAATTGAGGCCAAGTCCGACAGGAACAATGCAGCTACTGCCAGCGGGACGATGTACGCCATACTATCCTTTCCACTGGGGCCTCCGTTGCCTCCCGACGAGCCACCGCCACTGCCTCCAGTCTTGTTCTCCGCAGTCTTAGAGCTCAATTTCTTCACGTCTGTAGCTCCCTTCTCTCCTGTTTTAGGAGCTGTTTTAGGCGGACCTCCCGCTTTACCTCCAGCTCCACTAGCACCCCCGTTCTTTGGGTAAAAACGACCAAAACCCTTGGGAATATTCTCCTGCAGCCACGTCGCCCAGCTAAGCGGCTTGTCCGCGTTGGACTTCCTCACTGCAGTGTAAAAAATAAATAATAACATTATTTTAGCGTCAATTTGCAGCAAAAATGACAGCATTTTCACTTCACGTACGAAACGTGTGCGGACGCGTGGACTGCAGCACTTGCCGGTGCATTGCCGGGTTACGCTGCACGCCACGGAGCACTCCGCGCATTCCATTACGCTGCAGCGAAGTACCCAGTTGCTGTAAAGCACAAAAAACGATTAGTTGACGTATCTTGTTCTGGAGGAAAGCGAAGGAGGACGAACCTGCTGCAGCAAGTGCAGACGCCGAGCCTGGACAGGGTCGCGCAGCACCGAGGCAGCCTCGCGACGCAGATACTGCGTCGACCTGGCAGATAACATCATGTTCGCTTGGAAACTGAGCGTCGATTGTCCGGCCCCCTTTATCCACTACACGACCAACAGCCCCACGTTGCATACCCAATCAACAACGTTCCAGAACACTTAAAGTTTTCAATTCTGTATATGTTATCAGAGGTTATCAAGTATAAATTCTACTGTAATGGGTTTCAAGTGAAAGACTAAGAAAAATGAATATGCTTAATAACAGGGATACGTTCTAAGAGGCCTACCCGAGTGCATGTCGCTTGAAGGAATGATGATGATCCTTCGTGCGACCTACCCTTTTTGTTCGCGACACATTCGTACTACTACGACCTTCGCGTCACCTCGTTAAGTGACTGGAGGAGAGGTGGTCAAAAACTGAGGAGCTCCCTTGATCTCCCCAGCTTATTCGTTCATTTCGCCCCCAAGAAGCAGAGAACTACTGAAGAATAATGGCTGACGCTGCACCTGCGCCCGCTGGAGAACGTGGAGGATTTGGCCGTGGCCGTGGTGGCCGTGGTGGTCGTGGCCGTGGTCGCGGCCGTGGCCGTGGACGTGAGGAGTCCAAGGAATGGGTGCCTGTCACCAAGCTCGGCCGTCTGGTAAAGGAGGGCAAGATCAGCTCGCTCGAGGAGATCTACCTCTTCTCGCTGCCCATCAAGGAGTGCGAGATCGTCAACTACTTCCTGGAGGCTTCGCTCAAGGACGAGGTGATGAAGATCATGCCCGTGCAGAAGCAGACCACCGCTGGTCAGCGTACACGCTTCAAGGCCTTCGTTGCTGTCGGTGACAACAACGGCCACATCGGCCTTGGTGTCAAGTGCGCCAAGGAGGTGGCCACCGCCATCCGTGGTGCCATTATCCTGGCCAAGATCTCGCTGGTGCCCGTGCGTCGTGGCTACTGGGGACGTATGGTCGGTGCCCCGCACACCGTGCCCAACAAGGTGACGGGCAAGTGCGGCTCCGTCCGCGTGCGTCTCATCCCGGCTCCCCGTGGTACCGGTCTGTGTGCCGCCCCCGTGCCCAAGAAGCTTCTGGGTATGGCCGGTATTGAGGACTGCTACACCTCGGCCCGTGGCCACACGCGTACCCTGGGTAACTTCGTCAAGGCTACCTTCTACGCTCTGCGTGCCACCTACTCGTACCTGACCCCGGACCTCTGGGAGCAGCACACGTTCGGCCCTTCGCCGTACCAGGAGCACACGGACTTCCTGGCCAAGACCGCTATCAAGAAGTAAGCGGATTTTGTGCTTGAAAGTCTGCTCAGCAGTGCACTCTGTTCTGAACAAGCAATCGGACGATTTACGAAGTGCAGTTTGTTTTAGCGAGGAAGGAAAGCGTGGATCTGAAGCGCTACGGTGCGACGGTGTCGACCTTCCTTATTTGTAGTGAAAGTGGCTCGGGGAGAGCGTCGGGGCGACGCTACGGTGCGTAGGTGTCGACCCTGGGTGACTTTAATACAAAGAAAACAAGCGCGTCTTCTACAACAGTAATATTTGCTTTATTTTTTTTCAAGGTTTGTTGCTCTTGCTCCGGTGGAGGATGTGCACATGGATATCAGGCTCGGAACCTTCCAAATGGTTCGGATTTCTTCCTGGAGCAGTATGTCATCTCCGACATGGAGAACATTACCTGTGCTGTCTTTAGATGATGGAGCGCAACAGCATCACGGTATCCTGGCAGACCCGCTGTTGAGCTGGTTCACAGGGAACATTGACGATATTAAGCTGGTGTGTCAGCTTGTTGATGGTGTGCCGCTCGCTGTCAATGTCTTCTGTCTGCGGAGTTGCTTGGAGCAGCCAATACATATACTTCTTGAAGTTTCTACACTTGCTGCAGTAGATCACCACCGTCTGGGGTATTCATGTTAGGATCGCATCGACGCAGAGTCCTAACGATTAAAATCGTTAAAAAAGAAGAAATGCCGAACATACTATTCAATGAACACACTCCAGAATGAGAAAAAGAAAAACGAGAATTTGCAAGCAAACATTATCAAGACTGAAGAGGTTGAGCCACTGCTAAAAAAAACGTAAAAAAAAGTCTTGATAGACGACTCGACACGAACCTTGCACCGTACTCCCACCTAGCCATAAGCTCATCATTTACTAAGACGTGCTCGCTTCTTGTCACTGCCGCCAGGTTCAAAGCGATCTTTTAAAAGTCGCAATTCGCTCTGGTATTCCACCAGGTCCTTCAGCCGCGACAAAAACCAATCGCGGGTTTTGGTGATCGTCACAAATTCATTATTACCAACTGCGGCTGCCTCCATCTCGAACGAACAGTGCTTTTGCTCCTCGCGAATATACTTGACAGCATAGGCTTGCGCATTGTGGTATTTTCTGAACTTTATCAGGCCTTTTGTCGTCATGGAGGTTTTGGGACTTCGTAGAAACACTTGAATCTTTTCATTGTCAGGGAACTCGGCGTTTGGCATTTCCCATGAGAATTTCGTGTCCAATTCGTCAATTCGGTCCTCCAAAAACTTGCTTCGCTTTGGTAAAAGCTCAGTCAGCACGGCAGACTTCTCTTCTCTTTCAGACTCGTTCAAATATTGGCACAAATATCGAATCGAAGGGCCAGTCTGACTGGTATCAGCGTTCACGAGCATCTTGGCTAAGGTTTCGAAGCAGTTCTTGTCCCCACTACGGATGGCCCATTTCCACAACAACCCAATATCCTTCATCTCCAGGAGCTCCTTATCATCCATTAGACTCGCCTTCTGAACCGCCAGTTTGATCAGAGCTTCTGACGCTGCGCCTTCATCTAGACCATCGATCACTCGTAGAGTCATTTTTAAAGGCGACAGCCCCTCCTTCTCTCCATCCAAGCCCATTAACTCTAACACAACGTCACCAATTCTGGACCAGTCAAACGTGCGTACGATATTCGTAAGCGATGGAATCAGGATTTCATTCCCCTTGTACCCACTGATAGACGGACAATATTCCTTGAAAAACGAGACCACTTCATCTTGATCGCCGGCCTTTACTAAAAGCTCACAAAATATACGAACAAATGTCATCGAAAGCGCTTCACGTCGCCGGTAGTCAACTAAGGCTACTGCAGCATCCAACAACTAGCGTAGCGAAGCTTTATCGACCACTTCACAGGCATTTAGCACCATTGCTGCAGCCTCCACAGGCATATACTTTATCGCGTTTTCCCAGTGTTTCGCGTTTTGCCAGGTCACAATAGCGCATCTCGTGTATGCAGCAATGTCAGTTGATCCGTATCCTCCATGTTGAGTCTCCTTGCCGTATTTGTTCCATAGCTCGGAAAAGGTTTCTTGCCTCGGATTCAGAAAATTAAATGTTACAGACTGGTCATCCTTTCCATCCTTGTGGAAAAGATTTTCTTCCTTGAAACATTTGTCAACTCTGCCAACCTTACCGATGCACTCTCCACTTGTCGTGTACCAAGTACTGAGATCATAATGACCTTCCAACATCGTCTCACCACCGCGAGATAAATACGTCCTCACTTCATGTTGTAACTCCACGACAAAGAATTGCAGCTTCTTGTCCTTCGAAACAAGCGAATTTGCACCTTCCAGCGCATGAAATCTCGCATTGTCGACCCCTTTTAGAGCCCCCCGATCCCAAATTACGAAGACCATTTTCAGTGTACTCATGAGCCAAGAGCAGCGCAAACGAATCGCCATCTTCTCCCATTTTCGAGATACCGTTAACCAAGTCTTCACTCAAATGCTGGCCTTGGTGTCGTTCCAAGTGCCGCATTGTCAACGATAAGCAGATGGAGTACACTAACGCAAGAAGATATCCTTTCTCCACTTTCTCCAAGGAGTGTACAGCATCGGCATAGTGTACAGCGTAATGAGGAAAGAACGCAGCTGTACCATCACCTTTGCCAAAGTCATGACGGTACTTCTCTTCTCCGTCTCGATACACCACCAGATCGCCACCTTCATGCTCACTTGGCGGTTGCACTACCAACGTTGCAACCACTCCGTCTTCCTTCTCCGTGTCTTGGTGCTTCACAAAATGCCCTCCTTCGCTGTATACGAGAAGTTTGTACAGCACACACTCGAGCGGGATGCCTTGATACCCCAAACGATCTGCCACGGCTTTAGTCAGCTTCTCAATCCCAGTTTCCCACAGTGGATTCTTGAACTGGACGAGACTCGGTTCTAGTTGCCAGCTTTTGCGAGCAGCTTCATCCATTTTCGTGTCCATGTTGTGGCCGAAAGGAGACTTTTCACACAGAGCAATCAACGGAGTGGCCATTTCAGAGTAGGAACGAGTCCCAAACCATCAACAAAAAGTCCAGGCGCAACCGATAGAGTGTTAGCTTGCCCTCCGAATGAGTACTCTCCTGCATAGGCATCTGCTCGAGCGAGTACTTTGTTAACCTCGATGGGGCCTTCCCCCGACGGGACCATGACATCGTCTGGGCCGCCTTCACCACCGAAAGGCCATTTTTCTTCGAAGTAAGGGTCGTCTTTAGGTTGAATGTTTATGAACATCGTGTGCACCGAGTAAATTGGATAATGAGGAAAAATAGGCTAACATTCTAGAGAACAAGTAAAATCCAGTATAATTATAGGAAATCTTTTTTCTACCTTGCTGGTCATGTGCTTTCTTAGTTGTAGAATCTCTTGGTTTTCGTGATAAAAAGTCAACAATATTCAGCGTTGTCTATGCTGTATTATAGAGCATAAGTGCATGATATGCAATAAAAAGTGTTTTTAACTTTGCAATCTAAATACAGATACATTTTGTGTCGCTTTGTTTAAAAAGTGTTTTGGAGAGCAATTTTATACAAAGAAAACCTTTTTGGAAATTTTTTTTTAGTGAACTTTAGAAGATGGAGGTGTGCCAGGAAGACTCGACGGCGTACTGGAAAGGGCTGTGGCATGGCCTGCTACTGATGCTGCCCGTGCTCACCCTTCTCTACCGCAAGTGGACGGTGGCGGCTGAGCGGTCGGCGGTGCAGCAGCCAGTGCTCGGGTACGAGTGCTGCTCAAAATTGCTGATACGTGTATCATTATAAACCTAACATGCTCTTTTGCTCTTGTGCTTGCTCAACAGAACGTACGTGGTTTTCTCTTAGTGAGAGGAAAATACCAGCTCTTTAGTTTACTTACTGCCGTTTTCTGCAGCTCATTCATGAACGAGCTGTTCGCGTTCGAGGTGGTGATGGTCGCAGGTGCGGAACTCAAAGCTGTGCGTGACCAGCTGAAGGCCGCCGAAGACGCCACACCAGTGAACGACAAGAAGGTCCAGGCGCTCAAGGAACGCGTCGTCGATGTAGCCACCGTCTTGCAGAAGAAACTCGAGACCATCACTCCCATCGTGTCCTTCCTGCTGGAGCAAAGTGTAGGTGTGATCAAGGACCACCACTCTGACAAGACCAGCGACGACGAGGCCAAAAAGGATAAGTAATCGCATACATGTCCTTATACAGTTAAACCTCGATAAATGCACTACGAACTCTGTAAGTAGGTTACATTCATAAGAATGGATTAGAAACATAATACCTAGACCATAGGAATTGGCTGCTGTCGCCCAGTTAGGCTAGTATTGTCGGCAATGAAACCCAAGATAAGCTTAGTTGCGATGCCCCACTTGGCGACAGACGCGAGCAAGTGTCCCGGCTTCTCTTCCTTAATTGGTTTGGCGGCCAGTACTGCCAGCCATCAGCGTGAAGAAACGCTTCTTGATATCCGAGCAGTCAATTTCAGAGAAGTCTGCTCTTCCCTGGACACCACACTTAGTTCAGACAAACGCACCCCTATTTGCCTTCGCGCAAACTCTCTCTACACCTTCGCTTTCGTGATGTCCCGGCACATTTTTAGGGAAAGCGAGCTCTGAAGTTCTAGCAGGCAGTTCATTGTCCATGCCAATCGGATCCACCGAGGAATGAAGGAAAATGAGAATTATCGGATACCTATTTATTTTACTGGTAGTGGTACCGTAGGTAGTACCCCAAAGGAGATTAATTCAGGCCGTTTTTGGTGTGAAACACTCCAATTGCTCGGTTTACAAACTTATATGTAGCAATAATTTGTGTGACTTTCCTGTGCTAAACGCCAACGAATTCAATCCGCGAAGGACATATTTCGAGTAACCTTTTACACTTTGCTGCTTTTTGTATACCAGCGTGCACATGGCCAGACACATTTCGGGTACCTCATACAAAAGCGAAGATGTGCATCTGTGACCCTTCGAATTTTCTCCCGCAACCAAATCTGGACCTTTGGCACTGGAAATCTTCAGCGACTTTTGCGTTTGCGAAAATAGTCCGGGGGGGGGGGGGGGGGGGTATGAGGGCTCAATGGAAAGCTGGATCTTTCCGCTGCATTTTTAGCATATTTAAAGCAGTCAATGACTTTTATTTGCGATGCTATGGTCCGTGCAAAAAGGTACCACTTTTTCCTTATTGACTTTTGCGTTTTGTGTGCGTCTGTGTGCCAACAAAATCGGCTATCCACTTCGACCTTTCAATACAAAATCACTGTTGTTCCGGAGATATCCAAAGTATAAAAGAATTCGTTGGCGTCAGACGCACATAAAATCCACCGTAAAACACGAAATTCTGCCCCCCCCCGTACTCTACAGCAAATGACAGCGTTTGCCGTAACTCCACTCTTGGGCTGTACTAATATATGAATTGATGAGTGTAAGTACAAGCTTCAGACGCACGATTTGGCACGTTTTCCCGTGTCTGAAGGTTAAAGTCTTCATTTCTACTGTTTACTTACGCGCTACGCTATGCTGTTCGGCTGGGTAGACGGCGATTTGCTCGGATTACATTGAGTGCAGTGGACCATTTGAGCTGGTCCTTTCGCCTTTGGCGGTTTTTAGGGGTGACATCACTAACAGGAAGCATCAGCAGTACAGTTTGCAGCATCTCGCGTGTCTGTGGAATAGTTGGAGATGATATCCAGGAACGTTGAGGAATTTTGGTTTGTATCTCCATCATCATGCAACGATAGTTTGACAGCGTCTTCCGCTTCCTGCTGGAGGCCAAATCTTGCCACTGCAAGAAGCGATACGGACCAATTCGCCCAGAAGGATCACCACAGCACCAGTCCTCCCATGCACTCATCGATGACATGCCAGTAATACGAAAGTCTGACGTTACCCGCGAAAATCTTGCGTTCAGAAGAGATAGATTTCGTGTTGCAATTAGGGGCGTTTTACAGTGTTCCTCGAAATGAACGTCCGGGGCTTCATCAGGTTCTGCGTTGTGAAGCATTTGGTGAGGTATATGACTTCGGATAGATTCCAGTACTTCCGTTATTCCACAATCTGCAAGTGCCTGCGCCATACATGCGTTAAGCTCTCTGGTTGATAGAGATGTTTCGTAGGATTTTAAACGTATCATCTCCGGGTCATCACAAAACGGGTCAACGCCTATAGCAGCACTGATCAAGGGATTTGGTCAAAAATCATTGGTTGACCTGCTCTGTCATAAATCAACTAGACAGCCAACGCCACCAGACCTTAGAGCCGACGTCAGCATGCCCCCCCCCCCCCCACCCCCACCACACTCCCCGTCCTCTGTGTCAACAGAGTCGTTCCCACCTCCCCATCCCCAGCGGAAAGGCGTAGCTCTCATTTGCGACGCAGCAGCTCAGGGACTCCACCTCATCCTCGCTCTCGCCGCCCACGACGTCCAAGCATCTCGAGCCACGGAAGGTCTGGCCCAGAGTATGAGTACGGCAGTCGGTGGCACTCGCCTCCGAGTGCCGAACACAGAAGTCGCCATGAGCGCACAACTCGGCGAGGGCGGCATTCACGTCGAAGCCGGAGCCCATGGCGTCGTAGGCGGACAAGTCGAAGCCGCAGTCCGAGACACAGGGAATCGTCTAGTTCAAGCCGTGGCTCGAGACGCAGCTCGAAACACAGGCAGCCAAGTCGAACCTACTGCTCGCGACGCGACGCTAGCTGTAGCACCAGTACAAGACGTCAACGCCAGAGTCAAAGCCCGTCACAAGACCTGTGCGTAACAAGATCCGTAGAGGCCCCCACAAGCCGCAAGACAGTAGGGAATACGGAACCAGCAGCTACTCCGGCACCAACCGTCACGCCCACGCGACCGACAACCGTTCATGTTGCCGGCCACGGATTTTCAAGATACAACGTAGGGAAAACACGGACGTCGTACAGGTGTAGTGCCTATAAAAGCAAAGGGTACGAAGCGAAACTGCATTTCAACCGCAAGAAAAACGAGTATGAGTTTGAAGACGAGCACTCGTGTAAGCGTGGTCGGCGTGACGTGCTACCACCAGGACTGGATGTGACGGAAGATATGAAAGAGGCGGCTGATACGATGGCTCTTACACGCATGGACCTGACCACTGAACGTGTTTGGAAACAACTACGGGAGGGCTTCTATCCTGACACTTTGATGGTAGTTCAGTATGGACTTACACGTGAACAAGTGATCCGCCGTGTACATCGAACGCGACGTAGCCATTTCGGCGCCGACCTGCATGGGGTTGTTGAAGTCCCGCCACTATCGTTGGTACCAGGTACCAACCTACCGTTTTTCCAATTCTATCGCTCCTACATGAACGGATCGACACTTGAGAGATTGATTGGCTGGGCACACCCTGCGCTCGTTAAGCTGCTGAAGTACAAGAGGACAACACTGTTCCTTGATGGAACTTTCCGCTGCGTTCCTCACTCCTTCTACCAGTGTGTAGTTTTGATGGTGTTTGACAATGCGACAGACCTATTTGTACCAGTATTCTTCACCCTTTGTACGGCAAAAACACAAGACACGTATTGGCATTTGATGGAGGCGATCAACGTGAGTGTATGGAATGTTCACGATGTCGACGAAGCCTTGGTTAGCCGCACAAATAACCCCCTTGAACGCTTCAACCGTGAGATTAATGCTACATTACCCGCTCCTCATCCATCCCTACCTGCTTTCGTCGCCATGATTCAAGGCCTCTCGCAGCGGTACGTCGATCGGATCGACGACATGGCGAAGTGTCGGGTTAAGAAGCGTCCACGACGGAACATTGAGGAGGTGAATCTTCCTGTGCCTGTAGCCTTGGGAGAGTATGTCGTTGAAGCTATAATGTAGAAGTACATGTGCATGTAGCGTCGCTAGTTATTGGTTTCGAGAAGTACGTAGTTGAGTGCCTACTCCATGACTATACACTATACAATACGGTTTTTGGTTGATCAACTTTGGTCAGCGTTTTGTGGTGGGTCAACGGATTTGATAAATTGACCATTTTTGTGTTGACCCGGATATGACCCGTTTAAAAGTGTACCAGATGTTTGACAACGCGATAATTCTGCTTTCATCTGCTCCACGACTGTCGGGCCTAGTTCAATTACCGAATGTGATAGCTGCTGTAGTTAAGACGCCTGCTTCTCCATTGATACACTGTCTTTCATGGCCTGCACCTGCTCACGAAGGTCTTCTCCATCGTCTGGATCCATGTCGAGAAGTCTTGGAGTGAATGTACCCAAAAGCCGTGACACTTCACTTAAGTGCGAGCACAGGAAAGTCATACAAATTCTTGCTACATATAAATGTAGCTGCTTATAATTTTCTCTTTTCTAATCAAAACTCTCCGACTTTCCAAATTTCAGAGATTTTTACACCGAAATGTATAAATTCTAACAAGTTTTAGAGTGGACAAAAAGGATACTATGTCATTGAGCATCATCTCTGAATTTCGACGTCCTAAAACGTCAGCTCGGCCGCGCAGACACTAAAGGAATGCAGTGCCGAAAGCGTGCAGGAGCGCATTTGGCTCCTGCACGCTTTCGGCGCTATGTAACGCGCTGTTCATGTACGAAATGACATATATGCATGTACAGTATGCTGCATGGGCAGCATGGAGGGCCTCGATTGGAGGCAGGCATTAATCTGCGTGGGCGTGCTTTGACCATCGAACGTGAGCTGCAGCAGGAATAAAAGCTCCAAGAGATTGAAGCCGAAGTTCACGGGCTTCCTGTCCAGCGTCAGCCGTTGTGAAGGCGTGCTCGCGCTCCGGGAGGGCTTGACGTTTTCTTCTGCCTTCGGGAGCTGTGTTCCGGGCTTCGGACGGGATTAGCTCGTCGATGCGTTACAGTGCCGGCCTTACCCTTGAGTGCGCAGCATGGTGGCACCCTCGGCAACGCGACGCAGAGCCTCGCCCAGGTTACGGCAGCCGCACACGAACGGCACCTTGAACTTGCCGCGTCGGCCATGGCCAGCACCTCACTCTCATCGATGTTGTCGATCTCGGTCCTAGAAGTCTACTAGAAGTAGACGGCGTCTACCATACGCTGGTGAAGCAGGTCGTGCGGCGCTTCCTAGCCGAACGGTGGTGCGTCTTCTCCTCCTAACGCGGAGCCATTAGAACGACATTGTGACAAGTGTGAGACGAGAGTCCCCTCTCCGAAGAGGTGTTCGTTGATACGTTGGTTAGTGGATATGGTTGCATTGATGAGAGCGCATGCTTGGAGCTCCAGAGCAGCACAGTATAGTACCGAGAACGGTGGGTGGCTGCCGCGGGTCTCCAAGCAAAATACGTTCTGGATTGGAAGTTAAAGCCTGCGTTCGTATCTGATTGAAAGAGACTTTTGAAGAAGGATCCTGGAAAGAGAAGGATCCTGGAAAGGAGATATCACACCCCTGGGACGAACCGAATGGGTACGAGTCGAAAACATCATCGGTAACCGTTCCAGTTTCAGTTTGAACCTAGTAACTTAAAATTTACAGTTCTTGTCCGTATTTAGCGTCGGTAATGAGCCGATTTTCCAAGTTCCACCCGTAAACAAAAGGAACCTCACATGAGGCCTCAAGAGAGAGGGCGAGGTTCTCCAAATTGAAGCATTTCATTGGCTATTTTACGGTGCGTTTTAGCTATTGTTTTTTGCTGGCATGGGTTGCTAAAAGAAGATTTGCTTCCAGCTATTGCGATCTTCAGCAGTCGCCCATGGAGCCCGAGAGAAGGAGACGTCGTGACGAGGCAAGTAGCGTCCCGGTCGCTGTGCGGGAGGCCATCCAGGCCTTTGTTCCTGATGCTGGGACGCATATCCTCCCGGCGAAGCCAAGCGAGACCTCGTTCGTGTACGACTGGGGCGTGCGCGTGATCAGCACGTCCGACGGGAGCGCCACCGCCTCCTGGATGTGCATGGCGAGCGAAACTTGCCGCACACAACGCGTCAAGATGTTGATGTCCGGCGGAAAAACCTCGAAGGCAACGCACCACCTAAGCAAGGCGCATGGCGTTGGCTCCGATAAGACCGCCAGCGAGGTGGGCAGGAAGCGGACGCGCGAAGAAGAGCTGGCCATCTTGCGGCGGAGCCCGTTGTTCCGCGACGATCCCGGCCGCGCGTACGTCTTGATCGAGACGTTGCGTATCGTCAATAACAATCTGCCTTTCCGCATCGGCGAATACGAGGAGTCGCTACTGATCCGTGACTTGATGCTCAAGGAGGAGGCTCCAGTGGCCTTAAATGCCAAGGTCATCCGTCATTCTGTCGTGGAGCTGTATGACGTCACTAAGCGTCAGATCGAGACGATGCTGGCCGAAAACCGGATCGGATCAGCGAAGAGCTTCTCCATTGTCGCCGACTTTTGGTCGGCACCCACGATGAACACCAAGTTCCTGGGGCTGAGGCTGTATTTGGTGGATTCGTCGTTCCAGTTCAAATCTGTACTATTGGGAATCCGTCCCTTCGCCCCACAGTATGGGGAGCGGGATGGCGGAATTCGCGGCCCTTTTTACCGGTGGATTGGCGATGTCTTAGCAGACTTTGGCTTGAGTCGGCATGACCTCTTTGGCTCAACAAGCGACGGTGGGTCCGACGTCAGGTGGATGATGACAACAGGCCTGAAGTTGAGTTGGGGGTGGTGCGTACCGCATTTTACGCACGCTGTCACTAAGACGGCATTTGGCATCGTCGCAGACAACAACAAGTCCAAGAACCCAGCGATGACTGACATGCTGCGGCGAATTGTCAAGACCGTGTACCAGACGCAGCACGTCGAAGTCATGGGCACTCTGTTCAGTGAGTTATGCAGCGTCATGATAGAGGAGGATGTGAACGCCAGGCAGTTACTAAACTTCCACATTCATCGTTTCCTGGGTCTCACGCGCGTCGTCCGCCGCATTCTCCTACTTTGGGACCCACTTGTGGCATGGTACGAGGAGAGAACCGCCAGAGCCCGACGCGAAAATGTGGTGCCGCCAGCAGCCTTTCCGCAGGCTCGGGACAAAATTGAACTCATCCAGGTGCTTTCGCTACTCGAGCCGATCTTAATGCTCAATCACATGGGGCAGTCCGAGTCAGGAAACCAATGCAATGTGCTTCTCGGGCTCTTTAAGTTCCGGATCTCTCTGTTGGATGTCACCGCTCCTTTGAAGGACTGCCGATCAACCAAGACGGACAAGCAGTTTTTCAGACCGGAAGATCTCTCAATTTTGGCGTCGACGACTCGTTCCCTTCCCCACAAAGCTTTCCACCGAGTGTTTTTCCGGCGGTACACTGACCGCGACGTTATGAACACTTGCTCCTACGCCTTCGAGATGCAATTACTACTGTACCCCAACTTCAAGAATCCCGATGGAGCGTTGAAGAAAGTGATCATGAAGTCTCACCTACAAGCTGGAGCTTCGCAGCAGGTGGCCGACCGTCACTACACTAAGGTTCGGCGTAAAGTTATCGACGGTGTCTGAAACATCATGGAGGCGGTTGATATTCAGCCAACTTCGCCCGGCATCGTTGCGCCACCCCCTGACGTCGTATTCTCTGAAGATGTCATGGAACGTTTCAGTGAGACGGCGGACGAGGTCGTACCGCCGCCAGCGGAGACACATAATGCGATGCACGAGCAGCGAGTTAATAAAGAGCTCGACCGCTGGCTTACGACTCCCACCTCGTTGCGCGCTGTACGTCCAGGTGAAGTTGAACCGGTCCTTAGCTTCTGGAAGCGCCAACAAGAGCAGGGAAACTTCCGACTTCTTCCTCTGGCGGCGCGTGTCCTGTTTTCAATGCCCTCGTCGTCGGCCCAAATTGAGAGGGACTTCGGAACGGCTGGGAGAATGGTGACGCCACAACGCAGCTCGTTGGCACCGTACAACGTCGATATGGCTACGTTTTTGAACAGTAACAGGAGCTATGTCGATATAACGCAGTGCCCGAAGCTATCTCCGAACTCAGCAGAAGAACGACTGCCGTCAAACGTCATGGTAAACATGATTCAAGAGCTGGATGACGAGTTCGGGTCGCTGGCAAACCTTTTCTCGAGTGGAAGCATGGATTTAGGTCTCTCCGATAACGAGGACGCGGGCGAAGCCTAGCTGGACCTAAAGATGCTGGAATGAACGTGTGTAAATGCATGCAATACATGTAGCTCATGGGTATTTATGGTGTTAGCGTTTGACTCTAACTTTGGGTTTCGGGTCGAGCAATTCCGCGCACGGGCGCGCACTGCTTCCTGCGCCTCGTGCCGAATTCGATCCATTTTAGCTCGAGCCCTACGCTTCTGACGACGCTGAGACCAAACTGCTTCCTCTTTCTCCTCTTGAACTCGCGTCTTCCGCTCCAGCCTACGTTGAGGTCTTGGTCTGGACTTGGTGGGTCCGGCTGATTTGGCTGCTGTCTCTGTAGTTGCAGTCCGTGTAGATGCGGTCTCTGTCACTGCGCTTGAACACGTGGGCCCCGTCGCGCTCACTTGCAGCGCCACCACCTCGCGGGCCTTGGTCTCTGCAGCGGTTTTGGCAACCACAACCACTTGACGAAGCCGCTCTTCAACACGGTCGGTGAGCGTGTCACTCTCCTGCTCTTGACGCTTCCGTGTGGCGCTGTCGTGCTGGTCAAGAATTCCCCGAACCAACCCGACAACGCGTGCTTCGGACCGAGCGGTAGAATCCTGGTGAGCACCACTGCGAGCTTTCAGCTCACCTCTCACGAGCGCAAGCGCGTTATCATCCGCGCACTGAACGGCGACCTGGAACCGATCTTCGACGAACTCGTAGATGGCTTGACGCATATCCTGGATGTGCTGGTCAGCGCGCATGTTGACCTCCTGTTCGATGTGTTGGAGAGCAGCGTGCATGCGCTGGTCCACGAGTTGATGCAGCGCAGCTTGATCGGCCAGTTGAGCTTCTGCAAAGGCTCGAGCTTGCTCCTGGGCCCCTGTTGGAGCTGCTGGAGGACATCTTGGATGCGCGCGTCGACGTGGAGCTCCAGTGTCGATGGGTCTCCGTAGGTCTGCTGGATGGCGAAAACAAGGGCATTGCTCCGGGCTTCTGCCTCCTCTCGTGCAGCCGCAACGCGCTGCTCGATGAAGCGCTGCTGCTCTTCTTCGTGGAGAGACTGCCGCTGCTGAAGCTTGGCCTGGTGCTCTGAGATGCTGTTCGCCTGCGCCGACACATGGGCGAGCGCCATCCCAAGCTTTTCACCGTCGATGCGGTAGTGCTCAGGCAGCTCGACGATCGGTAGATCGTCCATTGTGGTGAAGCGCTAGCGCTGTTGAAGTTGCTTGCGTCCTGCAAAATGCTGGAAGTGCAGATCTAAATCTCAGGTAGCCATAATAGTTATGGCCAATGGAATTTGAGCAAGTTAGCTAATGAGAGCCACGGATTTACGGAACGAGCCAGGTCCTCTCCCAGGTTCGGTTCGTTGACGTTTTGCGAGAATCGGGTTCCCTACCTGGTTCGGGTTAAAAAAAAACCCAGTAGAACTGTGGTTCCGGTTCGGTTCGTCCCAGGGGTGAGATATCACCTACTACCGGTATTACTGAACACTATCAGCCCAATTCTCTAGTTAAAATTAAAAGTACCAAACATGTGAAATGACATGACCAGCAAGTTATCTAGTCGGATGTTAATACTGTATTGCGACTTGAAATGACCAAGTTTTTTTTTATAAATACTACTGATTGAAAATGTTTGACTACGTTTAGGGCCCCGTACATGTTATCATTATCCAATCTGCGTTCTCGACACGATGTGGGACCCGTACTTCGAAGAAAAATGGCCTTTCGGTGGTGAAGGCGGCCCAGACGATGTCATGGTCCCGTCGGGGGAAGGCCCCATCGAGGTTAACAAAGTACTCGCTCGAGCAGATGCCTATGCAGGAGAGTACTCATTCGGAGGGCAAGCTAACACTCTATCGGTTGCGCCTGGACTTTTTGTTGATGGTTTGGGACTCGTTCCTACTCTGAAATGGCCACTCCGTTGATTGCTCTGTGTGAAAAGTCTCCTTTCGGCCACAACATGGACACGAAAATGGATGAAGCTGCTCGCAAAAGCTGGCAACTAGAACCGAGTCTCGTCCAGTTCAAGAATCCACTGTGGGAAACTGGGATTGAGAAGCTGACTAAAGCCGTGGCAGATCGTTTGGGGTATCAAGGCATCCCGCTCGAGTGTGTGCTGTACAAACTTCTCGTATACAGCGAAGGAGGGCATTTTGTGAAGCACCAAGACACGGAGAAGGAAGACGGAGTGGTTGCAACGTTGGTAGTGCAACCGCCAAGTGAGCATGAAGGTGGCGATCTGGTGGTGTATCGAGACGGAGAAGAGAAGTACCGTCATGACTTTGGCAAAGGTGATGGTACAGCTGCGTTCTTTCCTCATTACGCTGTACACTATGCCGATGCTGTACACTCCTTGGAGAAAGTGGAGAAAGGATATCTTCTTGCGTTAGTGTACTCCATCTGCTTATCGTTGACAATGCGGCACTTGGAACGACACCAAGGCCAGCATTTGAGTGAAGACTTGGTTAACGGTATCTCGAAAATGGGAGAAGATGGCGATTCGTTTGCGCTGCTCTTGGCTCATGAGTACACTGAAAATGGTCTTCGTAATTTGGGATCGGGGGGCTCTAAAAGGGGTCGACAATGCGAGATTTCATGCGCTGGAAGGTGCAAATTCGCTTGTTTCGAAGGACAAGAAGCTGCAATTCTTCATCGTGCAGTTACAACATCAAGTAAAGGAGTATGACAGCGGCTATGAGTCAACTTTGGAAGGGCACTTTGATATCAGTACTTGGTACACGACAACGGAGGAGGGCGTCGGGAAGGTTGAAAGGGTTGACAACGTGGACAAGGACGACGAAGATGACGACGAAGATGATGATGACGAAGATGACAAGGATGGGAAAGGTGAAAAGGGCGACAAGGATTACGAGTCAATTGTAAAGTTTAACTTCCTGAATCCGAAACAAAAAACCTTCTCCGAGCTGTGGTACAAGTACGAAAAGCAGATCCAAACAGGAGGGTTCACCGGCAATGAAGGATCAACTGCCATTACTGCGTACACGAGATGCGCCATTGTAGCCTGTTAGAACACCAGACACTGGGGAAACGCGATGAAGTTTATGCCTGTCGAGGCTGCAGCAATGGCACTAAATGACTGTAAAGTGGTCGATGGAGCCTCGCTACGCCAGTTGTTGGAAGCTGCAGTACTCGTGCTTAAATCCGAAAACAGCAAGCGATATTCCTCCGAACGTGAAGAGCTTCCGGTCAAGTTTGTTCAGATATTTTGCGAGCTCCTAGTCAAGACTGGCGACCAGGATATGGTAGTTTTGTTTTTCAAGGAACATCGGCAGGCTATTAGTGCATCGAAAGGCAATGATGCCCTGATTCCATCGGTTTCCAAGATTGTACGCACTTTTGACTGGTCTGCAATTGGTGAAGTTGTGTCAGCGTTGATGAACTGGGAAGCAGAGGTGGGAGGACTATCGCCTATGGAGTTTATTTTACGGTGATCGATGGTCTTGATGAAGGTGCAGCGAAAGAATCTCTGCTTAAAATGACAGTTGAGAAGGCGTTCGAAATGGATGGTAAGGATCTCCTAGTGATGAAGGCTGTTGGGTTGCTGTGGAAGTGGGTCATCCGTAGTGGACACAAGACCTTCTTGGAGTCGTTAACGAAGACACTGATGAGTGCTGACACGAGTGTGACTGGTCCTTCGATTCGGTATTTGTCGGAGTATTTGAGCGGAAATACCGTGCTGAATGTGCTTGTACCAAAGCGAATCAAGTTTTTAGAGGACCAAGTAGAAGCACTGGATACGAAGTTCTCGTGGGAAATGCCAAACGCCGAGTTCCCTGACAACGAAAAGATTCAAGTGTTTCTACGAGGTCCCGAAGCTTGCATGACGACAAATGGCGTCTTAAACTTCAGCGATTACTGGGAAGCGCGGTGGTATACGGACAAGCATACTCCGAAGGAGCAAAAACAATGTTCGTTCAAAATGAAAGTAACCGAAGCCGATCGGAAAACGTTTCTGACGATCACCAAAACCCGCGATTGTTTTTTGGCGCGGCAGAAGGAGCTGGTAGAGTACAAGACTGAGTTGCGATTTTTGAAGGACCGCTTTGAACCTGGCAGTAGTGACAAGAAACGAGCTCGTCTTAATTAATGATGAGTGTGACCCGAGAAAGGTTACCTTTTTTAGCATTGGTTGAACTTGAACCAATTTGGTTCAAGTTTAGTCTTTGATAATGGTATGCCTGCAAATTCTTGCTTTTAACCCTATGTTGCATTTTGGTGTTTGTATCTTCATTGAATTGTGTATCGGATTGATTCAAACATGAGGAAATGAAATTCTCCTGGCGGTGGTGGTTTAGAGAGCGACAACTTGCATGATGCAAATTGCATCAAAGACATGGTCGTACCGGTAAGGCCACGGTTGGATCGTCGACACCCGAGGTTTTACCGTTCCCCTCGAGGTTTTTTTCCTCGTCCGGCTTAATGCGCATACCGGTGAATTACCGACAGCTGCTCCACCCGATATCGCGACGTGGTTTGGAGTCCACACACAAACAAGAACGCTCTCCCCTCCTCTCGTCTTCCCTCAACATGGTGCAGGTGTCTAAGCCCCTGGTGATCGCCGGCGTCTCAGCCGTGGCTGCCGCTGCCCTCCTGGTGTTCGCGCTCGCCCGTAACGGCAGCTCCGACGTACGTATTCTACCGGGTTTTCAATGCTGGTGGTGCAGAACTGATTCTTTTTACGTTGATGCGACAGGACTCGAAGAAGGAGAAGCAGGACGACGGCGTGCGTGAGGTGCCCAACCTGCACAAGGAGCAGCTTCTCAGTATCCTGGAGACCATTTGCACGCAAATGGGTCAGGTCGTGGTACGTGTTCTACAGTCTTAGCATGAATTCTACCCTTTTTGCTAACAAAAGTGATCAATTTGCAGATGCAACTGGCTAAGCTGGAGGCTAAGATCCGCCAGGAATCATCGCAGAGCGGACGCTCGCTGCCTGAGGACCAATTGGCCTCGTACTTAATGGGTCAGTTCGAGGAGGCCATGAAGGCCATCGAGTCACAGGTGTACGCCAAGTTCCAGACCACGGAGGACGAGGTCAAGGTGGCCACTGAGTACTTCGAGGAGGAGGACGACAAGGACGTGGCCAACGCCGTGGCGAAGCTGCAGGAGCTCTACCGCGTCATGACCGGCGGCGGCTTCAGCGACGTGGAGGTGCCCGCTGAGCTCACGCTCACCAAGTTCATTGAGATCATGCAGGAGACTATGGAGTCGCTTAACGTGGCTATGGAGGAGGTCTGCCTGGAGGTCAAGGAGCTCAACCCGGACAACAAGGAGGAAGCTATCAACCAGAGATATGTCAAGCGCGCAGACAACCTGTCGGCCGAGATCCACGCCAAGCACGGCCTCACACGTGAGGTGCTGCAGGCGGCTATGATGAAGTACCAGCAGGAACCTGCCTTCTTGATGGCGATGACGGAGCTGCAGCAGCAGCAGGCCGAGCGTTTTGCCGCCGCCGCTTCCATCTTTAACGGTGAGGTGAACATGGGCTTGACTGAATAAGCGCGTGGAGTTCATCTACCAACAATATCTACTAGAAGAATGGAACCCGATTGCCCAGCTACAGCTTCGATTCAACCTCTCCTGCTCCCCACGTTTCCAGCCAGCCCCTCTTTTCCCCTCTCCGCTCTCAACGATGTTCCCGACGCTCGACGAGCACGTCAGAGTAGCTAGATCCACGCCGTCCTTGTCCCAGTTATGATCGCTCACTAGGAGCGAGGTAGGAAACGAGAGAGGAGTCTTTGCGACCCCGTCGTAGGCGCGCCTTTTTGATTGTCTGGCTGTGCGTGTGCGTCGGCTACATATTGGTTGAATGAGTTGTGCCGGGCAGATATTTCGTCTTTATCTTGTACGTCAGCATTGTGTTAGCGCTTTACTGTGGGCTTTGGGGTTCACCTTCAACGTAAAGTTAGGATTTATTTAGTCTCCGTTTTTCATGTGCAGCCAAGTTCTTACGGCTTCAGTTCACATTTAGCTTCTTGACTCACTAACCATGCAGCAAGGCCGGTTGGAAGGGTGGATGGTGAGGCAGATTGAGAATGCAGACATGGCCAAAGAGACGGTGATCCAGCTACCAGTTCCGAAACAACTTGGAACAGGTCCATTATCTGCTAGAATTGCTCGACCATCGGTTGCTACACCACGCAGGATACAAGGAGGAGTGGCCGCTTTACGACGTTCGCTGCCGGCAGTAGCAGGACAGGAAATGTGCTCCATTGTCCCAGCTCAATCTCCTCGATTAGGTCCAGTACTCGCCATGCCTAGCAATCGAGAGAACTCGTGTCAGAGACGAGAAATGGATGAAAGCGTTGAGACAAAGTGGCGAGCTCAGTTCCACGATCGTCAACAACCGCGTATTGAAGATGGCCATGTAGACCGAACCAAAGTCCTGCACAATATGCAGAAAAAGCAGCTTCAAAGTGGCGATGATCAGTCTCCACTGTTCCTTTGGGGTTTACCTCGTGAACATATTCTCGAGTTCATTCGACAGTCGGTGCTTCCGTCGTCTTGGGCGTATGTTTTACAGTACTTACCCTCCCTATCCTGGAATTACTGATCTGTTGTTTATGAGACTTCAGAAATCCTAAATCTCGACCTGCTTGCGAGTGGGAAGCTGTACCGGACGAGGAAGATGAAGCCGCACGAATTCGTCGAGTCATGTAAGTACTTTGAAATGTTTTAATTCTGAACTATGACATTAAACAAGAAATGTGCCAGATCCAAGGCGCTAACAGAAGCATCTTTTAAGCCATCGAAGAAGCCTCGAGCTCCATCCCCACCTCGAAGTCCGAACAAAATGAGTGGTAATCTCTCCAGTCCTCATAGAAGTGGGGGAGCAAGTCCACGAGTCCATAGCACAATTGCTGCAAATTTTCCTTCTTCTGCTCTGTCAAGTCCTAGATCACCTCGGGTAACTCCGCGATATGAAGAAAGGTACGAGATCCACCGGTTGTAAAGTAAACTCTACGAACTCTCGACTGAGTGCAGACTTGTCAGAATTTATAAATTCATTGGTGAGCTCCGATCGGATCCTGTTCTGTGGGCAGAATTCCAGGTACTTCATACTGTTTTCTGCTTATCGAAGATCATTTTGATTCACAACCATAACGCTTGATATGTTACAGCGCGATGTCGAACAGATTCAGCATCAGTATCGCCTGGTACGATGAATATTCTTTTGTAATAGAGTCTTCGTCATTCTTACTCTTCTTGTGTCACAGAAAAATTACACAAGTGATGTAAGTCTGTTCGAGTGAATTTCGTTATCTGCTGCCAATCTCAACTAGTTCCATGGTCTGCATGTAGAAAATCCGAGAGAACAAGGAGCGTGCTAGGACTCCTAGATCCTCAGAAGACCATGAGCAAAGGTAGGTCTCCTGTGCTTTCGTTATTTAAATTACTGACTCCGACGTTGCGCTAGAAAGAAACAAGCCGCAGAGAGAATGGAGCGCACTCAGCGCCAACGGGAGCAGATTCTTCAACTAGAAGACGAGAGAATGCTGGCAAAGCGGGAAGCCTATCTGCGACGAGTAAATCCTATCAAACAACTCTCCGCAGCTGAACTTGAACTGACGATTCCCTATCGACGACGCAAGATTTGGCTTCATGTTGTATCCTTCGCTACTATCTCGCATCGTTGGCACAAGCAACTTGTACAAACCAAGCAGGTCGTCAAGATGGCCAGAATGAAACGTACTGCTGCGACTACTATCCAGCGGATCTGGAGAAAATGGAAATGGCAGCATGCTTCGAGGCACACGGTTGTCGTTTACACTTGGCTGCGCAAATGCCTTTGGAAGATGCTTCTGCGCGTGCGCTGTCGACGCAAGGCGAGACATGCCACTCTATTACGACAGTTTGTGCTTGACCACTGCTCCGAAAGTCACGCTACTCGGAATTTCAAGCGTGTGATGCTCCAATGGCGAAATAAGGTCATCCGAGCGCAGAGAGCTGGCCTGTACGTTCGCAGAAGATCCTTACTTGTTGCAGTTTTCATCTTGTGTCTTGCGTTTTTGTGACTCTTAGAGCGTTTACCAATTGCAACCGGGCTCGACTCCAGGCATTGTCAATCTGGTGGGATAAAGTCGATTATGAGCGGCAACGGCTAGATCGACAGCAAAGCAGTAACGTTGACGATGGTCGGCGCTTAACTGGACGCAAGGAGTCGATGCGCAGTATTGGATCCCCTCCTGGATCTGCAGGCAGCAAGAGGAAAAGCTCAATCTCTGTGTTGGGGGGCATGGGGAACAAACTCGCCAGCATGCAAATGCTTCTCACTCCCATCGAGCTTCAGCGCCTACAACAAAATTCTGTCCAGATCGTGAAGATACCCAAAAGGTAGCATGCTTGTACTCATAGCTGCTGAATGTCTTGGATACTTACTTACCTGATACTTTGTTCAGCATCAAAATACGTCTGCTAATGGAGCTCCTGACGGATGCAAGAAAAGATTTCAGACGCAAACAGCAAACCTACAAGGAAATGATACTTTGCGCCAGCTATGCCAGGTTAGTGCTCACCCAACCATCCTCTAGAGCTTTAATGATGCTGATATTCTCAATGTTGACATACAGGGAAGTAAAGCTGGAGGAAGCGCGTGCTATCGTGCAGAGTTCCGTACACTGGGACGGAACAGCAGAAAAGAACCGCAGCACAGCTCGTACTGGCAGCATTACCAGTAGCAAAAGCGTGCACCCGCCACCGTGCTTTTTGCTGTTTTCAGACCCGAACGGATACAAAACGATGGAGGCACTCGTGCGTCGAGGAGTTCAGCTTACTTTAGAGGCTGATCCGGAGCTCAAAGCGCTTATCACGCGCCAGCAAGAGCACCGCTTGCAATCACCACATACATCTCCTCGCCGACCTTCAGTATCGTTTTCAGGCCCAGCAGTGCAGCCATCTACTGCTCCGTCAGCTTCATCGTCGCTTTCGCCTTCACCAAGATACAGCATCCTGAAAAAGCCAACCCAAAGTTTGCTACAGTCGTCCCCTGCGATTGATAGACCTACTACGCCCTCTACTGCTACACAAAACTAAATGGCAGGTCAGATAGCTTACATACCATAACATAACAGCAATGCAATTAATTTATTAACGGCACAACTGAGCTTACCACGTCACTGAGCTTCCATCGTGCAGGCAACGCGTTTCATCTCCTACGAAATCATACGAAGAATCAAGACACGAGAGTTCCAGATCAGCAAGCTAAGTCGGTGGGTTCCTTGTCAATTATACTCTATCCATGTCTTCGGTTCGCGTTGCATTAGCAGAGCTGCGTTGTGACGGGGTGATGGACCCTTCCGTCCCTGACGAGCGCAGCAGTGCCATAAGTTGAGAGTGATTGAGAGTGCTATTTCGCATAGCAAGTGCCACGCTGCCGCACACTGCTGAGCCGCGGGTGTGACCGTCGCCTTCCATCTCTCCTTCCTCCTCATCGATATCCTCGAAAACGAAAATGCTGTCGTCCCATGAGAGATTGAAGTCAAACTCCGTCTCACGAATAGAGTTATTCGGCTGCTCACCGCCGTGGCTGAGCCGCACAAGTTCCAGTGGAACATCTGGAACCGTTGTCTTGGGTTGGTTAGCGAGAGCTGCATCTTCGATACGTTTGGCCTTAGGCGCATGACCACGCACAAGCGTCACAAGCTCCAAACTCAACATCGGCGATTGTACATCAATGGGGATGGCCTCGATAAGACCGATCGGCTTCGAGATACCTTTGAAGCTGTAGTAACCATGAGCCTTGAACTGGAACACGGTAGAGCCTGGAACTTCCTTAATCTTCTCCGCCTTGGTAATAATTTGCTGGCTCGAACAAACTGCCTGTGCAGCGCAGAAAGCGGTCCAAGCATCTCCACCAATCAGCACTTCTCCACCGTGCGCAGCCTTGGCAATACGAGCCGTTTGATTCACAATATTACCGAAGTAATCAGCCCGTCCACTTGTCTTGTGTGGACTTACACTAGCAGGAACGCCAGTCTCAATGCCCATAGACATCGAAAAGCGAAGTTCTTGATTCTCATTATCGAGATCCCATTCGCGGAACTTTTGCCGAATCCGCAGCTGGAACTCGCCACACCACAAAATGGCGCTTGCCGGCGTGAAAAATGCCAGCATGAAATCACCTTGCAGCTCCTGGCACTCGTATCCATTATGCTTTCTCAAGAGCTCGCGAGCAACCATACACAAAGTCTTTATGCGATCTGCAAGTTCTTCTGCGTGACAACGAACCAACGGCCGTGCCCCTTCGATAAACGTGAACACCATTGTGACAGGTTTCTGCGCCGACGGAGCATCTCGCATGCCGAGCGAGAGTTGGTGGGGGCTTTTCAACGTCGGGAATCTTCGTAGCTCCAGATCTCGTGGCAACAGCAGCATAAGCAAAACCTCGTCACCTAGAACAGCGTGGCCTCCCAGATCTTCCACGACAGGATTGCCCAACTGAACAAGCTGTTCCTTTAACCGATCCCACACGTTGTCGCTCAAAATGATCTGGCCTCCGTGCGCATATTCACTAACCGTTTTAGTCCACTTAACGGCTTCGCACAGCGACAGCTCTGGGTTAATATCCGGGTCCGCTGTGTGAATCACCATCCGAACGCGGAATCCGCGATACAGAAGCATATTCTTCTTCGTCTTGCCATTTGTCGTCACCGATATTTCCTTCATATCGTCAAATTGTTTGAGTAGTTTATCGTTCCACGCGGCGTACACCAGACTTAACTGCAGCGACAGACACCACTTAGCAGCGTGGAATTCCGAGGCGAAAGCAATCACAAAAAGCCCTGAGCGTGAGTGGCTCAGAATCTCTTGTCCTCCGTACTCCGACGCCAGTCGAGATAGCACCGTGTGTTCGTACAATAACTTGGCGTCCTCCATCAGATCCTTGGCCTGGCTCATCATCTCCCGGAATCCCTGCACTGAAACCTGCACAATGACGACCTTCTCCCACCTCACCGGCGTCAAGTCTCCCAGATCCGTCTTGATCTTATTAGCCGAGCCCTTCTTGCCGATCATCGTGTTGTTCGATCCTGCTCCAGAGTACTCTGACCCAGAAACCTCTAAACTCTGGGTGCTGCTTCCCCCGCTCTCCGCCTCCATCCTCGTAAGACGCAATAGCGTGGGGTTCTCCCTTTCCTGTGTCTGATTCTGCGAGCTTCCCTGTGACGAGACGGTTCTGCTTCCACCCTGGGCTGTCGAGATCTCGGCCGAGTTAAACTGTTCCTTCTGGAGTGTGGCACACGCATAGTCCTGATAATTAGCTCCGTCCTGGCTGTCAGGCTTCCTCACGCTCATTTTACAGAGCGGCCTGCTCTGGTTGGCTGCTATGTCTGCTTGGAGGCTCAGTTCACAGTCCAGACTGTGTCGTAAAGGGTAATTGGCATTTACATGGCGTAACGAGTCGCTGGAAGTGGCCGAGTCCTTATCAATGCCCCTGGGGGACTGCGAGCGCACCCAGGGGCCGCCCATGTCCGCTCCTCTCCGCGTTTCGTCATCCAGCGCGTCTTCCTGGTGCACATGCTGCAGATACGGCGCCAGCTCCCGCACGATGTCGTTGCGGGGCAGACACTTCTCCAAAACGCGCATACAGCACCACCAACACATTTCTACGCCGAGTCTTTCGAGATATGAACCTGTTGGGGGCTGCGCGTCTGCTGGGCTACTGTAACGAGGCGTTGGTTTCGCGGCTAGTTGATGGTGAGGGCAGGCGGCCTCCTGGTCTCCTGGCTGCCGCTCCTCGTGCTGTGCTGTGCTTGGCTTGTCTTGCTTCTTTCCGCAACCCGCAACATGCACTCTGACTCTTGACTGGCGCTCTCTATGCGGCATATACAAAGCAAGTGTGTCGGCTGGTCATCGTCGGGTTGTGGGGCCAGAGAACGGGCCAGTGCTTCCACATTATTGGATATTTAATATTCCTGCCGTAAGGAATATTAAGACAAAAGTTTACTGCTATTTAAAACAACCTTAAGAATAAATAAACCTCAGCAATGAGATGGAGAAACGATTCCAGGCAGTTGCAGGGATGTAATCGGTCGGAGCAATCTGCCTGGGGATTGCTGCCGGAGAATAGGCAACTTGTCTGGTTGCGGCTCCTTCTTCAGCCATCGGACTGCTGATACCGAAGGCCATCGGCGCTGGTGCCGTTGCTCGAATCTAGAAGGCGCTTCTTGTCCTTGTTGGTTTGCATACGCACATGGAAAGTCCCAGATTATGATGGCCGTTTACGCTCCACGAGCGCGCGCTTGGACTTCCAGCGCGTAAGCTAGTCCCTGGACCGTCGAGTTGACGGGACGGCGATGGTCTACTCGTTCTCGAGACTCGACAGCATGCTGTCGTTGTCGTCATTGTACCGCTCCAACTCGAAGCGGAGTCCGGCCTCTTTTGCCGATCCGTTAAACAGGAGTCAAAAACATCAAATTCGCTTGCAGCAATCCACAAGCGGTGGCTGCCACCGATGGTGTAGGAAGCAGCCACAGATATTGTACATGACATGTAGCGAGGCTGCCTACCGAAAGTGATTGCATGCGCAGGTCAGCTCTGCAACATTTTCTACCGTGTCTCGCCGGTTGAGACGCAAGGAGTGTCCTCACTTCAACAACAGCCTCCGTCCGACCGATACATGAGTATGTAAACGACTTTACGCTCTGCGAAAAACCCGAGACGCTTTTCGCAGACGTCACTGACCAAGAAACATCAACGCTCATGAGTCATGAAGGTGTCGGTCGATTAGTGAATGAAGGTCTCCTTTATAGCGACGGCGGCAGTCTCTTCGCCGTCTTACGCCGAGTTGACGACCATCATGAGCAGCGTGATATACATTTGGATCTTCTCCTTGATCATGAGCATCAGCGCAGACGAGAGCGCTCCCTACAACAGCAACAACAGCAACATTAAAACGCCATTTTCCTTAGATCAAGGCAATAGCACAGCGTACCCTCGTGAGCTCCGGCCCAAGGCCGCGGTAGAGCGCCAGCGGGCCTTCCTCCGTGTACACACGCTGAAGCGTCGACGCGATGGTGTCCTTCTTGGGTTCGGCGTTGTCCAACTGGCCTTCAGCTGTCTGCTTCTTCTTGTTAGCCTGCATCAGCACCTTGGCACGGATGTACGGGAACAGCACCAACGTCGCGATGGACCGCGCAATAGCTCCCAGCACGAAGGCCTAATACAAGAAGCACTACGAGTCAAAACACACACCACTCGTCAATCTACGGCTGTCCCTCACCTCCAGTGCACCAAGTGCCTGCGATGCCTGCTTAAATTTGCGCAGGTACGTTCCTTTGAGTCGCTCGAAGACCGTGTACTGAATTGCAGGCTGCAGACACAGCACAAAGTATGCTCCCAGTCCTTTGTAGAGTCCCCCGACGCCGCTCTCGTTGACAATAGAGCGGAGGATCTCCAGAATGCTGCCAGACTCCGAGCCAGTCTGCATCCGAGTGCCCACGAGTTCCATCGGCATCGTGATGGGGAGATGGCACAGCTCACTCAGGTACCCAATGCCTAGATCCGTGATAGTGCCAATGGGTTTGCCGTCCTTTGGCGCCACCATTTGAGCTAGCATCGTGTACGCGTAAAAGTACATGAACTTGGAGGTGGATGATTCCGTCGCCTTGTACTGGATACCCTGGTACAGTGATTTAATGAGCGCCAGTTGCTTGTTCTTCTTGGGGGCGTTCGGATCATCGTCCTCGGGGAGCAGCGATGCCCCCGACTGGATGCGCGTCTTGAACGTGTCCAGAGGGTACAGAATTGATGTCGACAAGAAGCCTCCAACGCCTGCAGCCGTTGCCGCGGCCACCATTTCCATCGGTTTACTAAGCGCCATGGTGTCGAGCTGAGGGAAGTGACTTTGAAGCGGCACGTCGATTCCGGCAGGGCATCTTTTTAGCCAATCAATTGTGAGTAAGTACGTGGCAAGCAAGATGTTAGGTTCAACTTGAACCGTTCAAGCAGCCATGAAACATTGCAGCTTCGTGTTTTGAGGTGCGGACGACAGAAAGCATGCCCAGCTCTACGTGAGGTGCGACTCACACGACAGCACTCAACCATGTCGACAGGCAGACCGCGCAGTTTGCCGGCAAATTGCCGCACGAATTGAGAGGGGGAGTGCAGCCTGACAGGTGCCGCTGACCGGAATGACACCCTGAATTATGAGACTGGGATTTTACTGTGGGGAGGTTCGCTTCAGTAGCATTGGAGCAGTTGTAGCAAATTGATCATTAACAGCCTGCATCATTCAAGCGTCGTCCAAGCTTTATCTGCGTGGGCACCACTATGGCGAGCGTCAAAAACTAGGAGTCTAACGTAACGAGCCCGAAAGTAGCTGATACGCAGCGGTGCTGAGTCAAGACTCCTGCCCCAGGAGGTCTCGCTTGGATCTGAAAGTGATAAAGTGATAACTCGAAGATGAAGCGCACTGCGGTGCACCGAAGTGGAGTAAACAATCGACTGCAAGATGTGTAGGTCGGCAGTCTACATTCGTGCGCACGTGCACCGACTAGCGAGAGTATCTACGCCAAAGATACTTTCTTGCCAAGCGAGGATTGCTTCACCTACGGCAGCTTCGTTGGTTGGTAAGCTGACGGATGCAATCTCAAAGATGACAACGCTGTACGCCACGCGCACTGCACATGGAACTCTCACATGCAGGTTTGGCTCTCGTCTTGCAAGGTGGACCAAACCAAGAACAAGGAAATGCCCACAAAACGCACAAAAATGATCCGCGCACCTACATCTATCGCTTCACCACGCGTGACGTTCAGTTGCCTTGTGACTGCGAGGGATAATGAAGTCACCCTTCGCTCTCCGAACACTCAATGAGCTTCTCTCCACTCTGTCGCCTCCGTTGATGGACGGTGAGCAATGAAGCCGGCGGTGGAGCGCAATCTCTTGGCGGTGTCGCAGGCTCTTCTCCATATTTCTTGAGTTTTCTATGCAATCGGTCCAGGTGATTGCGCCAAATTGAACACCACCGTCAGAACTGAAGGAAGCGCGTCGCAGGTGAAAGCTTCCTCCTCCTCTCATTCGCGCTTTGGACACAAGAAGACCAAGACTATTACGCATCTGCATCGTCATGGCCACTGTCGAGCACTCGAGCATGCGTGCGGCGGATACGTCGGCGCCCGTGGGCTTCTGGGGTCCGCCTACGTCCACCATCGACTGGTGCGAACTCAACTACGAGCACAGCTACTACATCGCTGAGTTCTGGAACACCATCAGCAACTCTCTCTTCGTCTTGCTGGGACTGTATGGTCTGTACCGGTCCATTAAGCTGGACTTTGAGCCTCGCTTCCACTTGCAGTTCATCGGCGTCATGGTCACGGGCTTCGGGTCAGCAATGTTCCACGGCACGCTGCAACACGTGTACCAGCAGTGTGACGAGACACCCATGGTCTGGGCCATGCTCGTGTGGATCTACATCGTATACAACAACGAGATTGAGGAGCTGCCCATGAAGAATGCTAGCAGTTATGTCATCGCCTTCTTGACCACTATCGGTGTCGTGTTCACTGTAATCCACGCCATCTACCGGTTCACAACGGTCTTCCAAGTTTTCTTCGGTGTCCTCGCCGTGCTCACATGCGCGCGTCTGTGTATGCACTACGCTGAGGTGAAGGATCTGAGAGCTCGTGCAGTGGCGCGATCTTACGTGACGTCGGCGCTCATCGGTTTTGGTTTCTGGCTCCTGGACTACCACTACTGCCACACGCTCCGCGGACTGCCTGTCAACCCTCAAGGACACGCCTGGTACGTTGAATTTCATCGTTGTGACTACTGTAGTGCTGCCTTACTAACTGAGTATTTCGTTCTCTTCTCAGGTGGCACATTTTCATGGGCATTTCCTCGTACCACGGCCCGATCTTCATGCAGTACGTCCGTATGGAGCAGCTAAAGAAGAAGGTTCGCATTCACGACACTTGCCTCGGCATCCAGACCATCGTGGTCGAGGATAACAGCCAGCAGAAGCCCAAGCAGTTGTAAATACTGTCGTTGCGACAATGCCCCTTGCGAGGCAAAGCACGCGAGCTTCTTGCCCCGTTACGCCACCACTATTTGTGTAGAATCTTAATATGAGCCTTATGAACCGAAGACAGCACTCGCTCGTGCTCAAGCCGTTTTGCCTCCTTGACATCCGCTGACGTATGTCGCTTTGCTAGCCCCACATGTTTATCCCAATACTCCAGCCGTTTCCGGATACTTATTCAGACCTAGACACTTAGGGTTATTCTTAGCCACTTCAAGTTCAATTGGATATTTCTTCGCGGGGGAATGCGGTTGAAGATGGAAATCCAAATCGTCGTAACGAACGCTCAAATCTGCAGCCATTCCCACTCTCGCCGTGTCCCTGAGAAGTCATTCCGAGTCTTCTTCGCGTCGATATGGCCACAACCAGCATGCGTTCGTCCACTGTGGGCTTCTGGGGCCCTCCTACGTCCACTATCGACTGGTGCGAAAGCAACTACGAGCACAGCTACTACATCGCCGAGTTCTGGAACACCATCAGCAACTCGCTCTTCGTTCTACTGGGTCTATACGGTCTCTATCGCAGTTTTAAAATGGGGTTTGAGCCCCGTTTCCACCTACAGTTTATCGGCGTCATGGTTACGGGCTTCGGGTCGGCCATGTTTCACGGTACGCTGCAACACGTGTACCAGCAGTGCGACGAAACGCCCATGGTTTGGTCCATCTTGGCATGGCTCTACATCGTGTACAACAACGAGATCGAGCAGATCCCCATCAAGAATGCGAGTAACTATGTCATCGCCTTCCTGACGACGATCGGCGTCATTTTTACGGTGGTACACGCCATCTACAGGTTCACGACAGTCTTCCAAGTGTTCTTCGGCATTTTGGCCGTACTAGGAGCTGGGCGCTTGTGTGTGCACTATGCAGAGGTGAAGGATCCGAGAGCTCGTGCAGTGGCCAGGTCGTACGTGACGTCGAGCCTTATTGGCTTCGCATTTTGGATGATGGATTACCACTACTGCCACATCGTGCGAGAACTGCCCGTGAACCCACAAGGTCACGCTTGGTAAGTTTTTGTTTTCTTTGCTGACCAGCCGTGTGGAAGGAGATCTTACTAATGCTGCATTGTTGTTACTTTTGCTTCAGGTGGCACGTGTTCATGGGCATCTCGACGTACCATGGACCGATCTTTATGCAGTATGTGCGCATGGAGCAACTGAAGAAGAAGGTGCACATCCACGACACGGGCATTGGCATTCAGACCATCATCGTGGAAGACAATGGAATGGACAGCCCCAAGAAGCTCAAACAACTTTAAAACTGCCGACCACTATTATCTCCTGTTTCTATTGACAAATTCAATGAACAACGAACACTGAAATACTGCTATAACAACGTATTTTTAGCCAATCAAACCCTTCTAGCGTCAGAATAAGCTCTTGATCACAGTGTCAAAATGAAGTCCGCATCGGCCTTGCTGCTGGACGTTGCTGGCGGCCAGAGCTGTTCCCTGCAGGAGAACGATGTTATTAACCGGCTAGAAATCGCCAAGAAGCAGTTGCAATGCGCCGCGATCTCTTCAGCTTCGCGTGCAGTCGCATTATGCCACGTGACAGCTGAATCCGTGTCCTTCCTGGTCCAGTATCGGCCTGTAGCAGCTTCAGCAGCGAGCTCCAAGTGGCGCAAGCGTGTGATTATACTGGAAACAGCAGTGGCAAGTGCTTTTACGACCATTGGGGGCTCCGATGACGAACATTCTGGAAGAAGAGACCTGTGCTACATGTACCAAAGTCTACTGCAAAGGCTTTGGGATACGCCACAAACGCCACAACAGGCTGGTAGTACACTGACGATCACGGTAAAAGTAGGTGTACTACTGGCAATTTGCTTGCTGCAATACGACCGAGTGGGGACATTGAAACAGGCGCAGGAGCTACTCAAGGAGTGCTGTGACTTCTGCTTGGAGCACGAAACGATCAAGATCAATGGGAAGTGGCCACTGTTTCTACTGGCAATGGTGCAGATGGTGGACAACCAGGACTTTGAAGCGGCGTCACGGTGCTTTGAGAGCGCTGTGAAGCTATGCAAACACTCGGAGGAGGACGCACCAGTCTTTTATTGGTATGCAGTGGCGTTGATTCGCAATGGAGCTTTAGACGACGCGGCTACTGCACTGAGCAAGTGTATTCGAGCGAACTATGAGCCTGTGGCTTGTTTGTCACTTCAGGCGCTGATGAGTTTGCAAGCAAAGGATTTTCATGCTGCTGCGGGGCAACTTCAACGCGTGCTGGCAATTGACTTTGCACAGCCGAGGTCTCTGTTTAACTATTCGTTGCTGATGCAACGCATGGGCAGCTTCGAAGAGCAGCAGCAATTGCTTGAATATGTCGTGAACCCCCCTGAACGTGGAGAAAATGGACAAGAGGATGAAAAACGGAAGAAGGCTGACCTCTCTGGCTCATCAACTGCTCTCTTCGATGAAAGAAGTATAAAATGCTTGTTCCCGTCGCAGCTGACGAGTGTGAAGACATCAAAACTGTATCTCCAGTTGGCTGTGGCTGCTATGGAGAATGGTAAGGCATGTTGATCATTTTTTTTGAGAAAACTATGAGCTAAGGTATTTGTATCGATGATGCAGCCAGGTGGCTAGAATCAAAGCAGCATTTCGAGGAACTCATTGACAGTGACGACCCACACACAATACTACATGTCGAAGTTGCACGAGACTACGTCTACGTACTACTTCAGGTACTTGTCTTCGTACTAAATTGTTGCTGAAAACAGACTAACCTTGCATTGTTTCATTTCCAGTGCAGGCTTCCGTCGTTGGCGCTCAGTAAATGCGAACAATACTTGCTGGAATATAAGGATACACGCGGCAATGCAGCGCTCCTACTGCTCCATTTATACAAAGCTGATGCATTGCTGTGTCTGGAGCGCGTCGAGGAATGCTTAGCGTACCTCCACGAGGTTGTCCAGCCCAAGATCCAACACGCGATGGCACAGGAAACCCACGTCGCTGAAGAAATCGCGTTGTGTCACGTTCAATTGGTCAACAACCTCGCTGTAGTCGTGGCTTGCTGCTCTGGACCTGATGCCGCTATCTCGATCTTGCGTGAAGGACTGCAGCAGTATCCTGATTGTCTCGCCATTCAATTTAATCTGATCCTGTTACTCTGGAGAAAAAATGACAAAGATACTGCAGTCTCTGTGTGGATGAAAGCTCGCGGTTTAGACCTTGAAGTGAAGATCCGAGGTGAAGAAAGCTCGGTGAGTTTTGCAGCTGCTTGTCAAAATACTGCCGTGTCTGCTGGCTCTGATCACGACCGACCCATTTCTGAGCACGTGCAAGGCGCTTCCGATGGAGAAGGCGGTGTGTCAACACAACAACTCGTGTATTTAGATGCGTTGGTGTTGAACTATTGGTGCAAGTTGCGGAACTCCCAACTAGTCGACAGCTCAATTGACTACGTCGAGTACATCGAGAGTCTGGGCACAACAAAACTCGTCCGGCATAATTAGAGGTTTCAAGACTATTTTTTAGTGTCTGCTGGACTGGACACTCTCGGCTTGAAGACTGCTCGACAATGCCAGGTAAGAGCACGCGACTTACTCGTCGTTCGAAGAAGAAAAGCCCTCGTGATGCTCCGCTTGCAGTACTTACCCCTGAGCAAAAGTGGTGGAGAATTGTGGGTCGTTTGGCTCAAATCCAGCTCGTGTGCAGTCTGTTGATGCAGCTTTCGTACGTGGCGTTTCCAGCCTACAACTTCGCATTGGCCTTGTGGGGATTACTAGCGTGTACTCCGTCCTGGAGCACCAAGTACTTGCGTCTTGTGCCACTGCACATGCTCGCGATCAGTTTCTCGGTGGTGACAGACGTCATCTGGATGGGCTTGTGGGTCTCTGGGCGCGTGTTCTTCGACCAATTCTGCAATTCAAGCGCCGTGTCCATCGTCAGTTGTGGTGGTGCGTCCGATCATTTCCCTGGATGCAGTACGAACCAGTTCGCTCTATTCACGTTGATTCTCAATCTCATAGCCAAATTGGCGACGGTCGTCAGTATGCAGCGCATTCAAGCCAACAGAACCAAACACCGCCATCATGTTGGAGCTAATAAAACGCCAACTTCATCTGCCGGAGAAGTTGTGCCACTACCAGAAAACAACGCTGCCACACAAGAATGTAGCTCAAAGGAAACGAAATAGTGCAGTACTTTTCCAACATTAGTGTGCTACTTCTTGACGTATTCAAGTCACCATCCGGTCTTCTTCTGCCCCAACAGTAGACAATTCGGATGGAATATCGTCGGGGATATCCAACAAAGCACTTGCAGGCGAGTTCTCCTCGTTAATCGTTTTATCAGGGGTTTGCAATGGCGCTTTTACCTTGGTTTCTGGAATTGTTTGAGGTAAAACAAAAGGGTCCACCATTCGATCGTCTGGAAGTAGCGACACCAGTCCATGATCGTTGCAAACAACCACAAACGTTTCCATCGAAAGCGCAAACGACTGCTCTGTCCCTCCCATTAAAGCTTCACGGAACATGCGCAGGATACGACGATCGCTGAAATGTGGCTTTCGCTTGCGAATGATGGCGCTAAACTCGTCCAGAGTCAAGACGCAGTCGTGATTCGTATCACCCTTGACAAAGGAAAAGGCATCAGCACAAAACAAAAACCAATTCCAGTTTAAAAACACTTACAGCATCAAAGAGCGCAGTCAGATCGTTCTTGATCCCTTCGCGACGCTGTTCAAGTGCATCCATCAGTAGCTTCAGCACTTTATGTACATCTGCAACAATCCGAGGTGACGGCCTCTGTCGACCCTTGCTGGTTTCTGCTGTAGACAATGCCTCGGGGCTCTCGTTAACCAGCATCACTCGTCTCATTTCAGCGCGAACAGCCAACCTATTGCCTGCAATCTCCGTGATCGTTCGTCCGTCGTAAATGGCTGTACTGTGCTCAACCTGAATGTGATCGAACAATTAGAAGGGAATAGATCTTGAGTTTACTGTACATACCTGTCGGCAATACGAGGAGATGCTGTCCTCTGGCAAACAGCTAATATACCACCGCAACAGTGTGATGGCATGGTCGAGGGGGACCCACGTTTTCGTCGGTTCCAATTGAATAACATGTTCGATTGGGCTAGCTGCTCCAGTTTCACCTTCTCTTTTGTGAGATTTCTTCGTTTTTGGTGCTGCCCGGGGTGGTGGACGCAGCAGATAGTGTCGAGCCTCTAAGAAAACCTGCAGGAAGCTGCGATCCAGGTATTTAGAGTGCTTGACACGCTTTAGATCAGACTCGGCTTCTGTTTCAGAACCCTTGATCGCACTCTTTTTGCTGGTTGAGCTAACTGGTGGACTTGACTCGAGGTTATCTGAATCCTCATCAGAGTTCTTTAGTAAATTCGACAGCCGCGTAAACAGTCGGACGTGCGAGTTTTTCTGGTACGTGTTCTTGACGGACACCAGGAACCGATACAACCCCACCTCTGCACTCTGTCGTAGTCCATGCGTCTTTAAAAAGTATTCACAGATAAAACGAGGCTAATGGCAAATGTTAGCATGCATCCAATCATTTGTGTTGAATTGTACGTACTAGTTCTTCCCGCGGAGCTCCATCCGCTTCATCAGCTCGATCAGATACAAATTTGTCGTCGTAAATGGCCTCAATCTGAGAAATCACGTGCTCAAGCGAAAAAAAAGGGAATGCAACAACCGATTTCGGCAAATTCGAGAGAAATAACACAGTATGACTTGGGAGCTCCCTATCCAGATAAACGTATCAATAACATGAATGAAAACAAAAAAAATTGCGGGGCTCTAACCATTGTTGTTCAATGCGCTCGATCCGTCGTGCAGCCTTCTTGGTGTGTTTCTTGCCCTTTTCAACTGACCAAATATCGATTTCCTGCAAAATACGGATTGACATACTTACGTAGTGAAAATTTTACAAACAATTACCATACCTCGCTGTTGTCAGAGGAAGTTTTGCCGAATGGGTTCGTCTTTAAAGTCTTTGGAATAGGTCTGCCGCCACAATTTTTGCAGGAAACAAATGCATTAAAGCGGCGCCACATCATCTTGTGCGAGACGCTTTTTGATACAAATCGTGGAATCCCGTCCTATCAAGAAAAAGCAGTGAGAAGTTTAGTTCGTCTTTGACTTCAAAAGCGTGACGTCGAACCTGAACATCCCACAGCCCATCGTCGTCCACTTCTGTTTGTGAGGAGTGCGATTCACACGAAACTGGAGTGACTGATGTGATTTCCTCTAACTGTCGGAGCGTAACCTCCTGTTTGCTGATAAACCGGTCCTTCTCTTTGACGGAGCGCCTAACCAAGCACTCTCACTCTCAAAAACAACCAGTCACGCTGATTTCAAAGGTAGTTTACACATACCTGAGGTCGGTGACAAGCTGTCTGTGCTGGGCTTGCAGCTGTAAAGAGACATCAAATGCGTTCAGCCCGCTTGAATATGTTTCAGCTAAAGAATATGAGTTTTCTACCTCTTCTTGGAGTTGTTTCTGATACTCGACCATATCTTCATGTGTTTTCTGCGTTAAACCCACATTAGTGCTGCATCAATATCATAAGCCACCTGAAAAGGATCTCACTGTTAAATGCGCAAAGTCTTCCCGTAATTTACGCTCCAGTACTTGCTGCAGCGCTGCAGCATTCTGCAGCTGAAAGATTTGAGTTTCTAACTCTCGTTGACTTCCCAGTTCCTTCTCAATCTCCTTCATCTGTCCCTGATAATCTCGCAGCTCAATTTCTCTTGTACGATGGATAATATCCCTCGCCGCCATCTTCTTGTTGAGCTTTGCGTTCTCCGCACTCTTCCGTTCGTACTGCTCCCGCCAGTGTTCAATACTCATCTGATCTTCTCTTCGCTGTGCTTCAGTTCGGTTCTCGTACTCCCAGTACAACCGCAGAGAAAGCTCCAACAACTTCTCAAAGAGCTTCAAATAACTCTCTTCAATACGAAACAGCGTATGTCCCAGTTCTTTCCGATGACCCATCGTGGTCTGTGCCACATCCTTAAACTGGGCGGACAATAGACGCACAGAGTCAATCGCGCGTAGAAGTTCTGGATCGTTTTGAATTCGCTCAAGCTCTCGCTGTTGCGCTTCTGGGTCGCTTTGTAGTATACTACGCGGTAGATATTTACCTGTAACTCGATGACACAGTGTACTAGCATAGCTGAATAACTCAGTGTTCTCAGCCTGTTCCAACCGTTCCGCATAGTCTCCAAGTGAAGTAGCACTTTGCATCGATAACCGGTCTTTCTTGGTCAATTTCGGTGCCGCTGGAGGACTAAAGTCGACATTTCTGCTAGGTCGAGGCAGTGACAAAGGTCCTAATGTCGGAGAAGACAACGGCTCCTTCTGGTTCAAAATGTCCGTGATATCAAACTGGACTGGACGTCGATGTATCTGCCGCTCTTCAAGCACCGACAGCGCCTCCGTGGAGATACTGGCACTAAGCATTTGTCTCTTCTTCATCCTTTCATCGCTCTTCCGTATCTTGTCCACCGACATCAAATGCATTTTAGAAAAAAACAAAACCCACTTCAACAAGTAGGTTCTAAAAATAGTCTAGACTATTTTTTAGAATCAATCTAAATTTAGAACACGTTTGCTTTTCCACCAATCACTGCCGTCAAGTCTCAAAGGATTTGAGAAAGTGCTAAATGACCTTTCTTACAGTCCGATTTACAGGTAAATCAGGGTAATTTCCGCGCCCGTCTCAGATATTTAGAACAATTTAAAATTTTGCGAGACTATCGTTGATTGGTTAAAAATCAGTCAACGAAGTCGTCCAGATATAGTATCTATTCGGTCATGGAGCTGCTCGCTCTGCTCCTGCTGCTTCCCTGCGTCCACGCTGTGCTTCCCACGGGCATCCTATCGCTGGACCTTTTACCTCAGTCCCCACACGAAGCTCCTGCCTTCTCGGAGCAGCTGTGCTCGCCCAGTGCCGCCGCTGGATGGGGCGTCGCGCTGCCTGCGCGCTTCGATTCGCGCTGGAAGACGCTGGTGCAATTACCCGCTTCAAACCGTGACGGTTGCGCGTCATACCAGCTTCAACCTGACGCAGTAGTGTCAATGCACGGGGCTTTGGTGGTCGTGGATCGAGGCAATTGCTCGTTTGTGACTAAGGCACTACAAGCTCAAGCTGCAGGAGCCAAGGGATTAATTGTTAGAGGCACCAAGAGAGCTGTGTATGAAGCTGTAGCTAGTCATAATACTACCAACTCCAGTACGTTGACTACTGCCACTAATACAGGACCAGCTACAGCTGCAGAGACCACTCACTTGGCCGTAGTGGACAAACCAGTGTTCGAGTACGACTGCAGCAAGGGAGAAGCATTTGTGGACCAATTGGCAGCTCCAGTGTGGGCTACAGACGCGGAAGAGTGCAGTGGTGACCACAAATGCGCGTCTAGATCGTGTGTGTTGACTGGACACACAAAGATGCAAGGAGGGGACAAGAAACACCAGGTCTGCTGCATGTGGGACACTTTTGTGCTCATGGGGGCGACGAATCGCACGGTGACCAAGGCGTTGACGATTCCAGTGGTGTACGTGACCATTTCCAACGGACAGAAACTGCAGAAAGCTATGGACAAGTACCCGTCGTCACTGGTGGCACGTATGTATCGACGGGAACTGCCGTTGATTGACGTTTCGTCGATGCTACTGTGGGCACTGGGCGTTGCTACTGCACTGGGAGCGACGTACTATTCAGCCAGTTCATTGAGACGTCAGAATGCGGATGTTTCGACTCGTGAACAGCAGAAATTACGTGAAGGGGACGAGGAGGGGGAGAATGAGCATCAGGGGGAAATTTTCGAGCTGGATGCGAGACACGCAGTGAGTTTTATAGCTCTGGCAGGAGTTTTCTTGACGATCTTTTACTACGTAAAGATTGGTGGAGCCATCCCAGTGCTTTTTGCTGTGTCTGGTGCTGCTACGTTGACACAAGTGGTAGGAACGCCTGCTATAGAGTGGTTGATGCCCAGTTCGGCTTCTCGAGAGGTTACGATCCCGCTGCTTGGTGATACTGCACGGCTATCGGAGGTTATGGGCTTCTTACCGAGTATCACAGTTGCGATTGTGTGGTACCTGCATCGACGTACGTACTGGGCACTACAAGATATCATGGGGATCTCTCTCTGCTTCGTGTTCTTGCGTACCGTACAGCTGCCGAATCTCAAGGTTGCAACTGTCCTGCTTACGTTGGCGTTCTGCTACGACGTTTTCTTCGTGTTCCTATCGCCGATCTTCTTCGGTTCAAGCGTTATGGAAGATGTAGCAACTGGAGGACCCGCAGCGTACACGAAAAGTGGTTACCCGGGCGTCGACTACTGCGAACGGTATCCGAAGTATCCGGCGTGTGTGGATCCTGAGCCGATGCCGATGCTTCTGGTGCTTCCACGTATCTTGGATTGGGCTGGAGGCGTGAGCATGCTCGGACTCGGCGACATCATCTTGCCTGGTATGTTGCTCTCGTTCACTCTGCGGTTCGACTACGCACGAGGTTCTACGAACTACTTCCGTCTGATGGCTGTCGGCTACGCTGTGGGTCTAGCGCTCGCTAACCTGGCCGTCATGATCACGGAAATGGGCCAACCAGCGCTGATGTACCTCGTGCCAACCACTTTAGGCTCGCTTCTCATCGCGTCCAAGCGGAATGGCGATTTCCGCTCCATGTGGATCGGTGCTGGAGTCGACGAGGAGGATTCTCTCAGCTTAAAGAGACGAAGCGATGGACCTGGATACCGACCTGTCGAGTCCGAGGAAGCGCCCACAGGAATCGTCATCGGCGATCCGGTAGGACGAGTGAACGACAACGCAAGGGGAGGCGACCACGTGCCACTATTGAGCTCTTAGCCCGTGCATATTTTTTTTACGATGAGGTAGATTTTCACCCTCTTTAGCTATTCCTCTAATTGAAGTACTTTTGATACCGGAATATCCTGCAAAGCGTCGCTGAAAAATGCCGTTGGTGCATATCGTTGGTGAGCTTCTCGGTGCCTCTGGACTGTCGAGTCTTGATGACCAGGAAGCTTTCTCTGTGGCTCATATACTCGATTTCCTTTCGCTGCATCCGTCGTCCGGTTTGAGTTACTTCTGCAAGTGGCGGGTCGTTGTCGAAGCTCCGTCCAAGCCACAACAAGGTGGTTGGAAGGTCATTCAAGGAGAAACACGAGGTCAAACACAAGTGCATTCGGCTACAAGTGGTGGGAGTTTAGCCATGCCGAGTCTCTATCGTCAGAGCAGTGAGAAGCACAAGAGAATTTTGCTGTCGAAGATGGACACAGTCTGGGCACATCCAATTGATCTCCATCTCGCTACAAGCTTGGATACGTGGAGTTACTGGCCGCAATTGGAGTTCCAGGTAGGCTTCTACCTTATTGATTCTAGGGAGATGGAACTAATCGTTGGTAATTGTTTGTGTAGGTTTGGAGCCTGGACGGGTTTCAACTGGAAACGTTGTGTACGTGTTTGTCAGACGTTTCTCCTCTGGTTGTATCACTAAATCGTACTCATTCAGGCGGATCTGCTGTTATCTCGTTGCCTATGACCACGAACGAGTATGTGCTGGACGTACCTTTAGTCTTGCACGAGGCTAAAACAATGCTAGGGTCTGTAGCACGTGCAGTGGGGCTGCCATTCCATGAGGAGAGGGATTCAAGTGGTGACTATGAAGTTGTACGGAGTGCTGGCGTTTTGTATCTACGCCTGGCAGTGCTGAGCCGAAAATGATAAAAGACGTGATTGATTACCATGGTTACAGTGAACTACAAGCCGTTCCAAGGCGCACACGCAAAGAAAATAAAGAAAAGGAATGTATACCATCTACAGCACATTGCTGCTGCTTGGCGTTACTCATGGCAGTCGTCTTGCTTCGTTTTGGACCGCTTACTGCTTCAAGCAGTCGTTGTCGACCCAATCCACGGCATTCTGGAAGTACGGAGCCTGCTCGTACACGCCGTAGTATCCGAACTGAACAAGTCAAAAACACAGAGATCAGTTAGCATCATATACAGCAACAACTGCGTAGTAGACAAGACTTGCGCTTACCTTGTTCGACGCCATCAAGATGCAGTCCTGGAGCTTCTTCTCTCGGTCGAGAAGGTTATTGCTCTCCCTCTCTTCATCCTTCGTCTGCTTCTCCAGACCCTTAATCCTCTCCACGAAGTGGGTGCCGATCTGCAACTGGAACTCGTCCTTCGACATGAAGTCCTTGTCCCCATTGTCGACGTCGTTGATACCAGTCTGGTTCAGGACGTCCGTCGTGCTCTGGCCACCACCTCCAGTGGTCTGGCCACTGTCTCCTCCACTAGTCTGACTGCCTGTAGTCGACGTCGTTGGGAGCGTGACGGTCGTAGTCGTTCCACTAGGCCCTGTCGGAAGATCCACCTGGGTGTTCCCGTCCGTTGTCTTAACCGCATCAACAAGTGTGGTGGTGGTTTTGCCGTCATCAGTAGTGATCGTCACGACCTGCTTGCCGCCGATGACCGGACCGTTGACCGTCACTGTCGCAGATCCGTGTGGCGTATCCACAACTGCTGCCGGTACTGTAGCTTGGCTGCTCGTCTGGGATCCAGTCGTGGAGCTGCTGCTAGTACCCGATTGCGGCACTGTGATGATCGTGCTCTGACCTTCCGGTCCGGTTGGGACTTCGATCGCGTTCTTCCCGTCCGAAGTCCGGATCACGTCCACCGTCTTCTTAATCGTTCCGCCGTTCGGAGTCGTGATCGTCACGTCCTGCTTGCCATCGACGACGGGGCCATCAAGGGTGACGGTCTCTTCGCCCTTTTTCGTGTCGACAGAAACTGTTTGCTGCTCCTGCTTGGATCCGCTAGTGCTGCCACTTCCGGTCGAGGTCGTAGGCTCCGTCACAGTCGTGGTCGTGCCGTCGGGACCGGGGATCACCAGGTCGTTCTTGCCATCAACATTGGGCACCACATCCACCGTTGTCGTCTTGATGTCGCCATTGGGATTCACGATCGTCACGTCCTGTTTGTTGTCGATCACTGGGCCATCGATCAGCACCTTCGTGATGCCCTGCGGGGTGTCGATAACCACCTCCTGCGGTGTCGGCGCAGGCTCGATGTCCGTCTTCTGGATACTGGGAACGGGCCCTTCAAACGGAGGAATAGCGACATATTGCATGTCAGTTCCTGGGCCTGTAGCGATCAATACCGTGTTCTTGTCATCAGTTGACCGCTCCACATCCAGAACCATTTGCTGTGGCAGATAATTGTCGAAGAACTTCAAGACCGTGACACTCTGCTTGCCGTCCGTGATTGGACCGTAGAACAGCACTTTGACGGTACCTTCCGAAGTCTCAAGGACGACAATGCGTGGCTTCTCGAGTTCATCCGCTGGTGAAGGAGTATCAACCGGCGGTAACGTCACAAGCGTCGTCTGGCCTTCAGGTCCACTCGGGAGTTGGAGAGCAGTTTTACCGTCGTTCGTCTTGATCACATCTACCGTCACGATGGTACTCGTGCCGTCCGGCTTGGTGATGTTGACGTTCTGCTGGCCGTTAATGATCGGGCCGTCTGTTTCCACCGTCACGTTTCCCTTAGGAGTTTCGATGTTGACAACCTGCGACTGAGGTCCAGTGTCGGTACCGCCGTAGCCTGGAATCTGCACCGCCTTGTTGCCGCTTTGTAGCGGGATATTCACCCACTTGGCGCCGTTTCCAGTCAGCGAGACATCCAAAACTAACTCAAGTGTGCCTTCGGGTGAAACCACAGTGACGCTCTGTTTGTTGTCACCTGTTGGTGGACCATGGAACTGCACTATCATCACACCATCCGGAACGGCAACTTCGACCGATGTTTCCACAGTTGACGACCCACTGCTACCCGAATTCGAGGACCAACCATGCGTGCTGCCTGATGCCTGGTTCGATGACGCGTCCTTCCAGACACTTGCCGGTGGAAACGGCACCTTCTTCTTGTCGTCTGCTGTCCAAATGTATATGAACTTTGTTCCACCGCTGCCAGGAACCACCTCTGCTCCACGCGGCTCTGGGTCACTGCCGTCACGCTTCAAGAGCGTGTAATTCACCGTGTGGTCCGGATTCTCTGGACCTTCGAATATCACCGTCCACTTTCCAGATGAAGTCTCAATGTCAACCGCCGGTTTGCCATCAGTAGTGCTAAGCTGTCCGACGCCGGCGCTGCTACCTGCTTCCGAGTTCGAGCCCGCTGTCGGGATATTGGGTTGAGTCGGGGGTGGGAACTTCACCTTTTTGTTTTCGTCACCCGTCCAGAGAGAGATGTACATGGATCCATCCGCCATCGGGTTGCTGATATCCACTGTCTGCTTCTTAGGGGGACTGCCGTCGTGTTTTAGGATCGTGATATCCGCTGTACCCATGACTTGACCAGGGCCATCGAGCACCACCGTCCACAGTCCAGAGGAAGTGTCGATGTCGACCGACCGTTTGCCATTAGCTGACGGGTTCGGCGGCGCCGGGAAACCACTGCCGCTTTCTCCAGTCGACGGGTTCGAGGGTATTGACGGGAAACCACTGCTGCTTCCTCCGGTCGACGGGTTAGTCGGCACTGACGGGTTTGTAGGCGTAGTTGTCGTTTTGCTAACCGGTGGGAACAACACGTCTTTGCTTTCAGCACCCGTCCAAAGGTATACGAATGTCGATCCATCTGCATTCGGGGTCCAATCCACTTCTTGCTTCTCGGGGGCGCTACCGTCATGCTTTAAGATCGTAATATCCGCCGTGCCCTCCCATTTTCCCGGACCATTGAGTACCACCGTCCAGCGTCCGTAGCTAGTGTCAATATCGACCGACTGTAGGCCAGTAGTAGTCTGCTGCTCCGACGGGGAACCACTGCCGCTTTCGGATGCCGAATTCGAGGACCCTCTATTCCAAACGCTTGCAGGTGGCATCGGCACCTTCTTCCTCTCGTCACCCGTCCAAACGATCATGTACTGTGGTTCAGCCTTGCCATCAGTCACTTCCGATCGACGTGGCTCGGGGTCACTACCGTCGTACTTCCGGATCGTGTAATTCACCGTGGCGTCCGAATTCTCTGGGCCTTCGAATATCACCGTCCACTTTCCAGATGAAGTTTCAATGTCAACCGACGGTTTGTCATCAGTAGTGCTAAGCTGTCCGACGCCGGCGCTGGTTTCTGAGGCCGACTGTTTCGTTGGAGTTGGGCTTTTGGGTGGGAACACCACCGTCTTGGTTTCAGCACCCGTCCAAAGATCGATGGACATCGTTCCGTCCATCTTCTGGCTCTTGATATCCACTGTCTGCCTCTTGGGAGGACTGCCGTCGTGCTTTAGGATAGTGATTTCCACTGTGCCCATGATTGGACCATAGTCATCGAACACGACCGTCCACTTTCCAAAGGAAGTATCGATGTCTACCGTTGCTTTGCCAGTAGTCGACGGGTTCGACGGTACCGACGGGAAACCACTGCTGCTTCCTCCGGTCGACGGGTTCGATGGCACCGACGGGAAACCGTTAGAGCTACCTCCAGACGACGGGTTCGAGGGTGTTCCTGGTCCGTTGTTGTTGCTGCTCGGCGGTGGGAACACCACCCTCTTGTTTCTATCACCCGTAAATACCCATGCATACCATGGCCCATCACTTTCTGGACTTCCGTCGACTTCGTAGGTCTCGGGGGCGCTACCGTCATGCTTCAGGACCGTAATGTTCACCGTACCCTCCCATTTACCAGCACCATTGAGTACGACCGTCCACCGTCCTGACGGAGTATCGATATCGACCGACGTTAGGCCCTTGGCACCATCATCCCACGGGCTCAAGGGCACCGACGGGAAACCACTGTAGCTGCTATCTGACGACGGAACCGAGGGCCTAGGAGGAATACCGTTACCGCTATTTCCGGTCACCGGGTAGATTGGAGGAATACCGTTGCCGCTTCCTCCGGTTGACGGGTAGGTTGGCGTTTCACCACGATTCTTACTGCCGGGACCGAACACCACCTTGTGTTTGTCATTGTCTGCCCAAACGTACACAAGCTGCGATCCGTCAGCCAGTACGGTAACGGGAACATCTTGCTCCTCGATGGAGCCGTCAGATCTGTAGATCGTAATCTTCACGAAATCCGTTCCTTTCCTGGATGGACCATTGAGCTCCACAGTCCACCGTCCAGAGGATGTCTGGAAAGCTACCGCTGGGTTGCCATTAACAATTACGTTTTGTGGCACAGACGGGTAACCACTGCTGCTTCCTCCGGTCGACGGGTTCGATGGCACCGACGGGTTTGTAGGCGTAGTTGTCGTTTTGCTAACCGGTGGGAACAACACGTCTTTGCTTTCAGCACCCGTCCAAAGGTATACGAATGTCGATCCGTCTGCATTCGGGGTCCAATCCACTTCTTGCTTCTCGGGGGCGCTACCGTCATGCTTCAAGATCGTAATATCTGCCGTGCCCTCCCATTTTCCCGGACCATTGAGCACCACCGTCCAGCGTCCGTAGCTAGTGTCAATATCGACCGACTGTAGGCCAGTAGTAGTCTGTTGCACTGACGGGAAGTCACCGCTGCTACTTCCGGCACTTGGATTCGATGGGAAACCATTGAAGCTGCCCCCAGACGACGGGTTTGAAGAAGTAGTTGGACCACCGTTCGTTTTGGTGAGAGGTGGGAACACCACCATTTTGTTTTCATCACCCGTGAAAAGGTGCACAAACTGTGATCCGTCAGCCCTCGGGCTAATATCCACTGTCCTCTTCTCCGGGGCACTGCCATCATGCTTAAAGATAGTGAGATCCGCCGTGCCCTCCCATTGACCAGGTCCGTTGAGCACCACCGTCCAACGTCCGTATGTAGTGTCGATGTCGACCGACTGTAGACCAGTAGCAGTCTGCTGCACCGACGGGAAGCCACCGTTGCTTCCTGCTGCTGAGTTCGGAATGTTGTTAGCGGGCACCGTCACGGTCGTTGTACCGCCTCCAGGTATAGTGACATTCAGCTTCTCTCCTCCCGAAGTCGTTTCCTCAACTTTAACAGTCGTCGTCACCACTACACCTCCAGTGTCAACTTCAATCTTTTGCTGTCCGTCCACCGGTGGACCAACAAGAGTGACTGTCTTGTCACCTCCCGGTGTTGAAATATCAATCGGTGCACTCGTCTCAACGTCAGTGACTACCGGTGGAGCTGGAATAGCCGGGATAACAGGAGCAGGAGGGGGTACCGGAGCCTGCGTGTCCGGGAACATCTTCATGTACTTGTCAGGGACCTCGATCGGAGTGTCGAAGCAGTACACTTCCAGCATGTAGTAGAGCGAGTCGATCGTCGTGCGGTCGAACGTCAACTTCCTCTTCTTAGTCTGTACAATAGCCACAACAAAATGAGGTCAATCACCTGATCACCTATCAACAGTAAGTCCTCAACACGTACCGGAACCATGGCCTTCTTGACACAGGCAGAGTCACTAACGACCTTGTTGTCCAGCTGACTGTTCAGGTCCTCTTTGACTACGTCCGGGAGGTCGGAGTTGGCGATTTCCACTCTGTCCTGGTCCCAAACCTCGTGCAGATCCTTCATGTACTCGTCATAGGACACGATACCATCTCCGTCCTCGTCGAGGGCGTCGAAGCTCGGGTAGTACGGGTCCCCCAACGACTCGACAAAGTCCGGAACCACCAGGTTAGCCGCCAACTGCTGCTTCACTGGGGCTTCAACAGTGATCGACTGGGTCGACTGCAACGTGGCGTATCCGACAGCCGCCGACGCTCCGATCAGTAACGTAGCAGCTCCTGCTAACACTAACCTCTTCTTGTGCCGACGCGTGGAATTGGGTCGATCCGGGTCGGCCACACGACGAATGAAGTTGGTCTCTTCATTCTCGCTCCCGTAACTGCTGGGAGACTTCATAGTGTTTGCACCCCGTTCGGTGACCAAGTGGTTGTCGACCTACTGTGCGTGCTCTCACGATGTTCCTTGCTCTAGGCAAATCGAGAAGTGATCTTTTGCGTAGAGATCGAGTCTCTCAAATTCCAAGATGGAAGATCCGGCCATACAATCTACTCGTCGACTGCATTTCAACGGCGGGCAATGACCGCAAACCGTCTCCGGTTGAGCCATGACAGCCGCATATCGACGATCTTCACCAAAGGGGCTTCATCGATCCAAACGTAGGGATGGATCTGAGTCCGGTGAACCGTCACTTTGCCTCTAAAGAGCCACTTGGGATCTTGACCGCACATTTTCGCTTTCTTTGTGGTCCACATATTGTGGATCGACCCAGATTTTGTTTTACGGACTACTGTTGGCTTTCCGAAATACGGAATGACCTGCTTGTCTTGGCCAATGTAGTTGGGGTGCGTGTGCAAGGTGACCTCGTAGCAGTCCGATATTCGTCCGGATACTGGGTTTCAGCTTGCGTTGGTTCGATAAAACGTCGGCACTTGAACTACTGGTAACGGGTACCGTCATCTCCCATGGGATCCGAACGGGTTCGACGACCAACTGTCGAGTAAATCGTGTCATGGGGGTGTTCACTGGGGGTAAATGCTTCTCACTCTTCGCTCGAGAGCTCAAGTTCATGTCCATCAAAGCTTTCTGCCGGTCTTGAGCCAATACTACAGGTTTCAAAGGAGAACGTTCGCCCATGAACCGATCGCGTAGTTCGCTGAAACTGCTACAGCTCCCAGATGTCGGTGGTTTGGATCTGTCGTTGTTACTGCCATTGAGTCGGGACTTCTCCATAGATACCGGCCACGGTGTAGACGGAGGTAGAATCAGTTCGTCGTCTTCAAAGTCGTAGAGCGATTCCGAATCGGAATTCTCTGACCGTGTCGTCGCTATGGCTGATCTTGGTGCACTGTGAGCAGCTGAACGAGCGTGGTGCCCCATTGAACGGAGTTGGGCTTGACGTGTAGCCATCGCGTGCGAAGGTTTCGGCTTGTGGTGGCTAGAACTGCTGTGGATATTAACCCGGTCGTCTTCGTCCTCCGGTGGTCGAACCAGGTCCTCGACTGAACGGTGGCGCCACTTCTTGGCTAGATACACGACGCTCCTCTTGTCTTCATTGATCACACTGGCGCTGGCACCGTGTTCTAGCAGCACTTGAGTAGCCACTTCATTGCCGTTCATAGCCGCGAAATGCATGGGCGTGTTGAGTTTCATCGACTTGGCGTTCACGTCTGCCCCATTGGCGATAATATCGCGTAGAAGCTGCCGATCACGACAGAAAGCTGATAGATAATGGAGTGGACTGTGCGCTTGCTTGTTCTGGTGCGAGGGGTTGGCCCCCGAGTTCAATAGCAGGCGAACAAGTTTAAGCTGGCCACCAAGACACGCCTGAAGGAGCGGTGTCTGGCCGTCAGCGTCCACTGCGTCCAGCATGGCTCCAGTCGCCAGCAGTTCCTTGATCACTTCGACTTCCTCCGTGATGACTGCCAAGTGGAGTGGGGTCCAACCTCCATCTCTAGTGGCCGCGTTAACTTGAACCTGACCACTGCGAATCAAGGAGATCGCAACTTGTCGGAAGTTTTTAATGATCGCCGTGTGCAAGCAGCTCTGGCCTGACACTTCGTCTGGCTTGCTGAATGTCGCGTACTGTTGTTCGGCAGGGGTATGAGCCAAAAACGCCGCGATGAGTTTGTCGATGTCGAACGTCTGCTGCAGAGCGAGATGAAGCGCATTGGAACCTCTTCGGTCGAGTAGATCTGCCTTGGCTTCTGCCAGCTTCAGTAACAACTCAACACATGCAATATGTCCGCGCAGTGCAGCAAGGTGTAGAGCTGTTCGCTTCTCATCTTGAGTTACAAGATTCGCCAGTGTCTTCATTTTATCACGTCTCGAAGCTGTCAATAACTCAGTTAAGATACCGTCACTGCCATTTGCGGCTGCAATGTGCATGAGTGACGTCCCGTTGGTGTCAATCCCCAGTAAAATCTCTTCAGTCTCTTCCGTCAACATCGCCACCAAGTACCTGAACAATTCCGTCAGTCGGAATTCCGCCATTAAATGAAACACGCTCTACTCAAAGCAACACAGACCCAGTCAGTCCATGCACTAACTTAAAGGCTATCTCCTACCTTTTGCATGCTGTCTTTCGTGGTCAAGTCCGCTCCCAACTTCAGTAACAGCTTCACCAACTGCATGTGGTTCATTTTGCACGCTTGATGCAACGGCGGTAGTCCAGCCTTATTCGTACTAATAAAGTAAGCTCTCTTGGTGTCTTCCGAAGCGACTGACAAGCTGTCTTGGATGAATTCCAGCAGTCTCAATTCAATGGCCATATTCCACTTGTCATAGTCGGACTTCAACTGCGCCAACATGCCCGTCTCCTGTCGCAGTTTCTGCTGCTTTGCCGCCTCATATCGAGTCTGTTCGGTATGCAATTGAGTCGCGTAATGGTCCTCCCACATCATCTGCCGACTTTCGCGAGCTTCACGCCGACCATTTTGAAGACTTTCGAGACTTTCGGCACAGTCGGAAATATCGGAAGTGTTAAACGCCCGCGATTCGTGCACGAACTCCCGCTGGAACTGAAGAGCTACAGCCACCTGCGTCTTGGGTACCTGTCCGCGTTGGCGCCGGCGTGGGGCTTCATCCATTAAGCGGAGCCGTTCCTCCAGCGACGCCATTTAAGCATTTTTAGTCCATTTTTATCGTCTGCATTTAGCCTGAGGACTATAACTGTAGAAATAAATACTCATTCATACAGGTATCACATGTCGCAGAGTATTCGTACTTAATGGAGATTTTTTATCTCGAGGTATCGCCCAGCGACAAAGCAGTGAAGAAGTGACCAAGCGAGGAGCTCATCGACCATGTTTGACTACGTTGCGCGCCAGTACCGTTGGTACAAGCTCGAGTTCGGGCTCACCATGTTGAGCTGGTGGGAAGTGTCTATCTTCAGTGAGTTCTCGCGTCTCCAGCCGTGCAGTATTTCCGTCAAAACGACTGTTCTAACTGTGTCATCTTTTTCCTAGACTGTTTTCTGCTGCTCGTGACCAGTGTGACTGGATACTACATCTACAGCTTCGGCAACCACGTGGCTGGCCTCCTGCAGAACTAGAAGAACATATACAAGATGCAAGAGGGGAGGCGCAGGGGCCCCTCCCACTTAAGAGAGCAGATAACAGCGAGTTTGCAGGATTTAGGTGATGATGAGACTAAAATGCAATTAGTTTTTTGTTATTTTTTATATTTTTACTGTTGTTGTAGTGGTTTCATGAGACGTAAGGGCTGTCCCCTATTATTAGGGGCTGAGGGATGCAAACTTGCAGCAGTGGCTAATAGAAGGGAGCAGTTCTCAAGCAGAAAAGATGGAGGACTTTGACTGCGATGACTTTGAGAGTGAGTTGATGTAAGAGTATGTTTGTGCAGGGGGTTATTGTTTGATTATTGTCTTTGGTGTTGAATACTGTAGAGACGCTGAAGGTGATCGTCGTGGGCAATGGCAATGTGGGCAAGACCAGCATGACAACGCGCTACTCCAAGGGCCGATACACGGGCACGTACAAGAAGACAATTGGCGTCGACTTTATGGAGAAGTCACTGGAGCTTCGCGATCTGGGCGAGACGATCAACCTCATGATCTGGGATACCGCAGGACAAGAAGAGTTCGACACGCTCACGAGCAGATACTACAAAGGTTAGAGTGCAATGAAAGGTGGTTTTGCACAAGGCTAACTTGTTTGTTTGCTGTACTACTACGTGTAGGTGCTGGTGCTGTCATCTATGTTTTCTCGACTGTGGACCGAGCCTCGTTCGATGATCTACCAAAGTGGAAACGCAAAGTAGAAGAGGAGTGTGGACAAATCTGCAGCGTTTTAGTCCAGAACAAAATCGATTTAGAAGATGATGCTGCTATGACGCGAGATGAGGTGGAAGACATGGCTGACTACCTCAACATGCGGCTGTATCGCTCATGCGTTCAAGACAATATCAACGTCGGCGAAGGTTAGTCAAATATGCTATCTTTTGCCGAAAAATACTTACGAAATGTTGCAGTTTTTCGCTATCTGTGCCGCAGGTTCCTCAAACGCGGCGATGACGGCGACGAAACTGTCCACGCTGTCACAGATATCTCGACACTGAGCCAGACTACAAAGCCCACAGACACCTCCCGCCTCAATGAGTCCCCGAAACCCCGATTGAAGCGTGAGGTTTCGGATATTTCGGATATTGATTCGGACCGCACCTCGACTGCGGCCCCTTCGCCTACAGCCCAAGTACATTTAAACCGAGAATTTCCCCCTTCTCCGCCGACTGTAGTTGATCGTGAATACGCGAGTGACAGTGGCGATGAATCGGAGAAGGACTCCCCCAGAAGAGGAAGGCAGAAGAGTGCTGTGTACGAAGAAAGAGACTACGATCGAAAGCAGGACAGGCGAGGCTCCGGTAAACGCGGCTCCGGTAAGGCTAAAGCTGAAACAGAAGACGCAGCTCCATCTGGGCACGGTATGAATGAAGACGATCTCGATGAAGACGAAGAAGATGCCGATTCTTTGGGAACGCCCAAGTTGCAACCGAGTAAAAGACGCACTAACGGCAAAAAGACCCACCCACCGCCAGACTGCGTTATTTCCTGAATCTGACACGAAGCTGCTCAAATGAGTCGCTAATAAACTCTAACACGTGCTTTTGATCTTCATGTTTCGTGTTGAGTGCACTGCTCCTACCTTCGAGAGCTGTGCTTATCTTAAATGCTATCGTACTTCCACGCTAACTTGTTGCTGCATGGTTTTAATAGTGCTCGCCGTGGATTCTCGAACGCGACAACGAGTACAGGTCCGACAGGAAACCGTCCTTGTCTGCGTGGCTAGTGCGGCCGTATCGGGGAGCTCGTCGACTGCTTTGGGGGCGACCACCGTCGTCCGAGTACATACTAAGGTCGAGGGTATCCACCTCCGCAACAGGAGCAGCTTCCACGACGCCAAGGTCGAACTGGCTCAGGCCCAAGCCAGATTCACCCAACGGGAGGGCAGCAATATCCGCTCCGTCATCGCTATCACTTGAGATGACTGTGAAGCTGCGAGTAGAGCTCGGTGTTTTAGGCTCCGACGACTGGTACGGCGATCGGAACGGAGGCAACGGGGCTGGGTATCCCTGCTGCACGTAACGAGGTTCGTGGTTTGGCTGTTTTCTGGACGCCGTGTACTGGTCCAGTGGGGACTGGTAACGTTGCTGAGGTTCCTGGTACTGCGGTGGTTGCTGGTACGCCGAAGCTCTGCGCTTCTGGTGCACGCGGTTCTCCTGAACGCGTTTGTTGCGTCCTTCCGTTTGCTGCTTGTGCGACTGGGGCGTTGCCGGATACGGAGAGAACTTGTCCTCCGCGTCCAGGTCAGAGAGCGACACGGTATCGCTCCGGTTGCTCTTGCTCTTGGTACGGTCCCTCCCGGTTGCAATGCGTTCGCGAAGGTATTCATCATCGTCGTCGTCCTGACTGCTCCAGTCACTGGCCCAGTCGAGGTAGTTGGATCTCAAGCTGGTATCGGCCACGGACTGCGAGACCTGGTTCGCCTTGGTTGGAGTTTTAAGCACGTTCTGACGGCTCGAAACCCTGCGAGGTCCGCGCAGGGCGACCCGTTCAACTTCCGTGTCCGTCTCGGCACTCTCGACAAGAGCCTTCTTGATCGACGCCTCGAAGTTCAGCGAGTCGATGATCACGGTGTTGTTGATGCAAAGCTTGCAGAACCGCTGCTGGTGCGGTCGACCCGTCTTGGCGTCGATGTGGAAGATAAAACGGTAGTCCGAGCACGACTTGCAGACACTCTGGAAACAGCCTGCGCACGGCCGGTTGGTGGACATAAAGGACCGGCCGTAGCAAATGTGGCACAGTGAACTGGCAGGCCACTTGTTGTGCTGGGCGTGCTTCATCAGCATGGAGTATTTCTTGGCACGGGCGCTCTTTACGCAGTCGGTGACGTTAAGAATAGTTCCGGCGACGACGTACTCGGCGAGGCGCTGTGCGACGGAGTCCAAGTTGTAAACCGTCGACCAAATGAAGCACTCAGCGTGAGAATCGTCGTGGTCACGGTACAAGAAGCACGTCACTTGGTGTTCGCGCTTGATGCCTTTGATCGCATCGATCGGCCAGTCCGGGTGATCGATCGAGTGCAGGACGTGGTACGCCAGTTCGTTTCCATTAGCATCGGTGGTCGTGCCCATACGCTCATACGCCAACACGTCACGGTGTTTCGACAGTCCCCATGCTGCCTTGGCGGCGAACCACTTGATACCGGCAAAGCGGTACGGCGCGTCATCGCTTCGTCGCTCGGTCACGTTCATAATGCTGCCGTCAACCAGCTTGTACTTGAGCAGAGTCTTGCATGCTCGGAGATCTTCCGTTGTATCGCAGTAGAGTCCATCCATCACATCCTGCACGGGGCCGTGAATGAGTCCTGTGCCTTTGAAGAGCGTCACCTGCGGGTCACGCGTGCCGTATACGCTCTTGTAAATACTAAGCTGCTTGCGACGTCGCACGTGGATCCACGCGTCTTCGTTGGTGTGCCCGCTCTGTGACGAGTACTCGGCTACTGCGTCGCAAAGGAACGAAGTCACATTGCGGTCGTAGCGTGCCTGCTCCTCCGGAGTGAGTTCGATCTGTGGGAATGGCGGGGTGTATTCTGTCATGGCTAACCTGCTTTCGAAGGCAACCGCAATTGAGCCGACGTGCTTCCAAGTCGGCAAATCTCTTTGTGAGCGACGAGCAGGTAGGTATTCGGGGCTGCAACCGCATCTCCCGGCCAAGTGACGTTGGCCGAGAGACGCTGGGACGCACAAGCAACGTTCAAATCCGGGATCTTGAGACCGGGACGCCCGTCTTTTGTAGCTGACAGATCCCAAAAACGTATCTGGAGGAAGGGGTCTCTACGAGTTTGTGGTTTCCAAGAAGGGCTCGTCGACAGCCTGTTCCGAGCAACAAACACGTTGTGCCTCGAGGCTCGGCTCGTCTGGGTCGAACATACCCGGGACTTGATCGAGCAGAGAGAGATTCGGCATGGGGTTCAAGGATGTTGCAAGATGAGGTGAGGTGGCAAAAGTTGCCGGATGTGAAGGTGGCAGCGCTTCGGGATCAGCGTAGCCACCTCCTGATGAAGCTGCACGGACACTTTTTCGGTGGCGGATGCCGGTGGACATGGCGTGAAAGTGCAGTATCCACTACGGTGGAACGCCGAACGCCCCCAAGCAGCGCAAGTGTCTTTACAGCACAGCGCGAAAGCTCAACGGCATTACACCGCGAGTGTGTATCGTTGTGCCCGAACATAAAAAATATTCGGCCAATCGTGCAAATACTGTGCAATATTATAGCTGACGGCGCGAAATAAATGTTTCCGACAGGCTGTGAGGCAATAAAACCTTTACAATTTTATAGCTGCATATAGTGAATCATTTTACTTTGCTAGTCAGAAACTCGATGTCAAAGGTTTTACCGACTCTTTTTTTCATGCATCGGAACATCCTCAGATGGGACATCTTCGACACTTTGGCGCCAAATCCCCATACAGAGACGGTCTTGGCCGTCCATCCCAAGAACCACAGAGAGGAGAGGTATCTGGGACTTGTCTAAGCAACACTAAGCACACTTCAATGCGGTCTGAAGCCACCTCCACAGAAAACTGGTCGTCTTGCTCGCCAGACACGGCATTCGAAGCCCTTCCTTGTCTTGTCAACGACGGACTTCTACAGACCACGTAGAAGTTCGAAGCCGCGGGGCCTTGCTTTCCCGATGTCACCGACTTGCGAAATAATTTTCGTTAATCCCGCGCAAGCCTGGACTTCAAACTTCTCCAAATTTGTGCAAATATTTGCCATCATTTGGCGAAAAAAATGCACTTGTTCAGCGCATTCCACGATATCCTCTACGTAGATTGCGATCCTTGCGCCATTGAAGAAACCCTGGACTATCGATGTAGATTTTTCGGTCTCATTCGCGGCGATCGCCGCTGTGGTTGCGGGTGAGCCTCGGATGGCACAAGCTTCTCAGAGCAGCGAGCAAAGAACTGTACTCTGACATCGAGGGTCGAGCCTAAACTGCCACATTTCTCCTTCCAACCCCACGAGGAGTTTACGGGCATAGCTGGCTGCATTTGTGTGCCATTGCGAGGATCCGGAACCAGACAACTTTCACGCTGATGTCCCCATGTGGTAAAGCGGCCCACCTGGAATCAACGAACCGCAATACCACGCCGAGTCGGACAAGGAGTGCAATCACTTCAGTGCCTGGCAAGTTGCCGGTGGCAACCGGATTGCCGATACAGTACACATATGGCAAGCTGCCGTTATCGGCTCCGCCGAAACGTTTCCATCGCCAAAAGAACCTCAAATTGAGGCTCGATAGCGCAGTAATTGCCACCTGGCCCTTGTTCGATCATTTCGCATGCTTACGGTGTTACTACATGTACATGTAGCGAGTTGCCTCTTAACTTGTCCGCTAACGCGACCACAAACGCGGCGGAGATGGCTCCACCCACAGGAATGACAATCCCCACATCCTCCCTGGGTCTCGTGAAACTTTTCGTTTACACGTGTTCGGCCTCCAACACATTTCAGGCACCAAAGAACCGGGTGGCTCCTCTCACGCCGTCACACACCGAGGACTCATCAAGTCGACGAACTGCGCGTTTACAGTAGAGTGCATCAATTCAACACACTGTGTTGTGTACACACTGTGTTGAATTGATGCACTCTACAAAATTTGTGGGCTTGCGTCTCGATAACATCCTATGGTTTTCCATCCGCTTTTGCCTCCTTCTCCACGGACGACTAAGCAAAGTTTTGCAACTTTCGAAAAACAAATCTTGACAACAGTGCAATCTTTGCTTCAACCAAGAATCTTGGTTCATGATCGGCCATGTTGACGTCCCATTCCGACGTTGGCGCAAACCCTTTCGGCCCGAAATTCGGGCGTAGACAAACGGGATGCACATGCACTCACAAATAATTTTTGATTGCAAATACATGCAGCAAGTGTAAAAGTGTCGCCGTCGACTTACACCGAAATAAGGCACTCATCAATTATTGAACTACGCACATGTTCAACGCTCATCAACTCACCATCTACACCAGAATAGAGCCGTCTTGGATCGAGTCGGTGATTGAACTACCTCCTCGGTTTCGGTCAAAGTCGTCGCTGAAGCTCGTAAGCTTTCGTGGAGGAGGAACCCCACCCACTACTTTCCTTACGCAGGAAATGCAGAAGTTCTCTGTGAGGGTTTTTCCTGTTCGAGCGCTCGTTTGGTAGATAGCCTGCTCCATTGAGCAGCGGTGGCAGGTGTTCTGGCAGTGAATAACAGGATACAAGTCAACTCAAATGTTTCGTCTCCCAAACCGAAGGATTTCCACACCTGCATGCATCCAGCACACTGCACAGCGCCACTACTTGACTTCGCACGACTGTGGCACACGTCGCAAACGTCGCTAAACCACAACAAGTGAAAAAAAAAACAGATTAGTCAGGAGTTTTTGACTTTGGGAGCGGTAGCCGAACCTGGGGTAACACAGCTTCACATCTGCACTCTCCATTAGGCGAGAGAACTTCTTGGCCTGCGCGCACTGGATCGCGTTGCTCACAGCAAGCCACTTGCCGGCCATGGCGTAGTCAGACACCTTCTGTAACACTTTTCCACGAGCATAGAAATCTCCTTGGAAAAAGCACTCGACGTATTCCGGTGTGTTCTGTCGGTACAAGTAACAAGTGGAGGTGTGTGCTCGCTTGATGCCCTTCATGTTGTCTGCAGGCCATTCCGGGCGCTCGATCGACTGGTAGCTGTGGAATGCGAATTCGTTGCCATGTTCGTCCATAACTTGCCCCATAACCTGCATAAAAACTGTTTAGACTAGCATTAGTACCAATGATGCTTGGATTTCCATCTTACCTCGTAGTTTAGCATGTCGCGGTCTGCAACAAGTGGACCGAGCGGGGATTTGGCTGCAAACCACTTTATCCCCGCAAAGCGGTACGAGGCGAGAGGTGTGCGCCGTTGGCTCACTTGGAACACAGCTCCATCGATGAACTTGTAGTTAAGCAGCGTTTTGACCTTACGTAGATCCTCCGTCGTGTCACAGTAGAGTCCGTCCATCATATCGTCCACGGTGCCTCTCATGAGCCCTTTGCCGACGTACAGCGTGACGCGCGGGTTGGTGGACCCCTCGATGTTTTTGTAGACGTCCATTTTGTCTCGTCGCCGCACATGTGCCCACTGCTTCCTATTCAAATCTGGCCGCTTCTCCTCATGGAAAGCACGCAGCGTTCGCTTGAGCAAGTCTTTGCTGAATTGGTCGTAATAGCGCTGCTCCTCAGTGGTGAGAGTGATCGTCGGAAAGCGGCTCGTCGCCAGGCAGAGCACCATGGTGGATAAACGTTAGTGATGGACTATGAATTGGAGGAGCCGAATGGCGATCGCGGCAGAAATTCGAGAATGAGACGACTCGTCCTCGTTTCCAGGTCACACGAATGATTTTTCAGTAGCAGTCGCGTCTGCAAGTCCTCCTCCCTCGTGATAATCATCACTGTGTTCTTCTTGAATCCACCATCTAATATAATTTGACAATTTCATTAATTTGAAGTCTTTAAACCAAGGTAAGCCCCGTTCGATTTGATCTGCCTTTACAACCCAACATCCAAGGTACTTTGCTGCTCAACGGGACATAATATCCTGGACAAAGCAAGATACTGAGACCGTCGTTGTGCTGTTGTACGGCCGGAAACATTGACACACGCTATCGTGAGGCTGAGACTCTCAGCCTCACGATAGCAGTAGTATATAGTGGAACATTACGCCGCCAATTTTTTTCCTTACCGTAATTTACCACCAAGAACAATCCTGGAACGTTCTTTCGGGCCAGCTGCTATTTTGACGACGCAACCTGAGAGCGAGAGCCACGTCTTTTGGATATTAAGGTAGTTTTAGAACCGCTCGACCACTGAGATCTAACAGCTGTTGGTTTCATCGATGACCCCTCTCGACCAGCTGAGAGCGAGAGGACGCGTCCTTTACTTATTATTGCTACTTCATAGGTCTCTGGTGTGAAACAATATTATCTTTTTCTCAAAACAATTAAAGGGGTTACGTATATAGATACAGCATATATATAAAAAAAGCAACTGATGGTGAGTATAGAATATATTCTACATCGATATGAAAATATATCGTATTTAGAACGTGTTTCTGAAGTATATGATGAATTAGAGCAAATAGGAAGACGCGCAAATTTATATGAGAAATATTTAAACGAAGTTTATCAAAATCATCAAATAATGCATTATCGAATGCTTAGTGCGCTTGATCTAATAGAAGCAAATACAGCTTTATTTGACAAATATCTTTTCGAAGAAAACATTAAGATAGATAGGATATTAGATATAGTTGGAACAATAACGTATCAAGAAGCTCATGCTTTAGTTGATAGATTTAATTTAATGGTCCAGGGTATTAAAAGCGAACTAATTGAAACTGTTCATAAGCGAAAGCATTCGTCTATTTTTAATAATCAAATCGCCGAAGAACTAATCGCTAAGATTATGCATCCATCGCGGATGATGAAACAAATGCAACAGTTTGATGACATCGAAGGTTTCTTTGAATCCATGGGTTGCTAAATTCTGAATTAATTTATTTTTTTCTCAAAACATTAAAGGGGCTAAGTATATAGATACCCACCTGATAACATGACGTACGAACTCACTTTCGGAAAATACAAGGGCAAGCCAATCGAAGAAGTATATGGATCTGACCCTGGTTATTGTCGATGGATGTACAACCAACCAAGCCTTAACATTAGTGAGGACATTAAGATCTTTCTACACTCCAAGTTTCTCTCCAATGATACATCATATATGATGACTTGGGGTAAGTATCGAGGTAGGACTTTAAAACAGATCAGTCGAATGGATCCCGGCTATATCGATTACCTCCGCAAGAGCGAATTCGTCATTGAGAAGTGTCCTAAGCTACTCATGGAACTTAACTAAAAAAATATTTTTTTTTTGTTTCATAAATTTAGAACCTAAGCTGTAGAGAACTCGAGAACCTCTCCGGTTAGTCTATCGTAGGACAGCTCTTGCTCACTCACAACCAATACGAGCATTTTTGTTCCCTGGCATCCAGCATTTACGCCCTGGATCTGAAAAGCTTGAGGGACATCACGCTCTGTCAGGCGACTAACGTCAGCGATAAGAACACGGTTAGTTAGAGACCACGTCTGATAGTCAAGGAGACCATTCACCAATTCAGGAGTCAGATCACCGTTAATCGAAGCGATCTTAGCCAGTTCGTTGTGAAAGTGGTGGAAGTCGTAGTCATGGCTAATGTCGAACACCTGAGTAGAACCAATACGAACATTGAAGTTGCGAATCGACGAACCAGGATGGAGAGTCCAAGGAGCACTATCAAAAGGACTCTGGAACTGCTGAACAGCAGCCGAAGCGTAATTACCAGTCTGTTCGGCGAAAGGGAGGAGAATGACGTACTTAGCGTTCTTAACAGAAGCCGATAATTGAAGATCGAAAGCAGCATTCAGCTGACTCGATTGCTTTCCAATACCAGCGCGCTGGTAGAACCATTGAGCATAGCAATCATTGTAGCGAACCTTCTTGACGGGTTTAGAGATAATCGCCTGAGGGTTCTCGAGATGGACAAACGGTACATACAGGCGAGACGTAGTGAAAGGCATGTAAGTTCCATCAATAGTGGGTTCAAGTGCATTGACAACAGCACCCCAAGAAACTGCAATCGAACCCGCAACAGAAAGTGCGCTATTCATAGGATTGTTGCTTGCAGATGAAGCAACCATAAATGGACAAGTATTACCGCTCGAAAGTGTAGTACTCGTTAGCGTCATTCTAAGGGAGCTATCAATATCGATAGCTGAAGTGCCCTGATTAACGCGGAAACGAAGACGGATTTGTGGGTTAGCCATCAAGTCAAGCTCCTTAAAAATCGGGTGAAGATCCACAAGTTTGATTTTCAACATATAGTTCCACGTTCCCATAATAGCACCAGCAGCACCAGATCCAGTTGCGAAAGCACCACGTCCCAGCTGATTAGCGATGGCAGTTGTTGCAGCAGCAGCACCGGTAGATGGCCAAGTCGTAGATGAGTCAGCACCAGCATTTGGAAGGTTTGAAAGAAGACGCTTTGCAAAACCATCATTTGCAACCGACGCTGTAGCAGAAACAGTACCGGCGACGAAGGAGGTCAAGATTGCCGTGTTATTCGAATACCCATCTCCAGCATTAACAGCTGTAGCGCTGTACTTGGTTGATTGAGCAGCATCCGGGTATAGAAACGATTCAGCCCCATGCTTCTCGACATACTGAGGACTGTACCCGGTCTGAGCGCGGATATTGTTCCAGAACAGCTTGTAGTCTGCCATCGAGACAATGGTTTTACCATTGAGTTCAAGCGACATCGAATCGATGACGTTAAAGTTGCCACACTTGGGAGCAACACAAAATCGGTTGGCTGCATACTGTACATTTGTAGCGTGCGTATTCTTCATCGATACCTTGTATGGTAGCATGATGTACGCATCACGAAGGCAGGCGAAGCCCTCGCTTCCGTTTAGCTGAGCCGTAGCATCAATAGTAATAACGCCATTTTGGTACGAGCCTTGATTAAGATCGATTACAAACGGCACACGCTTGCCAGAGGAGACTTTAATCTCCGGATCGCTCTTGAGAGAGCTCTGGTACAAATACTGGTTGGATAGTTGAGTTTCACTCATTGTTGAGATTCTATATGACATGTAATATACTTTCTCAAAATTAATTATTATGGAGCTCGTCAAGCCTATCACATCCGACCACGATCTTATCGAACTTGCCAAGCGTATTGGGGTACATCTCGATGATATCTTTGAATCAAGTGAGATAACGAAGCCGCTCCCAAAGAAAGGTACATATCTGATTTTGCTACGACAAGCTAATATGGATGTAGGACACTGGACGGCCGTCAATGATGGTGAATTCTTCGATTCAATGGGCGAGGCAGCCCCAACAAAGTACGGAATCGGTAAGTACAACCCTAAACAATACCAAGGTACGTATGGCAACTATTGTGGAATATGGTGTATGCTCTGGTTATATTGCAAACAAAAAAACAAGATGAGTATATTAAATCGATTCAGAGATCTGAATTTAACTATTTTGACTTAGCCATTTTTGATGCTTCTTAGATCTGGAATGGACAGCTTTGTTTGATAACGTATATTTTCCACCACATTCACAGTGGTGCTTCTCATTTTTCTTTGCGTTAAGGGCTTCTCTGTTAGCTTCTCGATATGCTTTCTTATACTGTCTATTATAGAGCTTAGTGATTCTGAATGGATTATACTTATTGACACAGTTTATTTTATTAATCCATAATTGTTCATAGGCTTCAAGGTGAGTACGATCTTCCACTTCGTAGCTTTTGATCAGGACCAGTTTAAACTTATCAATATCATGTTGTTGAAAGTAAGTGTAGATTGCCATACCCCGATGCTTATCACTTAGCCATTCGCGGTAATGTTTCTTATGCATCTGCCATCTCTTACGGGGTTCATTAAACGTAGAACCAACGTATTGAATGTCGCTTTCCAAATGGATGATACGATAGATATGTCCGATCATGGTACAAATGTACTATTACTATATAATATACTACATTATTTATCGGAATAGTATGCATTTTCTATTTATATAAATATATAGCAATAATGTATCGCGAACTAACTATTTCAAGCGACGTACCAGCTCCCAAGCTGACCAAAGCTCTCAAGACTGGTAAGCTAAGTCTGACAGCTGATCAACTCAAGGGTAGTGGCTCTGTTATCCATCTCCATCCAGTCTCTTATGAGAAGGCGATCAAAGCTCGAAAGGCAGGTCGCGGCGTGCGTCTTGACATTACCAGACATGAAATTAAGAAGGGTTATAAGCGAGCCCAAGGAGGCTCTATTTGGGGTAAGATTAAGTCTGGTCTATCCTCCGCGTTCAAATTTGTAAAGGATAGTGGATTACTCAGCAAAGGACTTGATGCAGCAGTACCAGCTCTTGCAACGGCATTTGGAGCTCCTCAAGCCGCAATCCCTGCCAGAGCAGCAATTAAGTCATTGACAGGAGTCGGTATATACGACTCTGATAGCGATGTGGAGAAAGAAGGTGGTCGTCTATCAATTGCAGATGTGAGGAAGACATCAAAGCATGCTCTATCCTATGCAAAACGTAAAGGAGTTCTAACCGATGCAGTTGATGCTGGAGAGAAGTTTCTACTGAGTAAGGCAACGAAGCCTGAGCATGGGGATCTAATTAAGTCTATTCGAGGCGAGGTCCGTCGTCGTTATGGAGTAGGAGTAGCCACGAAGGGTAAGAAATTTGCTAAGGGTTCGAAAGAAGCTAAGGATCACATGGCTAAGATTCGAGCTATGAGGAAGAAGCCTATGATAGCTGGATCATTTCGATTATGAGCTTTTGATTAAAAAAAAAAGTAGTATTAGCCAACTTATTTTTTTTGGTCTCAGCAAGAACATGATTGAGACGGAAGTGTCGCGGAACTTGACCTTCTGATCATTCTGATTATAGATACTGATCGTGATTGAGGTACGCGTGCCATTGAGACAGTTCATCCAAGCATACTGACTCGGTTTGTATGAAATTATCTGACCTACCTGAGCATCACCTCGATCGAATGCACTCAGAATATCGCCAGATGCAACGTAGTCATTTTTGATCAGATCACAGCGAACGATGTATGAGCTGGTAGGGTGAATCTGAGGAATGATATTCGAGAGCTGAGCACTTGCAACCGTCGCAGAGGTAGAAGGATACGTACCAGCAGTAAGTCCTACTACCTTCCCAAAAGACGCGTTATCAATGATTAGTCGAGGAACACGAATAGTAGTCAGCAAACCAGTAGTACAATCCTGAAGCAGGTCTTACCCAAGTACCACCTGTAGTAGGTAGAGACGTTGGTGTAGGGCTGAAATCAAACTGGCCAGCATAATACACGTTATTCTCTGATAATTGGATATAGAAGACATTTTCCCCAGATGGATTGATCAAATACGCTCCAGCATTAACGAGAGCCATCTGAATGCTCCGACTAATATCAGCGTATGTATAAATTCCATCAGGGAGTGTTATACTGATTGTCGATGTTGTTCCGGCAGTAGGAACTTCGATTTTCAAGCTATTGTTCCAGAACTGAGCAGCATCGATATTGTATTCGGAGTTGTACATCGTGATGGATTGAACAGCACAAGCTACATCACGAAAGTCAGCAGCCGAACCAGGAAAAGAATACTTCCAAGACGAATTGTATCCATCTTGAACGAGATTGGTAGAGTCAAGTTTCAGAAAGCTTGCCATATTGATTAGTATATGATTCTAACCATATTTCTGATCGATAAATTGAAATTAGTCTTCAATCGTGATTGGTCTGTCAAAATTGTATCTGATTTGACCTTTGACAGAATCTATGAACAACATTTGTCCTTTGCGCTCAGTGGCTTTATTATAGTAATAGACGATTGATCGATCATCAACGCCCTTGATGTTGAAATCACGTACAACCATCTGAAGATCACGCTTCGAATTAGCCTTTAGGATCGCTACATACTCCGAATTCAATCGAATCACCTTATCAGTAGCAAAGTAGCTGTGGCTTAGGAATATGGTACTCAATTTGAAGTGTCGGCCCCTGGTGTAGTAATGTGAGAAGATATTCTTTTGAAGTAGCTTATCGTTGCTGTAGTCATCAATGATGACAAGCTCAGGCTTGTTAGAACTGATTGGAGTATGTCGCACTTGATCAACGCTTGGTGGGGTATCGGGGTCAGCGAAGGTAATGAAGTCTTCCAACTTATCGCGCAAATATTCGTACAGTTCTTGGTGCGGATTACGAGCAATAATCGTTAGATGAGCAAATACGTGAGGGGAATGCTTGAGAATAAACATGCATAAATTGTTCTTCCCACTGAACGATGGACCAAGGACCACCATTCTAAATAATGTTTTAATGTCAAGTGCTGGGATATCACCCATAGCGGCTGACTTGTATTTTTTCGGTAGCGAACCACCGTAGTTTGGAATAGCGCTCATGACTAAAATCGTTTGATCTATATAGGATTAAACAAAATGAGTTCTGGTTTTTCATATCCACAACCAACTTTCCAATCATCAATCTATAACCCCGCGTTCTATCTGACATTGGACACCAGTGGTTATCTAACCTTTGATTACGCGCAAACTCTGTATTTGAGTAAGGATGATTACAGGATGAACTACCTTAGCGGAGTAGTGCCAGGAACGGCATCGATAGGATCTGCTCTTGTTCTGGGTGCTTCAGGTAATATCTCCGGCATTTCATCGCTAAGTGCCACTAACATTACTGGTACGCTACAAACAGCTTCTCAACCGAATATCACTTCGGTTGGAAATTTATCGTTCAGTGGATCATCGCGCTCGATATCGATAACAGGCGCTTCAAGCTACATCGATTGTCGAGAATATCGCCAGAACGGGAATACGTACGATCTTAGTCTCCTACAATACATATCCGGAGTTAGTTTTGGCAGTGCTACAGCCAATAAAGTTTTATTATGCGACTCGAGTTTAAATATCGCAAATATTAATATGGTATCGGCCAGTACAATTAGTTGCACGAACTTACGACAGGGTTCGACGTATTATGATCTCTCTGGCTTCCTAACATCTATTCCGAGCTCGCTGACATTATCAAGTCTATATACGACAGGAAACATCGATTGCGGTGGGTTCATCAATGGGTTCTTAGCATATGGCAACCAATCGCAAATTACGACAGTAGGATCGCTGACAGAGCTCGGTATCAACTCTACAGCAACGAATGAATATATGTCAATCAAAGGATCAGGGTATAGCTACTTAGATGGGAGTTATACCCGAATGATGACCCTATCTGGATCGAATATAACCCCAGTTCAATTTCAAATCGAAGTGAGCAACGGATCGAGTGGTACAAGTACCAACGCGACCTGGTTCGGTAATTACACTAATAATGATCTTCGATTTGGTATCAATAACTCGACGTCAATGATTTTAACTACGACAGGGCGCTTAGGACTTGGAACTACAACACCAAGCGCTCCTCTGCATATATCAGGTAGCAACAGTTTTGTTTTTGGTTCCGGTGGTTTAACCGTTTATAGGCTCCGAACGGACTCTGGCGCGACAGAGTCGGCTCTTGGACCGATCACATACAGCGTCGCCGGTATATTCGGAGGATACATCGCTTGTACAGCCATGGCGATGACGAGCGACTGCCGATTGAAGAAGAACATCCAGATTGCGCCACTCGATCGAATCAAGCGTCTCTACGATACCTGTGATGTAGTTTTGTATGACTAGATCGAATCGGAGAATCGCCCTGGTCAAGAGGTAGGCCTCATCGCTCAAGACCTCGTCTCAGCTCATCTAACCGATTTAATCAGTATATTTTATAGGGATGATATCGAAGAAGGGGAAGATCCAACGCTTGAACCTGATAAGCAACAGCTAAACATTGATTACAGTCGGATTGCTGCATACAACATGAAAATGATTCAGCATATGTTGTCTGAGATTGAAGATCTGAAAAATCGTTTGGCTAATATAGAGCAATCATGAGGATTGAGCGCTGGGAGTTAAGTCCATTAAGTTCCAAGAAGTATCGAGTATGGGTACGCATTGATACTGGAAAGCTACGAAAAATTGATTTTGGTGATAGTAAATACCAACAATTTCGGGATCAAACCCCTTTGAAAGCGTACTCACACCTTGATCACAACGATCCAGAGCGTCGTAGGAGATACTATAGACGACACAAAGTTGATTATCCTCCGTATAGTGCCGATTTCCTATCGAAAAAATATCTTTGGTAGTGATATACAACATGGGTTGCGGACCGAGTAAAGAGCTCAAAACTAATTTGACTACCGATGACCCGCGTCAGATTGTGGTATCGACCATGCTCCAAGCTGATAAAATTATTGTTCTTGGTGATAGTGTTTTCCTCCCCACCCAAACCCCCGAAGGAGAGTCTGCCATACTTGAGGTTTCTATCAGCGATAATAAAATTTCAGTCTATCGAGGCTGTGCAAATAGACTTGTACGAAGCGGTATTGCTTAGATAGCGAACGTCTTCACAGTTTTAGTCCTTTTTTCTGTTGGTAAGCCCAGACGCGACCACCCTCTGTCTGAGTCGATGCATCCACCTTCCTGATAGACTTATCAAGGTCAGTAGCCCAAACAGCTGCCTGAGTTTTCTGGGGGCGATCTTGAATGATCAGATTCTTCATGACGGCTTTAAGCTCGGCGACGTTGAGATCGGCGTTATCGCCATAGCTACCCCTGAACTGGAAATAATGCGTGGGTTGAAGAAGAACATGTTTCTATAGTAGTCGAGTTATAATTTCCTTAAGCTCTTTATCGTCAATCATTCGATTGCTGTACATATCTACTGTGAGAGACTTGAGCTGCTTGATGATACTTAGATTGTCATTCCCTAACTCCATCTCTCCTTTAAGTTTATCGTACTCAGCTCTAAGTGTCTCCAGAGGGTCCGTTAGCTTATCATGAAAGTTGTACTGAAGATGAGTAATAGCGAGGATCTCTTTAAACAGCTTTTTATCATCGATACTGAGCTTATCGTAAGCGGCTTGATCGATATGGTTCTTATAGACAAGGGTTCTGATCATGGTTTGGAGACTATCACTGATCTGGCATTTAGGTCCGCATTTACGTCGATTGGGCTGTACGATTACAAGGGTTTTAGCATCAAGATCAGGCAAACGGATGTACTTGCTACCCAGCTGACGATAAACATAGGCGCTTGGAGTCGCCAAACCTTGAATCTCATTGAGATTATAGGTTCTTCCACGACGAACTGCACCTTCCAATGGAGCAACACCAGCACCTCTTAGACCACGCCCCTTCAAGCCACTCCCACTAACTACATGAACCATATCATTAAGAACTCCTTTTACCTTTCGTTGATCTTGTCGGTCATTAAAGTCTTCTACATCTGTTTTTCCATGTAAAGCTTGAGTGTATTGCTTTGACTTCGCTGAATAGACTGCCTTTGTCGCTTTCATTGCTGATGTCGCTGCATTCAACGCTGATCTTGCTGATTTTGAGTTTGACCCCTTCACTGCCTTTTTAGCTTCTTCATATCGCTTCTGAGCTTCACCATAAGCTTGAAAGGCTGCCTCCGAGTCATCATGAACCTTTTGCAAATTATCGTCGTGATCATACTGCTCATTACTTTGACGCTTGATATCATGGGCCGATTTAAGGATCGCCTCATTTACTATTTTGAGGTTATTATCAAGGTTTTTATGTCGTTGCCTATTTAGTTTCTTCTCTTTAACCAATTCAGCTGCTTCTTCATCACTTGATGGAAATGGATACTCAACCTCCTTGAGATATCTATCCAAATCCTCAAATCCATCAAGCAGCGATAGAAATGTATCCATCCATCTGATACCCTTCATTAGCCCCTTCCAAGCTTCACCAGATACTTGTTTGTGTTCTCCATTTCTAATGTTTAGTGGTCTGGATCCAGATGGCTCACCAAAATAATATTTTGGATGGGGTTTAACATTATCAGTTGTCTGTACAATTGGTTTTAGTCGAAAAGGGATTTTAATACCCTTCGAATGAAGTTGTGTGTAATAATCAGTTAAAATCGTTTTAGCATCATTGTCCGCGTTGCTCAGCTTTGGGTTCATATCTTCATCGATACCACTCATTGTGCCATATTTAGCTTCTCCGTCGCCTGGTGTGAAATCCTTTACGTCAATTTCCTCGTCATTCTTCTTGATTACCTCTAACTGAAGTCCTCTGCCTCTAATCATATTGATAAATGAACGTAGCGTAAGTTACCAATTGACCTCCTTCGTGATCGCTTGTTTTGCTCGATTGCTACTCTTACCAAAGACGCTGATTGAATTACCATCGACCCATACATAACCATTTTCATCAACAGGTGATGATTTGGCTGTCCCTTTAAGGATGGGAACAATCTTCTTTCTTAAACCATTGGCCTCAAGTAATTCCTTATTTTTACTAATGGTCCAAAACAATTTGAGTTTGCTATCAGACTGATCACTCGCTGTTGAAGTTGAATTATCGAAGAGAAAACTGTCCTCAAGTCTCTGTTTGGTGCGATCAGCAATATCTCCTTCTGAAGCATTGACTCTTTTCCTTTTTGATCCAATATATTGCCATATCTGTTGGGGAGTATTTTTATCATCCTTCCCCATTTCGTCGCGTTCCCTCTTTTCATTGATGTAATTGAGAAAGCGAACGTCATTAGTTAGAACCACACGAATATGGTCATATGTCTCTGACCAATCGATGCTTGGAACTAAAACAAGCTTCTTCAATCTAATACTGTATGTCTTAGCGCCATTTCCAATATAATACTTCGTTAGCTGACGTCCGTTAGACGCAAGAGGATGGATACCCAACTCTGCAAGAATAGGATAAACCTCATATATATCAGCAACCGCTTGTTTTGATCGCTTCTGTTCTTCGATTTCATCGATGGTTTCATCACTAAATAAGTTCTCATCCGCTGGGTTTTCATCCTCACCAACCTTGACATCAACTAATGAAGGCCTTGCTTGTGTTCCAGCATGATTAGTATCAGGCTTAGCAGTAGCTTCGGCATCTACCATAGTTGGAGTTGATACCTCAGGGTTTGTCTGGGAGTATTCATCAATCAGCGTTTTTTTTAAGGGCTCAGATGACTCTGATGTTGAGTCTGTCTGAGTTGTTGCAGTTGTTTTACTGGAAGCTGTAGTAATTCCACTTGAAATGTCAGTAGCCCATGAAGCGACTTCGTACATCTCACGCTTCGTTTTAGCTTGAAGAACGCGACGCTAAGCTCTTTCAAGAAGCTCCTGTCGTTTTTGCTCTCTCTGAGCGAGGGATGTGAAATTTGGAAACATCGTATCTATATGTTGTGAGCCATAAAAAAATGAGTACTCAAATTACCAATAGCTCGGCATAACTGAGTCATGACGGAAAGGTAAGTAAGAATGACAGATACGGTTTCGCTCATTGAGAAGATTCAAATAACGGTCTTTAATACAATGGAACGGGACGCCAAAGATTGCTTCCAATTCATGCTTGTACTTTTGATTGGCTACCGTTTTGCGAAAAGTTGAAGCTGCATCAAGATTAAGCAACTCATTCTTGATTCGACTTACTTCTTGGATGATCCACAGCTTGCGTCGAAGTTTCACAAGCTCACGTTCATTCTCTACACAATTTGGGCACATTATTACGAAATCAGTGTCTATACATAAAGTCAGATAATTCATATTCTCACAAAAAATATTACAAATAATATATGGGTCAAAGTTTACAGAGGATATCTCTGCCAATTTAATTTTAAAAGCTAATCATGGCTTTTTTTAGCGCCCAATAATCTCTCTCAAGAGTTGATCTCCTGTTCTTATTGATTAACCGCAGATTATCTTGTGGCTCCCAAGAGTCAGGCTCATTACCAAGCCATCTTATCAGATATTTGTACTTCCCAGAGCGTATCTTCTTGTGATCCAAGATCTTCTCCGCCTCAAGAATATCGCCTCGACTAATAGTAGCATCTGTGGTCTCTGTTTTAACAAATTTAAGATCATTTGGTGCCTTGTAGAGGGTATGACCATTTTTTGAACGGATTTGGACTCGGTAGCCATCAATTCCAACGATTTTATAGACTGCTTTGCTCCATCGAGCAGCTTCTTTATCAAATGTCTGCTTCTTGAGACGGTATAATACGCGTGATCCGATCTCAAACTCCTTCTCAATTCTATCGGCTTCCACCTGATTATGACTCAGATCCGCATCCATTACTTTGCCTTTTGCTTCATTTGAGGTCATACCAATTGAGCGATGAAACGTGGTATTGTAGTTTTCGATAACATCGGCAATAAGCTTTTGCGTAATTCTACTGGGAGACATTTTAGTTAGTCTCTGCTTTAACGTTATGTTGAATCGTTCGATTTTTCCCATAGTACCGTGATCACCGGGATCGTTGTTGTAGTGCTCAATTTTCTTGGATTTGAAGTATTCTTGAGCCTGTGAGTTCATGAACTCGCTACCATTATCCGTTGTCAGGATATCAACTTTGTGGAGGCGAACAAACGCTTTAAGCACTGCTAATGCAGTTGGCGCAGTCTTGTTTGACATGAGCTTTGCGTAGCCCAACCTTGAGTTGATATTGATAGCTGTCAAAATTGGTCGCTTCTCCCAAAACGCAAGATCCATTTGCCAAGAGTTGGGGTTATGCGAAGCTATTTTGAAGCCGTTGAATCGCTTTTTCTGCTCCTGAAATCGTTGAATATCAGTCTGACTCGCATACCAATCCTTTACGATTTTGAAAGTTATCTTATGATTTAACTCCTTTGCCTTATGATACAGAGCTTGAGCTCCGATAAAGCCGGTTTTTGGGTCATAGTAGAGTTTCTTTAATAGCGCGTCCATGATCTATATTTACATTAAAAAAAAATCCCCAGTGGGTAGCTGCTTAAATATCAAGTGGTTCAGTCGTGATACCATCACCAAGTACTCGGTATTTGTCATAGTAGTAGTTGAGCGCTGTTTTGTTTTGAGTATAGGTGATGATAGACTTGGTTTCTTTCGACAGTCTGAACCCCTTGTTTGTACCTTGTAGCGTGATGCGATCCCGTACAACAGTCTCAAACCCATCAGGATTAAGAACACCATTGTTTCGACCACCTCCCTGCTGAATACCCTTCGCTGAAACTTTTACCTTGTAAGATTCGTCAGGTAGATAGCAAATATAGTTCTTACTCGATAGTGAGACCATAGCATCACCTGACCATTCATCTTTGAACAAACCAGGAGTACGGCGATCAAACTTAGCTACCTCAGTGTTGTAGTCGCGTGGGAACCAATCGTATTTATGCTCCTTGAAGTGGGCACGTAGCTCAGGCTTGATACAGTCTTGAAACGGATTCTCACAGCTGAAAGCGATATAAGCTGAATCAGTGTCCATCTCCTGATACTGGAAGTCAGAGCGGTCGAAGTAGAAATCTATGCAGTCGTAGTAAAACTGAAGCATACGTAGCTTAGCAAGCTGATAGATAGCAATCGATAAATGGATTGGGTTCTTGTTATTAAGACGGCATTTCTTCATGGTGATTTCACACGCATCATTAAGCTCTTCCAACCCATGGAACGTAAAGTGTTCGATCTTGTTCTTAATAGCTTTGTCGCTCGACTCATACTTGACCTCTTTGTGCTTGCTCATGTCCATTCCAGATCGACCAAAAGCACTGTTGCCTACAAGTTTCATCATCTCAGCAATCATAGCCTTAGACTTATCAACATCACCCTCTCGTCGAGCATTTGATACAGCCTCCATAAAGGGAGCAAAAGCCTTGTGAGAGCTGGCCTTGACAAAGCAGTAAGTCTTGGTGATCTCCATACCATGAGAAAGGTACCACTTGAGCAAAGGAGTGTAGATGAGAATCTTTTCACCAAAGTAGCTACCACCAATCAACTTGCGAGCTGGCTTTGCTCGGCTTTGCTTGCGCGCCTCATTGTGATCGAACATGTGCTTACCAATGACGCTCTCATTTGTACAGTCGATCAGTACATTCTTGAAAATTGGAGTCATCTCACCAAAGTACTGTTTGAGGTTCTCTGGTGTGTGAATATCACACTCGAGAAAGCCAAATATTTTATCGGCCTTGATATCGTCGATGATACCTTCATACGCTTCCACTGTAGTCAATCGACCGCATGGCATCTCATTACCAAGTGCCCACAGGTATAGAGCGTTAGCATCGTATCCGATAATTTTCTTACAGACCTTGCCACCACGAATCTTCGTCACATTACGTTTAGCGTAGCGATTGAAGATAATAGATGGACCTCCGGCGATGTTGGCCTTCATCTTAGCGTAGATATCCTTTTCCTCCCGATCAATAGAATATACCAGTCTATCCGAGTTGAACTCAAGCAAATTCTTGTATCGAAATCCCCCGAGGGACATATCTTTACGAGCGGAGTTGCACTTCACACAGCTGATCAAGATGTTGCCGTCGATGTGGCCAAGATTATTGTTGATACGGTCAGCTGAAGCGGTGTCAGCGGTCAGCTGGCAGTAGCATAGACCACATAGATACTTTTGCTTTTGCAGCAATGTATTCAAGTGCTCAAGTGTCATACCAAATTTTCGCTTTGCCTTAGCATCCTGACTCTTGTATCCACTCATTCGCTTAGCTGGGAATTGGAATGCGTTAGCTGGCTTCTTATCCGGATATTGGAGATTATCGAAGCAGGTCTGATACAACACCTTCTCCGAAAGACCAGGTAGCGACACTCCATCCGCAAACATATCCAGATCGAAACGCTTAAAGAGTTTTCGTTGAGCCTTGATAGCCTTGATGAATGGGACTACGTCGAGATTGTTGTACCAGATCAGTAGGTCCTTGATTGATTTCATCTCGTAGTACTCCCACACGAACTTCACTCGTTCGTAGTCATCATCGGTGATACTTGTTCCACGGAGCTTGCTGTCAAAAGCTGACTTAGGCGGGATAGTAGTCTGGTTTAGCACATTGAACGCGGTGATGTACTCGTATGGGAAAAGACCCTTACCAAGACCACAGACACATCTAATTTTGTCATCGCATTTGCAGCCACCGATATATGTTGTGAGATACTTATCGTAGCTGGTACCAGCAGGTACATAGTTGCTAATATCGAGCATTTTCATGTCCGATGTAGCAATGCACATGTAGCTGGGATTCTTGATGACAGATTTGATATTGTCGGTACCGATAACAGCAAACAAATCCTTCTTAATCAAGTTAATATCGTATCGACCAGAATTGAAACCGAATACTGGTACCTGATCAAGCTGCTGTTTCAGTTTCCCGTAATCAGTCCTTTGCTTACCAAAGCCAAGACTGCTGTGAAAGTCAAAGAAGCTGGCATACTTTCCTTGTTCAATCCAACCCTCGACATCGGACATCTTGTAGGTCTTACCAAGATTGACTCCTGGAATTTCCATACCTGTCAGACCGTGAGCGTTGATGATTTTCTGTAGAAGCGACTTGTACTTATTGACATTGTACTGCTGGATCTTCACGGATACATCACCGATGTATTTGAACATATCCGTAAGTAGCATCTTCGGATCATCATTTACAAAGCAACGCACCTCCTCGGTTAAGCTATCAGCTACTGATACAGACACCGGAATGTGTTTGTTCGCGAAGACAGTATTCTCCCCGTGTTGAGTCGCAGTAGGCTTAAGGATGGCCTCAAAGTCATAAACGATGAAGTGATCGATGTACTGGTCAGTATTCTTGATTGAATACTTCGTAAGCAGTGATCGTATTGCGTTCTGAGCTGGTTTGTAGATAGTTGGCTCAGCTGGGAAGCTTTCGATATTCACGAGCTCGCACTGATTCTTTTTGTGGTTTTTAACCCTTTCAGCGCTGACGAAAACCATTTCACACTTAGGACATTGATACTTAGCCTGAAGCATATCGATGTTCTTGATGTAAAGAGCATGATTCTCGAACGATAAAATATCCATAGCTTCATACCCCTTGTCCGATCTACGAATGCATCCTACATTTCCAGAAACTACATCCATCTTATATACGTTAATACCAAGTTGGAAGCAGTCTGCAACCTCATCGAGCTGTAGTAGGTCAATGGGCTTGAAACTCCTAAACATGCTCAACGAATATTTAACCCCCTTGAAAGAACAGTAGCGCTTGAATGCCTCCTTCACCTGTGCCTGAATTCTACGAGGATCCTTCTTAGGGCTCTGGAATGTATGCCAGGCGATACAGTGGAAGACACACTTGTTGTTGGTCTTGGGGAAGTTGATCACATGCTTGTTTTCGCGAATAATCTTAGGGATGACAGCTTCGCTATCCCCGAGAGCATGGTCGCGATGGTAGATGAAAATCTTGAATGCAGTGATCGCCTTTAGCTTATACCCAGAGCTGGGATAGTTCAGTTTGTCAGCCAACTCCATAGAACGGATTTCCGAAATCACCTTCTCTTGAATATCAGCCTTGCTATTGATAGCAATAGGATTATTGAATACATGAGTATTAGCGAGATTTGGGTAGAAGTAGCGAGTGTCGTCAAGATCGGTCTTGCTTACAAGTTCATACCCGAGAGCAATATTTATCTTAAACGCACTCGTTTGAGTCGAAAGGACGTTCTCGAGCTTGTTGTAGAAATCAGAAGGCTCAACACCCTCGTACAAATGTGATTCCATGTGATTACCATTGTAAAAACGATACTTAGGATCAGCCTTGTAGTCGGGCGACAAGTGTTTCTCAAGGGTTTCAATCGAAATATTGTACTGCTTAGCTACTAATCTCTTGTTGATTAGACGCGAAACGTTGCTAACATAAACCATCTTGCCCGTTCTACCACGCACATTAACACGGTAGCTACTACCCCATTTGATAGGTTGGATATTTAATCTCTTTAATCCTTCGAGTTCGTATGCAAACATGTTGCCTATATATGCTTGGCTATATTATTCTCCGTAGATATGACTTTATAATTATTTGACCTGTATCAGGATCGACTTTATATCTTAGTCATTTACAAAATATTCTGAAATTAATTAATTCAAATATTTGGCTTATACTTTTTGGAGGTTTTAAGCCATTGTCATTGACTATATTGGGATTGACTTTTTATTTGAGAAAAAAAATAATTAATTAATTAAGTTCGGTTTCGTTGTTAGGTTCGGGTTTGTCTTCAATAAGTTCGTTTTTAGGCTTACGCTTTCGAGCTCGAATTTGGTCTCTATTCTTGTCGTCGTAGCTCTTTTGATACGACAAGCGAGCGTCGCGTGTGCGCTGGTAGTAGCGCTTCTGTGCTGCCTTAATGCGCTCTTTGTTAGCGAGGTATTGTTCAGGTGAGTATGCCATCCTTTCTATATTACTAACTTTTTATTTATCAGGAATAAAGTATGTCAAGAAATCAAAGTAGTACAAATTCGAAGTATTTACCTCAGGAGAGCAACATTATTCCATTCAATCGACCGCCGGGGTCATATCCCAAAAGCTTCTCCAGCGCTCCGCATTGTCATCGTGCTTCCACCTCATGCACAAACAAAATGTTTCTGGATCCTCCACGTGAACAAACGTCTTCATCATGAGCGGATCGTTCGTCGTGGTTGACCCTTCTTTCAAACGACTGAAAACGCGATCTGTGCACCCAGCGTCCAGAACCTTCACGAAGATCTCGACCTACACGCAAGTGTCAGTAAACTTACACACACACCAGAACTACGCGCTCACAAAGTACCTTGCGTCTGTTGCCAATTGATTGATTCTCTTCAACAGATCCGGGTAGCATGTTGACGATGGGAACCTCAATGCTCATACCGTCGAACCAACCATGCATATCGCGAGAAAGCGCAAGCCTGTTGTTTGAGTCGCGATCGTACTTGGCGAATTCCCGTTTGTGGTCTCTGCTTTGCTTTCTCGACACCAAATGGCAGCTTTCTGCCTTGACGTACGGTAAGAAGAACTTCTCGTGTTCAATCCGCTGAAAACGAAACTCGTCAGTCGATGAGTCCAGATTCGAAACGCTTGTAGTCAACGATATCGATGAAACTGTATTTTGAGGAGATTCCGAATCGTCTGGAACGTAGTCGCTGTAGAAAACGCGCTGGAGATCAGTAGACACAGCGTTAGCTGATGCAACACGCGTCTCAACAACCTGGTTAGTTAACGGAGAGCCCAACGTTTGCGGTCCAGTCCTTAAGTCAGTTTCGAACAGCAAAGCAGCATCTTCTATAAAAGAAACACGAGTTAGCCCTCAATGAAGCAGTACGATGCAGCGACAACATATAGAAGCACGTACTTGTCTCGAATAAAACATGAAAACACAGTTTCTTGTCTTCATACCAGAACGCGACATTCTTGTTGCCGATGCGGCGCGTAGGATCGTAGTATCCCATGCGTAATGTCGCCATCCAGTACAGTTTGCAGCGAATTCCTTTCGTGATCAACGCGTTTTCAACGAATCCAGTGACAAGCCACAATCCAGTTTGTGCGTGTTCTTGCTCCGGAACCACCACCAGCACGTGAACTTGGCCTTCACCCGGTTGAAAATTATCGCCAAAGTGCTTGGGGTTCTTGATCCACAGTGTGGGATCCATCTGCACGCAGCCTTGCGGGTGTCCACGTTCATCGAGCGCCACAGCTGCCGCGCCAGCCCCATCCAGCCATCCCCCGTCCTTCTTCTTCGCCAGGAAGAGCTGCAGCTTCATCGCAGGGGCTGTGATTACTCCATCGCTCTTCTCCTTTATCACCTCCTTCAAGACGGAACCCTTCTCACTATCGTCGATCTTCACGTCGAACGCGCCTCCAGTTTCACCGACAATCACACATGTTACCGACAGCAACACCATCTTTCTGCGACGGGGCAGATTCTGGAATGAGGAAGAAGGCAGGGAGAATTTCTGGGCGTATTTAAGCGGAAATGAAGGCGTGTCACATAGACTTCCAACCAATGATGAGACGCCACGCGTTGCGCTATTCCTGGCGGTTGTAAACTGTTCTATTGAATTTATCAGTGTTCCGGTATAGATTTAATTCTGTTCGCTCCAAGGTTGCCCAATATAAAGGCTCTCGCTCTCAGCTGGAACGGTCGTCGAGATCTCAGCCGTCGAGCGGCTCTGAAACTACCTCAAGATTCAAAAGATGTCTCTTTCGCTCTCAGGTGGTCGAGAGGTTGCGTCGTCGAAATAGCAGCTGCCTCGAAAGAACGCTCCAGGATTGGTCTCGTTGGTAAATTACGGTAAGGAAAAAAATTGGCGGCGTAATGTTCCACTATATACTACTGATAGCAGCCTGAGAGTCTCATGGTGGTTGCCGAAGACTTCGTGGCCGAGGCAGAACAGTCTCCATTGCGTCCAGAGTGGCCACTGCTCCGCTGTTACAGGAAGCAAAGAACCCACTCCCAACTTTTGAGTTCCCGCCCCAATGCTCGAAAGTCTCCTCTACTTCGACCATGACATGGTAGTGAAGAATAGCTACAACTTGAGCTCCGTCTGCTTTAAACGAACGTCAAAGTCGAAACGCAAGCCGCATCCTTGTTAGCTTTTTGCTTTGGGAAAATATATTCTAGATTTTGCACTTGTATTCACTCAATTTATTGTTGATCTCCCGCTGAAGGGACGTCACTTTTCGCCATGAAACCTCTGGAGGTGTCTTTACCGTGTTTGGCTCGACTCGCAGCCCTACTGTGTCTCTATAGCCTCGACGTGCTGGATCTGTACGCCAAGGTTGCGTGGATCGGGCCGTCCGAGTCGTTCTCCTTTGAGGTGGTGCACGAGCACAGCTTTGACTATGAACCGCTTCCGAGACCGGTTTTCCTAGACGAAAGCGAGTTGATTCCAACAACTGCCTTAGGTACTGAGATCCTTCGAGTATCTGGGTGGACGTCGCTTTACGACAAATGCAGCGACCTGTACGCGGCCAAAGACGAACATTTCGACATGGTGAAAGCTGTGAACTGCCATATTGGTGCGCCTTTCACTGCCGAGCAGTACATTGCCAGCGAGTTGGTACTGTCAGCTACTCTGAGAGTTGATTCTGTAGCGTGGGCGAGCTGTCAGCTCTTGTTTTTCCACCGACGACCGCCGTTATGCCAAGAGAACATCGTCACACTCTTTTATCAAAGATATCAACTCACGGAAAGCGAAGTAGATTTCGAGAAGATGGCTCCTATCAATTCTATGGCCGAGGCGGAGATCTTGAGAATGATCAAGCTGCTGAGTCGCAGCCATCCGTTGTCCAGTGTGGTTTGTGCTCAAGGGTTTGAGTCAACCGCTGGTCCTGGACACTACAATGCCGACGTGGTAGTCTGCGGCAGCCCTAACATCTTTGAAAGTGCATTTGTTGGTATGTTCGCGAAGAGTTTTACTGAGTTACTGGATGAATTATCTCACTTGGCGGTGGACAAGGTTAATATCATGGGATTCGAGCTTGTGTCACGCCAAAACTCCCGCTCTGACTTCATCCTTCGTGAACAAGATGGGGAAATCGTTGCTATCGAGGAGAACGCGACCAACTTCTCCACTTTTGGACATCTCGGTGTCATTTTAATCCTAGTGGACGTCGCGTTGTTCATTGCACACGTACGCGCCGCGTTTGACACTTGCCGAATGTTTGGCTGGAAAGACCTTGTTGGGTTTCAAGAAGCTTCAAAAGAAGTTACCAACGATGAAAGTGATATAACGTCGTTACACGGTGGAGACTCAAACTGGTTGCTGCTGTACCGCTCCCTGTATCGCAGCACTACGATTGCCAGTCTAACGATATTATCGGCTTTGATTTCCTGGCTTGTTAATTTCCCGTTCGCTTTGATGTGGTATGCAGATTCAAAAGGAAACGCTTTCGCGTTCGTGTCTGCTGTGCGGATTTGGACCCTAGTGCTGTGTTTGCTGAATTTACTTTGGAGTTTGATTGCCCGAATTAGTGAAAGTCGAGCATACAGCATCGTTAAAAGCACCTTCGTGAATCCACTCGAGGTGATCACAGCTTCGGCCTTTATCATTATTGTGCAAACGGGCAGGCTTTTCGAGGTGGCTGGGGTCAGAAGACAGCTTGAAAGTCAACAAGGTATCGATAGTGAAGCTTTTCCAGGCCGTTTAGCACTCTCAAACGCATACAACCAGGAAGTTGACGGCTTTGCAACTACACCACCTCACATAGTTCACGTACTGTTTGGTCCGTTGGTAGCTGTGGTGACTGAGAGTCTTGGACTGGTTGTGCTGGTGCTCATCGCGAAAGCCGTGTACTACCGTCGACACTTAGTTAAGGACGAGGATGACAGTGCAAACTCCGTATCAGTGGTAGATTTTGACGACATTGACGGCCATTTGACAGGCCAAGCAGTTGCTCCTTTGATACGACATCGTCCTTCTAAGCCGTACCGTCGATTGCCATTGGAAGAACTTCTACGAACTCCTGCACGAGCGAATTGTTTGGTGCGTTGCTGTTTCGACATTGACGAGGTTGAAGATGACGGTCTCACTTACATTCTACCTCACGTGTACTACGACTTTGGCGTCGTGATTAGTGACGCCGGGTTGCTTCGTACGCGAAATGGGTTCTCTACAGTGATTCAACGGCGTATCGATGTGGACAAGTTCTTCGCTCCTACTGATCGTCCACCAGTTTTGCCGTCCCCCTTGAAGACTATTCGAGGCAGCTTCAGACATTCACTTAGTAAAGCCAAGCTCGTGTTGAAAAGCATGCAATCACCAGTAGTTACACCCAAAGGCATGCAATCGCCGGTGGCTGTGCAGAACAGTCCACCCACACACCGAACGCTCGCCGAGCTAAGACTGTCGCCAATGTCACGATCAATGCGTCGGCGAAAGAGCATGGAGGACCTGTTCGAAGACTCGACGACCACGTTCCCTGTCCATCCATTCTCTAAGTGAGACGTTGACACACAGCACGTGCCTTCCTGCAGACCTGGACATCTTTTCCGGTGCGTGATGTACTGGAGTTGACGTGGGGAGCGGAGACCCAATCACAATGGTGACGCGGAGAATAATGCTTGGTGAAGATCAGTGATATTTTAGATCACGGTCCAAGTGTGTGCAAGCGTCTCGATTAGCGAGAAATTGGGATGAGCAAACTTCAGCCTCCGGTGCTGCACCAAAGACGGAGAGGGCTGAACATGAAAATCACATCATTCAGTACACAGTACTTTGGAGAAATGCCTTGATCTCTTAACCGGTGGTCCTGCTGATCTCAACTGACATGTGCTACAAGTGCGTGCCGGAATGAGAGAGCTCTTTCATTCTAGGATTTGAGCGCAGGAGGCAAGATGGGTGTTAGTCAGTTCACAAAAGCCACGGAGGATGCCCCGCTGTTACCCGTTGCTGTCGCTGGCTCCGTTGTGAACAAGGTCGAGGTGAAGGCGGGGCCCCAGCACCATGCACTGCTGGGAATGGCGTGTGTCGCCGTCTCGGCGCTCTGCTTCAGCTTCATGTCCACCTTCATCAAGTACTTGACGTTCACTGTAACGTCCATGGAGGCCATCTTCTGGCGCTCCATGGTCGCTTGTGCATGCAACTTCGTACGTTTTACAGGTCTTTTTTTCAGTTAGCGCTTACTAAGTATTGACTAATCGAATGGCATGTGTGTACCACGTTAAAGCAACGCGTCAAAGTCTCTACGTGCCCTCAGAGCACCGCAAGATGTTGTTGATTCGCTGCTTCATCGGCTTTTCGTCCATGGGCTTCGCATTCCACGCCATCTCTCAAATGGTGTTAGCCGACGCATCGGTCGTTATCTTCACAAGTCCTGTGCTCACTGTCATCATGGTGTGTTTTGCTCAACACCTTCATAACCCAGAAATTGATGCGTTCTAACAGCGGCTGCTTGGTAGGGTGCTTTGTTCCTGCACGAGAAAATCGACCCCATCAGCCTCGTCAGCGCGATTGCGGCTTTCGGTGGCTTGATCTGCGTCGTGCGTCCTGGTTTCGTGTTCGGCTACGACCACCCCACGGCTGCGACGGATGGTTCATGGATCGCTGTATGCTCCGGACTATTGGGCGCATTGAGCCAAGTCTTCGTTTTCCTCGTGGTGCGGAAGCTCAAGGGACTGAACGTGTTCGTCATCATCCACTACTTCACCATTTCCAACGTCGTTTTCGCGCTGATATGGCTCACGCTCGTCCAGCAGGTACTGTTCAAACCTTTGCACCACAACGTTCTCTTTTCGCTGATCATATCTCTACATCGTACTTTAGTCGATGACAATTGCCACGACGCCTCAGTTCTGGGGTGCCATCTTCGGCTGCGGTTTGTTCACGTTCCTGGGCCAAAGCTTCCTCACTCGCGGCTTCCAGCTCGAAAAGGCCGGCATCGCGTCCGTCATGCGCTACCTAGACGTCGTGTTCGTCTTTATCTGGGACTCAACCATCCTGGGCGAGCACATCAACCGTTGGAGCATCGTTGGCGCCGCCATCATCGTCTCCTGCGCCGTACTCATTGCTCTGCGCAAGATCAAGATGACGAAGGCATAGAAACAAGACAAAAAAAAGAATACTGTATCACTTCAACTTCAGTTTGAGTGGACCACATCATGCATTTCGTATGGTCTCAGAACTGAGTCAGAAGTTCTGAGTCTGCGCTATTCGTCAGCAGACCGCAAAGCAATAATGAGTGTGGGCGAGCAGCCAACCGAAGGCGCTCCATTGCTGCCTATTAACGCCAATGCCAATGTTAAGGTGGATGACGAGCCACGTCACCACGCGCTGCTGGGCATGGCGTGCGTGGCGCTGGCGTCGCTGTGCTTCAGCTTCATGTCCACGTTCATCAAGTACATGACGTATACTTTCTCGTCCATGGAGGCCACGTTCTGGCGCTCGATCGGCGTGCTCGTCTGCAACTTTGTGCGATAATTCAGTGGTTTTGAAGGTGGTTGGCAATGTACTGACAATTGGTTTCATGGAGTAGATCGTGGTGAAGATCTCGGGCATCAGTCTTTACGTCGAACCGGAATTCCGCAAGATGCTGTTGTACCGCTGTATTGCTGGCTTTGCCTGTATGGGTTTCGCCTTCTACGCGATGTCCCAGATGGTGCTAGCTGACGCCAGTTCGTTGGTGTTTACATCTCCAGTCCTCACGTTCTTCATGGTGCGTTGAAAGTGAGAAAGCTTGGTGATTTTGCAACCCGAATGACAATTGTTGTATGTATTAGGGCGCTTTGTTCCTGCATGAGAAAATCGACCCGATCAGCCTAATTAGCGCCATTACGGCGTTCGGCGGATTGATTTGCGTCGTGCGTCCTGGATTTCTGTTCGGGTATGACCACCCGACCGCGTCCACCGATGGCTCGTGGATCGCAATTGGCTCGGGACTCCTGGGCGCCGTGAGTCAAGTGTTCGTGTTCCTGACGATGCGTCAGCTGAAGGGCGTAAACGTTTTGGTGATCGTACACTACTTCGCATTGGCGAGTGTTATCTTAACCATGCTGTGGCTGGCACTGGTTCAACAGGTACAGTATTTTCGACTTGTATGGCATGACAAAATACTAATTTGCGATGCAATTCGAGCAGTCCTTCTTCATCCCCGATACTTTTCTGCTCTGGAGAGCTATCGTTGGTACAGGCATCGTCACGTTCGGAGGGCAAATATTCTTGACTCGAGGGTTTCAACTAGAGAAGGCAGGCGTCGCGGCCGTAATGCGATACTTGGATGTAGTTTTCGTCTTCATCTGGGACTCATTCATTCTGGGCGAGCACATCAACCACTGGAGTATCGTTGGTGCTCTCATTATTCTCACGTGTGCAGTGATCATTGCAGTACGCAAGATTCGCATGACCATGAAAGAATAAGGCACTGTGGACAACTTTCACTAAGACGGCAGTAAAGCTGTAAAGAAAACAAATCTACCTACGTAGTTCCACAGCGGTTTTCATCTTCACTTTGCTTGCAAAAAAAACGCAGTGTACTGTATTATGTTAATCACATACATCTGATGGCGTTTGCCAATCAAAAGTGGAGGGGGCACCAAATGTGATGAGTGTCGGCGCAACGGAACCCAAGCCTCTCCGAGGCGTCATTCTCCAATATCCAAACAGCAGAGTAGAGGCAGTTTCACGATGAGTATTGGGAAGCCTAAGAGCGAAGGAGCACCGCTGCTACCGACCACTTCGTCGGACCCCGTGGTCGATAAAGTCGACGCTGAACCTGCTCACCATGCGCTCCTGGGCATTACATGTGTCGCGTTGGCGTCGTTGTGCTTTAGCTTCATGGTCACATTCATCAAGTACATGACGTTCTCGATATCGTCCATGGAAGCGACATTCTGGCGCTCTGTTGGAGTTCTAGTGTTCAATTACGTAAGGTTTGCTACGATGCGGACGAGGTGCATGTATTACTCGCTTAATCGACTGACTAATTGTTCTGTTGTTTTTATATGATGCAGATAACCGTGAAGCTGTCAGGAACAAGTCTCTATGTACCTCCTGAACACCGTTGGATGCTGCTATACCGCTGCCTCGTGGGCTTCGCGTGTATGGGTTTTGCCTTTTACGCAATGTCTCAAATGGTGCTGGCAGATGCAAGCGCCTTGATCCTCACCTCCCCTGTTATGACCTTCTTCATGGTACACTTCTTCGTCTTGTGTAAGTCAGTTAAGGTTGAATCGCTCTAACGATCTTGTTCTTGTTTTTTTTTTCTCTTAGAGTGCTCTTTTCCTACGGGAGAAGATTGACCCTGTGAGCCTTATGTGTGCGTTCGGATCATTTGGAGGCTTGATCTGTGTCGTTCGACCTGGTTTCCTCTTTGGATATGATGAATCAGACGCTTCAAAAGCTGGTTCATGGATTGGAGTGTGTTCGGCATTTCTCGGTGCGCTAAGCCAAGTTGGTGTGTTCCTGACTGTGCGTCAGCTGAAAGGGCTTAATGTGTTTGTGATCGTCCACTACTTCGCGCTTGCTAGCGTCATTTTGACGATGCTGTGGCTGACACTTATTCAACAAGTACGTTTATTAGCTGTCTGTTGCCAAACAGAAACCCGACTAACTCTTACTTCTTGTGACGCTACAGACCTTTGTCATCCCGACGACTTTCCTGCTGTGGAGGGCCATCATCGGAACCGGTATCTTCGCATTTTGTGGCCAGATGCTGCTCACGCGAGGCTTTCAGCTTGAGAAAGCTGGTGTGGCTGCTGTTATGCGGTATTTGCAAGTGGTCTTCGTCTTCATTTGGGACTCCATCATTTTGGGCGAGCACATTGACCACTGGAGCATCGTCGGCGCATTCATTATCGTCTCGGGGGCTGTGGTGATTGCTGTACGCAAAGTAAAGACTGCACAACGCTAAATCTCTAGCAAGTGTTAAGGCTTTCAGTAAAGTGTTCACATTTCGTAGAACTTTTAATTCGAACACGCTTGTTGAACAAGCACTGTGATTGGCTGAATCCACGCTGGACCCGGCTCACCTGGTACCCACAATTGATGCTGGGATATCCCCCTAATTCTTTAGGCAGACATGATGCTCGACCCTAGTGACAAGAAGACTCCTCTGCTGCCTCGCGTCGACCCTCCGATCGAGTTTGATGTAGTTCCTCGCGATCATTCGCTGCTCGGACTTGCAAGTGTGGCTGTCTCGGCGCTATGCTTCAGTATCATGACGACGCTCATCAAGTACCAAACCTACTCCATGACGTCCATGGAGGCTATCTTCTGGCGCTCTACCGGCGCGTTCGTGTTTAATTTCGTGCGGATAACATTTGTACTACACGTAGCGAAAAAAAGTTAACAAAAGTAACCCTTATTTCGTGCTGAGTGGTAGATGAGTGTGCTGTCCCTCCGAAAGAGCCTCTATGTAGCCCCTGAGAAGCGCACAATGCTGGGGCTTCGCTGTCTCGCTGGTTTCTCCTCCATTGCCTTCGCCTTCTACGCCATCTCGCAAATGGTGCTCGCAGACGCCAGTTGCATCACCTTTTCAAGCCCAATCTTCACCTTCTTTGCTGTAAGTTGAGGTTGACGTTGCCATGAAGTGATCATTGTTAATCTGCTTCGTACTGTACCACGTTGTGCTTGGTCCTTGAAGGGTGCTTGCCTTCTGCACGAGCGGATCGACCCTGTGAGCTTGCTCTCTGCCATCTTCGCCTTCTCCGGGCTCGTGTTCGTCGTGCGTCCAGGCTTCATCTTCGGCTACGACCACCCGTCCGATGGCGCGTCCTGGGATGCCGTTGGCGCTGCTTTTCTGGGAGCTCTGGGTCAAGTGTTCGTCTTCATCACAGTCCGTAAGCTCCAGGGTGTCCATGCGTTGGTGATCGTACACTACTTCATGCTCTCCAGCGCTATCGCAGCACTTGGTTGGGTCTTCATCGTCCAGAAGGTGAGATCGAAAACAGTGTTGAGGGAATAGCTCACTCTTGTAATACTTTGCATTCGCTTGCAGACCTTTTTCATTCCCTCTGCCTTCGAAGAGTGGCGAGCGATCGTCGGGTGCGGGCTGTTCACGTTCCTGGGCCAAATGTTCCTCACCAAAGGCTTCCAACTCGAAAAAGCCGGCGTCGCCTCCGTCATGCGCTACTTCGACGTTGTGTTCGTGTTCATCTGGGACTCCGCTATTCTCAAGGAGCACATCGACCCGTGGAGTATCGTCGGCGCAGTGATCATCATCTCCAGCGCAGTGGTCATCGCTGTGCGCAAGATGAAGAACCGTGCGTGATCCGACCGACTGTAGTAACAGACTAAAACTTACTGCTAATCTCCAATGAGTGTTCGCATTCTCGGATGACTTTTGCAGGGACCTCGAGTACTACCCAGAGTAGATCGGCGTGCCACTCAACGGTACTCAATGCCGTTGCGACACCTTTGTCACCCTCTTCCGCTGTGAGCCACGTTCATCATGGAAGCTCAGCGATGAACGTGCCTGGATTTGACACAGTATGATTGGCCAAACGCGCCAGCCGTTCGTTCATCCTTGCCAGTGACGTCGACACTCATCAAAGCTCCACAATTCAACTCGTCCAGCGCTGCATAAGCCACCGGTGCATTGAGTTGACCCCTTTTGACTATTAACTGAGCGCCATGTCCATCGGAACGGAGAAGGAGCACAAGCCGCTACTGCCGACCACATCGGCCGATGTCAAGACCGAGGATCAACCGCACAAGCTACTTGGAATTTCGTGCGTGGCTCTCTCGGCCGTGTGCTTCAGCCTCATGTCCACCATGGTCAAGTTCAACACGTACACGATGACGTCCATTGAGGCCATCTTCTGGCGCTCCATTGTCGGGATGACCCTCAACTACGTACGTGTCGACCAGCGAAAAGGTGCTGCTGGAACTATGATTTAACAATTTGTGATGCGTTTACTATGCAGGTTTGCATCTGGTACAGTGGCAAGACGCTGTACGTCGCGCCCGAAGACCGCATGATGCTGTTCTACCGCTGCTTTGCTGGTTTCTCGTCCATCTCGTTTGCATTCTACGCGGTATCGCAAATGGTGCTCGCGGACGCATCCGTCTGTATCTTTACTAGCCCAGTTTTCACCTTCTTCATGGTAAGTTTGGTGTATTTGCTGCCTTCAAAGCGAATAAAAACTTGTCTGACATTGGTACTATTCTGATATACTACAGGGTGCCTTCCTGTTGCATGAACGCATCGACATCCCAAGCTTTGCATGCGCGATTCTGTCGTTTGGCGGCTTGATTTGTGTTGTTCGGCCCGGATTCATCTTCGGATACGACCACACCACGGCTCACACGGATGGCTCGTGGATTGCGATCGGCTCGGCTCTACTTGGAGCCATTGGACAAGCTTTTGTGTTCATTACAGTGCGAAAGCTCAAGGGTATCCACTTCACGGTCATTGTCCACTATTTCATGCTTTTCAGCTTGGTTGGATCACTTCTTTACATGGTGCTGGTGCAGCGGGTACGTTAGAAAAACTTGTAGTTTTTGCAATCGACAACCCTGACGTTTTGCTCTGTGACAGGTATTCGTGGTGCCATCTACACTCGCCGTCTGGCTCACTGTTATCGGCAGTGGCGTGTTCACTTTTGTCGGTCAGTTGCTGCTGACCAAGGGGTTCCAGCTCGAGAAGGCTGGAATCGCTTCGGTGATGCGCTATCTCGATGTTGTTTGTGTCTTCATCTGGGACTACCTGCTGCTTGGTGAAAAGATCAACTACTGGAGTGTCGTGGGTGCCGCTATCATTTGCACTTGCGCTGCTGTGATCGCACTGCGCAAGGCTCATTCATAGGCGAACGTGAGCTTTGATCTGACGAGATTTAGATTGATAATGCTTATCTGGAATACAGGAAAGAAAACGTTTTGAGCCAACTAGCTGGAATCTTCGTCTGACGTTGTCTGCATGGCTAGAACTGCTTCATGCGTGTTTTGCTGTGTATCAGGCCGTGACTTCCACTTGGAAACAGCTCGTGTAAGCCGCGCCACCGTAAATCCCACTGGAAGTCGGGATTGAAGTGTTGGTGGCAGCATCGTAGAATTTCCAGTACCAGACCAAGTTGTAAACGCCTGGAGCAGTACCAGCAGGCACAGTGAAGGTGGCGACACAAGGGTACCCATCTCCAGCACGTCCCGATGAGATCGTCTTGGCTTCGTCCGTGAACACTTCACCGCAATTGCCGTCGTCGAAATTGTGTAACTGGCCATCAATGAGCTTGTCCGAAGTCAAGTCGAACGTCGTTGCCAAGCTCGTGTCGGGAACACCAGTCCAGTAGACACCGTAGAATGTCTTCCCTGCTGCCTGCTCCTTGACAATGTGGCCATTGGACGTGTAACCGAAGTAGACCGTCGTTCCTGAGGCGAGAGCGAGGCGATGACGCCAATCAGAGTAATCCCAAGCGTCCGTGGTGCAAATCAGTGCGTTGTTGGCCACGTCGGCGATCAAGATCTTGAACGTCATCTTGGTATTCACGTCGGGGTCGCCTCGACCAACGTAATTCTTCATGTATCCTGCGCACATTCCGTTTGCGCTGTTTCCACCGTAAATGTACTCAGGCCCACGATTGTAGACAACGGTGCGATCGGTGTCGAGGCAGTCGATCCAGCTATGACCTTGAACCACTGCGATGCAAAGCACCAACACTAAGAAGAGCATGTTCTGTTCGGCGTTTCCTGGGCTAGAAAGTGCGTAGTCGAAGCCGAATCGAGAAGTGGAGAAATGGACAAGGATGGCGGTGTTTAAAGCGAGTCGTGGGTGGCGTTCGCAACCAAAAGTCGAGAAAGGCTGGAATAAGAGACGGTCGTTCGAATCCACGCTTCCACATGCTAGTATTCATCGTGGCGCCATGCTTCGACTTGCCATTTCATCGGGCTTGAAAGCCGACCCCTTCAACATAACATTGTATCCATTTCATCCATGCTTCCATTGTAATGGTGGCCACAAAGCTGGTTACAGGACGCGAGCAATTGATCTAACGTTTATTTACAGGAACTTTTCTTCGTCGACATTCGTCTTCCTGCGGTTCAACTGGCGTTTGCGCGAATGGTAGTTATCCTGGGGCTGCTCGTCGCCGTTTTGCAGAAGTGGGCGGTTCTGGCCCGATTGCTTGCGGAGCATAAGGTGCGGTGGGACGTCCTGTACGATACTCCTGGCGCGAATCTCCATCCATTTACGGAAATTCCAGTACGGCGCGCGCTCTGGCAGCTGCAGCGCGATTCGCAGCGCGTTGTGCCAGTCGAGACGGCTCAACCGCTTGTTCACCTGCATCATTTGCATCGTAAGGCGTACAGCTTCGCGAGGGTTCTGACGTTTCTCGTCAAAGAACTGGATGGCCTCGCGGTAGCAAGCTGTCGTCTTGCCCATGCGCTTAGCGTTCTTCTGCAGCATTTGCACGGCCGTATCGATGGCACCGCCGCGAATGTAGGACAAAATCAGACTCTGGTAGGTCACCGTATCCCACTGCATTCCTTGCTTCTTCATTTCGTTGGCAAGAGGGTGCATCTTCTCGAGCTGATTGGTCTCCAGCAGAGCAATGAGAGCGGCGTTGTGGGCGAAAAAGTTGGGCTGGTCCTCCATCGCTTTGCGTGCCTTGTACTTGTAAAAGATTTCAATTCCGCGTAGTCTAGTCTCCTCGCTCTCGGACTTGGCGTGGCCCATAATCACCGCACCAAGGTACACGCCACGCAGGTTTTCACGGAGATCATCGGGCATCGACTCGTACACTTCCACGATCGTGTCCCACTGCTTGCCCTTGGCACAGGCGGAGAACACCGAATTAAAGATGGTGGACGTGGGTTCGAAGCCGTCTTCATGCATGGAGTTCATGGCATCCAGCGCCAATTCCCACTTCCCTGTCTTGCCAGCACAAATGGCCAGTGAATGGTACGAAGCCTGTGTCATTGCAAGTCGCCGCTGGCGAATGGCGCGAAGCACCCCCAGGGCACTTTGCACATCTGCTGCACGCGCACAACTGTTGAGGATGTTGTTGTAGATGACGATATTGAGATCCAGGCGGTTCTTGATCATATCGTCGAAGATCTCGAGCACCAGTTCATGCTGGCCAGACTTTAGAGCCGACGACAACGCGTGCGAGTACGTGACAGTCTGAGGGATGTAGCCATCGTTGCGCATGACCTCGAACACACGGAGAGCGTGGCTGTATTGCTGTTCCTTGTAACAGCAGCAAATAGCACTGGAATATGACTGGATACGGGGGCGGACACCCTGCTCCCGAGAGTATGCGAGCACACGCATGCAGTCGTCCATGCGTCTCCTTGCACCCAGTACCTCCACCAGGAATGAGGCGACTTCGAGTCCCAGGCCACGGCCGTTGGCGTGCTTAATCTCCTCGAAGATGTCCAGTGCTGTACGCCACGCCGCTGATCCGTCCGTGGTCTCCAACGCTTCCATGAGGCGCGTGCCGTATTCTTCTTCGAGATTTTCAAGCGAGATATGACTTGTATCACGCGGCTCCTTAGGTGGATCAGCTTGCTTTCTCTCGTCTTCGTGGTGCGCCTCCTCTACGTCATAGTGGGCGTCATTGAGGTTCTGAGAGAGGAAGCGAGCGTCAAGCGGCGGCGAGAAGCTGGCGAAGTGGTTTAACGCCGGCCACGGTCTTGAGGAGCTTGCACTCGCGCGCAGGACGTGGAACGAGGCTTTACGAGGAGCGACCGACTGGTGCAACAGCTCGTTCGCTGCGCGCCACAAGCTGCGGCGCGTGCATGCGCGTCCTTGGAGCAGCATGACGGATCCTGGACGTTGCTGGAATGGGAGGCTCTGCGCGACTCTGTTAAACGTGGATATGCTCATGCCACCGGACGACTGATTGGAAGCTCTCGCCACCAAATGCACATCATTTTCAGTTTTGGGCACAGTGTACCATTCCGCATTGAAGCCCCTTCTTCTCATACAAAAGATCAGTCAAGAGCGGAAGCGGAAGCGTCCGTCCGGCCATGGGGAACATGATGAGTATGGGCGGCCACGCGTCGGCGGGGGACGCTGGCAGCGTGGACGCCTACGTAGATCGCCTGTCGGACTCGGAGGTCAAGCGCTACACCGATGGGTACCGTCGCATCTGCCGGGGCGAAGGCTCTTCGTCTTCTTCAGCGACCATCACTCCTGCTCCTTTCCTCCATCGTGCAAGCTCCTCGGCTTCTAACGGGAGTAACAGCAATTTAACGGGGGCGGCAGCGGTAGCGGCAGCAAGTGAAGCAGCTAACGGTCCTCTATTGAGCAAGAAACTGTTCAGAAGCAAGGTCCTGGGTGCCTTCTCGATGATTCCGCACTCGTTATCCGACCGCCTATTTGAGGTGCTCGACACAGATCACTCGGGCGAGCTCAGTCTACTCAACGTACTCAGCGGTCTAGCCTGGCTCAAACATGGCACCTATGAGGAACAAGTGCAGCTGCTGTTCATTATCTACGACCTGGACAACGCCGGAGAGGTCTCTCGAGAGGTGCTGGACAGGTTCATGGATGTCATCTACGGCCGCAAACGAGCCCGGCACAGCACAACAGTCAAGTTCTTGGACAGAGTCTTTGACGGACGAGCTGCCCTTGATCTTCACGAGTTCAGACAGATCGTACAGGAGAAGGATGAACGTGGAGATGCACTGCTGGTCAAGTGGCTCGCTGTGCTTGCAGCTAAAATCGGCATTGAAGACGACCCACAGATCCTGGCTCTGGAGAAAACTTATAATCCAGTTGCTATTAGACGGCGTATCGCTCAGGCGACGCTGTTTTCGCTGACGGAGGTCACGTCGCTGGAGCGGCAGTTCCAGAAGATGTTCGATCCAAAGGGAGGAGCGAGCACCAGGATACCGAGCAGTCAGTTCATCGAGGTTCTCAGTGCCAAAGGGCTGTTTCCTGAGGAGTTGCTAGAAAAGTTTTGTGCCTGCACAGCTATGTCGGAGCTCGTGCTGTTTGAAGAATTCTGCCAGTTCTTGTCGGATTTCTGTCGAGGAGGCTCGAGAGAAGAAAAGATGAAACATCTTTTTAAGATTTATAGTGACCGGAGCACGACCGTGAGGGTGGACTTTGCAGCGATGAAGGAGCTCATTCATGTTGGAGTTACCTGCGACACGAACGGCGCCAATGAGGATGCAGAACAAGAGGAAGAACGGCAGGTCGAGGAGGTACTGCAAGTGCTGACATCGCTTGTTATATCGCGCTGACACGTTGACACTATTGTTTTTATGCAGATTTCGGCAACGCAGACCGCCGAGGCAGGGTGGGACGAAGAGGCATTCTCTCGATGGGCAGCAGGAGCTGTTGCTGTGCGACGGCTGCTTAATCAGTTGGCGTTTGCAGCCTGCATTTTATTTGGACTGAAGCCCGAGTCAGCCTACCTCGAGAAAAAGATTGTCGAATGGCACTGGAGGGAAGCTACTCGCGCCTTTGGCATTGGACAAGTACGTCAATGTATAATTCGAAGAAGTATTCCTATTATTGCTAGTTGACCCACGCAGGCATGTGCTATGTGCGCTTATGTTACCTCAGACATGGAACTTGATGGGGGCCGAATGGTGGCGTAAGTGGTGTGACTACGTTAGCATGGACCCAAGGAACGGAAGCCCGTATGGATCGATGCCTGTACCCCAAATTTCCCCAAATACTGTTGTGGAGGTAGCCAGAAATATTCGTGGGAATATTGCCCTGCGCGCTGCTAGCTTTAGTGGTGATGGCAGCAGTACTCGGCCGCCTCGACCTGGACCAATTACCAACTGGGGTCTTCTTATGCAAAGTGGAAGCCGAAGATTGAAGCAGAAGTTGGTGTTGGCCCACGATTTCTACGTAAGCACTTTCGAATCGCTGGTGGGATGCTTTTCTGTACCATTCTTCTAATGTTACACTGTGTGCAGATGATTCCCTCTGCTGTTTATGCAGTTCTGTTCTCTTGGTACGGTGGCGGACCCGACTTGGTGAGGTCAATCGTCGAGGTTCCCACGAGCACAAGAGAAGTGGAACTTCAAATTGAGCTATTCCCGCTGATATTACGCGTTGCCCGTGTGGATCCTACTAATGGTAGTGTCATTCGATCAGGCGAAGAAGTTCTACTGAGCGAATTAAGTACACCATCTAGTCTCCTTGAAGCTACTTGCCGCGCTCTGCTTTTGCTGAAACTGATGGACAAAGCGCGTCTATGGTACTTCAACGAGAAAACGCCCGATCACAAGATACGCTTGCGAGATGAGTATCCGAACGAGCTTAAGAAGTTGACGCAGGACAGCGTGTTCTTGCTAGAAGTACAAGACGATGACGGCTCGTGGCCTCTCTCGCAGACGGATGACACAATCACGTCTTCACCTTCGGGCAGCGGTGTCCGTCAACCGGTGCAAGGAAACGGGCAAGTTACTGAAAATGATGCCGGTACCGGATCAAGGAAACGCCAACGAGAGCATCGTCCGTCATTACGAACTTCCGACATCTGTTCCAGAGGCAACTTTGGCGAGGCTTTGGGGCAACGCAGTACGCATAGTGATGTTGGATTGGGTTACGAAAATTGTATTGCTGACGCTATGTACTTGTTGTGTTACTGTGCCGAATAGGTTCTGGAAGTGAAGCAGGATCTCCGACAATAGAAGTGGACCCTGTGTTGGCATCGCCCGTTGTAAGAAAACGCTTTTCCAAGGACGCGTTTAAAGGCCCAGGCTTGGTGGGTCTCGACAATCTTGGCAACACGTGCTACATGAGTAGTGCACTTCAGTGCATGAGCCACACACGATTGCTAGTCGAGTACTTCAAGAACGAGGCATATCTAAAAGATATCAACCTGCGAAACCGTGATGGCACCAACGGCAAATTGACCGCGGCATTTGGAGAACTACTTCGGGTACTCTGGACTTCCGACCGGAAACGTTTTGCTCCAAGTGAGTTCAAGAAGGTACTTGCGAAGTGCAGTCCGCAATTTGCTGGGTCTGATCAACACGACGCGCAAGAATTATTGGCTTGCTTATTGAGCAGTCTTAGCGAAGACCTGAATCGAATTGTGAAGAAGCCCTATACGGAGCAGCCAGATAGTGATGGACGTCCCGACGCTCTCGTAGCAGAAGAGTGGTGGCAAAATCACCAGAAACGCGAATTCTCCGTGATTGTTGCGCTGTTTACTGGCCAGTACAAGAGCCTGTTGGAGTGCTCGATATGCCGATATGAGTCCGCGCGATTTGAACCATTTACGTTCTTGCAGTTGTCACTGCCTGAGAGCAATTCACGATCCATTGTATTGACGATAATCTTTCGAACGGACCGCGTGCCATTGCGCTTCTCGGTAAGAGTGCTGAGCGGCGACACGGTTAAACAGATGAAAATGCAGGTTGCGGCATTTTTGAAAAAGGCAGAGCAGGCAGTTTCCAGCTCTGGTTTAGTGGATGATGATGGTGACAGCGTAAATGATTGTACTGATGGTGACTGGACGAAAGTGGTGATCGCACGAACCTCGAATCTGCACACTGTGGAAACGCTGTTGGATGATAAACTGCCACTGATACAAATTCACGAGAAGGACCAGTTGACTGCGTTTGAACTTGATCGCAATGAAGATTTACTTCCTCCAGTATTGGTATCTCCAAAACCAGCAGAGCTTGCACCTATGTCACCACAAGTGGTGCGAGCAAGTGCAACCACCAATGAAAGTGAATTCATTAAAAGGTCTTCAAGTGCCCCTCGAGATGGGCCAAGCCCGGTCAACGGAGTTGCCGTTAATGCAACTGCAGGTGGTGGTGCAAATGAAATTGGCAAAGACGCACTAGATGATGCCCAGTCCATTGATAACGCGGATGCTCAAGCTGAAAGTGATCAGGATGACGAGGACGAAGTGTTGCCACTAGGAGCATCAGTCTACGTTCGTATTGACAAAACGAAAGATATGGTGGCAGCACGTGTGATTGGGAGCAGCTCAAACTCGGGAACAGTTAATGTTGCGTACCCGTCAGGTGTCCGACGGTACCACATCCCGTTGTCGAAGGTAATTGAGCGTCGTCAGAATGACGCGTTCATATTCCTAGTGCACCGTCGAGTGGAACGGTCAACTGACAGCTTTACCGATGCACACGTCACGCGATTATTTGGTGCACCATTGGTCATTTGTGTGTCAATGCGCACTACGACGGCCTACAATTTGTACTTGCTCGTCTGGAATCGATTACGACGGATTTTCAACTGGCAGGAACCTCCTCCTCCTTCGAACTTTGATGGTAAAAACCAACGCAAGCGAGTTCGGACAGACGCGTCATCGTTGGCGTTAGGAGAGCATCTCTCATTGACAAAGTTTGGCTTCTGTTTGCGACTTGTCACGTCACACGGAGTTGGGTGTTCTCGCTGTGAGTGGCTCGATGGATGTTTGGGCTGCGTTTTGTTGCCTTCATCACAAACTGTACTTCCACTTGCGGCGGAGGAAACAGTGGCTATTGACTGGGATATCCGAACACTGAAGGAGGAATACGACCCGATTCAAGCTAGCAAAATGGACTTTGATGCATCCGTCCAACAGCATCAGCGACAGGACAATCAGCCCCTTAATTTGGCGCACTGCATGGAAATGTTTACGGCGAAAGAAACAATTCCAGAAGCTTACTGTGGCCACTGCAAGACGCTGCGTCCAGCAACGAAGAAAATGGACCTGTGGCGTCTCCCTCCGTTGCTTGTAATCCACCTCAAGCGATTTTGCTTTACCCAAGTATCGCGGCGCAAATTGCACCACCTTGTGGACTTCCCGCTAAGAGGCTTGCAGTTTGGTGACTTCGTTGCTCGGAAGCGCGAGCCGCGTGGCCGATTGTCTGGTTTGGAGTACTGGCTGTTTTTGGGCGGGAAATTGAAGGCAGACGCAAACAATGACAAATCGGAGCCATCACCCACTAGTGGCAATTCCAAGCAGGCAAGACCAGGATCGCCGCGACGAGTGTCGTCATCGGCATTGGATGCTCCTGCTGCGGCCACAGCTGCAGTGCGTGGCGATGATGGATTTCTGTATGACCTGTATGCCGTCGTGAATCACGTGGGTGCGCTGGGAGGAGGACACTACTTCGCTTATGTGCTGAGCGATCACGATGGCAAGTGGAAATGTTTCAATGACCATCAGTGCAAAGACATCGACGAGAAAGAGGTGGTGTCCTCGATGGCGTACATACTGTTTTATCGTAGGCGGGATACTGCAAACGTTTCGATTGAGCAGCTTTTCCCTCCTCTGCCGGCGGATGCAACTGGCAATGGGGCTAGCTCGGAGGAGGAAGCTGTAAGTGACAAGGCTCAGGTGGAAGAGTTGCTGCAACAGTCCAAAGTTGGAAGCGGGAGCAATTGCATTATTAGTTAACTCTGAAAGCCGGCGAAAGGTCCCAATCGGCACTGGCTCAATATTGGAAAAAAAACAGCTCGGTGTAAAACAGCTCGGTGTGACCTTGGCAGTGTCTACACTATGGTAAACAGAAACGCAACAAGTCTCAATATCAACGTTTGTGTCGCATTCATATGCAAGTTGTCGCCGCCGTTGAACTGATATGACGTCATGCAACGAACACGTACGATTATGGTGTCCACCGGCGACCTCGCCCTAAATTGAAGTTAGCCATTTGGAAGGTTGTCGAGACACGAACGGGTGGGCGAAAGCATTGCATGATATCCTCGGATGGTTTGCAAAGATGTAACGCCGTTGCCACTCGTCCCAGCCACGACCCTGTCCCAGTTATCGCGCTGTGTGAATCAATCGATGTCGAGACTGAGAGGAAAAGACTTTCAGTATCGAAATGAAATGTTCCAACGCACACAACTTAATCTACCATGGAATACTTGTCGTCCTCCACAAATCCAAATAACCTGGATAGGTTGCCGTCGGAAGCTCTGCAAAGCGCGCACGACGAGAGTGCTGCCCGTGTAAGATCACCTACACCGCAGCACACCAGTGCTGGAGAGTTGGGGGGTGAGGAGAGTGATTTCATAGGGACGGACCCTGGCCAACATTCTCGGAAGAAGCAGAAGGTGGAATCAAATGACTACCAGTCACAGATAGACAAGCTCCAACAGGAATTCGCGGAGGTCAAGAAACGATTAGCTTCCCCAGAGAATCATTCCTCAAACGCGGCCCACGAGCTTGGGAAACGCTGCATCGAGGCGAAACAGACTGTAGCCACGATGCAACGCAAGCTGGCGGAACATTCCCACTGGTTACAGCGCGTTAGCAGCTTGATTGAGACGGCACCACTTTTCAAATATGCTGTGGGGGCAAATGGAGATAACCGACCGGGCCCAGAAGCAAACTTGCAGCGTAGTATGGAAGCTTTGGATGAGTGGCGAGGGGAATCGAAGGGCAAGCCACATCCTCGGTTGCTCTTGGATGAGCGTCTGCATGCAGCTGTGGATATTAGCCAGGAGAATGCATCAAGACTCTTGCGGGACGCTACAGAGAGTGCACCCTCATTTCAGTTATCGTTGGAATTCGATTCACACGGATGGCAAATAGCAACGGGGATCTTGATGAACGACCACCTAGGGTTTCGTTGTCATCGAGTGCTTCCTGCTATGTTAATCAGCAAGACAGAAGAAGTGGCGATGGCGTTTTGGAGCTTCGTCAAGCGTGATGACATCTTTCGTACCTTCGTGCCACTCGTACAGGACTCCATAGTGACCCACCAGGAGATGGACTGCTCGCTTTCCTGTCGAGTATTGCAGCTGTCGCAGGAAATGAACCAGCAGGCAGTAGCGACAGTCGAGGCAATCAGCTCGAATCAAGACGGAGAGGGGCCCTGGTTAATTTCCATGGAGGCTGTACATGACCACTACCTGTGTTCGTTCGTGGCAGACGCTTCAGGGGACTCCGTGATCCAGAACACCGCCCCTCCTGTTAAACTTGATCTCGGCCTTCAAATGAGTAAACTCAACATGCACAACAAGTTCATCTTCGGCGTGCGCGTGAGCAAGACGGACGAGGGCGTAGATATCGTCATTGCTGGATCGGCACGCTTTGACCTCCCGTGCTATCGTGACCCGTCATTCGACTTGTTGCAGCATTTTGTGTCGCACTTGCCTGTCTACGAGGACCTGCACTTGACTCCGCTTGGCGATGGTCAGGAAAAAGCGGACGCACTGTTGTAAGTGATTTCATATCTCTTTCTATTTCTTTCTGTAGTCTGTATTGTCGACCTAATCGGTCTCTGACCTCCATTTGCCAGTGCGATTTCTTAATTCGTTAGCTTCTTCATCCTCCCAAAAGACTGCGGGAGTACTGGGGGTTGTAGGGGAAAGGAGAGGAGCGATCATCGTTTTCGTCGATTCTGCCAGAGTTTGGGAGAGCCACGCTAGCAAGACGTGCATAATATCATGATGCAGTTCACTCAGATCAATGAGCTCCTTGGTCGCGATCTCAAAAAGCGTGCATCGGCCTAAACTTGAGGCTGCATCGTGTGCTGTTGAGTTGAGCACGAAAGACTACGACAAAAAGTCAATACAAAAGTGAGCTCATACAACCTCAGGAGCATCACTATCCAGAGAAGCACGTACCTCTTCTCCGAAGCAGTCCCCAGCGTGGAGTTTAATCGATCGAGCAGAGGCACCCGACTCTCCTTGCGAGTTTGTAATTTCCACTGTGCCATCGATGATAACGTACACACAGTCAATCCTCGTACCGCTGGAATACAGCACGTCACCATGGCTAAGCACAACCACTCGAGATAACTGAGCCACCAGTGAGACCTTGTCATCGTCGAGGTTCCGCATCAAATGAGATGCCTTCAAATGAATCGACTTCTCAAAAGTTGTATAGTCCGCAGGGTCCGACAGGGTGAGCAACCCTTTAGAAGCTAGCGTACCAGAGCTCCAGCTCCGTCCGATTGGCGGCGAGTTGCTCAGGCTTCGACGTCGGCCTCTCGCCCCTGGAAGCGACAATGGGACCCCACGAGTAGTGTTTCTTGAACGACCGACGTTATACAAGAACGATTTCGCCGCACGGTCGACTGAAAGCGCTGCCTTGATGTTGCTGGTAAGCGATTCCGTAATCTTGAGCATCGGGTGGCTTCCTTCATTGGCTGAATGAACTGCTTCCGCAGTCAAAGAGGCCCTTCGATCACGTCGAGGGAGACTTCCTGATTGTGCAATAGCTCGAAGCGGCTGGAGGAAAACAGACACGACAATCAGAATAAGCATTTCCGATCTTCAGTACTTCAGTTCTATCTTACCTCAAAGTACAGCAACTGGAGAGAAGAGGCCACAGCGTTGAGTACACCTCGCGACACTTGTGGCGTCTCCTTTATCAAAGCGTCAAGCTCTTCCCGTGATATACTGAGCAAAATGCAATCGTCGAGCGCAGTAGCCGAGGAAATGTGGGTTCCGGCATGAAGGGAGTGCTGCAACAGAGCAGCTTGTCCAACACACGTGCCGAACCCTAGTTCTGCTAAAATCCTCCTCTCCTTGTGAAGCTGAACAGTACCCGTAGCAACAACGTACATGGCGGAAGCTATCATGCAAAATATGTTAGCTCACTCCCCTGAAAAAATAATTCAGTAAGCTTACCGATATCACCCTCGACTGCGAATGTTTCTCCGCGTATTACAGGTATCGGCACGAAATGGTGTGATATTGCCCGCAAAATACTAAGCGCGCACACGTTCTCGAACAGCGACGATACACGAAGGCAGTTCGCCACCTGCAATTTAAAAGCGTCAACGGTGCACTAAAACTATTCGAAACTTACTACAACGTACCGCAATTCGCGAAAGTAGTGGGGGTTCACAGTCCTTGAGAACGGCAACAGACTCATACGGAAGAACTTCGGGGAGGCTAACAACGAACAGCAAGTACGAATAAGTGCCTTCTGACCCAATACAAACGCAAACCTTACGTACCTGTGATAGGTCTCAATCAGAAGCTCCTTAGTCATCTCGTGGTTGAGCAAGCTGGGGATAATTTCATCCTGGAACGTCAGTTTTGCTGCTTCGCTGAGATGCTTGGCGTGATTCCCAGCGATATGAAGGAAATACTGAAGAGCAAGAGCCGATAGCTCCAGTTCCGTTTCCTGGTGTTTCATGACGTCTAGCAAGATGTCGACGCCATCTTTCCCGCCGAATAACTCTTCGATATTCTTTACCATCTGCAAACCAGTTGGCTACACGTCAGTACGAGCAACAAGCCAGTGTCACGATATAAAGATCGAACCTTTGATGCTGCTTTCGTTGTCGACAGCTTTGGGAAAAGCAGCGGCAGTACGAGCCCTTTGTAGGACGAGGGCAACAAGTTTTCCAGCACCTCCTGAATAGCAGAGTGCACTTGGCCCAAATCTGACTGCAACCCTTCCAGAATCACAGCGACATCGAACTCCTTCGGGAATCCCGTAGAAAGAAGCTTGAGTAATAGACGGAGAGCATCCTTGACGCTATGTTCGACGTGCTGTAGCAACAGAGGAGAGGTTTCCTCAATGTTAGTCGCTGTTCTTGGGCAAATCTGGAAGAACAGCTCCAACACGTGACGCATTTCATGAGCCTCTCGGATCTTGATACTCAGCGCGTGATGGATGGGGTCCATTAGCTGCGAGAAGGAGTTCATAGTCTTTTCATCTGTTGATGAAATCTACAATAATCACATACGTTAGAATAACTTATCCGCAAGAAAACGTTAGCTGCCAGCCTTACCAGCGACAGTAGCGCGTCGACAACCAGCTCTTCCATGACCACATCTTTCCCAAAGAGGTGATGCAAAACGTCCATGTTGCTGGCAACCTCCTTGACTTTTTCTTCCGATGACTTCGATGCCACTAACAGCGTGTCAATCAAGTGCAGCAGGAAATCCAGTTTGTCTTCCAACGGAAAATCACCGAGATCAAGCACTTTGAGCGCCCCTGCTAGTCCCTCTCTCTTATTGTGGATCCGGTCCGAAGCTAAGGCGTAGTTGCTTAGTCCTTGAGTAGGCACTCGGAGCATCTCTTCCGTGTATTGGCAAAGAGGAGCCCACAGTGCAGCTGGTTCGAAACCTTTCAGTGCCGCTACAATTTGGGAGCGGATCACTGAGTTCGAGAGATGTTTCATCAGAGCTGGGATCAGCATTCGGGAGTTGCGAGAGCTGTTCGAACAGCATTCCACCGCAGCTTGAACGATTTGGGGCGACGAATGGTGCAGTAGATACACCAGAAATCCATCTCCCAGAAGCTCTGGGAGTTCCTTGCCCACAATTTTCAAGCCCACCACCCGAGACTCCAGTACCTAAACAGCATAAATAAAATCGTCAGGTTTAGAGACACCTGCAACAAGCAAAGATCGCTGCTACCTACCTGCTCTTCATGTAGCAATCGCTGAAGAATAACGTTGGCTTCTTCATCCATCCAGTCCGATAGCCGCAGTAAAGCTACTGCCGCACACACCACAGTCGATTTGTCTTCGTCGCCACTACGAAGAAGCTTGTGAAGCATCTCCGAGCACTGATCGGCGTTCATGTTGAACCTTTCGTAGCCAGAAGCCAAAATGGCCGCGACACGTAGCTGTCTTGGTACCGCAACATATTTGTCCTTTACGAGCATCATCAGATCCATCGTGTTGAAAATTCCAGTGGGAAACGTGCTGGCATCCGGGAGCAAATAGGATTCTTGTGCATGGAGCACAAAATCTCGCTTTGCTGCTGTATGGAGATTCAGTAGGCGCAGCTTCGTGTGCATTGGCGTAAGAGGTACACCATCTCTGTTTGTTTTGTAAAACAACGCTCGCAGTTCCTGCAGAAACCAAGAAAAACGTTAGAATATAGACCAGCAATAACCTTAGCCCATCGACGCTTACTTGGGAGAAGAGACCAATGTGCTCGTGGGACAGTGAGCTCAAGACAAAGTTGGCTTGATTCTGCTCCCCGTTCACCAACGTTTCCTTCACCAAAAGGATCTGCGTCCACACCAAAGTACACGTACATACAATCAGTCTACGATCAATGGGAAAATATCCAGTGGTGCAGGCCGTACCTGGTCTGGTGTAAAATCAACAAGAGGAGAGGTCAAATCCAGATATCCCTGCCGTAATGAGGCGTAGAACTCTGACGCATACGATTTCCTCGCTGCGAGTGCGTCCACAAACCAAGCTGCAGATGTTGCGATCATAATAACACTAAGAAAATAACATCAGTCAATACGTATTCTTTCACATGAATGTGCAAATTCTTACCTTGACGAGGACCCTCCGATGAACTGGACAACTAAGCCCGCGGTCAGAAACATTGACAGAACCGCACCGAAAATCCTTGAAAGCGAGCGGAATGGACCACACACAAAGTTCTGAAACCTGCCACGTTCGCTCTCGTTGAATGGCAACCACAGCAATTGCCTTGCCGGGTTGAAAATCGCTTGAGAAACGGCATTGTAAAGCGCTCGCGTAAAGATCAGCGAGTAGGCAGACTATCCACATTAAAAAATGATCAGAAACAACAAATGAAAAAAAATATATCACAAAACCCACCGTCGAAACGTAAGTCGATGCTCCAAACAGGAAAATAGTCACTGGAAGCATGGCAATACCATACATGACTCCGAAATGCGTGAAGAACGGCCCCGATAGTAACTGCATCGGGATCATGAGAAAACTCTGCAGGCCGTTAATCATCGACAGCGAGGCCTTCACCTCTTCCTCGGGCTGCAGCGACACTACCGACAGCGTCGTATTATCCACCAGCACACGCATCACAGTGGCCAACATGTCGAAGAAGCAAATGTGCTTCAAGTAGGTCCTGGCCTGGATGTCGCTGATAATTGCAGCGGCTGCAGGATCTCCAGGTTTCGCCGGATCCTGCCTGCTCCTACTTTTACCCGTTGCAGTGCTTGGTCCTGAGCCTGCAGATGTAAAATGCTCCGCTGATATCAGCAAGACCCCAGCGATGAAGAAAAGCATTGCGGAGGATACCAGTAAGTTGAACTCAGTCGGTAGTTGCCGACTCTGGACAGCTGGCAAGACCACAAAGCTCGCCAATAGGCTGCCGAAGGTCGATCCGAACGTAATCACCCCGAAAAACTTCTTCGATTGGGCCACGTCGAAGGCCTTCGCGCATAAGTCCCAGAACTGTTGGGTCAGCCATTGGGCCTGCACTTCAAGCCACAAGTACAGTAGGACCGATGTCGCACGAGCCAATGACGGCGCAACTAAGGATGTGAAAGTCAGGACAAGCAGGACGGCGCCTAGGATTAAGGGGCTGATTGCGTAGAACACGCCAGGACGCACGCCTTGCGCTCCCAATTTGTCCACCAGTTGCGTGGCCAATGTCAAAGCGTAGGCCGTGGTTAGGGACAGCGCCAGAGTGAGCGCCGCCACGCTAGAGGCCGCATAGGACCGCAAGAAGATGGCGTCTCGAGAGATCGCCCCCAGCACGGAAGCGCAGCACTGCAGCGTCCAGAGCGCGCAGAAGAAGCCCACGCGCCGTAGCAACTCCGTGTCCATCGTAACGACGACTTGTTGTGCACGAAAATGCATCATCGTACTTAATCGAAGGTCCTAGAAGTTGCCAGCCAATCAGCGGCTTCGAATCGATGTGAACATGTGTGGCAAATAGCATAAATTACCACTTGCTAGGATATCGAATTTGACTTCGATTTCGAAGGTGTTTTTTTTTTTTGCTAAATGGAAGGCAAAAGCAACAAGTTGCCGGCAACTGCATTCATTATCCTAACTGCTCCAGCCTGCACAAGCAAGTCAAGAATTACCTTTTCGATCTGACGATGAACTTCAAGCTCTTGACCTTCGCTTGGGCCATCCTGGTCGTTGCAGTTGCAGCAACTCAAGCAAGCAGCGACGAGGTGAAGCCGTGTACGACACACTCGACAAGCTCCGGCGACGGGAACGACAGTTCGTTGACCGAAGCCGGCACGATTTCCATCGGTAACCGGGTGTTTAACATCGTGGATGAAGGCAACACCATGACCATCGGCGACATCAAGTTTAGGCTTTTCGGTTAGAGTGACTGAAGTACTCTTAACAACGGGAATATACGTCTTGATCGTTGATTTGTTCTTCCTTAAGCGGTACCGGAGCGCTTGGCCAACGCAGCGAATACCGACTGTTGTTGGGCCAACAACGCCGATGGAGAATCGAACTCGGCCACGCGACCGGCGTCCAGCACGGCGATCTTGTCGCAGTGCATGATCGTGTTGATGCGGTGCGCGATGATCAGCACCGTCTTGTCCTCGAACGTCTCCTGGATGGTGGCCTGGATGAGTGCGTCCGTGGCCGTGTCGACGTTGGCCGTGGCCTCGTCCAGCACCACCACTTTACTGTCCTTGAGCAGTGCGCGGCCGATGCAGATGAGTTGACGCTGACCCACCGACAGGTTGTCTCCCCCTTCGGCCACCTCGAAGTCCAGACCCGCTCCCCAACGCCGCAGACTGTCGGCCATGTGCACCTGCTTGAGCACGTGCCAGATGCGCTCGTCCGAGTACTCGTGGAACGGGTCGAGGTTTTCACGGAGGGGTCCACTGAAGAGCACGGGGTCCTGTGGGATGATGGCGAGGCTGCGTCGCAGTTCTCGCAGGTTGATAGTGGCGATGTCCACGTCGTCGATGAGCACACGTCCGCTGTCGAAGTCGCAGATGCGGAAGAGCGCGACCATGAGGGAGGATTTCCCTGCTCCAGTACGTCCACAGATACCGACTTTCTCTCCAGCAGCGACTTCCATGTTAACACCCTTGAGCACAAGTGGCAGTTCCGGTCGGTATCGCAGGCAGAGCTGGTCAAACCGGATGGTTCCTCGAGCTGGCCAAACACGAGGCGCCTTGCTACTAGTACAGGCTTCCTCCTCCAGCAATTCGGCCGCGGTTGCACCAGTGTCTGTCTCGCTTTCAATCTGACGGAAGAACATAAGACGTTCAACGCTAGTCATGGCGTTGTCGGTTCGATCCACAGAGCGCATGACCCACTGCACCATCGAAGTCAGCATGAGCGAGTACGTGAGTGACAGTCCCGACGTCAACGAGCCAATGGATCCTGCAGTAGCCACGAGGTAGAGTGTGACGACGAAGATGATGACAACGGACAGTAAGTCGAGACGAGTGGCAAGCCAGCGACTGGCAGCCCAGTAGGTGAAGTACAGGTTCGAGTTAGCGTCCACTACACGTCGGTTCTGCTGGATGAAGTTCTCTTCCATGCGGAAGGCTCGAATCGTGGCGAGACCTGACAACGTCTCGCTGAAAAGGTTGTACACTGGCGTTCGAGTGATACCTTCTAGTCTCTTGATCTCACTCGAGGTCTTCTTAAAGTACTGCCCGATGAAGAGAAATGCCCCGAAAATCGGGATGTAAGTCACAGCAATCCAATACGAAGCAAAAGCTGAGACTGCAAGCGCACCCAAAGCCAACGACACGTTCTGAAGCAGCAGTTGATACTCCTGAGGAAGCATCGTATCCATTTGGTCCAAGTCGTTCGAGAAGCGGTTCAAGATCTGCCCCATAGGAGTCACATCGAAGTAGCGCGTCACTGGAGCTCGCAAGACGCGTCGGAAGAGGTCGTCGTGCATGTATTGCGACGAACGAATGCACGATTCAATCATCATCAACGCTCTTCCGAATGACAGCACTGAACAGAGCACGATAAAGCCCAGATACCACATGCCGAAGTTTGTGTTGGAGTACGATGGGTCTACGCCTCGACGTGGCATGTTACGAGCCCAATGACCAGGCCACCAGTCGACAATCGTGCGAGCAGCTTGTCCTGCGATGTAGGCCGCAACGATCACGAGAATGACGATGATGCCGTTGAATCCAGTCTCATCGAAGTAGCTTTTGTACACCTGTCCACTCACTTTGCCTTTGACGCGATCTTCAGCTTTAATGAGCCGTCCCGACGTCTTCGTAGCTTTTTCTTCAGCTTCTTCTGTTGTATCTTCACTTAGCGCTTCTGTCACACCCATCTCGGAATCTTTAGCAAGCTCTTCATCATCTCGATCGCTGACACTAACGAGATCGATCGTCAATTGCGGGAACTGAGCCAAAACCTGTTCGTACGAGCCTTGCGAAGCAATGACACCATCCTGCATCACCACGATATGATCAGCGTTCGGTAGCAAGTCATAGTGGCTGTTCAACACCAACAACCGAGTCTGTTGCCCTGCCAGACCAACGACACACTTGTCGAAAATTGCATGCGCTACATGCGGGTCCACAGCACTCAGAGGATCGTCCAGAATCAATACGTCCGTCCCAGTGCGGTACATCGCCCGTGCAATAGCTACTCGAGCCTTTTGACCGCCGCTCAAATTGATGCCACGTTCTCCGATCTCCGTTGAGTCTCCGTTGGGTAGAGCTTTCAGGTCCATAGCCAGTTGAGAAGCGTCCAGAACCTGCGCGTACCTCTCCGCATCGTAGTCTTGCTCGAAGAGGATGTTGTCGCGCAGAGTAGCGTTCCGGATCCACGTGTCTTGACTCACGTAGGCCACGCGTCCTCCAATTTCAAGCACACCTGAGGTTCTTGGCATTTCTCCGAGGATGGCGTTCACAAGACTGGACTTTCCTGCTCCAACTCGTCCAACAATCATCACGAGAGATCCACGCTTGATCTCCAAGTTGATTCCTTCGAGCTGAAACCCTGACTTGATGCTGCTGGATGAAGGAGATAGAGCGTCGAACCTGGCATCAGAACGATCACTTGTCGTTAAAACCCGGTTTTCAAGTTTTCCATCTTGAAATTCGTCTTCAGCTGGCGTCACTACCACAAATTCCGTTGGGTTTGCTGGCCACTCAAACACTCCATCTCGAATAGAAATATGTCCACTGCTAACTGCTGCTTCAACGTCGTCCTGTGTGGAGATAAGTGGTGTTTTGTTTGATGGTGTTGTCTCAGTAGAAGCTGCTTGTGGAATCGACTTGATAGGAACTTCTCCGGTAGCGAGGAAGGCGTCAACGCGAGCGTAAGCGATTTTAGCTTTGGAGAGACCGGCAACTGCCTGTGGCAGTTGGTTCAGCGGCGCACGGGCAATATTGACCATGGCAACCAGCGTGAAGGCCTCCACAACAGTGATAGTATGACGTATAAGCACGTACACACCCAGCGTGGCGCCTGAAAGAAACGTCGGCGTGATGAAGAGCATGACCGTATTGATCACTTGGTACGAGTGGAACTTCCTGAGTAAAGCCACTTCTTTCACTCGAAGTTTCTCCACTCGCTGAGCCAGAGGTTCCTCCCAAGCGTAGAATTTCATCACGCGAATACCCTGTAAAGTCTCGGATGTCACTTTGACGCGTTCATCGATGACCTTCAGCAGCTTCTTCTGTAGATCTGCGATGCGGTCTCCTTGCTGTACTGAGATGACCATAATGATAGTCAAGACGACAGCGCCAGAGAGAGCGGCGTAGAAGTCGAGGAGGAACCCAATTAAAACGCACGACACCACAAAGGCTAAAGGGCCCATAACGAGCCACGGACCTTGCACCATAGCGGTGAAGACGCGCTCCGTATCGACACTCATCAGCGTTAAAATCTCTCCGGTCGTGTACTCCTGCCGAGCTGAACTGGACAGCCGAAGTGCCTTGTTGTACACCAGAGACATCGTCAAAGTGCGCATGTTGGAGCCGATACGTGAATCGATGAAGAAGAGGTAGTTGAGCACACACACAGCCACAAGCGAGCTGCCGACCATCATCATCAGGAGCCAATAGCCGCTTGTAATGTGAAAAACGTTCTCCTCCCCGTTCAGGAACTCCAGTAGAGCCCTTGTCACGTACGTTTGAAGCCCTAGAGCCAGTACGTACACGACGCAGCAAGCGAGCACAACTGCGAGGTCGGCACGAAACACCTTCACGTAGGCCATGAACACTGGCGACAAGCCGAACAAGTACCGCTGGTTCGGTTCGTAGACTCGATGAAAGCGCTTTTCCAATGACTCCGACTTGTCACTTGGACACTCTGGCCACATGTCGTCGATTTCTAGGACACGGCGAGAGCCCAAGGAGATCATGGGCTGAATCCATTGGGCGAAGACGACCGACGGTAGTGAAGCTTTCGCCAATGGGTTAGGCACTTGGCTGAAAGGGAGAGCTGGTGGCCTCCCAGAATCTGCAGCCTCGACGTAGTGCCCTTGATCCATCGTAGTGAAAACCAATTCTTGATGCTTGGTTACAATTTGGAAATGATGAAGGAGATCAATGATGTAAAACAACCAGTCGTCGCGGCACGAACAGTTGATGGGACAAGCTTGATGACAAATCAACCCGGCTCAACTTGAGGCTCAAGGGGTTCCAGGATGAGACGAACAAGGCCCATGGACAGGATGTAATTCTATCTGCGTTGTTCATCCACTTACCGTGCTCGATTTTTGTGCTCTGTTCATCTAATCGATCACGTTTATGACCTGGTAGCTCTACGGGTTAGCTGGCTACCGGTAGCTGCGCTCACCTCGAATGAGTCACTTGCATCCTATCCTCTTGATCACTCGTGGATAGATTCTCCAACTACACTGTACAGCAACGAAAACGCAAGTCGACTATACAACATCCGTCCTGCTCAGCATTATTCCAAAAATAATTCATGTCGACAATTCAGCAATTACAATTCAAGCCGTCCCCGACTTCTTTGCTAGTGTCGCAAATACAGACTGCGGTTGGGCCAACAACGCCGATGGAGAATCGAATTCGGCCACGCGACCGGCGTCCAGCACGGCGATCTTGTCGCAGTGCATGATCGTGTTGATGCGGTGCGCGATGATCAGCACCGTCTTGTCCTCGAACGTCTCCTGGATGGTGGCCTGGATGAGTGCGTCCGTGGCCGTGTCGACGTTGGCCGTGGCCTCGTCCAGCACCACCACTTTACTGTCCTTGAGCAGTGCGCGGCCGATGCAGATGAGTTGACGCTGACCCACCGACAGGTTGTCTCCCCCTTCGGCCACCTCGAAGTCCAGACCCGCTCCCCAACGCCGCAGACTGTCGGCCATGTGCACCTGCTTGAGCACGTGCCAGATGCGCTCGTCCGAGTACTCGTGGAACGGGTCGAGGTTTTCACGGAGGGGTCCACTGAAGAGCACGGGGTCCTGTGGGATGATGGCGAGGCTGCGTCGCAGTTCTCGCAGGTTGATAGTGGCGATGTCCACGTCGTCGATGAGCACACGTCCGCTGTCGAAGTCGCAGATGCGGAAGAGCGCGACCATGAGGGAGGATTTCCCTGCTCCAGTACGTCCACAGATACCGACTTTCTCTCCAGCAGCGACTTCCATGTTAACACCCTTGAGCACAAGTGGCAGTTCCGGTCGGTATCGCAGGCAGAGCTGGTGGAACCGAATTGAACCACGAAGAGGCCAAACTGCGTCACTCTTCTGTGGAGATTCATGGTAGTTGGATGGGATAAGTTCTGTGGTATGGCTGCCGCTGTCCGCTTCCACCTCTATTTTGCGGAAGTGTAGCAGACGCTCAACACTCGTCATGGCGTTATCCGTACGATCAAAGGATCGCATGACCCACTGCATGACCGATGTCAGCATTAGGGAGTACGTGAGCGAAAGCCCCGAGGTCATGGAGCCGACGGACCCACGCGTTGCCACAAGGTAAAATGTGACGACAAAGATGACGACCACCGAGAGCAGATCAAGTCGCGTAGAGAGCCAACGATTCGCAGACCAGTACGTGAGAAACAAGTTGGTGTTCGTATCCACCACTTGACGGTTGCGTGCAGAGAATTGCTCTTTCATGTCGAACGCTCGGATCGTTGCCAGACCCGACAGAGTCTCGCTGAACAAGTTGTAGACGGGGGTACGCGTGATGCCTTCCATGCGCTTCACTTCGCGCGACGTCTTCTTGAAGTACTGGCCTGTCCACACGAAGATCGCTAGGATAGGGATGTAAGACAGACCGATCCAATAGGACGCGAAGGCTGACACCACGAGTGAACCGAAGCCCATGGAGACATTCTGGAATAGGAGCTGATACTCGCGAGGCAAATTGGTGTCCATCTGATCCAAGTCGTTCGAGAACCGGTTCAAAATCTGGCCGACCGGAGTCACATCGAAGTACCTTGTCACCGGGGCGCGAAGAACTCGGCGAAACAGTTCGTCATGTAGGAGCTGCGACGTCCGGACGCACGATTCAATCATCATCAGGGCCCGCGCAAGTGTCAGCACAGCGCAAAAGATAATAAGACCGATGTACCAAAGTCCGAACGTGGTTCCGGAGTAAGTTGGGTCCATACCACGGCGTGGCATGTTGCGTGCCCAATGACCCGGCCACCAGTCTGTTGCCGTACGAGCAGCTTGAGCCACTGCATACGCGGCTCCTAGACCCAGTACAACAACGATCCCGTTGAAACCAGTCTCGTCGAAATACGCCTTGTAAACGCGACCACCGACTGAACCTTTCACGCGGTCTTCCGCCCGCATCAGCTTTCGCGGGGAAGTACGGTGCTGTTCCTCATCGTCGGAGATGTTTCCGTCGACATCATCATCCGATGAGAGTTCCTTGATCAACATTGGGACGTCCGTTGTCACCGTCAATTTATTGTCTTCAACTTGTTGCGTCTCGATAACTGCAGAGCCCAGTTCAGGGAAATCCGCAACCACTTCGTTGTAGGAGCCCTGGGCGGCAATAACACCGTCCTGCACGACTACGACGTGGTCGGCATTGGGCAACAAGTCGTAGTGGCTGTTCAAGACGAGCAGGCGCGTTTGTCCAGCCGCGAGACCGACGACGCACTGTTCGAAGATAGCGTGTGCTACGTGAGGGTCAACGGCGCTGAGCGGGTCGTCCAGGATCAGCACGTCGGTCTCGGAACGGTACATGGCTCGCGCGATGGCAATGCGTGCTCTCTGGCCTCCACTGAGGTTGATGCCGCGCTCTCCGATTTCGGTTTGGTCCCCGTGCGGTAGAGCGTTCAAGTCCGTTGCGAGCTGCGACGCCTGCAGCACTCGGGAGTAGCGTTCTGCGTCGAAGTCTTGTTCGAACAGGACGTTGTCACGAAGCGTGGCGTTACGGATCCAGGTATCCTGCGTCACGTAGGCGATGCGTCCACCGATCTCCAGCTCTCCTGAGGTACGAGGCATTTCACCGAGCAGCGCATTAACCAGACTCGACTTTCCGGACCCAACTTTGCCCACAATCATCACTAACTGACCCCGTCCGACCCGAAGATTCACATTCTCAAGTCGGAATGTCTGTTGCCTGTTGGATACTGTATCAACGCCGGACAGCGCGGATGGGGTCATGTCGCCCGTAGCACTTTGAGAAGGTGTCTTGGCCTCGATGACGACGTCAGTGGTTGATGATTCCGGCCAGCAGAAGTAAGCATTGCGGACCAGAATCGCTCCGCGACCGATACCTTTGTCAGCAAAAGTTACCCACCGGGACTGAGAACTTTCTTCCTCGAACGAAAGCTGACGCACGTTGTTGGTTAGTTCGTCGCTGCCCAGAAACACTTCAATGCGAGCGAATGAGATTTTGGCTTTGGAGAACTCGGCAATGGCTTGTGGTAGTTGGTTGAGCGCGGTACGGCAAATGTTGACCATGGCGATGAGCGTGAACGCCTCGATCACGGTCACAGTGTGGCGAATCAGTACGTACAGCCCCAAGGTGATACCGGAGAGGAATGTCGGCGTCAGGAACAGCATGACCGTGTTGATCACTTGGTACAAGTGGAACTTGCGCAGTAGCTTCACCTCGTGAACGCGTAGCTTCTCAACACGCCGCGCTAGTGAGTCTTCCCACGCGTAGAATTTCATGACTCGGATACCTTGCAGTGCTTCGGACGTGACCTTCACCCGTTCGTCAATGACATCCAGCAGCTTCTTCTGCAGTCGAGCAATACGACCGCCTTGCTGGACGGAGATCGTCATAACGACAACCAGTACGATGGCACCGGCCAGGGCCGAGTAGAAGTTGAAAAGGATGCCGATCAGCACCACCGAGATAACGAACGCCAACGGCCCCATGAACAGCCACGGACCGTGAGCAACGAAATTGAACACGCGCTCAGTGTCGACACTCATGAGCGTCAGGATTTCGCCTGTAGTGTACTGTTGCCGAGCTACACTGGAGAGACGAAGGGACTTATCATACACCAGGGACATGCTGAGAGAGCGCATGTTCGCTGCAACCCGCGACGACCTGAAGAACAGGTAGTTGAGGGACAGGACAGCCACTGCCGAGCTGGACGTCATCATGGCTAGGAGCGTGTAGCCACTGGATACGTGGAACAAATTCTTCTTGCCGTTGAGGAACTGAAGCAGAGCTTGAGCTACGTACGACTGCACCGCCAGTCCGACCACGTACACGACACACCCTACCAGTACGACGGTCAGTTCACGGCGGAACGTGATCATGTACGCCATGGTCAGAGGGGAGAACCCCAAGGCGGACCTTGAATTCGGGTTGTACACTCGACGAAAACGCTCCTCGAGGGACACGCACGAATCACTCGAGCAAAGAGGCCACATATCTTCCATCTCCAGCACTCGGGAGCCCCCTAGCGTCACCATCGGCTGGATCCAATTCGCCAGGACAATAGACACAAAGGACGCCTTGTCCAGCGGGTTCGGGAGCTGGCTGAACGTGATCTCGTCACTATTTTGCTTGTCTTCATGAGACTCTTGCAGCACAGCGATCGAAGGCGTTGCAGGCGTTTGGGGGCCTTGGACGTAGTCGTGGTCTCGGGTTGGAAGTGGCATGTTAAATCGCAGCGGTGAAAGAACGAGCTGGATGTAAGCAGGTAGAAGGCTTGAGCTGCACTTGTAGTGTAGATCGCAAAGTGATCAATGATCGATTGACAAAACCACTCGACGAAAAATACCACCGTGTTCGTAGCGACAAGCAAGCTGAAGTTGTCGTCGGCCATGCGATTAATGGATCGTTTTCTGCCTGAATAGTGGATGCACACCAGGCTTACCAACTGAGAAGAGCCAACACAGCGAGGTAAACTTGCCATAATCTGCGCTGGTCGTTTGTGTGAATCTTGGCCCCATTTTATGTTTTCATACTCCGTCAATTGGAATCATGTCCAGTATGGACAGGCATCTGTACCGCAAGGTCTTGGCTCACAGGGCGTTAGATTCATTATTAATTATTAATGTGCCACAAAATCTGCCATCACGTCGAAACCAGACGCCCGAATGTGAGCCAAGTCACACGCTGCTGCACGACGATTTTACATTCCTAGGCTTTCCTCATATACTCAGTACAGTACTGTACCCACTTTCGTGACCTACGACTTGTAGACTACGACACAACACCGCCCTCATCATACAAAACAATTCATCACTGTGATTCAGTCTTGGTGGTAACTTCCATGCTAAAAGCAAAATCAGTTCAATTTTTTCGGTGGGCAAGAGTTTTTTTTTACAAAACCCTTTTTATTACATTGACACTTTCTTTCAAAAACTACTTCTTCAAACCAAAAGGCTTAAACAGACAACTTGCTTTCAAAAACTTTGAATTTTACGGAGCTTAAATCGGTTTGATTTCGTGGCCACCAGGCATCCGTACCACAAGGTCCTGGCTCACAGATTAGCTGGTTACTCATTCATTATACTGGGAATGCCTCATCTCAACGCTTTAATCTCACGGTACTGTGTGTTTCTGTAACCTGGGTCAACATTCGAGCAACAATCGTAATGTTGCAGCAGGAGTTTCTGCAAAACTGCGCCACAAGCACTGTTCAAGGTGAAGGTATCATATCCGAAGACGAACCTGTTGCTGCTGGTGTCGGCTCGAAAGCTGAACCTGGGTCTGAACGCCGAGCACGTGACCGACCGCTTTACGCATGATAGCTACCACTGTCTGCTGCAGATGCCCGTGGAGATGGAGTCTCACGTCTTGAAAGCTCGCACGATAACTTTGAGGCGGAGCGGCCGGCCACAAAGCATATGCGCAACGTGTCTTTCGACATGGATCTGGTGCAGAAGGTGAATGAGCAGCATGGCAAGTCGTTTCGGTCGGGTCCGTGGGAGCAGACGAGCGGAGAAGTGGGAATGGCGAGTTGCGCATGGGCATCAATGCCGTGTTAAGCTTGTAGAACATCCAGTATGCCCGTCAAGTACTAGTACAACAAGATTGCGGACTCTCAAGAGGAATGACCGTCCATAGTTCATGGCAACGCCAACGACCAGTTGTGCACGGGCTTGCTGTTCACCCGTAGCCCGGCCAACGGCAAGTTGGACGGCGAGTTCCTGCTGGACACGCAGGGCGAGGATGCTGTAGAAGATATCCGGACGCCGCAGCCCATCTCAGAGCTGGCAAAGGAGATGCCGGTCTTGTACGAGTAACCCGGCGAGATAGTGCAACGCAATTAAATGATGCAGGACACGGAAATCACAATACAGGCCGGCGTGCTGTTCATGCTACAAACGCGCAACGCCAAGCACACTTGCTCTGCGGATTTGAAGAACGCCGTTGACAAGCTGATCACGGAGGAGGAAACTGTGATGCTCGTGAAGCCGCAGCACCTGGACCAGCTGCTGCATCCAAGCTTTGCCAACGGGAAGGCGCACCAGCAGAATGTGCTGTGCCGCGCTACCTGCGTCGGCACATGTGGCGAAACCTTAGTGATGCTGATGCCTGAAGATATGTCTCCCGAGGACGTCGGCGGCATACACACTCGCTGCCTATGACATCCTAACGTTTTGCGGTGGCATGAGTCATGCGTTCATGCCGCATGACGTCGCTCACCACCGCAGTGGCCTGCGTTCAAGACGAAGACTTTAGTGGCGAGCTTGCAATTGAAGTTGGTAAGCATCGCCATGCTTACTGTGATTCCTGTCAACGAAGTGAAGACGAATGACAATTTTGTTAGTGTCGAATGAGGATAGCACGGGATTACTTGGCTTCCGGGCTTGGTATCATACCAATCCTGAAAAAATAAATCTGCCCTACTATCAAATTGAGCGCTTTCGGAATGCCAACAAACTACATGTACCTGTAGCAAGGGTTTCTTTCTTCTTCACTACCCGGTTTCAGATCCACGTTGTCATCTCTAAACGCACGTATCCTAAAAAAATGCATTCCCAGCGTAAGTCGTACACGATCTAGTTAATAGTTAACGTGCCAGAAACCAGACGCTCGAATGTGACCCGAGCCACACCCTGCTGCATGACGATTTTACATTCCTAGGCTTTCCTCTTATATGCAGCATCCACTTTCATGTCCTACGACACACCAGTTTTGTGACAGCACCGCCTTCACCTTAGAAAACAATTCACCATTGTGATTTAGTCTCGGTGCGCTGCTCATTTCATGGTTTTCGGTGGAAAAGAGGTTTTCAACACCCACCGTATTTTAAAGACAAACCACTTTCTTTAAAAAACATTAACTTCTTCAAAACAAAACGCTTTTAAAAACAGCTTTTTCTAAAAGTTTAAATGTTTTAAAGGCTTTTTATAAATTTCTCAACTCGTTCAAAAATAACTTACGCCGTTCCTGATCTCTTAGCAAGAGCGCGAAACACGGACTGCGGTTGGGCCAACAACGCCGATGGAGAATCGAATTCGGCCACGCGACCGGCGTCCAGCACGGCGATCTTGTCGCAGTGCATGATCGTGTTGATGCGGTGCGCGATGATCAGCACCGTCTTGTCCTCGAACGTCTCCTGGATGGTGGCCTGGATGAGTGCGTCCGTGGCCGTGTCGACGTTGGCCGTGGCCTCGTCCAGCACCACCACTTTACTGTCCTTGAGCAGTGCGCGGCCGATGCAGATGAGTTGACGCTGACCCACCGACAGGTTGTCTCCCCCTTCGGCCACCTCGAAGTCCAGACCCGCTCCCCAACGCCGCAGGCTGTCGGCCATGTGCACCTGCTTGAGCACGTGCCAGACGCGCTCGTCCGAGTACTCGTGGAACGGGTCGAGGTTTTCACGGAGGGGTCCACTGAAGAGCACGGGGTCCTGCGGGATGATGGCGAGGCTGCGTCGCAGTTCTCGCAGGTTGATAGTGGCGATGTCCACGTCGTCGATGAGCACACGTCCGCTGTCGAAGTCGCAGATGCGGAAGAGCGCGACCATGAGGGAGGATTTCCCTGCTCCAGTACGTCCACAGATACCGACTTTCTCTCCAGCAGCGACTTCCATGTTAACACCCTTGAGCACAAGCGGCAGTTCCGGTCGGTATCGCAGGCAGAGCTGGTCGAACCGAATCGATCCTTGTGACGGCCATGTTTGAAGCTTGGGGACATTTCTGTCCTCTCTATCGAGCAAGTCTTTAACCGTTTTACCAGTGTTCGCCTCGCTTTCAATTTGACGGAAAAACAGAAGGCGTTCAACGCTCGTCATGGCGTTGTCTGTGCGATCGACTGCTCGCATTACCCACTGCACGACCGACGTCAGCATGAGCGAGTACGTGAGTGAGATGCCTGAAGTCATGGCTCCCACTTGGCCTTTGGTTGAGACGAGATAGAGTGTGACGATGAAGATGATGACGACGGACAAGAGATCGAGACGTGTTGCTAGCCAGCGACTCGAACACCAGTACGTCAGATACAGGTTGGTATTTGTGTCCACGACCTCGCGGTTGCGAGCTGCGAAGATGTCTTCCATACGAAAAGCTCGGATCGTAGACAGACCGGACAATGTTTCACTGAAGAGATTGTACACTGGGGTCCGCGTGACGCCCTCCAGTCGCTTGATCTCACACGAAGTCTTCTTGAAGTGCTCACCAGTCCACAGGAAGACGAAGAAGATCGGGATGTACGACACGCCGATCCAATACGACGCAAAAGCTGATACCACGAGAGATCCAAGAGCCATCGACACATTCTGGAAGAGAATCTGGTACTCTTGCGGAAGAATCGAGTCCATCTGATCTAAGTCGTTTGAAAATCGATTGAGGATTCGCCCCATAGGTGTCACGTCGAAGTACCGAGTAATGGGGGCGTTCAGAACACGGCGGAAGAGCTCATCATGGAGATTTTGTGACGTTCGGACGCAAGTTTCAATCATCATCAGGGCTCGAACCATTGTCAAAACTGAGCAAAGAATGATAAGCCCAAGGTACCACATGCCCAAGTCCGTGCTTGAGTATGTCAAGTCTTGAGCGTGGCGGTTGAGCGTACGTGCCCAGTGTCCAGGCCACCAGTCCACAACCGTTCGATTGGTTTGAGCGATGCAGTACACAAGCACAAGCACTACAAACACCACGATACCGTTGAACCCAGACTCGTCGAAGTACGTTTTGTACACCCGAGTGCTCACAGTTCCTCTCACACGGTCCTCCGACTGAACCAGTTGACCAGCAGCCGCGTCTTTTTCCACGTCTGCCGCCGATCTCGCAACTTCGACGGGTTCTTCCTGTTCATTTCGCTCCTCTTGATCCACTTCGCTCGATTTCATTGGGACTTCGTCAGCAAAGTTAGAGCTGTTCAAGCCAAGATGCGGGACCTCAGCTACGACATCAGCGTACGTCCCCGCCGCTGTAATAACTCCATCGTTCATCACTACGATATGATCAGCGTTCGGTAGCAAGTCATAGTGGCTGTTCAACACCAACAACCGAGTCTGTTGCCCTGCCAGACCAACGACACACTTGTCGAAAATTGCATGCGCTACATGCGGGTCCACAGCACTCAGAGGATCGTCCAGAATCAACACGTCCGTCCCAGTGCGGTACATCGCCCGTGCAATAGCTACTCGAGCCTTTTGACCGCCGCTCAAATTGATGCCACGTTCTCCGATCTCCGTTGAGTCTCCGTTGGGTAGAGCTTTCAGGTCCATAGCCAGTTGAGAAGCGTCCAGAACCTGCGCGTACCTCTCCGCATCGTAGTCTTGCTCGAAGAGGATGTTGTCGCGCAGAGTAGCGTTCCGGATCCACGTGTCTTGACTCACGTAGGCCACGCGTCCTCCAATTTCAAGCACACCTGAGGTTCTTGGCATTTCTCCGAGGATGGCGTTCACAAGACTGGATTTGCCTGCTCCAACTCGTCCAACAACCATCACGAGAGATCCATGTTCAATCTCCAAGTTGATTCCTTCGAGTTGAAACGCTTTTACGCCAGGAAATACCGTACTTTTGTCCAGTTCTTCCTTCTCGGAACCATCTCCACCCATTGTCGCCGTGACGACTACAACTTCTTCAATAGAAGATACCTCGGGCCAGGAAAAGCTTGCGTCACGAATCGAGATGCATCCATTTCGGATAATCTCATCCGCCTGATGCGTTAGCTGGAAGGTCTGGTTGGTAATCTCATCTGCAATGAGGAACTGGTCAATTCGAGAGAACGAGATCTTGGCTTTGGAGTAGCCTCCAATTGCCTGCGGTAGTTGGTTGAGAGCTGTTCGGCAAATGTTGACCATAGCGATGAGCGTGAATGCCTGGACCACCGTAATGTGGTTCCTAATCAACATGTACAAGCCCAACGTAACGCCGGAGAGATACGTCGGTGTGACGAAGAGCATGACCGTGTTGACCACTTGGTACAAGTGGAACTTCCGCAGCAGCTTCACCTCCCGAACGCGCAATTTGTCCACACGCTGAGCCAGTGAGTCCTCCCACGCGTAAAACTTCATGACTCGAATACCTTGTAAGGCCTCAGACGTGACTTTAACCCGCTCATCAATGACCTTGAGAAGTTGTCTCTGCAGCTTCGCGATGCGATCACCTTGCTGCACTGACAAGACCATGACCACAACGAGAACGACCGCGCCGGCAATGGAAGAGTAGAAGTCGAAGAGAACCCCAACCAGCACAATTGAGATGGCGAAACCCAGCGGCCCCATGACCAACCACGGCCCATGCGCAACAAAGCTGAACACGCGTTCCGTGTCCACACTCATCAGTGTCAAGATCTCCCCCGTCGTGCACTCTTGCCGTGCCTCACTGGACAATTTCAACGACTTGTCGTAAATGAGCGACATGGTGAGAGACCGCATGTTGACTCCAATACGCGCGGACATGAAGAAGACGTAGTTAAGGGACAGAACGGCAACGAGCGAGCTCCCAGTCATCATGGTCATGAGCCAGTAGCCGCTGGAGATGTGGAAGATATTTTCCTCATTGTTGAGGAACTCCAAGAGACCCTGGGCGACGTACGACTGCATTCCCAAAGCTACCACGTACATCATGCAGCCAGTGAAAACGATCGTCAACTCCGCACGAAAGGCGACTGCGAACGCCATTGCCACCGGTGAAATACCGAAGACGTGAGGCTTGTTCGGAGCGTACACACGGCGGAAGCGAGCTTCAATTGCCTCGCAGGAATCGCGAGGACAAAGTGGCCACATGTCTTCCATCTCAAGTATCTTCTTGGACCCCAAAGAGATCATCGGGTAGACCCATTGAGCGATCAGGATGGAGAGGAACGAAGCATTGGCGAGTGGATTGGGCTGTAGACTGAATGGAACCGTCTCAGGCTTGATAGTCGATCCTTTCGAAACGGAATCAGGGGTTGGTGGCGCTTTCACGTAGTCGGTTTTGACCATTGGGAATCAATCAGTAGTTGGATCGCAGTGAATTGGTGACCAAGTGCGTTGTTGCCTGCAAATTGTGGAATGGTGGATATTCATGCAAGTGTTAAAGCGCAGGAGCGTTCGGCACCATTGTCGGTCGTTTCGTCTATAACCACCACGCTGGGGTCTGTACATCAACCGCGTCGATTAGATGGCGACAATCGAATAATGCGACTCAGCTCAAAACGGTGCCATTCGTACACTAATATCACTGGTGCGTGGAGGATCCATGACGTATTTCAAGCACGACAATATCTGCGGAGCGCGTCACCGCAAAGAATTCAAGTTTGCTGCAGTATAAAGTTTGAAGTGGAGGATATCTTAACGACTACACCTGACCACCACGCTTGGCTAACGCAGCGAACACGGACTGCGGTTGGACCAACAATGCCGATGGAGAATCGAACTCGGCCACGCGACCGGCGTCCAGCACGGCGATCTTGTCGCAGTGCATGATCGTGTTGATGCGGTGCGCGATGATCAGCACCGTCTTGTCCTCGAACGTCTCCTGGATGGTGGCCTGGATGAGTGCGTCCGTGGCCGTGTCGACGTTGGCCGTGGCCTCGTCCAGCACCACCACTTTACTGTCCTTGAGCAGTGCGCGGCCGATGCAGATGAGTTGACGCTGACCCACCGACAGGTTGTCTCCCCCTTCGGCCACCTCGAAGTCCAGACCCGCTCCCCAACGCCGCAGGCTGTCGGCCATGTGCACCTGCTTGAGCACGTGCCAGACGCGCTCGTCCGAGTACTCGTGGAACGGGTCGAGGTTTTCACGGAGGGGTCCACTGAAGAGCACGGGGTCCTGCGGGATGATGGCGAGGCTGCGTCGCAGTTCGCGTAGGTTGATGGTGGCGATGTCCACGTCGTCGATGAGCACGCGTCCGCTGTCGAAGTCACAGATGCGGAAGAGCGCGACCATGAGGGAGGATTTCCCTGCTCCAGTACGTCCACAGATACCGACTTTCTCTCCAGCAGCGACTTCCATGTTAACACCCTTGAGCACAAGCGGCAGTTCCGGTCGGTATCGCAGGCAGAGCTGGTCGAACCGAATCGATCCTTGTGAAGGCCACATTGGACAACATCCGGAATCCCTGGCCAGTTCTTGGGTCGTTTTTCCACCGTCATCTTCAGTCTCAATCTCTCGAAAGTGGAGTAGCCTCTCGACACTTGTCATAGCGTTATCAGTGCGATCAACGGACCGCATGACCCATTGAACGAGCGACGTCAGCATAAGGGAGTAAGTGAGCGAGATTCCGGACGTCAGAGCGCCGACGCTACCTCTAGCGTACACTAGGTACGTTGTGACCGAGAAGATGATGACCACCGACATGAGGTCCAAGCGCGACGCCAACCAACGACCGGCGCCCCAATAGCTTAAGTAAACACTCCCGTTCCTGTCCACCACCTCGCGATTCCGAGCGGAGAAGACTTGCTGCATCTTAAATGCTCGAATAGTGGCAAGACCGGCCAACGTCTCGCTGAACAGATTGTAAATTGGAGTTCGCGTGATACCTTCGAGGCGCTTGAGCTCGCACGAAGACTTCTTGAAATGATCTCCCATGAACTCAAAGATGACGACCAGAGGGATGTACAGTACAGCAATCCAGTACGACGCGAAAGCTGACACCACCAACGTGCCTACAGCCATGGACACATTCTGGAACAGAAGCTGGTACTCTTCTGGTAAAACGGCATCCATCTGGTCTAAATCGTTGGAGAATCGATTAAGAATCCTTCCGACCGGAGTCACGTCGAAGTAGGTTGTGACTGGAGCCCCAAGCACTCGCCGAAACAATTGATCGTGCAAGTTTTGAGAAGTCCGCATGCAGGACGCGATCAACGTAAGCGCTCGAGCCAGAGTCAACACGGCACAAAGCACGATAAGCCCCAGATACCACATGCCGAATCCGGTACCGGAGTATGTCGGGTCGACGCTGTAGCGCGTCATGTTGCGTGCCCAGTGTCCGGGCCACCAGTCCACAACTGTACGCACGGCTTGACTGACGCAGTAGGCCAAGGTTAGCACTACAGCCACAAGAATGCCATTGAACCCAGACTCGTCAAAGTAAGTCTTGTACACGTGACCACCGACTGAGCCTCTCACTCGATCTTCTTCGTGAATTAGCTGGCCGGTTGGTTTTAAGTGGCTGCCTTCAGTTTCCTCGGCCATCGTCTTCTGGACATCCGCAGGCTTGACCTTCTTTTTCTCAGTTCCGACGAAGGATCCAGCCCCAAAGCCAGGAAATTGACTCACCACTTCTTCGTACGAGCCTTGCCCTACAACTCTACCATTGTCAAGGACAACGACGATGTCTGCATTCGGAAGTAAATCGTAGTGGCTATTCAACACCAACAACCGAGTCTGTTGCCCTGCCAGACCAACGACACACTTGTCGAAAATTGCATGCGCTACATGCGGGTCCACAGCACTCAGAGGATCGTCCAGAATCAACACGTCCGTCCCAGTGCGGTACATCGCCCGTGCAATAGCTACTCGAGCCTTTTGACCGCCGCTCAAATTGATGCCACGTTCTCCGATCTCCGTTGAGTCTCCGTTGGGTAGAGCTTTCAGGTCCATAGCCAGTTGAGAAGCGTCCAGAACCTGCGCGTACCTCTCCGCATCGTAGTCTTGCTCGAAGAGGATGTTGTCGCGCAGAGTAGCGTTCCGGATCCACGTGTCTTGACTCACGTAGGCCACGCGTCCTCCAATTTCAAGCACACCTGAGGTTCTTGGCATTTCTCCGAGGATGGCGTTCACAAGACTGGATTTGCCTGCTCCAACCCGTCCAACAACCATCACGAGAGATCCATGTTCAATCTCCAAGTTGATTCCTTCGAGTTGAAACCCTTCGACGTTGGTGTTGGCGTTCTTGGATTCTTGAGAGAAGGATTTTTGCGCCGATGAATTTGCCACCGCGCTGGTTTCGGCAGACGTAACAACGACAAGATCGTTCGTGTGTGGCCAACTGAAGCTCGCGTCTCGAAAAGAAATTGTACCTCGACGAATCACCCCAGTGACGTTGTTGAAATCACCAGGACTGGCCACCATATTCTCAGAATTTGTAGAATGGAGAAGCGGGTAGTCCGTGACGAACTCATCACTTCCGAGGAACACGTCAATGCGCGACAACGAGATTTTTGCCTTGCAGAAACTGGAAATGGCTTGGGGCAATTGGAATAGAGCTGTCCTGCAAATGTTGACCATGGCAATCAATGTGAAAGCCTCGATGATGTCAATTGTGCTGTGAAGCAGCACATACAGCCCCAAAGTCACACCAGATAGAAACGTCGGCGTGAGGAACAGCATCACCGTATTCATTACTTGGAACGAATGGAACTTACGCAGGAAGGTCACCTCCCGTGCTCGAAGCTTCTCCACTCGTTGAGCCAGTGGCTCTTCCCACGCGTAGTACTTCATAACCCGAATGCCTTGAAGAGCTTCGGATGTGACTTTGACTCGCTTCTCAATGATTTCTAACAGTCGACGCTGGAGACGAGCGATGCGATCTCCCTGCCTCGCCGAAATCCACATCACGACCACAAGAACCACCGCTCCAGCCAACGCCGAATAAACATCAAGCAGCGCGCCTATCATCACGATCGACACGACAAAGGCCAGAGGGCCCATAATATGCCACGGACTTTGCAACATGGCGGTGAAGACGCGTTCGGCATCGACACTCATGAGTGTCAATACTTCTCCTGCAGAATACTCCTGTCTCGAAGCACTTGACAGCTTTAGAGCCTTGTCGAACACCAAAGTCATTGCCAATGACCGGATATTGGCACCGATTCGAGACGTGGTGAAGAACACGTAGTTGACGGTGCACACAGCGAAGATGGAGCTGATCGTCATCATCGCTACTAACCAGTAGCCGTTAGAAATTCCGAAGATGTTCGCTCGGTCGTTCAGGAACTGTAGCAACGCTTGGGCGACGTACGACTGCATGGCCAAAGCCACCACGTACAGTACAGAACCGACTAGTACGATGACAAGTTCCTTCTTGAATGTCTTCGCGAAGGCCATTGCAATTGGGGAGATACCGAAGACTTGAGGTTTCGGGTCGTAGACCTGACGAAAGCGAGCTTCGAGTACGTCACACGAGTCGTTTTTTCCAATGGGCCACATGTCCTTCAGCTCAAGTACACGCTCGGCACCGAGGGAGATCATGGGTTGGATCCAGTGAGCCAACACGATGGAAGGTAGCGACGCATTTTGCAGTGGATTAGTGCGTCGACAAAACGGTTGATCTTCATCGTTTTCCGAATGGACGGTGGACACTCGACTTGCCGGGGTAGGAGGCGCTGGGATGTAGTTGACCACTTCGGACCATGCAACGCCGGTCATGGTGAAGGTTGCAAGCAGATTGCGGAGTGAACCTGTGGATTGACTTTTACCAGCTGGGTGAGACCGTCCAAGCGTTGGTGTTCATCAATCGCGAGTTGAGATGAACAATCTTCAACTTTCAATCTTGGACAAACGGCAATGGTAATGCAACTCAATTGGCTCAATTGATAGCACAATAAAGCAAAACGGATAAGTATTTTCCCATCGACGTTTTGCCACTCGCGACGCCAGCTTTGCATGTTGCATGGCAATTTTACAAGACATGTGAATGCAAATTGCCTACGATATTGCTGCCCTCCTATTGGCTGCTGGCACCTTTGCGCAATCATTATTCGTACATCACCAGATCCGCGTGATGTACATGTACAATTGCATTTGACGCTGGAAATGGAGTTCATTTCACCAATTGTCATGGCCCAACACGTTGCGCGTGCCACTCAAACTTGGCAGCCCCAGAGATACCTCAAGTTCCAGCGACAGCGTCTGCGTCCGGCACTGGAATTGCTCGCTCGAGTGTCGGAACTACCGACTGATGACGCGGTCGAGATCGTCGATCTCGGCGCTGGAACCGGCAACATGGCCCCCTCCTTCCTGTACGACGATTGTTTTATAATCTTCACCATACCAACTACTAACCTTGAATTGGTAACAGGAAGAGATGGCCCAACGCTCACGTGACGTTCGTGGATTCGTCTGCATCGATGCTGGAAGTGGCACAACGGGAACACCAGGCGAACGAGGCGCTCGATACTCAACGCTTCGCCTACGTCCAGGCAGACTTTGAGACGTACGAACCGGAGCGACCCGTGGACCTCATTTTCTCCAATGCGGCACTGCAGTGGGTGAACGCTGAAAAGCACAAGGAAATCCTGCCCCGCCTGTACTCGTTCCTGAAGCCTGGCGGTGTCCTGGCGTTTCAAATCCCGGATACACGTCTACAGCCGAGCCACCAGCGAATGGTCGACGCCGCGGCTCTCTTAGGACTGAGCGATCGCGTGGCTGGAGTCCGATGGGTCACGTGCGAGAAAGACCCGAGCTTCTACTACGAACTGTTTAAAACAGTCGACTCCAGCGTGGAGCTAGACATGTGGGCTGCGGTGTATGCGCAGGTGCTCGAAGGAGACAACCCCGTGGCCAACTTTACTGGTTCTACTGCTCTCCGTCCATACATGGAAGCTCTAGGGGAACCGTCCGAAGATGCCACGAAGTTCGAGGAAACGTACCGCGATATGATTGCCACCGCGTACCCGAAACAGAGCGACGGCAACACCATCTTCAACCTCAAGCGCTTCTTCGTCATGGCTACGAAGCCGCAGTAGACGAAATGCGATATCCCGATAAGTTATCGGCGATAACACGTCAAAGTTTGAGTGTGGTCACCATTGGTGTGTGGAGCCGAACGATGTTGATATTTGCCACCATTGATGCGTGGAGGTTCATGGAGATGACAGTGCTGGTGAATGGACTTAAAATTTTAAGTTTAAACACACTCGGCGCCAATAGAGCGGGGTTGAGATCACTTTTACTTGCAGAATGTGCATTACGACCTCGTTACAGTTTTTTTCTAACTACCATCCATGGTACTGCCGTTCCTACGAAACAAATAAACTTCACTTGACAAAAGTATTTTCAGCCAAATTGTAAAGTCCATTGTGAAGTTAAGACTAAGTGCAAAGCCTTTCAAGTATTTACTAATAGTATTGTGCGTTGGCTGCGGCATCATCGTGACGGAGGAGGAAATGATTTGATTAACTAGTTAGCGGACAACTGTTTGGACTACAACTACCTCAGGCTAGATCAATAGCTTTTCTACGTTGACTGTTGAGCAATCCAAATTCGGGGTTTTCGTTCCGGGTGGAGTTCTGTCGGCGGGTCAAAGCCTAATTCTTGGATCAGTAGTGTGCTTGTTTTACGATCACAGATCATCGTGACGGAGATACAGTATCCCCTATCAATCACGTTTGTCATGGAGACTAGCACGGCCAGCCTCGGTTGATCTCATTATTGGTGAGTGGACGACGCACATGCACCCACAAACTTCAACCTCCCACGATGTTTCGATTTGATGCGTGAGTGGCGTGCGTACAACACGTTCGATCAATGATGATCAACGATCATACCAGCCGCACAACACAATTGCTTTCAGAAGGCTTGGTGCAAATGAGTCCACAGCTTGCGACCGATGACAAAAGCTACCACAGCGAGTCCTTCGTGAGTATCGTCTCGCCTTCATGCCAAGAATTCGACCGCTCCAACGAGCCAACACCAGAAACTAAAGAGGAAGCCAAGACGCTAATCAAGCTTGTTGGCCCCGTCGTAAGTGGGCACTATATTCTCTGTCGATTCCAAGAACCAATGATCTCACACCCGTAATTCGACTCTGCTGCAGATGATTACCACCTTTCTCGAGTTTTTACCTGGATTCATGTCGATTATTCTCGCTGGAAATATGGATTCGCCACATGCGCAGCACTACGTCGACGCCGCAACATTTTCTATCACAGTACGGGGAATATCTGTATCCTAATTCTCATTTACAGTAACAACTAACACGTTTTGCTTTTGATTTTTGTAGCTATTAAACATGACCTCGCTCTCGGTTGGACTTGGTCTCGCTTCAGCCTTGGACACGCTCTGTTCTCAAGCGCACGGAGCCAAACGACTGGAAAAAATCGGCGTTTACTTCCAGACGGGAGTCATCGTCCTTACTGTCACGCTGATACCGATGCTACTTATTAACGCGTTCACCGAATCGATCCTGAAATGGCTGGGCCAAAATGAAGAAGTGGCTCACCTAGCCGGCCAATTCTCTCGCTGGATGTTACCGGGAGTGCCGTGCCTTTTTCTCTACGAACTTACGCGCAAAGTGCTCCAAGCCCAGAACATCATGACTCCACTGGTCACCATCGCAGCAATTGGCAATGTGGTCAACGTCGCAGTTGGCTACGGCCTCGCCTACCACACGTCCGTCGGCTTCAATGGTATCGCAATTGCCAGGAGTTTGGGTAACTTCGTTCTCCCGCTGCTTCTGGTGCCGTACTTCGTATGGCGACCGCACCATTTAAGTCAGTGGTGGTGCCAGCCATGGGACTTCAAGGCTGCCATGGGCTACGTACGTCTCTTTTTGCGCCTTGGAGTCCCCGGGATGGTGATGCTTGGCATGGAAATGTGGGCTTTCGAAGCGCTCACTATCCTCGCAGGATGGCTGCCGGACAGTGTTGTTGTCGTCGCAGCGCATTCCGTACTGGTAAATGTTGATATGCTCGTCTACACCACGTTTAATGGCCTGTCGGTGGCCACTAACATCCGAGTGGGGAATTGTCTTGGAGCTGATAGACCCAAGACGGCGAAAATGGCAAGAAACGTGGCTTTGGTCATCACCTTGATGATAACGCTGTTTTTCGCGGTACTTACGCTTGGACTGAGCGAATATATCCCGCTTCTGTTCCTGGATAAAGGTAGAAGCGCCGATCTTGCATCTAGAGTGATGAGGATGATGTCGCCCCAGAAGATCGTGGATGGTCTAAACGCAGTGACTCAAGGAATATTTCGTGGAGCTGGTAAGCAAAAGACTGCAGCTATTGCCAACGCGCTGGCGTATTACTCATTCGGAATTCCTTTTGGGGCGCTCCTAGCCTTTCAGATCGGAATCGGTCTCGAAGGACTGTGGATTGGGATGACTGCCGGCAACGTCTTAGCCCTCAGTGTCATGACTGTGATCATGCACTTCTACTGGAACTGGGATAGTTTAGCCGATGATGCCCGCGTTCGAACAGACTTGTAACCCAGGATAGAGGACTTGTAGTGCACCACCAGAACGCTTGACCGTAAACTGAAGATAATTGAGGTTTTAATTTTTGGGATCAACAAGTCCACATTTTCCAAGTTCGAATTCGAAATGGTCACGAAATTCAAGCGGTACCGGAGCGTTTAGCCAACGCCCCAAATACAGACTTCGGTTGGGCCAACAATGCCGATGGAGAATCGAACTCGGCCACGCGACCAGCGTCCATCACGGCGATCTTGTCGCAGTGCATGATCGTGTTGATGCGGTGCGCGATGATCAGCACCGTCTTGTCCTCGAACGTCTCCTGGATGGTGGCCTGGATGAGCGCGTCCGTGGCCGTGTCGACGTTGGCTGTGGCCTCGTCCAGCACCACCACTTTACTGTCCTTGAGCAGTGCGCGGCCGATGCAGATGAGTTGACGCTGACCCACCGACAGGTTGTCTCCCCCTTCGGCCACCTCGAAGTCCAGACCTGCTCCCCAGCGCCGCAGACTGTCGGCCATGTGCACCTGCTTGAGCACGTGCCAGATGCGCTCGTCCGAGTACTCGTGGAACGGGTCGAGGTTTTCACGGAGGGGTCCACTGAAGAGCACGGGGTCCTGTGGGATGATGGCGAGGCTGCGTCGCAGTTCTCGCAGGTTGATAGTGGCGATGTCCACGTCGTCGATGAGCACACGTCCGCTGTCGAAGTCACAGATGCGGAAGAGCGCGACCATGAGGGAGGATTTTCCTGCTCCAGTACGTCCACAGATACCGACTTTCTCTCCAGCAGCGACTTCCATGTTAACACCCTTGAGCACAAGCGGCAGTTCCGGTCGGTATCGCAGACAAAGCTGGTCGAAACGAATAGTCCCCCGAACAGGCCACGAATGAACTGCTCTATCACTTGAGCTGACCAATTCCTTAATTGTTTTGCCGGTATTGTCCTCATTTTCAATTTGTCGGAAGAAAAGCAGCCTCTCCACACTCGTCATAGCGTTGTCAGTGCGATCGACAGAGCGCATGACCCACTGCACCATCGACGTTAGCATGAGTGAATACGTAAGGGAAAGACCAGCCGTCAACGAACCAACAGACCCAGCGGTAGCCACAAGGTAAAGAGAGACGATAAAAATGATGGCAACCGATAGGAAATCAAGCCGAGTGGCGAGCCATCGACTCGCAGCCCAGTAGGTCAGGTACAAGTTCGCATTGGTGTCCACCACCCGACAGTTCTGCTGGGTGAAGTTGTTTTCCATGCGGAAGGCTCGGATTGTGTCGAGACCAGATAAAGTTTCTCCAAAAAGATTGTACACTGGTGTTCGAGTGATCCCTTCGAGTCGCTTAATCTCGCGCGAGGATTTCTTGAAGTATTGTCCGATGTAGAGGAAAATGAGAAAGATCGGGATGTACGCCACGCCGATCCAGTAGGAGGCAAACGCCGAGACAATGAGAGCTCCAAAAGCCAAGGACGCATTCTGAAGCAGCAGTTGGTACTCTTGCGGGAGAATTGAGTCCATTTGGTCCAAGTCGTTCGAGAAACGGTTCAAAATTTGCCCCATTGGCGTCACGTCAAAGTAGCGCGTCACTGGAGCTCGTAGCACTCGTCGGAAGAGCTCATCATGCATATTTTGCGACGATCGAACGCAAGACTCAATGATCATCAGTGCACGGCCAAAGGACAGCACAGCACACAGCACAAGGAATCCGAGATACCACATGCCGAAGGTTGTGTTCGAGTACGTGGGGTCCACCCCCCGACGTGGCATGTTGCGAGCCCAGTGACCAGGCCACCAGTCGACAATTGTGCGTGCTGCTTGGCCAGCACAGTACGCTGCAACAATTACGACGATGACAACGAGGCCATTGAAACTAGTTTCATCGAAGTAGTTTTTGTACACACGCCCCCCAACTTTGCCTTTCACGCGATCTTCGGCTCGAATCAATCGCCCCAAGTCCTTGTCTTCTTTTACGTCGGTGTCAAGGATCGTTTCTGCTTTTACAACGCTTTCAATGTCTTCTACTGGTTTGTGATTTCCAGAATCTGAAACAGGTTTAGCAATATTACTTTTGCTCTTGCCACTTTTGCCATTTTCACCGCTCGTCGTCAAATGCGGAAATTGAGACAACACTTCTTGGTAGGAACCATGAGCTGAAATTGCACCATCCTCCATCACCACAACCTCGTCAGCTCGTTGCAACAGGTCATAATGACTGTTAAGAACCATCAGTCGAGTCTGATTTCGTGCCAAGCCAACAAGACACTCGTCGAAAATTGCGTGTGCTACGTGCGGATCCACGGCGCTCAACGGGTCATCCAAAATCAAGACTTCCGTACCCGTCCGGTACATGGCACGCGCAATTGCCACACGAGCCTTTTGGCCGCCACTCAAGTTAATTCCACGCTCGCCAATCTCCGTCAAGTCTCCATTCGGTAATACTTTCAAATCCATTGCCAACTGAGAAGCACCCAAGACTTGAGCGTATCGCTCCGCATCGTACTCTTGCTGAAAGAGAATATTGTCGCGGAGAGTTGCGTTCCGAATCCACGTGTCTTGACTTACGTAGGCCACACGTCCACCGATCTCGAGAACACCAGAGGTGCGTGGCATTCCGCCAAGAATGGCATTGATAAGACTGGATTTACCCGATCCAACTTTACCCACGATCATCACTAGTGTGCCTCGTTCAATCTCAAGGTTCACGCCGTGAAGCTGGAATCCTCGAGTGCCCGCACTGTCGGTAGCAGCTAAAGCCACTTTCTTCAAGTTTCCACCACTAAGTTCTTCCTCCGCTTCTACCACTACGACAATATCACCTCCTGTTGGGTTTGCAGGCCATTCAAACACTCCGTCTCGGATGGAGATACGGCCGCGGCCGATTGTTGTCCCGTCAACATCACTGTGCGTCGCAAGGAGAGGCGCATTATTGGATGGAGTAGTCTCCTGTACGTGACCCGAGCTCGGTAGCAGAACTGGCATCGTAGAAACCTCGCTGCTAGAGAGGAACGCGTCGATGCGAGCGTACGCGATCTTTGCCTTGGACAAGCCGCCGATGGCTAGCGGTAGCTGGTTAAGTGCAGCGCGACTGATGTTCACCACAGCGACTAGCGTGAAGGCTTCCACCACCGTTATCGTGTGGTTGACCAGCACATACACACCCAGCGTGGCGCCTGAAAGGAACGTTGGTGTGATGAAGAGCATGACCGTGTTGATCACTTGGTACGAATGGAACTTCCTTAGTAAACCCACCTCTTTTACTCGAAGTTTCTCCACACGTTGAGCCAACGAGTCTTCCCAAGCGTAGAATTTCATCACGCGAATACCCTGAAGAGTTTCCGACGTAACTTTCACGCGTTCATCAATAACTTGCAGTAGTTTTCTCTGTAAGTCAGCAATGCGATCTCCTTGCTGAATCGAAATGATCATGACGGCAGTTAGCACAACCACACCAGCAAGTGCTGCGTAAAAGTTGAATAGGAAGCCTATCAACACACAAGACACAACAAAAGCCAACGGCCCCATAACCAGCCATGGCCCTTGCACCATCGCAGTGAAGACACGCTCCGTATCGACACTCATCAGCGTTAAAATATCTCCAGTCGTGTACTGCTGTCTTGCTGCACTCGACAGCTTCAGTGCCTTCTCGTACACGAGCGACATCGTCAAAGAGCGCATGTTCGTTCCAATACGAGAAGCCACGAAGAATAGATAATTAAGCGCGCACACGGCCACGAACGAGCTCCCGGCCATCATAGCTACAAGCCAGTAGCCGCTCTCAATGCCAAACGCATTGTCTTCACCATTCAGAAACTCCAGCAAAGCCTTGGTCACGTACGTCTGCAGCCCCAGCGCTAGTACATACACTACGCACCCCATGAACACGACCATGATCTGCGCTTGGAACGTCTTCATGTACGCCACAAACACGGGCGAAAGTCCGAAAACGTGTCGTCGGTTTGGTTCATATTGTCGACGGAACCGAAGTTCTAGCGACTCGCAGGCATCCGAAGGACACACGGGCCACATGTCGTCGATCTCCAGAATTCGTCGAGAGCCGAGCGAGATCATCGGTTGCATCCATTGTGCTAATGCAATTGACGGTAGCGAAGCCTTGGCCAACGGGTTCGGCACCTGGCTGAACGGGGGTTGTATTGGATTCACCTCCACATATTGGTCATCGTCACCTTTGGCCATGGCAATACAGTAAGTGCCAAAGTGGAAATGAACTCTTGGCCACGCACTTCGAACTGAATGCGCAAATCGAGGAAGATAATCAAGGCTGAACTCGGTATCGTACTGTATTCAATACTTCGCCAACAGCAAGTTTGGACGAGGTCCAACGCGCTGAAGCGCTACAAGCCCTGCAAACTCGCGTGGACGACGTCATACTGGGCGTTGAAGCTAACGCACGCAGCCAGACGTTGGCCAGCATGCTTAAAGCCATCCAGTTTGGTCCAAAATCATTTGATACTATCTCAGTGCTTTTTGTAGCAATACCTAGACTAGGGCGTCCAAAACACCTAATAGAGGGTTCAAATTGTAGGTCAATCTAACTTAGAATGTCTCACCGTCTTGAGCTGGTCGTTCGATTGTAATTAATTGCTTTAGCAAAAAAACACAATTATTGGTGTTATTTTCAGCAGCAAACGTATTAGTCTTATAAATAATTGCAAATCAACCAAAATTATAATATATAGCAGTGCTTTTCATAGTTTATAATCAAATATATTAAAGTCTCGCAGTGCTTTTTATCAAAAACTCCATCTTGCACGCACCTTTATCTTCTCTTCTTGGCCAGTCAGTTCCCACCCATGGCCGACGTGGCCGAGTTCGAGCGAGCGGTTCTCGTCGCCTTCCAGTACGCGGGGGCCAATGCCGCTGACCAGCCCACGCAGACGCTCAAGTTGCAGGCCGAGAGCTTCTGCACCGCAGTCAAGAGCCAAACAGACGGGTGGCGAGCCGAACTGCAGCTTTTCGAGCATTCAGAGCACGAACAGGTCAAGTTTTACGCGCTTCAGGCGCTACAGGAGGCGCTGACCAGTGGCGTAGCGGACGACGTGGCTGTAGCCATCCGTGTAGAGCTGTTATCCTGGCTGCAGAGTCATGTGGCCTACGTGGAGAGCAAGGCGCCCTACCTCAAGACCAAGTTGGCCGTCGTTATTACCCTCTTGATTAAAAGAGACTACCCGGATCGCTGGCCGACAGCTTTCACGGAGCTTTTGGCTCTGCTTCCGCAGGGCGCGTCGATTGTGGAAATGTACTTTCGTATTTTATTGGCAATCAACGAGGAGATCGTGGAATTTGACGCACAGAGAACTCAGCAGGAGGCCGCGCACAATATGAGGATTAAAGACGCTATGCGTGAGGGGTCCTGTATGCGTGAGAGCTTCGATGCTATTGCTCGTGTGCTGGTGAATGCTGATGCGAGCGACGTCATGCGCCAGTTGAGTATTAGTGCGCTCGAAACGCTCAAGAGATACATCAGTTGGGTGGATATCGGCCTCGTGGTGAACGACACGCTTTGGCCGCTGTTGATTAAGCTTCTGCGTGGGAGCGAGACGTTCCGCTGTCAAGCAGCCAACTGCGTGTTTGAAGTGATTGACAAGGGCATGACGCCGGAGAAGAAGCTGGCGTTGTTGCAGCAATTGCAGATTGTTGAGATGTTGGCAGCGTTGCCAATTCGTGAAGATGATGACTTTGCTGAGGAAATTGGAGAGGTGATTAACGCGGTCGGATTGGAGCTTGTAACGTGCATGGACGCCTTCCGCCACACGAACCGGGCGGACCTGCTTCAGGCTAGTGGTGCGATGCTGTGTCAACTCATGCCTCTCGTTTGGGAATTATTCGCTCATGAGTCAAAGGATGTGTCCGAAGAAGTGTTTGAAATTGTCAATGCGGTGGGTGGCGCGATGCTTCGAACGGAGACGCAGACGGCCGGCAAGCCTCAGAGCGAGGCGGAAGTGTTCCGGCCGTCCGAATATGTCCCGCAGATCTTGCACGGAATTTATCTACAGACCCGGTTCCCGGAGGACTCCGACTCGGATGCTGCTGAGTTCGAAGAGTACAGGCGCAGTCTCTACACCATCTTCTTGAACATTGTGCGCCAGCGTCCGCATGACACGCTTGGATTTCTCACGAACCTGGCTCAGAGTCTGCCCGGACAATTTGCTGAGATCGACCCGCGCAACCTGGAGAGCTTCCTGTCACTCTTGTACCGATTCAAAGAAGGTCTTGCGGCTCTGAAGGCCGTGGCTGTTCCATTTAACGAGCCGACGAGTCCGCTTTCTCTTATGGTTGTACAGATTCATAGCAGTATGATTGCAGCATCCAGCAGTGCGGTGCCGTTGCACCCGTCCGTGCTGCTTACATACTATGATTTTGCTGTGCGGTACAGCAAGGTGCTGCAGAATCAATCGGCTTTGATCCCGGCCGTGTTGGAGATGATGTTTGGGCCGCACGGACTTGCTCATCCGGCTGCCCATGTGCGCTCTCGTGTCTGCTACCTCTGCCTGCGCCTTGTGAAGGCCATCGGCGCCTCGGTTAACCCTCATGCGTCAAGTATTCTGACCGCGCTGCAGCCCCGTCTCGCAATTGCCAATGAGCGCGAGGAGTTTGCCAGTAAGAACAACCCGACCTACCTGGCGTACGATGATCAGCTGTACCTGTTCGAGCTCGCTGGTCAGATTATCGCTTCGCTCGTGCTCCCTGCAACGGAAACAGGTATGAACGCAAAGCAGCTCCGGTACCGCTACACGATCGCCGTGCTGGACCCACTTCTGCAGGGATTAAATATGACGCTGGGTGAGCTGGCGAAGGGTTCGCTGACCGACGAGGAGTATGTTACGGAGCACTGTGCTTCCCACCTTAACGCTATCGCTCACGTGCTGAAGGCCTTCAAGGGCACGGACTGCATGGAAAACCACCAAGAAACATTCACACAGGTGCTCACCGCTGCTGCGTGTGTGCTTCGCGCGCTGCCCCGGACTCCGCGTGTGCGTTCCAAGGTGATTTTCACGCTGCACCGCTTGACTACTGTATTGGACAGAGAACATTTCCTGGGCAACGTTCAAGATACTTTGGAGACGCTGATGATGGGCTGTGAGCAGGCCGAAGTCGTGGAGATCGTGCAGCTTGTGGACCAACTTATTATCAAACACAAACAGAGTCTGGGCGGATTTCTGGACAAGACGACGCTGCCTTTCGTGCAGCACTTGTGCGCGCTGATGCCAGAACGCAGCGCGTTAAATAACAGTGAGACGAAGGACGCCCCGCAGCTCGAGCGCGAGGCCACCCAGAAGTATCTATACACATTCCTGTTGCACCTGGTCACGCACGGCCTGGACGCCGTGCTGATCAGTGCACAGAACGTCGCGCAGCTGGAGAATATGCTGCGTCTCGTGCTCGAGGGCTGTGCAGAGGTTCAGGACGCTAACATTAACCGCGCGTGCTTCTCGATTGGTAGTATGCTGGTTGAGCGCTGGATTAGCACCGGAATCGCTCCTTCGCCGGCCAACGAGGCGTCCGGTGCTTCGAGCGCGGCCACGTCGGCCGCGTCGGTGGCTCTGCGTGCTGAACTCCATGCCGAACTCTCCGCCGAGGGCAAGACGCGCTTCACGCAGATTGCAGTCCAGGACTTCACGCGTGCCATGTTCGCCGTGACGAAGTTGCGTCACTTCGACATCGATGACATGCAGACGATGCTAGCAGTCAAGGAGATCGTCAACATGCAGGCCGTGCTGGTAGCCGCTTTGGGCGTCGAGTACCTGACTTTCCTGCGCGACGTGTTCCTCCCGTCGCTAGGTTGCCCTCCTGAACTTGCCGGCCCGTACACGGAGCAGGTGGCAACAGGAAACCGCAAGCAGATCCAGGCAGCGTACAAGGCGCTCGTGAGCAAGATGAAGTAGCACGTCGGCGAGGACGCTTTACAATAACATTTTGGAGTAGGCAATAGGATAACAGGCATGAACTTGAGACAGGGAATAGAGACGCGTCCCCAACCATTTGCTGCGAACGGACATCATCGGACAGCCAACACCTCGACCCCCGCGCGTCATCAGCTTTTCGTCACAACTTATGACTCACAAGCCACGAATCACTCGCTGAATGACGAATGTCAGCACGTTGTAGACGGGACCAGTGGCTTGTTGAGTGTTTCCAGCATTCCTCGATTTGCAGCGGCCTCGTCACTACGGAACAATGGACGAGAAAGACCGAAGTTATGTGGAGGTGCCGACCACGCCGCGGGCTAAAGCATCGATGCCGTTTAGCCACCTGCCGAATCCGTTGGCCAGGGCTTCGCTGCCCTCCATCATCCTAGCCCAATGGATCCAGCCCATGGTATCACTTGGAGCCCGGCGCGTGCTGGAGAAGGAAGACGTCTGGCCAATCTGCACCAGTGACGCGTGCGAATCGCTTGAGAAGCGCTTCCGACAAGTGTACGAGCCGAATCGACGATACCCGTTCAACCTGTCGCCGTTGGCTGTTGCGTACGCTCGGACGTTTCGGACCGAACTTACGTTTTTGTTGATCAGTTGCGTGGTGTACATTGTCGCCTTAGCCCTGCAGTCGTATGTGGCCCAGGCCATTCTCCAGTTCCTCAACGATGAAGAGAACGTATTCCACATCTCGAGCGGCTACTGGTTGATGGTTTTGATGACACTGAGCTCCCTTGTGGCCGTGTGCGGTATCAACTACGTCTTCTTCTCGGCATCGCGCATTGGCGCCAATATGCGCTCATTGACCATGTCACTCGTGTTCGACAAGGCACTGAAGCTCTCCAGTGCTGCGCGACAGGATTACACGACCGGAGAGGTGCTCACGCTTATGAGCGTGGACACTGAACGTGTGTTCTTCCTGGTGATCCAAGGCCCGTGGCTCTTTATGGGACCGCTATCGTTCATCATCTCGGTGGTGCTTATCGGAATCCTCTTCGACTTCTATTCGGCTATGGGTGGAGCTGTCGTACTGGTGGTGGTGATGACCATTTCAGCTCGTCAGGGACGACGTATTGCCGGCTTTCAGAAGAAACTGCTTAAGGTCATTGACGAACGGGTTAAAGTGACGTCGGAGGCACTGCAGGGTATTCGAGTCATGAAGTTCTACGCGTGGGAGGACTCACTAGCGCAACGTGTGGAGAAACTTCGGGCTAAAGAGGTGACGCTACTGCGGAAGTTCCACATGTACCAGGTAGTCAACACCGTCATGCTGTTCCTCACCCCAAGCTTCGTTTCTGGAGTGACGTTGGGCATTTACATCCTCATTCACCACACGATCACAGTCGTCGAGGCCTTCACGCTTGTTGCCATGGTCAACATTTGCCGAACTGCGTTGAACCAGCTACCACAGGCTGTGGCCGGCATCTCCAAGGCCAAGATCTCGTACGCGCGTCTTGACGCCTTCCTTACCAGTGACGAAGTGGCTGCTCAACCGCTTCTTTTGACGCAAGACAGCACGACTCCTTCGAACAAATCGCCACTACTTGGGGATAACGATATCCATGGAGAATTCATCGGTCGTGGCCGCATTTCCATTCGTGACGCCATTTTCGAGTGGCCTACAACCTCCAAGGCTGACGTTGTAGTGGTGACACCAGCGGAAGGTGAAGAAACGACCAGCAAGAACCTGGAAGTTGACTGTTTTACTCAAGGATTTAAGCTGGAAGGCGTCAACTTGGAGATTGAACGTGGTGCTCTGGTGATGATCGTGGGTAAAGTTGGCTCGGGTAAGTCCAGTCTCCTCAGTGCTCTTTTAGGTGAGATGTCGCGAACCTCAGGTGTTCTTGAAGTCGGTGGACGTGTGGCCTATGTAAGTCAAGACACGTGGATCCGGAACGCAACTCTCCGAGAAAATATTCTCTTCGAACAAGAATACAATGCGGAGAGATACGCTCAAGTCTTAGACGCGTCTCAACTAGCAATGGACCTGAAAGCTTTACCCAACGGAGACTCAACGGAGATTGGAGAGCGTGGAATTAATTTGAGTGGCGGTCAAAAGGCTCGTGTGGCTATTGCACGAGCGATGTACCGCACTGGGACGGACGTGTTGATTCTGGACGATCCTCTGAGTGCTGTGGACCCGCATGTGGCACACGCGATCTTCGACAGCTGCATCGTTGGTTTAGCTGCCGGACAAACGCGTTTACTGGTGGTTAATAGCCACTACGACCTGCTATCTCAAGCCGACCAGGTTGTGGTTATGAGGGACGGCGCTATCGTTGCTCACGGTTCTTATGAAAACGTATTGGCCGAATTTCCGCATCTAGCATCGGAGAGTGCTGAAAAGCCTGAGCATGAGCTCGTAAGTGATGAAATCAACGTTGTCAACGATCTGGATAAAAGTATCGACAGCGTTGCAGTTCAAGCTGAAGTCGAGGAACCTAATGATGAAGCAGATAAAGCATCCGGCCGTTTGATTCGTGCTGAGGATCGCGTCAAGGGAACGGTTGGATCGCATGTGTACAAGGCGTATTTCGACGAAACTGGTATGAATGGTTGGGTGGTGGTGCTGGTGATCAGTATCATGTATTGTGTCGGCCAAGGAGCTCGAACGACAGTCGATTGGTGGCCTGGTCATTGGGCTCGCAACATGCCTCGACGTGACGTGGATCCGACGTACTCGGGTACAGCCTTTGGTATGTGGTATCTCGGCCTTATCGTGCTCTGCTCCATTCTGACTCTGATCCGAGGCGTAATGATGATTGAATCGTGCATGCGCTCGTCTCAACACATGCACGACGAGTTGTTCCGGCGTGTATTGCGTGCTCCAGTGACTCGTTACTTCGACGTGACTCCGATCGGACAGATTTTGAATCGCTTCTCGAATGACTTGGATCAAATGGACACTACACTGCCACTAGAGTACCAGCTCTTCTTCCAGAACGTATCCATGGCTCTTGGTTCTCTGGTTGTCTCGGCTTTCGCTTCATATTGGATTGGAGTTTCCTACATCCCTCTTTTAGTCATTTTCGTCATGACGGGGCAATACTTTAAGAAAACCTCGCGGGAACTTAAACGACTTGAGGGGATCACGCGTACTCCTGTGTACAATCTCTTCAGTGAAACACTGTCGGGTCTCCCAACGATCCGAGCTTTCCGAATGGAGAAGGAGTTCTCCGCTCGCAACCGCCAAGTCGTAGATACGAATGCTAACATGTACCTCACGTACTGGTCTGCCAGTCGCTGGTTGGCTACACGTCTTGATCTCCTGTCCGTGGCCATTATCTTCGTCGTCAGTCTGTACCTGGTAGCTACTCGAGGTGAAATTGGCTCCATGACGTCGGGACTCTCACTCACCTACGCGTTGATGCTCACGTCCGTTATTCAGTGGGTTATGCGCTCTGTGGATCGAGTAGACAACGCCACTACCAGTGTCGAACGGCTACTGTTTTTCCGAGAGATCGAGCGTGAAGAAGACGGGGGTAAACGTATCGCTGATCTAGTGACTAACCAGCAGCATACGTGGCCGTCGCATGGAGCAGTTCGATTTGAGGGGCTATGTCTGCGATACCGACCGGAGCTTCCGCTTGTACTCAAGGGTGTTAATATGGAAGTCGCTGCTGGAGAGAAAGTCGGTATCTGTGGACGTACTGGAGCAGGGAAATCCTCCCTCATGGTCGCGCTCTTCCGCATCTGTGACTTCGACAGCGGACGTGTGCTCATCGACGACGTGGACATCGCCACCATCAACCTACGCGAACTGCGACGCAGCCTCGCCATCATCCCGCAGGACCCCGTGCTCTTCAGTGGACCCCTCCGTGAAAACCTCGACCCGTTCCACGAGTACTCGGACGAGCGCGTCTGGCACGTGCTCAAGCAGGTGCACATGGCCGACAGTCTGCGGCGTTGGGGAGCGGGTCTGGACTTCGAGGTGGCCGAAGGGGGAGACAACCTGTCGGTGGGTCAGCGTCAGCTCATCTGCATCGGCCGTGCACTGCTCAAGGACAGTAAAGTGGTGGTGCTGGACGAGGCCACAGCCAACGTCGACACGGCCACGGACGCACTCATCCAGACCACCATCCAGGAGACGTTCGAGGACAAGACGGTGCTGATCATCGCGCACCGCATCAACACGATCATGCACTGCGACAAGATCGCCGTGATGGACGCTGGTCGCGTGGCTGAATTCGATTCTCCATCAGCATTGTTGGCTCAACCGCAGTCCGTGTTCGCTGCGTTGGCCAAGACTTCAGCACTTAAGTAGTTTTACTGAATCTGTTCCACTAGAGCAGACAGTTCTGTTGACGGGAGTGACGCCGATTGTCTTGAAGGCGTGATGTCTTTTTTCCAACCTACGAGGGACGTTGATTGACTTCGGAACTTTTGTCAAATTAGCGTTGTTTTATCTTGACCGTTTAAATATGATTTCGAATTCTTGGGCTTCTTCATTCCAGAATCTGCCGGCTAGAAGAAAAATGGTGAAGCTTGTATGTGGATTCGTTGGGGAGCTGGAAAATCTCTTTGAGGTAGAGATTGACGACAGTGAGCCAGTGACAGTGTTGAAGAAGGCGATCAAGCTGAAGAATGAAGACATCAAATGCCCTGAGCGTAATCTGCAACTCTTCTTGGCGAAGACGAAGAATGGCCGGTGGCTGACGGAGGCAAATGCTGCAAACGTGAAGGTCAATGAGACTGGTGTGGTGCCTGGGATGCTAGATGAATATGGGAACTGGAAAGATTTCGTGCGGATGGCTCAATTGCTCTCGATCAATAATCGCACACACTTCGGAGCGAATTTTCAACGGTGTGAGGGTGACATTCACGTACTAGTGGTGGTCCCAGGGGAAATGATGAGTTACAGACACGAACCACGTGATAACTCCCGGAAATGGTCGGAAGCGTTTCTCATGAACGCAGTGAAGTTTAACGCATTGCCGTCTGTTGGAAGTCTCCTGCGTTTCGTCCGGAAACCTCTCCCTATGAAGATTCGAGCAAAGAAGAAATGGCTGAATGGATGGAACCTCAGACCTGAATTACAAAACAAACTATTCGTGGAAGATGATACTTCTCCATGCATGGAGGTTAAAAGTAAACTCTTCGGCATACACGGGCCGACACTGCCTCGCCGTGGCCAAACAGAGGACTCTTACCATGTTATATGGGATATGGCCTTTCGCAATGTGCTTGAGCTTATCTTTTCTGAGGCACGCTGCTCCCGGGAGTCGTGTGAATCCTCAACAATGATGCGTCCTGACTTCTGCTGTGTCTTGGATGGTGTTTGCGTATTTCGTGGCGAGGAGGAAGCTCCTTGTGTGGGCATCGATGTGGCCCCAGACAAACTTTGTTCGAGCTTTGTGTGGGGATTTGGAGATTTGCCTTACATGCTTGGCTATGTTGCGTCAGAATACTTTGTCACTTTACTTGCGTTGAATCTGGATGATGAAGGAGTCGTGAGGAAGACCGTTATTGGAAATTCGATTTTGGATGGAAAGAGGATCTGTTTGAAGCTATACTTGCGATGCTGAACTTGTCATTGCTGTTCCCAACCATTGTGAAAGCGTGCCCCGAGAGTGGGAAAGATGAATACAGGACCATTACGCGTCCAAGTGGTGTTGTCGTGCACCTCTTTCCAACTTTCGTCAAGAAAGTCTTTCCGGATACTAGAAATTTTGACCATCTAGAATCGGTATATGATCGAATGGAGGATGCTGGTGTTCCAAATGTTGATCGGCTGGCTGAGATGCAAATTCAAGGGCGATGTCTAGAGTTTGAGCCTCGCGGAACGGAGGCGAAACCATCAACCCTGCTCGATTTATTTCGTGCCCTGCGAGATGCTCTTGAGGCTTTGGTGGCTCTTCATCGTTTGGGATGGATTCATCGAGATATCTGCTGGTCGAATGTGATGAGACAACGGAACGAGGCTTCCTGGTTTTTGATCGATTTCACCGATGCAGCTACCAGTCCACAGCCTTCTGCAACTGGCCACCATTTGAGTCGTGAAGAACACGCCCCTGAGATTTTTGTGGAGAATGGCGAACACACTACGGCTGTTGACATTTGGGCTTTGGGGAACTTGATTGAGCGTTGCAAGTTGGAGGACGGGAAATGGCGGGATTCCCCTGCAAGAAGATCCTTTTACAAGCGCTTGATGGTGAAAGATCCAGCAGAACGACCAAGTGCAGAAAAAGCTTTAGCTGAGCTGGTGGTGCTTGAAGAAGAAGCAAAGAGGGAACAAGGAGCTATCCGGCAGACTCGTCAGCGTCGAACACAGTCTCGTTAGCGAAACACCAGTAGCATTGTCTGCTGCCGTCATCGTCTTCGCCAGGAAGCGGTGCAAGTGAGATGCAGGATATTTAATGTATTAATGACAGCCATCGCAGTGACAGCTACGACGTTTCCTGAGCCCATACCAAGCCACAGTCCTTCGACTCCGAGATCGCACTGGAATGCTAGTAGAGCACCGAATGGAAATCCGAAAAGGTAGTACGACAGTCCGTTGGCAATGGCAGCAAATTTTTGTTTCCCTGCTCCTCGAAATACTCCTTGTTACAGCATTCAGTCCATCGACAATAGTCAAAGGCGACCAGATTGCCATCACTTTGGAGGCCAACCGCGCACTATCTCCTTCGTTCAAGAACAGCAGCGGTTTCCCCCCTCCCCCCGGTCCGTACAGCAACGCTGTGAAGATCAACGTTAGGATTAACGTGATCACAAGCGATACAGTACGCACTTGCTTCGCTTTCTTCGGCTTTTGACCACCAAGACAATTCCCCACTCGAATGTTAGCGGCCACCGATAGCCCCGCGAATGTCGTATAGACGCAGCACGGAATGCGCTGCGACCGCTACGCCACTGTCGGGCAGCAAGCCAGCGAAGGTAGTGAGCGCTTCGAAAGCCCACATTTCCATGCCAAGCATCAGCATTCCGGGAACTTCAAGACGCAAAAAGAGACGTACGTAGCCCGTGGCTGCTGTGAAGTCCCATGGTTGTGGCCAACCACCACTGCCTCAAATGGTGCGGACGCCATACGAAGTACGGCACCAGAAGCAGCGGAAGAACGAAGTTGCCCAAACGCCTGGCAATTGCGATACCATTGAAGCCGACGGACGTGTGGTAGGCGAGGCCGTAGCCAACTGCGACGATGACGACGTTACCAATTGCTGCAATGGTGACGAGTGGAGTCATGATGTTCTGCGCTTGGAGCACTTTGCGCGTAAGTTCGTAGAGAAAAAGGCACGGAACTCCCGGTAACATCCAGCGAGAGAATTGTCCCGCCAATTGAGCCACTTCTTCATTTTGACCCAGTCCTTTCAGGATCGATTCGGTGAATGAATTGATGAACAGCATTGGTACGAGGATGACGGTGAGGACGACGACGCCGGTCTGGAAGTAGACGCCGATTTTCTCCAGTCGTTTGGCTCCGTAGGCCTGAGAACAAAGTGTGTCCAAGGCTGAAGCAAGGCCAAGTCCAACCGAGAGCGAGGTAACGTTCAATAGCTGTGAAACACAAGAGTAAATTTGAGCTCGGTGAATATCAACAAGACAATTGTAAAGCTTTCTTACCATGATAGAAAACGTGGCAGCGTCGATATAATGCTGCGAGAGGGGGGAATCAATATTTCCAGCTAGGATAACCGATGTAAATCCTGGGATGAACTCTAGAAATGTGGTGATCATCTGGCAGAACAGGGTGTGAGTTGGTTTATCTAGATCTTCTCGAGTTTCGCCGTACCACTGGTCCAACGAGCTTCAGCAGCGTCTTGACTTCCTCTTTTGTGTCTGGGTTTGGTTCAGCGGCGTAGTTGAAATCGCCTGTCTGAAGTGAAGGCGAGGCGATGCTCACGAAGGACTCGCTGTGGTTGATTTTATCATCCTGGGATTGCTGCTCACTCATTTGTTGTCTTTTTGGGCGGCTAGCAGATTCGAAAGTGCCATACTGTACCTGGCCGAAAGTAGCCACGTCACCAATGATTGTAAGGTTTGTATGGGACAAATTTTCGTAGACTTTCGTCTGAAAGCACGCAAAACGGAACGCCATGTAAGTTGCAGTGTTCAAAGCATCCAAGAGTGACCGTAAATGCCTCAACCATAAACTTTCACGGAAGTAATCGTTGTCGAGTCGACAATGATTACCACGGTACAGGTACATGTACATGTACCCAAACGAATTTGGAATCCGGTGCTCCACTACGGAATCCGGACACGTGCTCGGAGCTCCATACATCTACAGATTTGTTTTCGGTTAGAAAATCAGCTCGTTAACGTTTTATTTGATACTTATCATGGATAACGATGTTGCTTCAAGCCACTACAGCATGTAAACCAGGCATTCGTGTCCATTGCTTACTGGTCCTTCACTGCAATGCCAACTTTTCCGATCTGGTTTCCCGAGCTCTGCAAGTCGAACGCAGCAACCACCTCATCCTGTGTAAACCCAAAGGTCTTGTGGATGTAAGGCTGGACGTTCTTGAGCGAGACAAAATTGACCAACTCGGTGGTTAGCTGCTTACTTCCAGCTTGAACTCCACGAAGAGCACAACCTTGAATCAGCGCCAATAGCGGGACATTGGGCATGTTCTCCTGCTTGATATCGGCTAGATACCCAATGACCGCGATCATACCGCCAGAAGCTGTAGCCTTGATGCTTTGCTCGATTGTGCCAGCCCCACCAATCTCAATAACGTAGTCAGCTCCTTCTCCGTTCGTAAAGTGACGTACTTCGTCCGCCCAATTGGGGTTTGTCTTGTAGTTAATGACATGGTCCACTCCAAACTTCTCCTTCACAAACTTGAGCTTCTCATCGGACGAGGATGTGACAATAGTCACAGCCCCCGCTGCCTTGGCTAGCTGAACGCCCGTGATCGAAACTCCGCCAGTACCTTGGAAAAGCACAGTCTGGCCAGGTTTCATAGGTACGTAGCCGTAAAGTGCGTTCCACACGGTAGCTCCGGTGCAGACCAGAGACGCGAGTTGAACGTAGTCCAGTTTGCACTCAACAGGGACCTTGATGATCGCTTGGGCTGGGACTGCAGCATATTGTCGGAGTGTACCATCGACACCACCGCCCAACATGTACTTTTGGCTCTTCAACGGTCCGTACAAGTTGTCGAAGGAGATGTTGATAATGACGCGGTCACCGACGTGAAGGTCATCCACTGAGGCTCCCACCGCGGCAATGACTCCAGCACCATCTGAACACGGAACGAGATCATCCTTTACTGCTGCGGCTGGGTAGAATCCTCCGCAGATCTGAATGTCGCGAGCGTTCAGTGTGACGCCACGGATTTCCACGAGCACTTCATGGTCGCGAACACTGGGGAGGAGTTCATTTAGGCATGTCAAGTTGTGGTGCGAGGTGCGGTCGTTGATACGGTAAACGGTGTTCGACGGCATTGTTCGTGCTTCCGGGAGGATTCAGCAATGGCCACTCATCAGACCAAGGTGAAGTGGCCTGTTTACATAGGCCAGCCACCTACGCAAACACCGAGTGAATGCAGTGCATTCAATGCACACGCCACCCGGTCGTGATCATCGACATCAGGCACCGGTATCGACTGTACTTGACTTCAATGCAATTGGCTAACGGCATGCTTCCCATGCAAGGCTTGTGCAATGCTGTACATCAATGAGTATGATTGATGAACACTGAAGTGCCAATGTACCGGTAGCTAGACATCCCTCTTCATTTGCTAACAATCCACGTCTCCATCAACAGATAAGCTATCCACCATGGCCACTGCCGTCAGAGCTACGCAAATCTGGCAGCCGCAGCAGTACCTCAAGTTCCAACAAGAACGTCTTCGTCCTGCACTCGACCTACTGGCCCGTGTGTCTTCGCTTCCAAGCGCTGATGACATTAAAATCGTCGACCTCGGAGCTGGAACTGGAAACATGGCCCCGCCTTCTTGTACGGCATTAATCACATTCGTGGACCTGTACGTCTCAATATCTCACCATTGTTTTTCATAGGAACCGGTGGCCCAACGCTCACGTGACCTTCGTGGACTCAGCCGCATCCATGCTCGAAGTGGCGCAACGAGAACACAAGGAGAACAAGTCGCTGAACACGCAGCAACTGACGTATGTCCAAGGGGACTTCGAAACGTTCAACCCTGGCCACCCAGTAGACCTCATTTTCTCCAATGCAGCGCTACAGTGGGCACATGCTGACAAGCACAAAGACATCATGTCCCGCTTGTACTCGTTCCTGAAGCCTGGCGGAGTGTTGGCCTTCCAAATCCCCGATACTCGTCTCCAACCGAACTACAGCCTCATGCTCGAAGCAGCGTCTGCGTTGGGTCTGAGCGATCGAGTTGCTGGTGTCCGCTCGGTTACGTGCGAGCATGATCCAGACTTCTACTACGACTTGTTCAAGGCAACTGACAGTGACGTTGAGCTCGACATCTGGGTCACCGTGTATGCTCACATTCTTGAAGGTGACAACCCCGTTGCGGACTTCACAAGCTCCACGGGCCTTCGTCCATTCATGAAAGCTCTAGCCGAGCCCTCGACCGAGGCGATGCAGTTCGAGCAGAAGTGCCGCGAGCTCATTTCCACCGCATACCCCAAGCAAAGCGACGGCAGCACCATTTTCAACTTTAAACGCTTCTTCGTCACAGCCACCAAGCCAATGTAGACGTCGAAGATACTGGATCGAAGTGTAGATACATCCTGTTAGGTCGATCATTTCAACTTGGATGTAGATGCAATCTGATTGGCCAACGACTTCAACTTGAGGTGATCCATGATCTTTAAACGTCGCGTCCGCTCAAATCTCTTTACGTCTCCTTCCAGCATGAGTAGCGCCATGGATCCACGCGCGTTGATCAATTACTACCTTCGCAAAGGCTGGTACGACCATGTCCAGCGCTTATGTGAGCAGATTCTGGAGAAAAAAGGCAGCGACTCGGCCATCCTCTTCTGGCGGGCGTTCGGCATTGTGTTGGAGCGCAGTTATTCGTCTGCTATCCGAGAGCTCGAGAACCTCAAGAGAACAGGACGAGACGTGGAATTACCATGTCTCCACGCGTTAGTGTACGCTCATTCACGGTGCAAACACGTGGATCATGACGAAGTGGCTCAACTGGAGCTGCAGCTCGTCATAGCCGAAGAGAACGCGTCCAGCTCCAGTTTGGTGCTCTGCGCCACCTTCTTCTGGCACTTGGGGGAACACCCCAAAGCTCGGAAGATCCTGGACCAACTACTGAGCACCATTGGCAAGAGCAGCTCCGAAGGAGCTCTACGTCAAAAGATTCTCATTCTTCGGGGCTGGGTGGACCTCACTGTGGATCCCAAGATTAAACGCGACGCCGACTTAAGGGATGGAGCCATCCAGTACTTCGATCAAGTGACAGAGTACGTCTCCAGTATAAAATTCGTCTTGTAACTCGTTGCTCCCTCTCATTTTTGATGTTGATCAGTCGAAAAGATGCGGAGCTGGTGCTTGGTATGGCTAAGTACTACGACCTCAAGAAGGCGTACCCTCGCGCTCTCGAGTCCTATGACGAGCTGACAGTGCAATTCCCGTGGTTCAAGCACTCGTTGACTGAAAAGGCCTTGGTCCTGCTCAAGATGGGCAACTGGGACCAATGTCTGGACAGCGTGGAGCGCGCACTGAGTGAAAACACTCGGGAGATCGAGGCACTACGGATCATGATCTTGCTGCTTTTGTCTCGTGAAGGCCACGCCCGCGAAGCTGCTGAGCGGATCCGAGAGCTATTGGAAGCGCTTAAACGTGTTGAGCCTGCAAACCCGGAGCTGTTCTGTGAAATTTCACGCTGTACAGCTCGCGTGTCTGATCGGGATCCAGAGGTGCTCCAATGCAGCTTGGGGCTCATAGAGCACGCTATTCAGCTGAATCCAGACAGCGGAGCTTTCCGAGCGGAACGGGGGTACCAGCGTGCACTGCTCGGAGACTTCGCAGAAGCGATGGAGTCGTACAAGGAGGCGTTGAAGCTGGACGAATCCAACGAGATGGCTCTTCACGGGATGATCTACTGCCAGATCAAGCTAGGACAACTCGAAGACGCGTCCCAGCAGATGGAATTCCTCAGTGTTATCCAGGAATCAATCGGAGCCAGCGCCAGCTTCGCCTTCTTGCAGGCGTTACTCAGTTGGGAGAAGGACCGTGACCGACCCAGACACGTGAAGCTTCTGCTGCAAGCCATGCAGATCCACATGGACAGGCTCAAGGAGACCATTCAAGGTCCGGACGTGTCCACGCACGACACAATGAGTCTCCTTAATCCCATTTTTCTCGTAGAAGTGGCCACGGAGTTTTTACAGGGTGAAACCCCTCAGCCTGGCAGTCCGAACGACAGTTTATCCGACGCTGTTTCCAAAGGAATGAGCATCCTCGAGAAGCTCGTCAACAAGTCCCCAGGCTTCTTACGAGCTCAGTTCGTGCTGGCTCAGGCATATTTCGACTCCCAGAGACTGGATGACGCCTTTCAAGCGTCCAACTTGATTCTGAAAATGGATCCTGGACACTCCAAGGCGCACCTCATGCAGGCTCGCGTAAGTCTTGAACGCGAACACTTCCGCGCAGCCTCTTCCTGTCTAGATCAAGCTCTCAGCTACGACTTCTCCGTGCGTCAGTCGCTCTCGTACTACATCATCAAGGCGCGTATCCTAGAAAATTCAGGCGACGTACGTGAGGCTCTGCAGACGCTTCAGACTGCAATGAAGATGACGCAGAGTACTGGGAGTTCGTCCAGTTCAGGAAGCAACCGCCGGCAAAAACATTCGGAGAACACTGGAACTGTGTCGCTGTTTGACAAAGCTTCAGTCTACATCCATATGGCTCAGGTGCTCTCACAGCTTAACGACATTGCTGAAGCCACGAAAACAGTTCGCGAGGCACTCGATGTCTTCCGTGGCACGTCTCAAGAGGTTCGAGTCCTGGTTGCCAATAGCGAGCTCGCAATCAAACGTGGCGACTACGACGCAGCCATCTCCATGCTCAGCAGTGTTCCAGTCAGCTCTCCAGCCTTCACGAAAGCGCAAATGGTTAAAGCCGACATCTTCCTGCAGTATCGCAAGGACAAAACCCTGTACGCGCGTTGCTACCAGGAGCTAGTAGCCCTGAATCCCTGCCATGCCACACACGTGAGCTTGGCTGAAGCTTACTTGCGCATTCAGATGCTGGATGAGGCCGTGCAGTCCTTCGAGCGCGCTAAAGCACTGAGTCCCGGTGATCCGACCATTGCTGGTCGTATTGGTCGTGTCCTTATCTCCAAGCACGACTACCTCAAAGCCGTGGACTACTACGAGACAGCGCTCAAGCTGGCACCGGGCAATCTTGTGCTCCGTAAAGACCTCGCCGATCTGTATGCAAAGCTCCGTCACTTCGATCAAGCTCTTCGTGTCGTGCAGCAAGCGCCATCCAATGACTCTGAGGCACTAAGCCACCTTCTGCAAGTCGTCGATCTTCAGCTTGTGCTTCCCATAATCCACCGCGGGCTGGGGAGTGACGAATTGGCGGTGCAGGCACTACTGAAGGCTTATGCCATTCAAAAAGTTGTGCTAGATCGACAGAAGAATGAACAGCCAGACGTACTCAACAAGCAGCGAGCAGCCATCGCGAACACTTGCTACCAGATTGCAGCCATCTACGCGTCAACTTCAGGCAATACCGAGCGCGAGAATGTCGTCAAGTACTGCACGTTGGCTCTCCGCTCGGACGAAACACACGAGCCTTCGCTGCTGTATTTGGCTCGAGCGTACCAGCAAGCAGGCGATCTGGACCAGTGTCAAGTGCGCTGTTCAACGCTGCTGCGACTGAATCCAGCCCACGAAGAAGCTGCATTGATGCTGGCTGATCTGTTACTCCAGAAAGAAGACAATGATTCGGCCATCTACCACTTCCAGCAGCTTCTGGACAGTCGACCGGACAACTTCGCAGCTCTCAGCCGCTTCCTGGTGATGCTTCGTCGTGCTGGAAAGCTCCACACGTCTTCGAACGACAAGGAGCAAGGCGGTTTAGCCCTCCGGTACTTGCGTCTTGCTGAACGAAGCGCTAACGTTCGTGTGGCGCACGCCCCTGGCCTTCATTTCTGCAAGGGGCTGTACTCCCGCTTCCGCAACAACGTAGTGGAAGCAATCGACGAGTTCAACCTTGCCAGACGTGATCCGGAATGGGGCGAGCGAGCTCTCATCAACATGATCGAGATCTACCTCAATCCTGACAATGAGAACCTCTGGGACGCCGGGAACGACGGCAATGAAGGCAACACGAAGGAGCAAACGGAGAACTTGCGCATCGCCAACACCCTTCTTGATGAGCTGCCTATGGCTCGGAACGAGCGAGACGCTAAGCTTCGCGTCCTTGAAGCGTACGCCGTCCTCGCAGTCCGCACCAAGAGCATGCTCGACAAGGCCATTCAGCTCTTCATGGAGATCCTCGAGACGGTCGACCGCGACTACGTCCCAGCGTTGCTCGGTCTGGCTACTGGTTACATGCTGACAAAGCAGCAACCCAAGGCACGGAACCAGCTCAAGCGTATCGCCAAGATGAACTACGACCAGAATTTGGCGGATGAGTTCGAACGCAGCTACCTCCTGCTTGCCGACATCTACATCAACCGAGGCAAGTTCGATCTCGCACAGGAGCTCTGCAAACGCGCGTTGACACACAACAAGTCGTCCGGGAAAGCTTGGGAACTCCTCGGGCTTGTGATGGAGAAGGAGCAGTCGTACATTGACGCAGCTGAATGTTACCAAGAAGCTTGGACTTGCGAAGGCGAAGCCAGCGCTGGGATTGGATTCAAGCTCGCATTCAACTACCTGAAAGCCAAGAAGCTCGTACTGGCAGTCGACGTCTGTAACAAGGTGTTGGACCAGTACCCAGACTACCCAAAAATCCGCAAGGAGATCCTGGAGAAGGCCTATGCTGGTTTCCGGCCCTAAATTCATGTACACGAAGACAAAGGTAGTCAAGGGGAGTGCTCAATTCATCTATACATCACATGAGAGACATACCGTTTCATGATAGCATTTCTAACCATTAGCCTGCTACGGCGTAGTCACGAAGGAGTGGGATGGAGTTCTTCGGCCGGTTCTGGACGGCCTTGCAGATGGCGATGTGCTGCTGTGCGCCTGAAGGAGCAAATTTCCGGCGACAGCACGGGCAGAGCACAAGCGTCGCTTGGTGTTCCTTGTAGCTTTGCTGTAGAGTGTGGTCCTTCAGCTTGTGCAACTTGGAAGGCGTAAGCCCAATTGAGTTTGGTGGTGTTCCAACACGAGCAGTCTTCGGATTGGGCGGGGAAGCCTGATTTGATGGAGTGCCTCGTCCCCAAGAGCCTTCATTGCCAAACACACGAGGGCATACTGCCTCGTGCTTTGCTAGTCGACCTTCGGCGAAGCTCCTCTTGCAGTACCGGCACGTCTCCATGCTCTGGCTTGGTTGGCCGCCCAAAACACCGGTGCTCGGGGGTTGTACGTTCTTCTGTTTGGTGGTATTTTTCTTCTTCCGCTTGACAGCTTCAGTATCTGTAGCCTGGCGTATCGGAGATGTGTCATTCTCTTGCTGACCGTATGGATCTGCTGTCATCTTTAGCCTGTCCTCCGCTGTGCCAAACACTTTACTTCGTCTGCTGCGGTGCTTCTGTGGAGTGCTCTCCGCAGACTTGATCTCCTTAGTACTAGCACGGCGACGCCTTGGACGCAACAGCAGTAAACTATCCTGCATCGACGAAGCATCTGGCCGTCCATGCGGCGTGGGGTCCGGGAAAGAAGAAGCGTAGTGCAACGAGCGTAGCGTCGCATCCTCCGATATTAATCCTAGAGCTCGCTCGAAGTTCAAATACAGCGGGGTCATCCTCCGCTTATGGAATTTCGCTGACGCGCAGTCTTGAAAGTGTGCTGCAAGCTGGTCACTCGGCTGCTGCTCACCGCAAAAATTGCAATACAAAGTTGCTTGTCGCTCCATCGTCGACACTGGAGATACTGAAGGCGAAGCAGACGGATGATACCCAAGACTCTGTCGCATCACGGAACGATGAAGCTCCGACTCCTCTTCAGCAGCTGCAGCTGCAGCAGCAGGCTGTTGTTGATCTGAGTTCGAGTTGTAATGACTCGGTCTGCCACAATAAAACATCAAGAAAATCAGCAACGTCATCGCTCCACAAGCATCAACAATTTCCACGTACTTCTTCCATGAGGACTCGCGAGTGCGTCGGTTGTAGTAATACACCCGTCCTTTAGCTGTGTAGGCTTCTTGCCACTCATCCTCCTGCACCCTCAGTTGTTGCTGTGTATCCTCTTCTACTTTTTCATTGTCGTTATGGACATTTTCCTCTGTATCAACCTGTTCTCCGTTGTCCTCATCCGTGTCCATCTCTTCCTGTCTCTCCTCCTCCATTTCCTCTTCTTCAGAAGCCTCCTGTTCATCGGTTGTCCTCCAATTGTGTCCATTTATGTCGTCCAGCGTCCATCTGTCCTCCATCACCTCGTGCACAAAGTCCAAGTAACCTCCGTCCTGCTCTCCTTCGCTCTCTCCTCCTTCTCCGGAGTCCTCTAGCAACTTTAAAGCTGCGCGAACGCTCGCCTCCACATCAGCCTCGTCCTCCTCCGTCAGGTCTTCGGAGCTGGCGTGCATACGTTGACGCGTGTCCAGTGCAGCCACAGGCGCGACCATCCAGTCGTCATCCTCTTCCTCACTCTTTAGAGACGTCTCGGAGCCCCAACTGCGCGTTTCAAGCTGGTTCTTTCGCTCTCCATCCTGCATCTGCCTCTCCTCAACGTCTTCCAGTAGCTCCGACGTCGCTAGCGGCTTTGGAACGGGAGATACAAGCCCAGACAGAGACGCATCCGAGTGCTCTGACGTGTCCGCCATCGTTCAAGTTTGAATTTTATTTTATATGGGTTTTTGTATGTGGAAGAGGAAGAGGCAGATGAGCGATTCGGATTGGATGAAAACAAGACTGGCCGTTTTAATTTTTTCTCTAGTTTTATCCAATCCCACGCCATTACTCTCGACATTCCAGGAGTCTCAATGACGATCAAGACGACTCTCGCGACGCCTCCCCCACGGGACGACACTGCTTTAAACGTCGATGACGATGAACTTTTGCTCTCTCCTGACCACGGAGCAGCTTCTCGCGCTTCCGGTGGCTCCAAGGGAGCCGTAATTGACGCTGTCGTGCACCGCTTCCCATTCTGCATCGTGTGGTCTCCTATTCCCATTCTTACGTGGTTCTTGCCTTTCATCGGGCACATGGGTCTCGCTGACAGTAGAGGGTGAGGGCTTATTTCTACAATGCACCAAGTTGGATTGCAATTGGACAGAAATTGACAAAGTTACTACGTTTCAACCAGAGTCATCTTCGACTTTGCCGGGCCCTACACTATTGGCCGCGACGACTTCGCGTTTGGAGCCGCTACGCGCTACTTGCAGTGCACCGTGGCGCCTGAAGATGTAGCCAAATGGGATGAGGCTGTGGCTGCAGGCTGCAAAGTGTACGAGAAGAGGATGCACAACTTGTGCTGTGACAACTGCCACTCCCACGTTGCCGTTTGTCTGGAACACGCCAACTACGCCGGACGCAAGCGGTGGAACATGGTGGAGCTCTGCTTCTGGATGTTCTTTCGGGGAAAGTATGTGGGTGTATCAGGCTTCCTCAAGTCCTGGCTGCCGTTCGCTTTCGTTCTAGCGCTGGTTGTTATTGTGCGGTCCACCGCTTGACGGATACTGTAAGATACGGGAAGAGAATCGCTGGTAGTGATTGAAAAATACCGATGCGCTCGTCAATCCATCAAACAATTCAGAAGAAAACTTGTGTGTTGTGTTCCTTTCCTTGCTTCACTCCCGAATTCTCTTTTCAAGAACAACACCATGCTGGCATACACTCTTTCTCGCGCTCAAGGCAAAGTCACGATGTGTCTGGCACTCAGTCGTCCGTCTGCACCTCCCAACACCCCATCGATTGTGATCCCTGACGTCAGCTTGCTGCCCGAGCAAGAGCTCGAGCACCACGACGGAATCGACTTCAGCCGCTTGAAAGCAGAGCTCGATCGTCTTCTTGAAGAAGGACTCTGTGAAGATGATGGTACAGTTGGTGAGACCTCCCAAGAAGCTCCTGGCCAAGAAACTCCCGACCAAGAAGCTCCTGACCACACTACCGATGTGTACAACTTCCACCAAAATGCTGAGAACAGCACTACAACTCAGTCGCTCATTCTAACACTCGAGTGATCGCTCTAATGAGGTTTTACATTTACCCAGAGTCCACAGTTCCAATGGTTCGTCTTGCCATTACGATTAACCCACCGTTCCTTAGCACGAATCAATTCATCATTCATCTTCCCTAGTCTCCTAAGAGGTTCCCCACATCGGCATCTCCCCAGTCGTCCGTGTCTACAAAAAAATGTTAGTAAAAAGGAGAAAAAAATAAGTTTTTGACAACAATCATACCTTCATGCTTGCTCGGTCTCTTCTGAGGTGGAGCTCTTGCGGTTGTAGGTGTTGCCGTTTGCATAGGTGGCGGTGCAACGTATTCAGTACTGTCATCGACATCCGCATCACGTCTTCGAGACTCTGGTGCCGAGCCATTTCCATGCGCCGCTCCACGCCCGCTGTCTTGCCTTTGATACTGTACTTCTTGCGGTGGTCGCTGGTAAGACGGAGGCGCTCGTGGTTCCTCGCCGTCATCAGCATTAGAACTCCTCGAGTGGCCGTTGCCTACAGTCGGAGGTTGTTGTGGTGGCATTTTGACGTTCACAGCGTTGTCTCGTTCTAGTTTGGCCAGTTTCGCTTGGAACCCGTCACACCGCTGCCCGAGGTCTTTACAGATAGCAACCAGATACCTCAAACACTCCAAGTTTTCAGGGTAATCCGTGTGGATCTGTTCGTAGAGCACCATGGCCTTCTGGTAGGCTCCCATACGTCGGTAGCAACTTGTGACCATTAGTCTCCATTTGACTTCATTCGGCTGGATCTGACTGGCCCGTTCAAAGAACTGAATCGCCTTCTCGTACAGCTCGCTCTTAACATACCATACTCCCAGCCACGAGATGACATCCAAGTTAATGGGGAAGTATCTGTAAGATTCGAGGTGATAGTGGAAAGCTTGCGTCTCGTCGTCATCTTTGTTGAAGATTTGCCCCAGTCGAGCCAATACACCTGGGTCTGCAACGTTCTTAGCGTTCCGATCACGTTTATCGTTGCTGCCAAAGCACGAGAGCAGGATATTAAACCATTTCGCCGCTTGGCGGTAATTGCCCATGACATCGTGGAGGTTGGCGATCTGGTAGAGAACTTCCGTGTTCGACGGGACGATGCTGTGTAACTTCTCGAAAGCCTGGAGAGCTTCATTCAAGACCCCCATCTTAATATTCACAAGACCCAGATTGTAAATTGCCTCGATACAGTCCGCTTCCACCCCAATCGCTTCCAAGAACAGCTCCTTCGCTCTTTCACACTCGTTTTTCACGTACAGGCAGTTGCCTTTGTTCACTAGCGCCTTGGCGTTGTAGCGCTGGTGCCGGACAGCCAGCGACGCGTATTTGTCCGCTTGAGCTGTGTCTCCTTCCACGAAGTAGAGGTAGCTGAGGTTGGTAGCTGCCATGGCTTTGTGTGCTGGATCTTTCTTCTCAAAAGCTTTAAGAACTTCAATGGCCTTGTCGAACTCTTTTTCCTTCAGAAACCAATGCGCTTTGCAGATTTCCATCTCACTCGCCAAACTCTCGTGGTTTTCCTGCTTTAACGCGTCAATGACCCACGTAAAACCTGCTAACCAGTCCTTTTTGTCCAAGGCTGGAGCACACAGCTTCGCAGCTACTAAAATGTACTCCATGGCTTTCTTCCTTCGTGCTCGGATTTCAGCTTTCAGTCCGTCAGTCTTGAGTGAATGAAGGTGCTCCTTTGACGATGTGTGGTCGTCACCATTGTGTTTGGACTCATTCGCCAGTCCGGATTCCTCATCGTCTTCGTCGGTCATTCCTTCCATTGGGATCGTGATGAGGTTCGTAAAGCCTCGACGCATTTTCTCGTGCTCTCCGATGGCATAGTAGCAAATGATGAGGTTAAACCCTGGTTGGAAGTCGGCGTTGCCTTCCATGACATCTTCAAACGTAGCAGCGGCATCTTGGTAGTGGCCTAATTTGATCTGCGCTGCTCCAATATTCCGCTTGATCTTGTATCGGACCTCCTTACTCGTGTTCGGGATCTGATCCAACGCCATGCGGTACATTCGGATCGCTGTGGGGTATTGCTGCTGCTCGAAGTAGATATTTCCCATGTTTACACGCAACCGGCCACCTTGTGTGTACTGCTTGTTCTTGACAATAGGCGTGTACGACTGGATGGCTTCTTTCCAAAGTCCATTCATGTGGTACGCATTTGCGAGGTTGAAGAACACGGCGTAAGTCAGGTCGATATTGAGCAGTTCTGCCAATCCGTTGAGTTCGCAGTGCTTGTTGAACGCTCTCTCTTTGCGTCCAGCATCTTTTGCTAGATGCAGAGCTTCCTCGTACTGTTCTTTCGCAATTAATTCTGCAGATTGCTCAATTAGCGAGTTCACGGTTCCTTCCAGTTCCTTTGCCACTTCTTTCGGTGAGTTCTCCGTCTTCTCTACCAATGCAGGAGCAGCGCCAACTTTTCGAGACTCTCCCATCGGATCAAACATCCTTTGACCAGCAGAAGTTCGTGGATTCGACTAGAAATTAAACAAAAAAAAAAACAATGTACATGTAAGTTGTTGGAAATGTTTGCCAGCAATGACCGTCAATATTACCGAAAATCCTGCACCAGACACGGAAGTCATGGGCCGAGCTTCACCCCCTTGTTGTGCTGTGCCCATCCGAGAGCCTGGAATCTGCCTTCCCATCTGAGTCGGTGGCGCTCTTGATGAAATCAAAATATTAAATAAAGTTTTACAATAGTATAGACCGTCGTGAATGTACCTGAACGCCGTTCCTGGTGGGTTGTAGCCCCCTCTTGAAGCTGGAGCACCGTAGGATGACGACATGTAGTTGGTTTGTGCTGCCGTCTGCGGAGGCGCAAGGTCGATGCTAAAGTTGAAGCCTTCGTACAGATCCTCATCGTCTTCCTCCTCGACCATGAGGCCGTGACGGGGCTGGCCGTAGCCCCCGCCGTAAGCTGCCATCGCTCTAACGTTTTCTACCGGGAGATTTGATCCTAGAAATTCCTAAAGCGAGCGGCCGCAACGGGATCGCGGGCGTTGGCTCCGTTGTGACGAGTCGCCGGATGAAACGACGTCTTGTCTGGGGTTGACGTTCATAGAGCACAAGTTTAACGACATCACTCAATTGCTATTCAATCATCTCCGACACTGAGGCTGAGAATCAAAAGTATTCCTACTAAAACGGTCATGAATAATGTCGAGGGGGAGATCCGTACTGCCCCTGCGAATGGAATCAGGAAAGAGCAGTCATCGCCCATTAGCGGAAAATACTCGAGTGTGTTGTTGTACGGCTCATAGACCATCGAGCAGTAGCAACTTCCGTTCACGCACTCGCCATTCGGGTACGAACAATTGTTCAGACACATTTCTGCAAATACACATCTTTTAGAGCTGAAAGAAATAAAAACATAAAACAAAATTCAGGATACGTACGGGCATCACAGTATTTGCCGTACCAGCCTTCATCGCACATACATCTTGAATTAGGGAACTCGACGGAGCAGTATCCATGACCGGAACAATTGTAGCCACAGTTCCGAATAGAGCAGTCGTCGCCAATGAACGGAGGCTTGCAGATACATTTACCAAATCCATCGCAGATTCCATTGGAATAGTGAACATTGTCGGCGGTACACGGGAATTTCTGCACATTTTCGACGTACGAGTCGTTGCTGGTGTGCTCGAAGCCGGAGAAGCAGCAGTGGTTGCAGATTTGAGACTGCTGGGCGTCGTCATACCGACAATAGGATCCGGGACACGAGGAGTTGGAGCAATCGTCGCCGTAGTAGCCGTCGTCACAACGGCAATTCCCTGCTAAACATGTCCCGTGAAGAGAGCAATTCTTGATGCAATTGTTGAGATCGTACTGCCATAAATCGCCCAACGAAGCAGCAGCAAAAGTGACGGCGTCGTGGTATTTCTCCTCTCGCTCGTAACCATATCCGCCAAACACGAAGATCTTGTCGAATCCCTCGTGGTAGACACTCATGTGACCAGCTCGTTGCGAGGGATGTTCCCACTGTAGAGCTACTGGTAAATCTTCACGTGCATCGTGGCGATTTCGACAGCCATCCCACCCAGGAGCCTGACGTCGGGCCTGCTGGATGAAAACGCTTTGTTGGGTTGTTCCTCGAGTAGGTTCTGCAAAAACTGAAAACTACGATTATAACCATAAAACTGTTTAGGACTCAGGAAGTATTCAAGAAAAAAAGAAATACTCACATTTGTGGTGCCGTAGTGTGTTTCAGGGATAAAATAGTAGTCGTTTGGGTTGTCAGTTAGGTTGGAAGTTGATACGAACGCAGTGTAGTTCCCGCTATAAGGCAGTCGTCGATTTGCTAGATCGTCTGTACAGGATGCTGGGTAGATTGGATACACAAACGAGTGTTGTTTGACCCAGCGGTTTGCACCTAACGCAACAGTAAAGCAGTCAGTATGTCTTTAAAGGATAACAAACAGGAATATTGACGTACTCGCGTTGTACTGCCAGGTGTCGTCGTAGTAATAGTTGGATATATAGCCGCCGAACAACAGGAAGACGTCGTTCGCGACTACCATACTATGATCCACTCGAGGCCCCGGCCTGGAGGTACAGTCTGCCACAACTCGGGACCAAACTCTAGTGGTGATGTTGTACTTCCACATATCCTTCATGTAGTACGGGTGTGTTGGGTACGGGGTGAATCCTACCGCACGCGTTCCAAGTGTTCCTCGTCCGGCACCAGCTCCTGACGTTGTTGGATACGGGAAAAAGGTGCGATAGCCGCCATGGATGAAGATAGCATCGTCATAAACCACTGATGTATGTCCAGCACGTGCAGGGGGCCACGTCACTACGCACTCGACTTCAATTCCATTCAGCAGTGCGTCAGAGAGGATTTTTGAATCAGTCGGACACTCCATTTTCTCGGTAATATTCGTCCAAGAATTAGCGACCTTGTCATAAACCCAAAGATCATTCAGATAACCTCCAAGAGGGTATTGATGCACCCCACTCCAGTCGTTTTCTTCGCTGTTCTCGTGCGCGAATCCATGCCAGAGTCGGAATCCTCCGAAAACGTATAACGTGTCGTTCAGCACAACACTGGAGAACTTGAATCTCTTCCCAGGACCGTGCCGACTACTGCCCAACTCGATCATTTCTGTCCACGATCCATCGGAGAAGTCATACAGCCACAAGTCATCGCAGTAGTCGTCGCACATGGGTCCGAATCCTCCGTAAACTGCCATTGTTTTGTCACTAAACACTTCTGCACTGTGCATCCACCTCTCGGACGGATGAGTACACACCATGGCTCCCAAAACCATCCTACACCCTCCCCACTCCGCTCCTTTATCTAAAACTTTCCACGCACTATCCAAACAACCGGCATCGGCATATCTGGTACAGTCTAGCAGTAAAAAAAAATTATTGGTCAATTACACAGCGAAAAGATAGGAATTCCTTACTTATGTTGTAGCTCCAGACGTCATTGAAGAAAACAGCAACAGGCACCACGTTCGAGTCCGTAGAGTACGCGATTTTGTCCTCGTACGATAAAAACTCCAACGATCCATTGACGCGAGTGATTTCGTAGGTTTTAGGTATGTGTGTCTTGGTCGTATCTTCCGTTCTACCCCCAAAAACGACCAATTGGTTGTCGTACGTCACGAAAGAGTGTCCTCTTCTTGCGGTAGGACTGGAAGCATTGCCATTCCAAGTCCATTGCCGCCAGCAAGAGGCAACGTGCAACCAAGACGAGAGGCAGACGAACACCACCAACGTACGCATCAACAACAACAAAATGATACTCAACGACGTTTCGCTAAAATAATTTGAGTGAAACATATCTTTTTAGTTTACGCGAAAAATACGGGGTAGTCTTCTTCATCACTATCCTCCGGTTCGTAGTAAATTGAGGGAGGTGGCGTGTAGTTATCTCGGAGGAATGCGTGGTTCATGAGCCATTGCACCAGTTCCAAGTGGCCACCTAGCGTTGCTGCGTGGATTGCAGTAATAGTGCTGCCTTCAGTCCGAAACTGCATGAGCCACTTTACCACGTCGCGGTGGCCAGCATAACACGCGTTCAGCAGCGCGTTCTTGGTGCAGCCTTCGTCCCGATGACTGTGCAGCCACTTCACCACAGCAAGATGTCCGTTGGCAGCGGATTCGTTCATAGCGGCCGTCGTACAACCTTCCAGTCGGTGATGATGCAACCACTTGATCACGGGCAGGAACCCGTTGGCGGCCGCGAGGTCCATGGCGTCGGTCGTGCAGCCTTCATGTCGATATGCGTGCAGATACTGTACCATGTCAAGGTGGCCGTTAGCTGCAGCCATATCCACGGCATCTACCGAGCAGCTCTCGCTTCGATTTGCAGTCAACCACTGCACAACTTCAAGATTCCCGGCCTCCGCGGCAAAGTCCAGTGCGTCCGATACAGCGTCTTCCGGTGCGGTTTTCGCTAGTTCCTTGACAAGATCGAGGTGGCCCCGTTCCGCGGCTTCTACAATTGACCAGTTCGCAGTCACATCGAAGAACTGCTGTACCAGTTCCAATACCAGTTCATTGTCAGCTTCATGTGCCTGACACGCAGCACGCACGGTAGGAGAGACGGCTGGAACCATTGATACAGCGCTTCCGTTTTTCGAGAATGCGGACGATACGGTCTATAACCAGCCGTGATCACCTTGCCCGTGAACACCTTAGGCATTTGTGTGGGGGGATCGATCTTTTGCATTAAAATGGCAGAGCTGTATCAAAGTGATCAACAAGTTGAGACTGTAGCCGGTATCCAAATCACCGTCTGAAATCCGGACCGAACTGCAAGGTCCAGTCTTGCTTCGGGCAAATTCAGGCCACATGGAGCACGGCCACCCTCCGGGCACTACCGCCGTCGGACTTCCACTCATTGAATGAATAATGGTATTGGGTTGTTAGATTATCTAGTCTACTGGGATACCTTGTTGGTGTTCGCTCGAAAATCGTGAGCGCTTTAGCTCGACGATTGCAGGTGCTGCAAGGCGGCGTTCCAGAGTCTGATAAACTCCTGCTCCTGCATCTCCCGCACGTCGTTTTCATCCTCCATGAACATGATTTCATTGTCTGCGTCGACCAGTTCCTGAATGTACGGGTGCTTGGTCGTGAGTGCGGCGACGTCCCAGTGGCCGCGTCTTGCCAGATACTCCACGATGCCCATCTTGCCAAGACAGTCGCTCTTACGGTTTGCCACCACCCACCTGGCCACATCTTCATGCCCTGCATTGATGGCGTTCACAAGTGCCGACTGTGAACAGCCTTCATCTCTGTGTTCGTGCAGCCACTGGATCACGCCGAGGTGGCCGTACGTGGCCGCGTTGTCAATGGCGTAATGCGTGGCTCCTTCTTTCCTGCTGTAGTGCAGCCACTGCACCACCTTCAAGTAGCCATGTTGAGCTGCAAAGTCCATGGCGTTGGTCGTGCACCCTTCCTTCCTATTTTCATGCAGCCACTGCACAATATGCAGGTGACCGTTACAGGCCGCCATGTCCATAGCGTCCGTCGTGCAGCCTTCTTCCCGGTTTTGGTGCAGCCACTGCACCACATTCAGATGACCGAACTCGGCCGCCGAGTCCATCGCTTCTTGGCAGCAGCGTTGGAACTTTCTGGGGTTGCGGCGACTCAGTCGTTGCACCAAATGCAAGTGACCGGCCAGCGCCGCGCGCATGAGGCTCCACTTGGGCGAAAGGTCTAGGAACGCGTTTACATTTTCCAGCACGAGGTTGTTGGCTGCATCGAAGCGCTCGCACACAATGGTCACGGCCGGCGAGATATCTACGTCCGATGCAATGGCCGGCATGGCGGTTTAGTAGCTGGAAGGCGAGTGACCCGGACGTCTCAGATCGAGGAATGGCATCGACCTTCCAGCATCAATCGTCGTTACTAATCGCATTTTCTCTTATTTCGAGCAAAACAATAACTTCTGTATTCACATAACCTTGTACATATAGTGTGATCGATTTTGACAATTCGATAGTTCGTGTATACTGTTGAACCTGTGTTGCAGTTGAGTTGGTAACGAACGAGGAGCGCCAAGAGGCACAAAAGATGGGAAGCTTTGCATCAAAATGGCGCCTGAGGATGCTGCCCCGCGCTGGCAGTTGTTGCCGGACGCGGTCTTCGACGACCTGGTGGCTCAGATCCTGTGCGTTCCCAGTATCCACTTGGCCCATGTCGGCCACAGCTTTTCCGGTCACTAACGTCGACGAATCACCGGGTGTCATTCGATTTATCCATTTAGGGTGGAGCCTCAAGCAGCACGCGACGCGCCTTTAGTGCGGCGGAAGGACGACGGATCCACGCTGCTACATGTTGTAGCCGGTTGGAAACACTCGGAGCAGATTGTCCGCGACCTGTTGGAAGCCGGCGTGCCCCCGGACGTCCGCGTACGTCGGAATAAAATCTTTAAAAGCATATCTCCATTCCGGAAAAATGAAAAACAATAACATGTTCGATGGTGTAGGACGATACTGGGTGGACCCCGTTGCTGGAGGCATCCCAAGAAGGCCAATTTGAGGTGTGTCAAGCTTTATTGGAAGCCGGGGCCACGCCAGATCTACCGTGTGGAGAGGTGACGCCCCTACATGCTGCTGTCGAGGTGGGTAATGAAGACATGGTGCGGTGGCTGCTGCGTCAACCTGGATCGTGGCCAAGACGCTATGATGGTCAGTTCTTTGCCTTTCTACTGGATAAAGCACCCGGTGCGGTGACGGACTACTTGGATGTATTTGCTACGGTGCTGAATCACTCCCACAAAGGATACGAGGCGGTCAAGTACACGGATCTGAGAATAATTTATGGGGAACCCGACATTCCAGTGAGTCAGACGGCACTCGCACTGGTAGCGGAGAGCGCTGCTGCCCACATGATACTGTCCCATCGACTGATGAGACTGATACTACGCGCGAAATGGCACAGTTTTGCGCGTGCCATGTTCCGCCGAGAACTTGCAGCGCACACGATGCTGGTGGCCAGTTACTTCATCCCGACAGTGTGGGGTAGTCCGGACTGGATCCGTCTAAGATCGCATACCGGTAAGATGGTGGCGGCTCTGAGGTTTATTTCCTGGTTGTTGAGCATCTTTTTGCTACTCCACGTCGAGAGAAGTGAGTGTCGAGGTGAGGGCGTGAGGAGATATTTCGCATCGTTCTGGAACTGGATCGGGGTGATAACGTACTCGGCTATTATCTGCTCGATCCCACTGGAATTCGTGGCCTATTCGGAATTGACACAGCAAGTGCGCAATAGCGTCCTCGCTCTCATCATCGTGTGCCTGTGGGTCAACCTACTGCAGTTCTTGCAGATGTCACGGGACAGTGGACTCATCATCGCGATGATGGCGCACATGGTCAAAGACATTTACCGCTTCTTCTTGCTGTACTCGGTGTTTCTATTGGGGTTTAGTGGCGCTTTCTATCTCTTGTTGGGGGAAACCAGTGGCTATGAGACCTTCACTACCTCGTTCATCACCGTTTATCTCATGCTCTACGGCCAACTCACTTACGACAACTTCAAGAATGCCAAGGGATACACTTGGTACACGAGCAATTTCCTGCTGCTTGTGCACCTTCTGAGCGCTGTGGTAGTGCTGTTGAACATCCTCATCGCCATGATGGCTACCACATACGCTGAGATTTGGGACGCTGCAGAGGCTGAAGCTCTTCGATCTCATGCTCAAGCCATCGTGCGGCTTGAAAAGGCTCTTACTCTTAAACAACGTCGTGATAAATTTCTCCAGCTCCTCGCTGTATCCAAGCCGAAGGCCAACACACGAAGCACTCGAGAGGGACACTACGCTGTGAATAAGGTGGACGATGAAGAAGTTGATACTTCACTGAGCGCTCGAGCAACTAGAAGGCAGAACGTCATACTTAACGTTGCTGAGAAGATGAGGAGAGTATCGATCGTGAATAAGCTTCAAACTCAGCCGTCCAAGCCCCAACAAAGTCGCGTTATACCTGTCGCTGAGGCCATCGATGAATCTGAGCAGCCCAGACAAGAATCCCCTCCAAAACTGAAGAAAATAGCGCGAGAAGCCTCTCGCATCGCGATTCATGAACTAGCACAAGACGTTGTTGCCCTCAACCTGGCAATGAAGAAGCCTGTTCTCAGCACTCTGGAAGATGGGATTCGCTATGAAGTTCCGAAGAAGGGCAGTCGAGGACAAGCGTCCAAGGACGAGGTGTTACAACTGCAAATAGCCCAAGCCCAGCAAACTCGACAGCAGCGCCAACAACTCGCAGAGCTCCAGACTCAAGTGGAACAACTCACTGCTGCTATGACAAACCTTCAAGCCTCAATGCTTACCAACCGAATTCGAGGACCGCCGATTCCAAAGTATTGACAAGTTGATTTATAATTACGCGCGATATGCCTACAATCTCCTGCGGCTACTTGTGCTCCGTCCGCACCATTTGCTGCAGCATGTCTTTGGCATACCGCAAGCGTTTGGCTAGATCAGGTCGCTCCGTAGTCAGGATTGCCATTGATGACGAGAAAACGGTCAAGTTCCCGTCACGATTCAGATACGTCGCTATACGAGCGTTGGCGGAGAGCATGAGCTTCGATTTGTCGAAGAAGTTGAATTGGATCGTTCCGTTGGAAAGCTGGAACAGCACAGCATGACGAGTCTTCACCCACTTCTTCACGAAAACCATCGACTGGGCAGCTACATCGTCGCTACCACTCGTGTCTGTGCCAACGTCGTGAGATGATAACACAAAAGACCGTGCGAGTTGGTTTTCAAGGGTGTCCGCCTCGTCGTTCTCGGCTCGAGCGTCTACTAGGTAGCCTTTGAAGTGACCAAGTAGCGTCACCTTTTTGTTGAGGGCTGGCTCGTGGTTATCCATTGTGTAGCGGGCTCGAACCTCCGGTCCTGGGTTCTGAATGCTCTGACGCTCAATGTACTCGAATTTTTTACCGTCAGCTGATGAAATCATCTTGGTGGAGTCGTTGAAGTACACACCCGATCCGCCATTCGACAGCATGTAGCCGATGCCGTACTTGGATGTGTAGTCGACCCATTGAGATATCCAGAGCTTGGCCGGAACAAGAGGCTGAATCTCTTCTGCCTCATCCCGGATTTGCTTCAGCTTTTGAGCCTCTGCAACGATGCTAGCGGCAGACGAAGATGCGCTCAACCTCTGTTCACCACCACGGCCACTGCGGCTGTGCTCTTGGAGGTAAAAGAACCGGGAAAGCGACTTGTATGCTGCTTCAAGGACATTAGCTGATGGTGCCGAGGTGTCCGCTGCTGCAGTATTGATCCTCCGGCGGGTGCTGGAACTTTTCCCAGACCCATCACGATTATAGGCAGAAGGCAACGTCTGCGCAAGAGACGGAGATGTTCCCGGATCAGAGGCGCGGTGAGCGTGGGCGTTCTCATCTCGTGCTCGAAGAGGATATCGCTTTGAGGCGGCGGGCGGGGGTGGAACTGTTACTCCTGTTGATCTTGCAAAGCGCTCGCTGTCACTGTGACGAGCAGCGAAAGACTGGGGTTTGCAGGAAGGAGGCGTAACCAGAAGAGCGGTTCGGGGCAGTGTCGTTGGCACGAACTCTTCAGCCAAAAACGGGTGCTTCAAAATCTGCTCCAACGACGGTCGTGCACCCGGGTCGCTGCGCAAAATACCACGAACAAGGGACTGAGCGGACCTGGACACGCGTGCGTCCTCCGGGAAGGCGTACTGGTTGGCACGGATACGCTTATAGGTGGCTTTGACGTCGTCCGTTTCGAAAGGTGGCCGTCCCACGAGCAGCGTGTACATGACAACACCCGTAGACCAAATGTCAACTTCAAAGCTGTGTCCGTCTCCACGCTGCCCACTCAAAATTTCAGGTGCAATGTAGTTGGGCGTGCCGCACATTGTACGCTTGCGGTCTTCTGGGTTGTCAAGACGAGTCGCGAGGCCAAAATCTCCAATTTTCAGCCGCATGTCGTCTGTGAGGAAGAGGTTCCCCAACTTCAGGTCGCGATGGATCACCAAGCTCTCGTGCAGGTACGCCAGTCCGTCTACAAGTTGCCTCATGAAGAACCTCACCTCGCTCTCGGATAGACGCTTCCTCCTCCGCATCAAATCCGACAACGATTGGTTGCGACAAAGCTCCAACAGAATGTACGCGTTGTCCGAGTCTTCGAAGAAGTGCTCAAACTGCACAACTTGCGGGTGGTGCAGCGACTTATGGATCTTGATCTCCGACGTAAACTAAAAACCGAGAAAGTACAACAACCACAAAAAAACATTAAAACCAGCTTTTCTCACATACATCTCACAGTTTTCAACTGCTCTCACTTTCTGCTTTGCCTTGGGCTTCACCAACGAGCTCTTGGCCACCACTTTGCCCGCATAAACTTTACCGGTTTGTTCACATTTCAGCTCGTAACATCTTGCAAAACCGCCCTAAAAAATCACATAAAAACTCATAAACACCAGCTCTACCAGCTTTCATCCAGCTTGACAACTCGTACCTTGCCCAGGAACTTGCCCTTAAGGTACGTCCGTGTCTTGACGTAGCCATTAGCGTCCAAATACGCCTCTAGAATCTGATCCGGCACAATTGGCTGCGGCGTCGGCTCTTTCTTCTTCTTCTCCACTGGAGGCGGTGCCGTGTCCACAGGCCGCTCCATCTCCACGTTCTCCTCCTGGTTATTATTCAGCACGTGACTGGGACTCGACGCCCCACTGCCTCTCCGACTCTGCACCAATTTAAACCGATCGCTATCGTACACGCGGCGGGACGCGTCGCTGCTGCGGCGGAGCTTGGCCCGCATGGCGGCGGTGGTCGCGGGCCGGTTGCCACCCGTCGAAGAGTTCTCCTTTCCCCCGGGGGTCAGCGGATCACGCGCCTCCATCGTCATAGCCGAAGAGGTTCAGATATTCAAATGCTCGAATTCAAAAATGCATTTTATTAGTCGGGTACTGTAGCGCATATGTTTCTGCTACAAGCTGGTGACTGTGTGTACCACACCTATAAGAGATCTTCATGTGAGAATTAAAAACATTCCGAATATTAATTCTCATGATATATAAAATGTATTTGCATATTTTTACTGTCTGACTTGTTTTGAAGCACGTTGGCTACAGATATAAGTAGTTACAGGTTATCTGTTTTACGTATAATTCACTTGTATTTGCCCGCCCCCCCTGCAGCATTGACCAACCAGCTCCAAAGGCGCCACGTCCGCTCCTATTAGGCGGCATCTTGTCTTCTTCGCTGCGCGGCTTCCACATCAAGTTGACCCTTGGGAGTGGGCTCATCGCATAGCTCTGCGAGTGTAGATCCTGTCTCACCCCTTGGTCGCCACTTAGAACCCTCAAGCCATCATGTCGATCCACTTTAAGTTCAAGTCGGCCAAAGAGTTCGACACGGTGACGTTCCCGGGCGCCGTCATCCGTGTATTGGACCTGAAGAAGGCCATCGTGGACAAGAAGAAGCTGGCCAAAGGCCTGGACTTCGACCTGGTCATCACGGACGCGCAAAACGGCAAGATCTACGACGACGAGAACACGCAGCTACCCAGGAACACTAGCGTGACGGTCAAACGCATCCCCAGCCAGCAGCCTGGCAGTGGTTTGCTAGCCAGAATGAAGCAAGAAGCGGCCGTGGCTGCTGCCGCTGCAGCCGCGGCGGCCATCCACGCGTCGCCGCTTGTGGCCCCCATGGCGGGGCCGTCGCCCGTGCTGCCGGTCGGGGTCGCGCCTATACAGCCGTACGTTGCCGCTCAGTTGCAATTATTTAGAGTATTTTGTAGTGGAGATGTTAATTGTGTTGCTTTTGTGCAATTGTTCTCTTTGCTTTTGTTTTTCTTAACAGAATGGCTACACTTGCTTTGAATACCGGAGATGAACCTGCAGGAGCACAGACGATGGAGGACGAGTTGGCCGCCCTGCAGTCCATTCATGAACAGGCAGAGGATATGCGAGGCTCGAGACTGGGCAATAAGACGTGGACCGCGTCCAGTGGCAGCAACGCCAATCACGTGATGAATTACTACGCGGCCAATGGGCCTGGTGGAGAAGCAGGTGGACGAGGAGCTGGTGCCGGTGGACGGGGCTTTGGCCGTGGTGGCCGCGGTGGAGATTTTGCTGGTCGAGGAGGAATGATGAATGGAAGAGGCGGCGGCCGTGGCGCGGGTCCTGGAGGCCCGAGCGGACCGAACCTTTTGGGCAATCCGCCACCCAATTATGTGTGCTACAGATGCGGAACTCCCGGACACTATATCCAGAACTGCCCCACGAACGGGGATCCCGAGTTTGACCAGCACCGTGTGAAAAAGAAAACTGGTATCCCCAAGTCGTTCATGAAGGCCGTGAGTGATCCCAGCGAGATCCCCGTAGGCGCGGGCAAAACGGTAGTGAACGCGCCGTGGGGCGGGCTAGCTGTGATAGAACCGCAGAATAAAAACTTCTCTAAATTAATGGCTCGGTCCGGCGGCTCGGCCACCTTGGATCAATTCATCTCGAATCCACCCGAGCACTTGGCATGTCCCCTTTGCAGACGGCTCATGAGCGACGCCGTGCTCATCCCGTGCTGTCAAGAGGTAAGCAGTTGTCCAAGTTCCTGTAGTCTGCGTGGCGACTAACTTGTGTTGTTTTGTGTCGCTTTGCTTGCCAGTCTGCTTGCGACGAATGCCTCCGCAGTGCTCTAATCGAGCGCAAGCTGACGTGTCCACTGTGTAATGTGAACAACATGTCGCCGGAGAAATTGCTGCCGAATAAGGTGCTTCGGACATCCGTGGACGAGTTTTTGCGCCGTGCGCGTACAGAGCAGCAAGAGCGTGAGCAGTTAGTCAAGGAAGCCGAGGAAAAAGCTCTGGCGAAGCAAAAAGCAGCAGAGTTGGCTGCGAGCTCAGCTACACGCAGATCCGGCGACAGTGCAGATGCTACTTTGGAAATCAAAAAGGGCAAGAAGGGCGACGGCGAAGAAGAGGAAGAAGATGAGTTTGGCGGCGACATTTTTGGCGATGGTGACGAGAACGAAGACGCTTCTTCGCCACAGAAGTCGGGTACGCCAGCGTCTGCGTCTCCTCCACAGCCTCAGCAGCAACCTCCACTTCCCAAGGATGACACAGCAGCAGCAACAGGCGAAGAAGCGGCAGGTGGACCTTCGCGAAAGGCAAGCGATGCATCATCAATTGGTGCTGGCCAGACAGCCGAAAAAACAGAAAAGGCGTCACCAAGCTTGGGACCCCAAGGCCCACCGTTCGGAAATGGTCAAGGTCCTCCAGGACACCAAATGCAATGGGGACCTGACGGCCCTCGAGGGCCCCCGATGGGTTTCAATGGTGCCCCTGGTCCCTGGTTCGACGGGCCTCCCCGTGGCCCGTGGTTTGATGGTCCGCCAGGGCCATGGTTTGACGGTCCTGGTGGACGTGGAGCGATGAAGGGCGGTCGTGGTGGTCGAGGCCGCGGCGGACGAGGAATGCCCCCAGGCTACTTTCGTCCTGGACCGGATTACTTTGGACCCCCTCCCGGCCACCCAGACTACTTTGGCCCTCCCCCACCGTGGTTCGATGGGCCACCGCCATTCGGAGGCCGCGGTGGAGGTGACCCCTGGTTTGAAGGAGGAGAGCGGGGTCCACCTCGTGGACGCGATGATGATCGCCGACGCGACCGCTCTACTTCTCGTGATCGCTCTCGCGCTCGAGACCGGTCGACTGGTCGCGATGGAAAGAGCGATCGCGATCGCCGTGGAGGTGACGGAAAGGATTCCCGGAGCTCGCGTAGCGGTGATCGAGAGAGAGAGCGCAGCAAGCGTAGTCGCAGCCGCAGCCACAAACCAGCGCACGGGAGATCTCGCAGCCAAAGTAACTCGCGCTCAAGACAAGACAAGAAGAGCCGTGACCACACTAGCTCTTCGCGGGCGTCGTCTTCACGCCGGTCGCGTAGTACAAGCCATGGCCGCCATCACCGCGATCACAAAAGCGGCAGCGACGCCAAATCAAGCAAAGACTCGAACAAGGACTCGCGCAAGGACTCAAGCAAGGACTCGAAAACTTCTAGTGAGAAAGACAAAAAGGCCAAAGAAGATGAGAAGAAACAAGAAAGCACGGTTAAGGACGTCAAGCTGGACCAGGTTGCGGCGCCTGCTATTGACCTTGACTTTTTGACTGAACCAGTGGATGAAGAGATGCCAAGTGATACTGAACCGCCTTCGACCCCAGCGAAGCTGGACCGTAAGAAGAGCGACGAAAGCATGACAGACAAGAATGCCAAGGCTGCTAAGGATGAAGACAAGAAGAGATCTCGTAGTAGTGCTGACCGCGACAAGAAAGAAGAAGGTCGCAATGGCAGTCGTTCCTCTTCTCGTCGACACGATGGATCTCCCAGCCGCTCCAGCCGTGGTCGAGACCGTGACCGTGACCGTGACCGTGACCGTGGTCGTGACCGTGACCACGATCGTGATCGTGATCGGGGTTCTGGATCGGATAAGCGTGGAGCTTCTTCGTCTCGAAGCCGCCGTAGCCGTTCTCGTTCGCGATCGGCATCTCGCCGAGAGTCTTCTCGTCGACGCACAGAAGATAATGGTTCTTCATCGCGTGGGAAGGACCGCGGTAGCAGTCGTAGTGGAGATCGAGACCGGGATCGAGATCGTGGACGTGACCGCGATCGTGACCGTGATCGCGAACGGGAGAAGGACCAACCTCGCGACCGCGAAAAGACTCACGACCGAGACCGTGATCGCCCTCGTGATCGTAAAGAACGCGAAGGAAAGCGCGGTCGTGATGCTGGGAACGACGACGCTACTGCGGGAGGAGACCGAAAACGACGTCGCAGTGTTGAGAAGGAACGTCGCGGCGAGAAAACCTCGGGTGGTGGTGGCGGCGGCGGTGGCCGTGTAGTAACTACAACGTCTGGCACCTCTCGTGGATCGCGCGGAGGTCGCAACCGTCGTCGTGGTGGCGGCGGCGGCGGAGGTGACAATGACGACAAGCGCCGGATCGAAGTGGAAGGCGAAGGCAAGAGTGACCGTAAGCGAAACCCTCGCAAGAAGAGCGACGATCGCGGAGGTAAGGGGTCCGGCGAGCCTGCGACTAAAAAGCGATCGGTACTGGACCGCCTCGGACCCAAGCTCTGAAGAAGAGGGCAGACCGTGAATTGATTCGACTCGGCCAAAGTGCGAGCTCACTTTTGACGCATGGGAGCTAATTCTGAGCCAGCAAGCCAACAGAAGAAAAACAAACAGACATAGCAGACTGACTGGTTGCACTGCAGTCCCCTTTTTGCTTAGGCAACCGTCAATACACACCACCATTTCCATTCCAATTTTGTGTTTCGTTTGTTGAAAAGCCATAGCGAACATTTGTTGTCCATTAGCAGCAGGATACATGTAGCTTAGGGCCTCATTGAATGAGTCATCCTCTACTTTATCGTACAGCCTCAAGAATTTGGCTTCTTGAGTCAAAAAACGATGTGCGGACGAATCCTGCTGACCCATATCCTACCGTATAATTTCCGAGGGATGCATCGAGTTACTACATGTAGTACATTCATAAGAGAAACAATTCGTAAGGAAATTGAGCTGCATTGCCACTCGCTGAACAAGTTTGGTTCCTACAATATTGCACAGTGCAATTTGCACACTGCATCCTCCACCAGACTTTGACCTTCGTACAGTATTACGAAGTTCGCGCAACGAATCGTGACTGACCTGCATCCACACGTTGCAAATCAAAAGGGAGCGGGCCGTAGTGAGGTTGAAGCTCGATGGTGTTGTTTTTTTAGCGCTTATAGTTGTTATGTGCATGTAGCACGCTCTTCGTTTGCGCCAGAGATCCACAAAGGATGTTGTGTAGCTTCTGCCTTACCAGTCGAGGTCCAATTCGTCAGGTGCCTCGTCGTCGGAAGGAGACACGCGCGGACGGAACGGATCGGGTGGACGCTTGAAGCTGAACGTGCGGCTGAAGAAGCTATCGCTGCGACTGCTTCGGCTGCTGCTGCTCATACTGTTGGTGCCGCTGGTCGAGCACTCACTAGTGTCGTAGCCCGCTTCGATCTGGTTGTTCCTGGGTCCGAGGTGGCTCATGCCTGTGGCGTTCTTGACGCACGTAGCGCAGAATAGCCGCTTCTTGGCTCGCCCAGACTTGCTAAGCTGGAAGAGATGATGCTGCTCCGAGCAGTCCTTGCACACAGTCTGTCCAGAGAGAAGTAAGCCTCGGAATTGTCCGTGAAAGTATGATAAATACGCCGTGTACGCACCTGGTGGCAGCCTGCACAATGCGGATACGAGCCGAGCTTTGGCTTTCGCGCGCAGACGTGGCATGTCGTGCTTCATGAAAAGAAAACAGGACGATGATCCTATAGTTAGCTTTGCGTTGAGACACCAAGGTAACTGGTGGCACCAGTCTGGTGCAATTGACACGCAACACGTTTGGTAGAAGTGTCATCCCTTACCTGGAGGGCAACCACTGGTGGCTGTCGGCTTCGTCCACGAGCGCGCTGAAGTTCTTGGCTCGACCACCGTGAGGGCTACGGACAACGTTGAGCCACGTGCTGGCCACACCAAGTTGAATGGCTTTCTCTGGCGCAGATCCGAACTTCAAAATGGAGCCCCAGAGGAAAATCTCCGTCTTGTTACTGCGTTTGTGACGGCGGTACAAGTAACATGACGCCGTGTGCTGGCGTAGCATACCGGGTGTAGCTTCCGAAGGCCATTCCGGCCTTTTAATTGACTGTAAAGTGTGGTAAGTGAGCTCGTGGCCGCGTGCGTCGGTGGTGGTGCCCATCCGCTCGTACGTTAACGCGTCGCGGTCGTGTAATAAGCCCCACGCACAGCGGCCGGCGAACCACTTGATGCCCGCAAACCGGAATGGGTCCTCAGGTGTACGACGTTCGTGCGCGTTGAGCACCGACCCGTCCTTTAGGTCATAGCCTAGCAAAACCTTGGCCGTTCGAAGCTCGTCCGTCGATTCGCAGTACAAACCGCCCATGACGTCCTCTAGCCGTCCGTCGATGAGTCCGGTGCCAACCATGATGATAGTCGACGGGTTGATGGACCCGGGCACGCTGTTGAACACGCTCACTTCCTTCCGGCGCTTCACAAAGGCCCAGTGCTGCAGGTCGATGTTCTTCGGGTTGAACTTGGCCCGTTCGGCCACAGTTTCCTGCAGGAACAACCTCGCGGCGTGGTCGTACATTTCTCGGTCTTGAGGCGTCAACTTGATCTGCGGACACCGGTCAGGGCCGAACATGACGGGCGAAGGCTCCGGGTCCGAGTCTGATTCGGACGTCTTGATCCACAAGTCTATCTATGGAGCCTGTGAGAGCCCCAACTTGGGTGCGCGACGGCAAATTGCGTTATGAGGAATCCGAACCAGCCGTGGAACTAAAAGCTCTGTGAGCGACACGGGAATAAGAGGAAGCGCCTCAGGTCTGCGAAGTCAGCTCATCGAGGAGCAGTGAACAGCGGAGACAGTCGATCTTGGGCTGGACTCGTCTGACCCCGACCAACGTGACACAAACGTCCATCATCGGGTGACCTCACAATGAGGCAAGTGGGCTTTCACCATCGCGATTGAGTTGAACACTCGTTCGTGGCGGGATCAACTGACTCAGAGGCAGGACGCACATCGATTATCTGCACTGTGCATATCGCTGCTCGCACTGTGTGGATTAGCGTAAGAAAGGAGGACCCCACGATGCTTGGTTACGTAGATTGCCGACACGCATGATCGCAATACATGTAGTACCGGTACATGGATTGATGATACGTTACCACTTCATGCGAAAAACGATTTGTTTTTCATGTTGAAGTCGGTAATGAAAATCACAATTATTGTAACATATTGCTTTCAATATTTTTGTGTCACTAGTATTTTGGAAATTTATGATATATAACAGATCCGTGACACTAAGCGTACAACCTGTACGACCAAACAACAGCCCCTCATTGTCGACATGTCCTCCTGCAAGAAGCTCTTCGTGTTCGGCCTCGGGTACTCTGCATCCCGCGCAGCCCGCGCCTTCCACGCGGCCGGTTACTCCGTATCCGGCACCGTTCGCTCCATCGAAGCGGCTTCCCAATTATCTCAATCCGATTCGGAATTATTCCGCTTCCAGCCGTCAGAGACTCTACCGCCAAACGTGTTCCTATTCGACGGGGAGCACTGGAGCGACGACAACGCCTTATCCCTCGAAGACGCACTTAAAGATGTCACCCACCTCTTAATTTCCGTGCCGACGGGGCGCTCCGAAGGCCGGGAAGACCCAGTTCTTGCAGCTCAAGGGGATTGTCTCATCCGAGCCACGAAAGACTCGGTGCAGTGGGTGGGCTACCTGTCGACCATCGGAGTCTACGGAGAAACCAATGGGGTTGCAGTGGATGAATCCGCCCCGGTCGGTTCGTCAGTTAAGCGTTCGCAGATGCGGATCAAAGCTGAACGGCTTTGGCTCGATTCCGAACTCCCTGCGCACGTGTTCCGAATTGCAGGAATCTATGGACCGGGAAGGGGGACGATCACCAAAGTTCGCAGTGGAACGGCATCGAGGATCCACATCCCCGGTCGGAAATTCAACCGAATTCATGTGGACGATATCGTGAATATTCTGCTAGCATCGGCTGCCAAGCCGAACCCGGGAGGCATCTACAACATGTGCGACGATGAACCTGCGCCGGCTGATGAAGTCACGGCTTATGCGTGTGAATTATTGGGCGTTGCAGTGCCTCCGAGTCAATCGTGGGAAGAAGCGGAGAAGAACATGAGTGCCATGGCCAAGAGTTTCTATGCGGAGAGTAAGATCTGCATCAATCGTCGGGTTAAAGAGGAGCTGGATGTCAAGCTCATCTACCCGACGTACCGTGAAGGACTGCTGGCCCAAGTTCTGGAAGAGGAGAAGCTGACGAATAGTGAGCTGAAGTCCAGTGACGTTTCTCCTTCAGTGAACCGTCTAGTGGTGCTGGTTAACATCGGCTCCTTACGCGCAGAACCGTACCTGGATCTGCGTCAGATCAGCTTCCGACTGAGTCGTGCTTTAGGTCAACCTGTGGTGCCTTGCAGTTTCCGATTCTCGGACCGTGTGGACCCTCAGAAACTGAATGGACTCGAAGCTAAGACGTTCGAGAAGGTGCTGACTGAACATCTCGCTTCTCGTGGTGACAGTGCGAGCGAAGTGATCGTCCTCCCGCTCTTCTTCGGGAAGAGTTCGACATTGACGGAATTCCTCCCTAAGACGATTGAAAAGGTGTGGGCTGCTGCGTCGCCTGCTTCTTCACTCACAGTTCGTGTTGGTGGTTGTCTGGTGGACCAAGAGAACGCTAAGGACACGCGCGTGGCTCATATTTTGCTGGAACGGATCCACCAAGTTGTCGACTTCGAGAATGTAAACGAGGACGTGACTGTCCTCGTCGTGGACCACGGTACTCCGAACCGCGACGTTCACGAATCTCGTGAATTAGTCGCTCAAGAACTACGTGAGCTGTTGAAGACCCACCAGCACGTCAAGCTGGTTGATACTGCTTGTATGGAGCGTCGTGAAGGTGCCGAGTACGATTTCAACGACCCATTGCTGTCTGTGGCTCTCAACCACTACACTATTGACAAGGGAATCGTAGTCTGTGCGAAGATGTTCCTCTCCAATGGCCGTCATGCTGGCGAGAAGGGAGATATCGAAGAGATCGTCGAAGATGTCAGTGCTAGACACCCTGGGGTGGATGTTCGCGTCACGGAGGCGCTTGGAACGCATGAACTGCTGTCCGAGATCCTGCAGGACCGATACCGTGCTGTTCTGACCAAGGAGGCTCCGGACTACACGTTTTCGTAAGTAATTTGTCGTGAATACTGGCACGTTCTACACTCTATTCTACTCGTCTGATGGACGGCGTGAGACGCGCGTAGCTACTCGTGTCACTTCCGTTTGTATCGTTCTTGGTAGTTCTCCATGTTGTGTACGAGCGATGCTAATTGCCTTGACAAGAAGGAGGTTATCGGCCTCAGCCCGCACGAGCTGGCTCTTGAGTCGGGTTTGATCGGCGCGTAAGATACTGAGCTGTCCACGGTCGCTCAGCGAGGATTCATCGCCTTCATGCGAAGATATTGAGCTCGGTCTGTGTTGAGTCAGTACACTCTGGAGCTCCTTCGAGCGTCGGTCTCGTCGATAGCGTTCGAACTCCTTCCGCATCTGTTCCAGCTCTCTTGTCTTCTTGTCAATAGCCTGGTCCTTCTCTTCGATCACCTTCTGCCACTTGACGAGCTTCTTCTTCCAGTCAACCACCAGTTTACTCACGTCTTTTGCGTTTTGCTCCTTTGAATTGAGCTTGTCCTGGACTTGTCGATGGCGCTCTTGCAGTTCATTCTTAACCTGGATTAGCTGCTCCCGCTCTTCCAGCACGTCTCGTAGTTTACTTTCCAGATCGGCAGCTTTACGCTCGATTAGGGCGTAGTATTTGCGCCAGTTCTTGTTCTGCTTGAATAACTTGATGAATTTATCTGGAGCTCGAGCTCGAACTCGATCGCGAGTATTGCGCAGCATCTCGAACACAAGCTGCTCCACTGCAGCAGAATAAAGTAAGTCAATGAATAGAAGTACAGGGAGAAAAGCATTTCTTACCGTAGAAACAACAGGTTTTGCTGTAAAGTTGCGTTCGAGCAACGAGAACTCGTCGATCGACAAGAGATAAACTTGACGTAGAGAAGGCAACCTGTAAAATCCCGTAAACTGCACCTGAAATATAAAAAAAACAGTCAGGAAAAACAGCTTGAAAGAACTAAAGATCAAAGTTTTACGAACCATCACTGGAGACCAACGCCGTCGACACCATACCGACCGTTGGCTTGACTGAAGAGGAATCTCGCAAATTGTTCACGGCGAATTGGTCAACCATCGGATGGAACCTCGGATCTGACGCAACATCCGAGATAATCATTGTAGAGCCACTCGAAAGCGTGCTACCAGCGATACCAAGAGAAGCTGGCACTTGGATCAGCTGGTTCTCTTCACGTTGCGTCCAGAGCTCATTGCTGCTGGGGTCAAAGAGGAAGAGAACTGCTGTGCTGCCGTGCAAAATTTGTGCGAAAGTACTGGAAACGCCAACGAAAAGGTCCTTGACTGTAGTCGGCTGAAAGAGGCGACGAGTGAGCGTCTGTAGCGCCTGGAAAGAGGCTCCAGTACTCCAATGCTCCTCTGCAGCTGACAATGCGCCTATTTCCTCGCGAGCTCGAGCCTCAATCTGTTCTTTGACCATCACAACTGCTTCGTCACTCTTCAGTTGCATTTCCTCGATAATACGGCGGTGCTTTATAGCGTTCTTCCATGTCGAAGTGGCATAACACCGTGACAAAAAGGTTCTCATCTGTCGTAAACGGTGGTGATACGCTATCCAGCACCATTTCCCGAGATTTAATCTCCGTAAATGAATCGTAGCTGACGCTTGTTCGAATCGAAGCTTTGTGTCGAGTTTTGTCACTTGTTCCAGCGCTGAGATCTCCGCCGACTTAGTTTTCCAAAGCCTGAACGCAATAGAAACCGGTAAACTCTGGTTTACACTTGCAAGCAGACAGCGTTTTGTGAGAAAGAGCCTCAGTTTCGCTCGAGTGATGGAGTACGCCCTCCACCGCTGTAAAATAAGCAGCAAATCACTTCTCCTCCATAGCTTCTTCAGTGCCTCTAACTGTCGGTATCTCAGTGTTTTAACCTTCAACAGCCAAAACGCAAATAGTCGCTTCCTTCTCTGTCGAATATTAGCGACAGTAGAGAGAGCGCGATGTTTTCTTCGTATCTCGAAGACTTTAATTTTCCACAACGTGAAAGCTCCGGCTATTTCTCGAGAAATCGTTCGCCTGATCATAATTTTGCTCAAAGCGCTCCAGCAAGTCAGTTGTTTAGTACGTGTCACCTCTTGAGTCGCGGCTGCCTCGCTCACAGTCGAAGCTCTGGCCTCCGCTTCGTACAGTTTATCTCGGAGATCCATCAACTCAATGGACAGCTGATCAACACTCGTAGATTTACTTTCCAGTCGACGATTCGACTCTGCAATTTGGCCAGAAAGTCTATCGTTTCCGCTCTGAAGACTTGCTATTTGGCTCATGAATCGATATTTTCTCCATCTGGAGAAAGCGACGCGGCAAAAGTAGCGCTGTAGTAATGTTTGCAAGCAATCTGCCGATTCTCGTTTCCGTTTCCCGCTTTTTACAGCGAAATACCAGCTCTGCCAGCTTTTCGTAAGTACAGATCGGCATTTCTCGGTATATCGGTGCATAGCTAGCATACGAGGCGCGGTTTTCGTCTTCGTGAACTCTTTCCACAGATGGAACGTCCGCACAAGCCCCGCCTTCTGTCTTCCCACCAAAAATTGAGCGATCTTCCTGTGTATATTCTGTTCTCGAAGAGCTCGGTTCTTCTCCGCAATACACTTCTGTTTCCAGGATATTAACGCGTTCTTTAGCTTCAGTCGTCGTACAAGGATCTCCAGTTTATCGATCGCTGAGGACGACTCCCTGTCGTGATAAATTACGCGTCTCCATTCGGTAAAAATGGTTTTAATCACGCGCTCTCGGATTCGCTGCTGGAGTTTCCGCTGCTTCTGCTTGATCGTTCGCTGGTGGCAAACAGTAAACTGCCAGTGTCGAAGCATTGCGCGAATCTGAGTATCCTGGCAACGACTCATCTTCTGAACGACGGCCAATTTAATCCGTCGGTGGTTCTGCAGGAACGACTGCCAGTTGGAAAAGATCTGGACGAGATATCGTCGACGAGCAGTTTTCTGGCAAAAGTGAACCACTTGACCTTGATATCTGCTAACCGAAATATAAAGTTTGAGAGCGTTGAAATACTTTGCCAGTAGTCCAAATTCAGTCAGGTGCTGCACTTTAGAGGTTGATTCATCGTGAACTTCGGCTGCATCGTCCAATTTGCGCTTGGCTTCACCGGCAGTTAGCAGCAAGGACGCGATTTCTTCCCTTTGAAGCTGGATCTCTTCCTCCTGAGCGTTTTGCAGAAGTTTTAGTTCTTGTAAATCACGCCGTTGGTCTCGGATAAACACCACTTTCCACTGGGTCATAGCACGTTGTTGCTTTCGACGTTGAACCTTTCGAAGCCAGCGCTCAAATCCTTGGTCACGGTCAAGTTCCTGACGCTTTGCAGCTACACATTCTGCCCACACACGGAAAATCACTTTAACGAGGCGGGTTCGCTGGAATAAAATGAGTTTGCGCTCAGCTAATCGATGGTTCTTCTTGGCTTTGACAGTGTCCTTCCATACTGAAAAGCAGAAGCGCATGATAGACACCGACTGCTTCCACCACACCTTGGCTCGGATCGCAGTTAGCGCTGTATTTCTTCTCTCAAGCTGCTCCTTCACTGCTTCAGACTTGGTAAATTCTGCCCAATGCTTGAACTGTTGTCGGATTTTAGCGTGGACGGAGCGCAACCAGATTTGCGCCAGTGTTTTACGCAGTAGATGGTTCTTCCGTGCTAACTTTCTCCATTCCGTGAAAACTTCACGGGATAAATTCGTTTCGGAGCAGCGAAGGAATAAATTCGAGAATACCTGAACAGCCAAACTCCTTCGTCTTGCGCTGATCCAGGCTTTAAGACACTGAATCTGCCACCACCGAGAGAAACACGACTGGAACGTTGAAAAGACTGTTCTCAGACGCTTTTTCTGAGTTGTGAAATGCCTCCATTTGCGCAGAATTGTACCAATGCGTCGGGTGTTCAAATTAAATCGGAAAGCGGCTACACTTTGGCGATTGAGAATCGATCTTCGGACGACTTTTTGCCACAATTTCAAGCACCTGCCTTGGGTAGAGCCTCGAACTCGAGTCAAACACAGAGTTTCCACCGCTCCTGCCAAGCGTAGAGCTCGTCTCTCTTCTTCCTGTAGGCGAGTGGCTGTCTCCGTCAGTTTCTTTTCTTGCTCTATCTGCACTTGCCCCGCTGCCTCAATAATGTTTTGTTGGCTCTTCTTGTACAGCTCCAACTCGGTTTCAAGTAGCTTCAGCTCCATCTGACGCTCTTCTTGAAGACGCATCATCAAAATCTGATGCTCTTTCAGAGCGATCTGACGCTGCCATCGCTTCCACGCCCGTTGTAAAACGCCAGAATGACAACGAGCTACCCATCGCTGTACAAGATCGCGTTGAGCCTTTCGGAGTTCAACGAATTCACGCCAACTGCCCAATACTTTTGCCAGGGAGCCATTTTTCATTCGTGCTAGGCATTTTTTCACGACCACAGTTTGTCTTTTTCGGCACAGGACCAACTCGTGCCATCGGGAAAAACACTCGCGCTGGAAATTCAGATCCTTCTTCGCCTGTTCCAGTCGATTCTCCCAAGCTCGTTGTATCAGCTGTTGATGCTGTACTTGGGCCGCAATTTTCATCTCAGTAACACGCTCTTTCCAGGAGCTAAACATGAAGAATTGCTGCTGCTTTATCGCCGAGTCTCCGATCACTTCGAGTGCGTTCCGAAGCGAAATCCGTTGCTGCCTGAACTCCCTCCACTGTGTGAAGCACCGAGCCACTCCTCGGTTCCTTATCCTATTCACAGCGTAAAGCAGAGCTGTTTTCCGTGTCTTTGCTTCACTAGCACGCTCCTTCCACGAGTTAAAGCACCTCAGGACCCCTAAATGACGCAAACGTTCCAGAATATGTTGCATCTGCAGACGTTTCTTGTGAGCCCGGTGTGCTTTCGAGTGCCAGTCGGTCACAGATCTCTGCAGTTTCAGTACTCGAAGTTTTGTTCGTATCAAGTCGGTGCGTTGCCTTAATCCCTGCAGATAATGCGCCATAGTCTTCCACTCACGTAGAATTTCCTTCAGCAATTGCCGGTCAGACCGTCTTGTGAAGAACCGCCCTAATTTCTGCCGAACAGCTAGCTCAGCAGCCCTCTGTCGTTCCACGTTCTCAGTAAACGCAGTCTTTTCATCCTCATGACGCGTCTGCAATTCGCGCACTAAGTTCCTGGATTCACTAAGGGTCTTCTCTAAATCCGCGATCGTCATGGCCTGAGCTTCAATCGTTCCATTCAAAATCCCCAATTCCCGGTCTTTTTCCGCCAAAGCCAGACGGAAAGTCTGAAGGCTCCACTTTCTCAACCCCCAGAGACGTGAACGGTACGCTAAAAGACTCTTAATCTTGAGTACACCAGCTCGACGATCCTTTTCTTGTTGGGTTTCCAGTCTCCAACAGTTCATCACTCGTTGGCTACTCCTCCGTGATCGTTCTTGCGCAAATTTTACCCCTTTACAACGTCTTTCTACATTCCTCCGAGTCAAAAATCTCCATTGGAGGAAACTTCGTCTAGCCGATTGTTGCAGGAGCTTAAGAGCAAGCAAAACCGCCTGGCTCCCTCGGATTTTAGCGACTCGGTCATCAACTTCCCTCTCGAAAGTGATCATCATCTTCTTGTTCTGCTCCTGCAGTCGCTTCTCTTTCATCAGTGCGAGCCACTTGCTCCATGCATTCTGCACTTTGTTGGTCGTCCAGTTCTCGAACGCACTCACAATTCGTTGTTGCCCCATTCGAACTCTCTTTTGCTCGAAATTCTTTAATTGATTCTTCAATTTCTCCACAATTTCAGTCTGTTCATTGAAAAACTTGCAGTACTGCGTCTTCAGCTCCCCATATCGGATTCCGAGCTCCTCCTTCTCCAGCACCACGTTCTGCAGCGTATTCTGCATGGTTTTAACCGCCATCGCCGCTCTTTTCGCTTCTAAAGGATCAAATTCAAACCTCTCCTGGTACTTGGTCACGAGCTGCCGGTGTTGCGTCTCACTGTTAGCAATTCTCGCTTCCAATTTCTCAACTTCTTGTCGGTGATTTTCCTCCATCCGCAGCTTTTCACTGCGTAAAAGTCGGATTTCCTGCTCAAATTCCTCAGTTTTCGTGTCTTCTGGATCCCGCAGCTTGTTCTGCTTGCTTTGAGCCGTTAAAAGCTCTTTTTCCTGCTGTAAACGCTGCGCATTTTGACTCAACTGCTCGTTTTCCCTCTGCAATTGGATATACGAGTCATACAGCGACGTCACGCATTGCGCCGACTTCCAGTTCGCTCCAAGAGCTTCTTTCTCCCCCAATAAACCCACAACGAGACGGTTCTCGCCCGGCATCTAATCCCTTAGTGTCTTTTCCCACCATGAGGCACGTCGGTTATATCAATCGACTGTTTCGCATCGTCATATACGCCGTAGTGTTCATGATCAAAAAGCATTTTACTGTGAGCTTTGTCGTTCAAGAAAAGCAGTTTTACTGTGAATGTTACAATAAGAAATGGACAATATTTGTATTGTACCCATTTCCATTTTTAGGAGCCACTTATAATGGACTCTCCATCCTTCTCCTTCACGACGCCCGAACAACGACGCCAGCGCTTTCCAGAGGACGCCAACGACGCAGATAGTGAGGACTGGCACTTCGGTAATGGACCTAGCCCTATCGTGGCTCCGCGGTTTCAGGGAGAAGAGCAGGACGAGAGCAAAGAGAATTATCCAGACAACTTCGCCACTTCACACTTTAGACGGCGTAACAGGCTGGAATCGAGACTGGAAGAGCTGCAGAAGGATGTGGCTAGTCTTACGTTAAAGCTACGAGCCAATGGGAACCGCAGCATGTCGCTAGATGCCTCTAGTTTCTTGCATACACCGAAAGAAAAGGTGGAGAATAAGAGCTATTCGGTGAATAAAGAGGTGGGAAAAAAGGAGAAGAATGGGGTTTGGGATAAAAAAAAGAGGTACTAATTTGATATTGTTGTGTATTTTTATACTTTGTAGATCTCACGGAAGACTGTCAAGGACCAAGGACAGAATAGTACCGTGAAGATCAGGAGAGAGCTGCATCATGTGACGACGGAGAGGGATCAACTCAAATTTGAGCTGGAAAGAACAAGAAAAGCTCTCAGTGTAGCCGAAAAAAAGTGCCAGGAAGCTGCAAAGAGCAGAAAAGCGTATGAGAAGCTCAAGGCCCATTGCGATTCCCTGCAAGAGTCTCTAGATTTATCCGAGAAGATCCGAGTGAGGCAGAAGAAGCTGTTGCAGCAGTTGCAGCTACAGCAGCGAGCGGCTAAAAAGGAGAAAGAAGTGAAAACTGAGAAGAAACGACCAGTTAGTGTTGGTGTCAGGTCAACGGAGAAACGAGCCGGTCGATCGGCTGCTACAAGTTCGAAGCCGATGCAACAAGAGACCAGTACAAGAGGATATTCACCTACTGGTTACGACATTTTGAACTCGCTCGTCACCAGCCACCAACTTTCTGAGGAAGAAGAAGAAGATGCAGGCCGGGAAACCCACGAACAAGCTCCAAGTGAACCGACCGCAGCTGTTTCTCGCTCAAGGACGCCTCGATCAGTTCTGAAGCCTACAACGCCAACGCAGAAGCAGTATCGGTCTGATTTTGATTCTCTGCTTCAAGTGGACGCCCCTCAATTCAGCACTCGACGTCCAAGCAGAATTGCAAGCAACACAACGAGAAGACGACCCAGTCAAACTCAAGTTCAACAGCGGGACGCAATGCGTCAGGCAGCTAGATGGGCGCGTACTCGAGGTGCTGCGGTGGATATTTCTACCTCAACGACTCAATTGCCAGGGAGGAGAACCCCCACGGCTGGAAGACCGAAAAACAGCTTCCTCGCTCCTACACAAGCTAGTTTACGTCGCCTACACGACCTTCCTCGTCGAGGTGACCTTGAAAGGCGTCCTTTTGTCGTGTAAATCGGCTCGGAGATGACAAGAACAGCGATTTTATTGTGCAAGTTACTGGATACCGACATGCAAACAGGTAATTCATGCAATTCTACTCTTCCCAGAACGTCTTATCTGCGTTGGAGCGCTTCTTGGCCCACTCCGAGGGTTTCTCGTTGGAATATCCGTTGCGGTTGGGCTTGCCTTCACGGTACGTGTGGTGAAGCGGCCAGTGGTTCTTACGACGCAGTTCACGTAGTTTGTGCTGGAAATCAGAAGACATCGGGGCCAGTTTGTCCGGGTGCGGGTGCAGGTTGCCTCGGTTGAAGACGATCTCGTACTCTCCAGTGCTCGACTTCATTCTTCCCGTGATCAGCACCTCCAACTTCTCTTCATATAGCTCGACCTCCTTCTCACAGGTACTCAGCTGCTTCAACGCCTTCCAAAGCAACTTGTGCTCTTTACTGGCACTGTCACGGATGGGAACAAGTTTACTCAAGAACTCATCCATGGACGAGAGCCGCGCGATCTTCAGCGCTCGACTCCATCTCTGCTCGGCCGCTTCATTGGCTCGACGTTCGCGTAGCTCCCGCAGGAACGCGTCGTACTTCTTACGCAAGACCTGCATCGCCAATGCCGTGTACGTCGAGCTGCTCAAGTTCTCATTCATAGTGGCGTTCAGCTCCCAGTTGATCTTTGCCTCTTCTGCTTCGCGAACGATACGGTAACGGGCTGATCTCTTCTGCAAGAGCAAGAACTTCGGCAGCTCTTCAGTGCACGTGGGCCACACCTCCTTCAACGTCGGTACTACCTGAGCGTCATCGGTGTACTTCTTTGTCGGGACGACTACACAGCGGATGAGGTTGTTCGCACAACGCTCAAATGCACGGAAGAACGGCGTCGTCTCTGCATACTGCTGTGCTTTCTTCGAGTCAAAACCCCACACGTCTTGATCCAGAGCGTGCGGGTCGAAAGCGTCTTCAACGACGCTTTCGTGACTGTATCCGACCATTTTCTCCACCAGCACCAAGTACTTATCCTCGTTGTACCGGATGAACTTGTGCACACGCGTAGCCAGCAGTTCCTTGAGTACATCCTGCAACGCTTCGTCATCAGCTGTGTCTTCTGTACGCCGTAGCAGTCGGAAGAGCAGCTTCCCCATCGCCGATTCCGGGTCCACCGGCATTTTCGACATACGCTGCGTCGCGCCCATGATCAGTCGGATCGAGTGTACCAGTTTGGCTGCCAACTCCCACTGGAAATCGCTCAAAGGCTCACGCTGCTCGACCAACGCCATTAAAGAAGCTGAGACCGTGCCACGGAACATGTTAGGGCAGAACAAGCCAGCCCGTGCTCCAGACAGCAAACCAGTGAGGATATCAAGGACCTGAGTCCCTGACGCTGCACGGACAAGAGCGCTTCCCAGTGCGTCTTCAGGGTCAGCAACGAGTTGTGCGTAGTTGTAGTCCTGAGCACGAATGCTCAGTCCTCCAGTAGCTTCGTCGCTGCCAATTAGAGTCAAGAAATCCTTCGCAGTGACGACGTCCGGCGAGATCTTGGTGATGACGGCTGACCACGCATCCATGAAGTCAGGCTTGCCGTTCTTTTGCGGAAGCTGCAGCACTGCGAGATGAGCGAGGAACAAGCTCGCCACTGTCTGCAGAACTGTCTGGGGATCGAAGACGTCGTCCTCGTCCAGGGCGTCCTCCGTTGCCTCTTGGGTCGTGAGTAACGTGATGGCACTAACAGAGGCTTCCAACTCGCTTGTCGTGCTGATCGTCTGCTGTAGGATACCAGGGAGCGATGCTGCTGTGAGTTTCAAGTGACTTTGGTTCTCCTCCGGCATCACCTCGCGGATCTTCTCGACGAGTAAAGTAGCACGATCTAGTGCATCGTTGTAGCCCAATTTACCCGTCAGACACTGTACGATAGTGATCAACAGCTCCACTTGCTCTTTCAAGCCTGAAGCAGCGATGGCGCGCTTGGCGAAGCGATCACCCACTACAACAGTAGCTCGATCCAGGAAGGCGAAGAGCACTTCGCGAGTATCTCCAGCCTCGGGGAGCAAGTTATTCCGGACTTCAGCCTCGCAAGACGGGACGGTGAACGCCTCCAAGTCGTAGAAGATGAACGTATCAAGAGCAGCTTCGTTCTCAGTGCCTTCTCCAGTTCCAGTGGCCGTCGTGAAGTTTCCTCCGGCACAGCGATCGAACATTTTCGAGAGGATCGTCATGAGACCGTTGGCAAGCTGCTGGCCAACGCGCGTCTTGGGCTCGATGAGAACTCCGTCGAACTTCTTCGCGATGCTGCCGTACATGCGGTGGTCGCTGTTCTTGACGTACTTGACGATGTTCACGATGAGATTTCCCTCGAAGTGAGCATGGACCAGCTCCAGTACGTTGAACATGTCCGTGTTCACAATGGCGTGCTTCTCCTTGAGGAAGTTGATCTCGTGTGTGGCTTCGCTCGTCCTGCTCTCGGCAAGAAGGTGCGGGCCGGCGTCTGTGATGAGGAAGGCGATCGTGGGCATTGTATTGTCCAGAGTCAGCAGCTCAGCCAGTGCCGCCTTCTGGTTCTCGTCTCCGTCGCCACCGTTGGCACTCACGTTGTGGCTTCCAGGAGGGACACAGAGCTGGACGGACTTGATGAAGTCGATGGCTTCCTCCCCCTCTGTGAAGCTGTGGGTCGTCACGAAGCAGCCTTGCGAACTCTCTGTGAACGTGATGATGGTGATCATGACGGCGTACTCCTCTTCGAACACAGAAGCGACCAGGTGGCGCACAGTCTCCTTCGCGCCCTCCAACTCGTTGCCCATGGAGCCAGTGATATCGAGCAGGAACACCAGGTTAATCATGACTGGAAAAGCGGATTGAACAGTGGAGATTGAGCTGCGTGAAGCAAATTGGAGAGTGCTCGGATCTGGCACAAGCTGAAAGGAGACGTTCACTCACGAAAAATGGACAGATGTGAGATCAAACGGGTTCAACATCATATATTATGCCTCAAACTTGTGAGTGAAGGTCAACTTCAACTTGTATCACAAATTTGGTACCAGGAGGTGCCACATGATGTTTCAAGACATTGTAAGCTCCACCAGAATATGTTTTCTTGCTCAATGATATCCAAGCTGGGTATGAACTAGAAGGCTCTCTCTCAAGCGTTTCTTCAAAATTAGCTCGAAATGCTGTAACGTGTGGTTATCTAGCAAAATCTACAGTAGAAAAATAAAAACAATACAAATATGGGGGATAGTGCGCTTGTGGAGCGCACGTACCAAGCGCTGATGGGTGTAGTGCAGACCACGGCCGTAAGTCGAAAAGTACTTGCACGACCACCGTTCACGTTCTTGCACAAGCTGCTCGTTGAAACGTTAGGCGAGTACGACCTCTTCTCGGACCAACAACTCCAATTTTCTGCAATGGTCACGAAACAAGCCAAAGTGAGATCACGCCTCGTAATCTTTCGCCTTCAAAGTGTTCACATCTTGTTGTGGTGTAGGCTGCCTTCCTTACGCGCGCGATCGCGTTCGTGACTTTCGTCATGAGAGTGAGCTCTCATGACGAAAGTCACCACGTTTCCTGCCTTCTACTCGTCAGCCCAGTTCAAGTTCTCGCAGGTGTTAGCGTTCCTGACACACTTCAGTTCCTTCTCCAGCTCTGTGAAGTGTGTCGGACGCCCGATCGAGAGAGAAAAGACGCTGCTGCGAAGGAAGTACGCGACAAGGGCGACGCGCATCTATATTCTTCTGGTGTCATCTTTCGTAAGGGTCTTGTGCTTATCCAGAGAATTATTCGCGGTTTTCTCAAACGTCGAGTACGGATATCTGCTTCACGACTTGGGGACACACCGATGCACGGACTGGAACTGTCGATGGCTGAAGGAACACGCTTCCTCAAAGAGTTAGCTGACGGCCGCATTTACAATGGAATTATCCGAAGTGTGCAGAAGAACATTTTTGTGTTGGGCTATGAAGAAGATCCCGAGGCAGAAGACAAAGTCAGTAAGTACCTCGAGAGATTTGCACTTGTACTTGATAATAAACTGCAGAAACCACTCACGGTTCACTGATGTTTTGTAGATGAAATTGAGATGAAAATCATCTTGGAAGAGTCTCAACGTCTCAGTGCAGCGCGAGAGGGTAGCGGTGAACGCACAGATGGTGAGATCTCGCTAACCGACTTGCCGGACTTAACGGACAGCGCATATCCACATGCTCCAGGGTTTCTCAAACGCGTATCGTCTCGTGACTCTGGGGTGACGCTGCTATCAGCCAAGTCGACTAAGTCGAACATCCTCAAACGAGCTCAATCCCAGAGGCAGTCAAACACGGAGACGGGTTTATTCAGTGCTCCGTCCATCGTGAGTAGGAAATCCACGACCCGGGGCTCTTTTGTTTCGATCGATGAATCTACCCAAGACAAAGCCGACGACAGCAATCAGGAAGAGTCAGCCAAGCCTCGAGTCCCTAAGAGTAACGACTGGCAGAATTCACTCAAGAAAATGCTGGCCGAAGGAAGGGATCAAGTGTCTCCAGCGGTCTCGATAGCCGAAATGGATGGTGACAGCAGCCTGCAGCAACAGGAATCTATTGCTGCACAAAAGAATCCATTTGAGGCTCAAAACATGAATCCAACTCACATTCCAAGCTTTCCAAAACTTGGTATCCCCGGTACTAAACCACTAGCACCTTTGGTGAAGCGAGGCTCAATTGGAACAATCTCGGCTGGAGAAAGCAAATCTGCTCAAAAGGATCAGGCACGTTCTTCTCCGATGACTCCGCAAGGTCCTACAGCTCCCGGGCCTATCGTTCGATCTTCCCCGTTGCACCGTAGCAATAGTTTGCTAAATGTTCAACGTCCAGGTGCTGCTCCAGCCAATACTTCCGGTGCGTCCACTTCGTCGCCACCTGCCGTAACTAGCAACGAAGGGATTGTCGACACTGCATTCGCCGGCACGTATCAGACAGCAGACCATCGTACTCAGGAGAAGCAAGCCCTGATCCGAGACGTCGTGATGCGAATTGACAGCTACATGAAGCGCAAACGACTCCGAGTAATCGATCTCTTCCGCTTCTGCGACGCTGACGGCAATGGTAGCATTTCGCCGGAGGAAATGATCGATACTCTCTCACAGATGGAGATCCAGCTAACGCCCGATCAAGCACGCGATTTCCTCGAGCATATCGACAAGGATGGCAACGGATCGATCGATGTGGACGAGTTCGAGGAGTTGGTGCGTGTTTCACGTCGCAACGAAGCCCAACGTGAACAGCTCAAGAAAGAGCTCAACGGCCCACGAAAGTTGGAGAGCACGACTTCCCAGAAAAACAACGCGCCTATTAAAGCCAAGACCAAGCAGGCCATCCTCGACGAGTTCAAAGCCGCGCAGGAAGAAGGCGGTGAAGGTTTGAATGCCAACCAGCTGCGCTCACTCATCAGTCGGCTGGCGCTTCCAGGAATTAATGACACTTTTATCGGTTCGCTTGTCGACCGCAGTGCTGAAATTGCTACAGGACGTCCAGGTTTAGTTACATCTCAAACTTCTCCACCTTCAAGCTCGCAATCGCAAGCACGGTCTCCAAACAGCAAATGCATCATATCGTACCATCATCTTGCCAAGGCGCTGGATGAACTCGAGTGGAGCAAGAAGTCCAACCGCTTCCTCGACCAATCTTGGATTCGACAATTCGACTCGCAACTTGAACGAGCTATCCGCGAATACGAGTTGTTGTGATTGAGATCATGAACCTACAGAGAGAACACAACTACACACGGTAAAACCAGTCCGCTACATTATCATAGGGGCCATAAAAGTGAAGACTTCTAGGGTAGACAAGCTCGAAGCCTCAGGGTAATATCTAACTACGCTTTCGGTGTGTTCGATGCTTCTGGCAGAATGCTTGAAGTTGTCCCCCCTCTTTCATAAACATATCGTAAGCGCCTCTGGTTTCACGGCCACACAGTGGGTGAAAATACGTCGAACATCCTCCCCGCATACAGTTAATGCAGCCACCCTCCTGCTCGCACAAAGCACAAGTCGAGTCCTTCATCTCCTCGATGGCAGCTGCCACATGCTTCACTCCACTCATCCGCTCCACATCGGAAAACTGGACACCAGGGGCCCACAAGGCACAGACCACGTGTACCCATTTGCCCTCGACTGTCTTCTTGAAGGCACTCTTCGGGCGCTTGAGAGGACACAACTCACACGTCTATAATCGTAGCAAAAAAGTCAGAGCCCAACTCAATAAGTAAAAAGCACCGTCAGAGTTCAACATACCGTATCCGCAGGGGCTCCCGAAGTTTGAGCACAGCGGTCGCAGAACCATGGTTCATCTCCTTCGGGCACTGCATCAATACCGTAGCAATACTGCAAGAAAAAATAATGTAAGGATGGACTCGACATCAAGTACCACAGGGACAAAAGGGTAGTCCTCACCTGGTGAACGGCAACAGAGCACTTTTCGCACTGTACGATAGGATCGTCGAGGAAGCCTTGATCACTGAAGCATACGCGACACCACATCTCTTCATCCTCCTGGGGATCAACACTGCTTTTGGCAGCCTTCCGAGACCTGCCACTAGTTTTTGCTCTCTTGCGCGGTCGACTCCGAGATGGTTTGTCCTCCATTTCCTCGTACTCTTCCTCTTCTTCCTCAGCTTCAGAGCCACTGCCATACTCTTCGTGCTCCTCCTCTTCATCCTCGGCCTCTTCAGCCTCAGAACCACTTGCATGCTCTTCCTCGTCTTCCTCGACGACTTTCCGCCCTTTGGCAGGTTGCTTGCTTTTAACGGGTGTGGACGGAGAATCCCCATCACTGGACGATTTGTCAAGCTTCTTCTGCACCTTCTTAAGCCTACTAGCCACCTTCACGACACTGAAGTCGCCCGTGCTATCGGATCGCTTGAGGGAAATATGAATACTGCTTACACCATAGCCAGTAGGTGACGAGACTCTGGAACTTCTACCACCAGACGCTTGGCGAGCTGCCTTCTTGCGCTTGGGCAGGTCGACTTCATCTTCAGCAAGGTCTTCGTCGTCACTCTTGTACAGCTTGTGTTCTTTATTCTTGCCATTTGCCTTGGGTGTTCGTTTGCGCCGAGCGCCCCCCTTCTTAGTTTTTGGGGACACCTCCTTGGGGCCATCAAGAAACTCAAGGTACATCAGCTCCTCCCCAACATCTTGGCTACGTCGACGTCTCGGTCGCTCAATCACCTGGAGCCACTCGGTGGCAACCTCGCGAACGTTCACCACTCCCTTAATAATGCAACCAGTAACCTTCAGTTCAATAAGAATCGCCAACACTTGGTCTGCATCCCCCAGGGATTTGCCCCGTTGTCGCTCCTTAACAACGGCACGAGCCAATTCACGCAACTGCGTAAGGAATCCCTTAACGTCATCTTGTGAAGCTGTTTTGAGCCAGCCTTCTTGGACCTTCGTCATCAGCACTTGCACAGGCTTCGGGCCAAGAACCTTCTCCCAGAATTTCTCGTCATTAAAATCGATGGTCGAATCGGCTGATTCGGAGGTGAAGGTTGCCTTAGAAAAGGACAGAGCATTTGTCTGGGAAACAGTTACAGGCTTTGCGTCACTGTCACCATCCGCGCTATTCTCCTCGCCCCCGTCAGCATTTTCACCAGATTTTGTCGGATCATATCGAATAGTACGACTGTTCGACAAAAGATGGTCGATATCGAGCTCATTTATAGCGCGATTCTCGGGATCCTGCTCATCTTCTTCACCCATGATGGCGTATGCTCCATACCTGATCATCATCTCGACCTTTTCGCGATCTAACGACATCAACGACATCATATTGCCACTATTGTCGTCTTCACCGTCAAACTCGTTGCGCACTCCTCCAGTTTCGAACACGGCATGGTGCATTCCAAGCTTCTTTGATGCGATCTCAAACATCTGTGCTTCGTATGTCTTTTTCGTCACCAACCGGTAGATATTCACAGACTGTGTTTGACCGATACGGTGGCAACGCGCGACAGCCTGAAGATCATTCTGAGGATTCCAATCGCTGTCGAACAAGATCACTACAGAGGCTGCAATCAGGTTAATACCCACACCGCCTGCGCGCGTACTCAGAAGGAACGCGAACGTGTCTGAGCCTGGGTTATTGAAACGATCAATCGCTGCCTGACGAGAGTTTCCTCGAACAGATCCATCCAGACGTTCCATGCTGTACCCTCGTAGCTGGCACATATCTTCGATAATATCTAGCATGATCTTGAATTGCGAGAAGATAAGCACCTTCTTCTGTTCCTGGCGGAATTTTGTGAGTAGCTTATCAAGCAACACAGTCTTACCGCTTGCTTGAATCAAGATCTTCATTCGCAACTGCTCGTCAAAACCGGCGCACTCCTTATCCTCCACGCCACGGATTAAGAACGGGTGATTGCAGCACTTGCGTAGTTCCATTTCAACGTTCACCAGATTGGCGACAGTGCCAGTTGCGCCCATGTTCAAAAACTGGCGGTTGCGCTCGAAGATAGCACGGTAGTACTTTTTCTGCATAGTAGTTAACTCCACATCAACGATAGTTTCTTCTTTTGGTGGAATACTCTTCTCCACATCCTCCTTCACACGACGTAGCATATACGGTCTCAGCTGTTCATGGAGCTGAGCAACTTGCTCAGCAGTATTCAGGTCACCAAATTCATCGTAGAATTGTTGCTGGCTCGGGAATTTTTCAGGTTCGATAAAGTTCAACAGACACCACAGCTCGAACACACCATTCTGCAGGGGCGTGCCAGTCATCAGCAGGCACGAGTCCCATGTGAAACCGTGAAGCACCTGAAGCAGCTTGGCCTCGCGGTTCTTCAGCTTATGTGCTTCATCAATCACGATATACCGCCAATGAATAGAGTCGAGGAACTCGGCATCCATCATTAGTGTCTGGTACGATGTGACCAGGACATTAAACTTGAAGATACCACGTCTGCGATGCGCTTCGCTTGCAAAATGGAACTCTTGGTCGCGAATAAACGCACGGATATCAGATCCTCCCTCTGAATCGTGATACACGACACAATTCATGGAAGTCCAAGTCTCGATCTCTCGCTTCCAGTTACCTAGCGTTGCAAGTGGGGCAACGACCAAGAACGGACCTCGGATAAACTCGCGCTGGCGCAGGTGTTCAAGGATAGAAGTTGCTTGAACAGTCTTACCCAGACCCATCTCATCCGCGAGAATACAATTGCGGCGGTTATACCAGCAAAATGTGAGCCAATTGAGACCTTCAAGTTGGTACGACCGCAGAGTGTTCTGGTTGTTGTACACAGGCGACTCCTGATACTTCGCCCATGTGCTTGGTTCCGGTCGAATATCAGCATATGTTGCAGGGTGGGCACCGCTAATAATTGGAGGGTGGTTGAAACGATGGAAGGCAGCGATCTTACGATCATCCGTAAGTTGATCTTCCCACTCCCAGCTGCAGTCAACGTAACTCATGTCGCGCCACTTCACTAGGTACTTCACGCCCTTCTTCTTTGGCACTTTTGGTCCATCATCTTCAGTATCACTGGCGTCCTTCTCGAGAAGATGGACCAAGTACGGATTGGATTCCTCCGGTTCCTCAACTTCCTTCGCGTTCAAAATACGATCCACTTCAATGTACGAGTCGCTGAAGTAGTTGCTCAGATCCTTCTCTTCGCCAACAACGACAGTCTCACGTGCCTCCTCCACCAAGCGGCTGTTCTTCTGAAGATATCGTTTCATGCGCTGAATAGCGTGCTGACCAAATTCCTCGATTTCTCTGACTGAAAGCCAATTCACGTGAAGGTAAGAAGTGTCCTTCCACTTGATCAAGAACTCCATCGAGACTTCACTGTCTGCTGCTGTATCCTTGTGGAAACGCACGCTCACAATGTTGTCGATCTGGGGTCCCTTTGGAGCTTCCTTCTTCTGTGGCTTTTCGCGTTTCTCTTCGTCACTGACCTCGAAGTCAAGCTCCTCCTCTACATACTTTTTCTTCGCCTTGCCGATGTTACGTCCAGAGCGGCGAGCTGGTTTCTCTTCTTTCAACACCTTCGGGCCCGAATAGTCGTCGTCGGAATCACTTTCGTCTTCATCTTCATCAGAATATGCCTTCTTTTTACCACGCTTTGACTTCTTCTTAGCTGGCTTCGCAATAACGGTTGGAGCAAAGTTTTTCCTCTTGTTCCTGTTCGCATTCGGCTGAATATAATTGTGGGCTGTCGTCTTCAATGCTCGACTCAGAATTTCGTTCGGAATGTTGCCGCCGGTAGATGTAAACTTGAACACCATAATTTGAGCACGTAGCTGCTCTTTTTGCTCAGCCGTGAAGGCAGCACGTAGGAGAGGTCTCCGGCGCTGAGTTTGTTGCATGTTAGACATCGCAACGGGGATGTTTCCATTTGCGCCATTGCCAGCAGGGTTCATGAACTGGACAGCTCCATTGCCGTACGTTTGATGAATGTACTGGTTGTACGCCATGGCTGCCTCTTTCTCCGTAGAAAAAACTCCCAGCCGCCGAATACCACCGCCATCGACGTGCAACTCCGCGGCCCATTGATTTGGTGAAATATACCTCACGCCCAAGTGCCACATTCCAGTCGTGAACAACTGAGGGTTGTCCAGCCCGACAATTGATGACTGTTGGCCCTTGCGGTAACCATGAACGTCACGGTTGATGCTGCTCACAAGTCCGTTCCCACCTGGCCGTCGAAAGCGCAATAAAACTGGACGAAGAGACTTGAGGCGGGAAACCACACGAGCAAAATCTTCCTGACTCTGAACTAAAAAGCCATCAACTGCAATCAAGTCGTCACCAACTGCAATCATTCCACTAGCTTCAGCTGGTCCCATCATATTTCCATCGGGACGACGGAAGCTCGTTACAGAAACAGAGCCCATTCGAACGCTCATGTTCATGCACAATCCAATAGATCCCTTTTGAAGTAGAACTTCGTACTCGTCGCCGGGAAATTGATTTTTCCATCCGTGAGCTCTTGTGTTTTCGGCACCTATTGAAGAACGCAGGACGTCTACAGCAAGGGCGCTAGCTTGGGCTGGGGTAGACGCATTCTTTGCGTACCCACCTAAGCGACTCAGTTTCGCACGTTCCAAGGCATACGAGTTTTCGTCCAAACGCTGTGGGACGAGGGATTTAGCGGGAAACGGAGCTGGCGTCAATGCTGGGTCACCACCTCCTTGTCGCTGTGTGTATCAACCAACAAACACCACATAATGTTAGCAAGCAGCACATACACAAACAGGAAAACCCACGCATTACGTTTTGGCTTCCTGATGGACTCCTGGTTGTAGGAGCTCCCATCTGCGGGGTCCAATTCTGGCTGTTCGGGTTGCTCACAGGAGCAGAACCGGGTTGTTGCTCCATCATTGCAGGTCCAACAGGGGGGCCATCTTGGGGGGTCGTGTAAAATGACGGGGCGTTGGTCTGATGGTAGAACATTTGGGACTGGGACACAGCGTTGCTGCTGGAAGAATTGTTGTTGGCGCCAGCAGCATCGTTCTGTGCATCCGAGGAAGGACCGCTTGCACTGCTTGGCGTGTCAACAGTGTTGGCAGCGTTGTCTTCCTGGGGTTGTTGCTTCACCGCACGTGGATCTCCGTCCAGTGGGCGAATTGGCGTAGGTGATGGCGCCAAGAAATTGGACGGGGCAAAGGGGAACTGCATCTGCTGGTTGGCATTCTGCTGCGACTGGGTATCAACACTAAGTGGCATCTTCGTGTCCTCGTTTGCAGCCGGATCTGGTTTGTTGTCTTCCGGTTGGGCATCCTGGTTTACATCAGCAATGGTTTCCGTCTGTTGCTCCTCAGTCTTCTGTGTCTCCTCCTTGAGCTGTGTCTCCTTCTCGGGCGCTGCCGTCTCCATATCCACATACTCCTGGGCATCCTGCTGCTCTTCCACCTCCTCCTCCTTAGGTTTCACAGCCTCTATCTCTGCTACAGTCGTCCTCTGGTCTGCTACAGTCGTCCTCTGCTCCGGCTCGGGCGTTGAGGCTTCGGGCGCGGCCGTCTCTTTTTCAGGTTCCCTCATGTTCTCAGGCGAAGGTGGAGCTTCCTCCTTCTCCGTCACCTCCTCAGCAAAAACAGTTTCCTCTGTGGTTTCCTCAGCAGTCCCCTCTGTGATTTCCTCAGTAGTTCCCTCTGTGATTCCCTCAGCAGTTCCCTCTGCAGTTTCCTCTGTAGTTTCCTCTGTAGTTTCCTCTGTAGTTTCCTCCGGAGACTCCGTCTCAGCTGTCAGCCTTTCTTCTTCCCCTCCTTCCTCCTGGGGCGTCATTTGATTCTCCGTGGGCTGCTTGTCCACCGTCGGTTGCGGCTCTTCCTCGTGGGGGGCGGGCTCCACTTCCTCCATCAGGAACGGGGCGCTATGTCGCGGACGACGCTCTCGTGGGACGCCTGCGGGCGTCGGGCACTTGCTCTTGCGTGGCGGAGGCGAGCTAGATCTGCAGAGTGATTGTCACCTTTCTCCGCTTCTCCGCATTATGGGCGCGCCCAGTCGGTCGTGGCGGGGCGCTGCCACACCAAATTTTACACAGATTTTGGAAAAGCCGCAGAATGTAGACAGTTTCAAACAGGAAATGTATTGGGAACCGAAATCTCTACGAACGCAATCACTTCTCGAAATTTGGGATCTTCATAAAACCTCTTGATGTTTGTATCCATAAAAACCTCGTTATTTTGGATCGAAATGGGGCATTTTATCCGACATCTCTGTCCGACTTCAACTGTCATTAATAATGTCACGATAAGCTTGCCAGGATACGAAGATGCTCGTTGCCGTGGGGCACTACTTCAACGCAGCCTTTGGTGTACGAGTTTGCAATGATTTGGTGTGCATTTCTTTCTGTACCTGTAAAAAAAGTGTGTTGCGCTGTAGTGCGGTGTTAAATGAATTCCACGCTGGCAAGCTGACCTCGAACAGCAGCAAGCATGTGCATGGCTGCCCCCTTTCTACCTCGCCGTCATGCTGGAGGTGCTTGCTTGAAGCGCTGTATCCATCAAATCGCGACGTCGGACCAAAAACCTGCGAGGCGCGTAACGTTGGGGGCGGCGCGGGATGGGAAGGGGCACGTTGTCTCGCCAATCACCCATGTACTTGCACACCAAGCAGCAGCAGTGTTCCAGTCAAGCGTCACGAACGTACAAGAATGCTTGAAGCGCGACTAGCACGTGTTCGGCTCCAACAGGTCGACAATGGTGCCAGTGTAATGTGCCGAATACGAAACGATCGCGGTTGACACGTTCTGCCACTTTTTACTGCTGTAGCGCTGCAACTTGTACCAAATGGAGGGTCGCTGGTAAGCTACAAGCAACACCCTCGGCTTCTAGATACTTGCCATCGGGATTCCTGATGCGAAAATACTGCGTCACTACTGTTGCCTTGAGCACAGTTGTAAAATATGGCCTTTCGCAGCAATGATGGATGTCGGACAATTGTTCAAGGCTATGAACGAGCCATTAAGGATGCCTACTGTAAGTAGAAGTCGCCAAAAACCGAGATATGTATTGTGTAGAATGAGGTGTAGTAACTAAACACACCCGTTACTCCCGGAGACTTATCTAACGCTTGTGGGGAGAATGCTGGGGTTCGCATTGGAATTCTCCCTGCGCCTCTTTGCTTCCACTCCAACGCGTGAGAACTTTGTGCTCTCGGTCTTGTTCTGGCCTCGGTGCTTCTGTTTATCCCAGCGAGACATCAAAAAGTAGTTCCGACACCCAGTGCCGCCTTCCCAATGATGCGTGGTTGTCTTCTTAGATCCTACGATGTTGCCGCACATGCACACTTGAACGGAGCTTGCCTGCTCCTTAGAGCACAAGCCGCAAACCATCCGGCTGGCTTGCATCCCCATGTTGGCCTTATAGCAGTCGCTCGAATCATGGCAAACATTACACGGAAATGCCTTGCCGCAGCACTGGAACCGAAACCAGCGCAGTGAATGTCTGTAGTGACTGCAGGCTCCAAAATCCGGCAGCGGCTGACCCAGAACGAACGTCTCCTTGGGTTTCCTTGTTATTTGCTTGAACTTTAGATTGGAACTCTCTTGTTTTGGGCTTGACCTCTCCAGATGTCGTGCTAGGAACCGCTTCGCCATTACAGCGATCTTGGTGTGGCAAGAGAAGCAGGTTTGTTCTGACCGCTGACTTGGCGAAACTTTCTTGAGCAATGTTTCACTGCCACACTCCAAGCAGGTGACCACCATGTCCGACGGCAGGACATCAATAACGGAGCAGTTCTTGGTGTCCACGTAAGCTAGCGTATCGCTCTGAAAATGAGCAAACACAGGCCTCATGCGTACGTGGTGAAGAACACTGCATCGAGGGCACCACCGCTGAATTTCAGCTGATTCTAAGCTCAGAGTGGCGTTGAACGTGAGCGGGCAATTATCACATTGGAGCAGACAAAAAACTTGATGAGCAACAAGCGTGCCAATTTCGTGAAGAAACAGATCTTCGAGGCAGATCTGCGTGCCTATCGATTCCGGTTCAGTTTCTATGACAAGCCGCTGCTCCAGGGAAATTATTCTTGTATCACGTGCATCCTGTTCAATCAGCTCGGTTGCTCCATCGTCATGGGGACTTCTGTTGGCCGGGTCCAAGCCGGTTTGAACGAGTTCGTGCAACATTTTAAAGCGATCAATACAGTCGTTCAAGGAGTGTCCATCCACGTCGTTGGCTATGTTGGTCCACCGGTCAGTCATGTCCATGGAAGCTGGGTACTTCTTCAAGGCCACATCAAGTGCAAGCTGCTGCGAATCAGTCCACTCACTGGTGTTTTGGTTCCGTGTTGGAGTAACAACAGTAGGTCCTCACAACGGCATGCGACTGAATCGCAGGTTCGCGTTCCTTGATCTTGACCCCGCGTTTCTTGAAATTATGGGAAAACTTGCATTTGTCTCCGTCGCGGCACTTGTTCCAAGCGAAATACTTGCACTTACGTGCCCGAACCCCCCTCTTCTTCTTGTTCTTCGGTTCGCGTACTTCTGCCAGTGTTGATGCATCCTTGAGCTGCTCTTGCTTCGCTTTCTTCGGCTTTTGCTCGTGGAGGAACTTGCATTTCTGGCTGTCATGGCACTTGCCTCTCGCGAAATATCGACAGGGTTGTTGCAAAGGACCTTTCTTCACTTGACGGGCGTTCGAAACCTTTGCTGGTTGGTATCTTCGACTGACAGCTTGAACAGTCGTGGACTGTGAATCCAAGGTGAGAAGCACTTGCTCGTCCTGAATTGCACTATCTCCCGATAGGTTGTTGAGCTCAAACGACATATCGTCGTGTTTGGCGGTGTCAGATATGTGTGCTTGGTACTTGCGCTTGGAGTGGCAAAATTGAGAATGGTACATACGAGCGGTGAGGATTTTTAATGAAATTTTTTCATGCTCGAACTTCAAAAACTATTTGCCAGACCGATTGTTCGCGGAAAATCCGATTCGGTCATCGGTGACTTCACAAAAAACAAATTGTTTACGGAGGTTTCTGGAGCCAAACGACCAAAATGGTGGTTTTCCATCTTCGAATATACGTGCAAGTACAAGAAATCAGTGGTATTTAGAGAATTAGAGTATTCGGCCTCGTCAATTACTCTTGCGATCTCACCTGCATCAATTACGCATTGGAAGAGACGCCATCCTTGTACTGGGGCTTGAGCTCGTAGCAGCTTTTGTTCGGGCCCTTGCGGTGGTACACGCAGATCTCCTTGAGTACCTCCTTCAGGAAAGACTGCAATTTGTAAAAAAAAAATCAATAACGGATTGTTTTAGTGCCAAACACAATGCTACAACAGAGAAACACAAAGTCTCACCTCAGGCTGACGACAGTGATAGTTGAGCTCCTTGAGCGGCCAGTACTCGCGCTCCTCGAAGTGGTGGAACACAAGGTTCTTCAGCTCATCCTGCACCAAGTAAGAGAAGTATTGTTGAACGTTCCGTCCATGTGTTGCGATACTATAGTACTCTGGCCGTACCTTGCTCATCTTAATCTTCTTGTCCGTCCTGTCCATAAGCTTCGAATCTGCGTCATCCTGGAAGTAAAAAGCGAACCGTATTAAGTAATGAATAAATCAAAAACCGTCGTAACATTCCTAGATGTACCTCTTCGCCCTCCGCGTCGGGCTTCTCGATAGTGAACTGGATCCTTGCTTTCTTCACACGCGGTAAGTCTTCCAGTGGCTGCACAATTCTGCAATAATAGTCCACGGTTAGCTTTACATACCCCGGATCCTCTTTTAAGTTACTTTTTGTACACATGTCAGTACCTCGTCTTGACCATCGACTTAATCAGACGCTGCTTGCACATCTTACTGTACTGGTCGTTGCGTTGGGCCATGACCGTGCAGCTGTTCTTCACCGTTCCTTCAATGGCCATACGACCGGAGCCATCCAGCGAGAAGACTTTGAGTTTCAGCGGCGTCTCGCTAATCTCCACACGATATTCCGTCGGAATGTCGTCCTCCAAAGTGCTCGGGTTTACAGTCAGCATTCCCTATGCACAGCAAACCACCAGTTAGCATAGAAAATAGAACTAAAGGATATCAACCCTGCTGTACCTTGCGACGACCGAGCACGCTCTTCTTCTCGAGCTTGATGGAGCCCAGCATCAGCTCACTCTCTGCAGATAACATATAAAAATAATAACATACCGTCAGATCTAGTATCTCTCTACGGAATCGAGTATGACAGCACCTTGCACATTCTTCCAGGACGCGCCGAGTGCCGTCTATTCAGCCGTAAATCGTTAGTTTAGAAGCGGAAAGTGACCAAAAAGGCGGCAAAAAGGCTGATTATAGCGAGCTAGAATGCGGTAGAAGATAAAGGCGTACCGGGATCTTGGCGAGGTACACTTCGCGGTCCTCCAGCTCGAGGTGCAGCGGCTCCACTTGTTCTTCCTGCTCGGCCATGCTTCAGTATCGGAAAAAATGAGCACTGCGATACAACGTTTTAAAGGTATATATCGGTTTCAACAGGGTATGTAGTCCAACAAAACTAGGGATCAGATGTGTAGCTGCACACCTTGTCCGTCATGGCTGCGTCGGTGTTGCTGCTCAAGGCAGCGGACGAGAAGTACAAGGCTGCTTTGGAGCTGAGTCCAGAGTCTGGATCCTCACGACGGAGACTAGAGGCGCACTTTACGGACGTGCTGACGTTCGAGTACCTCAACGCCGAGCTGCTACTGGACGTTTTGACACATTTGGAGCGCTACAGCGGCATCTTGGTCACGAGTCCGCGCAGTGCAATTGCCGTGGTCAATGTGGTCAATGGACTAGGCTCAGAGCTGAAACTTCATGCGCTGAAGCAGTTGCGGGCTAAGCCCGTGTTCTCTGTGGGTGCAGCCACGTCGCGAGAGCTACTGCCACTTGGAGTGGTCTGCAAGGGCGATGACGCTGGCTCGGCGGACGTGCTGTCCGAGTACTTGTATCATGACGGCGTTCTACCTGCGGACTGCAAGGAGAAATCGATGATGTTTCTATGCGGTGATAAGCGTCGTGAGACTCTACCTGACAGTTTCCGCTCGCGAGGTCTCCCGCTGGAAGAGTTGGTCGTGTACCAGACTTGCGCCGTGCAAGACGTCGAGTTCCCCGCAGAGTGTAAAGTGCCGGACTGGATCGTGTTCTTCAGCCCAAGTGGGCTGAAGGTGGTCAAGGACCTGCCTCTACCTTGGGAATCGATTCGCAAGGCAGCTATAGGTACGTGCCAACTGACACTTTCTACAGGTAGAGCATTTAAGGACACTAATACTTGTTGTTCCATGCTGTCAGGCAAGACAACCGCGACTGCGCTGCATGAGCATGCACGATCTACAGAACAGTCCTTTTGGGAAGCCGACGTAACCGCGCCCAAGCCGAAGCCTGAATCCCTCGCAGGTGCCATTTTCGCCTACGAAGAGGAGCACAAACCATGAACGTGGCATCATAAGCTGAGCGCAAGGGCACTCTCGTGTGCACAAATGCACCTAAAAATCGTTCCAAGTCGGCGTAATTGACACAGGCTCAATGGCTTATTGTAGTTTTAACACCGCTGCCTTCGAAGCCCGACTCTTCAGCGGACAATCTGTCCACCCAACTCATCGTCTTCCCTGCTCTCCCTATCAGTGTGTAGACATCTGCTGAGCGCCAGTTTCCTTATCGTGTTTTACTCCTCGTCCTCCGTCTTGCGCGGCTGCATTGCGAGCTTCAGAGCCTGGAATTAGGGGGCAAAACAAGTAAAAACGGAATTAGTGATGCTATTTGCAGGGTGCTTGCGTGTGTAGAAGGCAATGGGCGCACCTCAGCTCCTTCCCGTCGCGCGTTCCAGTCAGCGACGGGGCCGGTGATGATCTGCATTGTGGCCAAGACGATGCCGCCGGTAAGCAGGTAGCGCGCGATTCCGTTCATGCTTGGTACTTGGCTTCTGAGGCTGTGGACTGCCCGGCGGAATCGCTCCAGTAAAATACCGGTATGATCAGTTATACCGGTCTTAGCTCAGTTTGCAGTGGAAGACCGATACCGAGCATTTACGAGTCAAGCATGCCCACAGGAGGCCTGCACTTGCAATTGCAATAGTCCAGTCTAACGATGGTCAGTGATGTTGTGGGCAGTCGATGATCCGTCTCAAGAAGGTGGGAACCGCGTCATTTGAAGCCAGCTCCACCTCATATCTATCTGGCCGAACCACCAGAACTTTGCGGTGGTCTGGTCTCACTTCTCAATCGACCTTCACCAGAACATCGCGGCTCCATCATGAAGACTGTCCCGTTTCTCGCTGTCGCTGCCACGGGAGCTCTGCTCTCACCTGAAGCTGCTGCCTCAAAGGAATTCGTGGCGCTCATCCCCAACGGTAACAGCGTGCCCAAAACGCCGGCAATTGGGCACAGCGACGGCACCGGAAGGTCCTCCGCTACAAACGCATTCGGCAATGCGTTCGCTGACGCCGGGAAGTCCTGGACATTGGGTCTGTGTCAAGCCGACACAGACGGAGACGGACAAACCAACGGTCAAGAGCTAGGTGATCCCTGCTGCGAGTGGGCTGCAGGATCCACCCCGCGCTGGACATCGGGTGTCTCGCACCCGAGTGATGCCTCGCAGACCTCGAACGAAAGTCTGTGGGCGAATATCAACTGCACCGGTGTCGCGGCCATTTCAAACTCGGCAATAGGGATTTCCCACAGCAGCACACCGTTGGGCTTCATTCTCGCGGCAGGTGTTGTGGCTATGCTGGCGTTGGTGTGAGCTGACGATGATAAGTTGAAACCAAGAAATCTGGCGTTATATACTAGTTAGTACTTCGTATCGTACAGGTTGGAACTTCAGTATAGGAGACCAAATTTTGGAACTCTTTGCTGTGCACTTCAAAACGCACGACCACTGAAGTCTCCGGCAAGTAAGTAACCGCGTTGCTTTCGTCCGTTGAGGGCACCTCGTCTCATCCGTTTCACGCACCTCTTAGTGATTCTGGAGGTGCAAACCAACCTTACTCTTCATTCACACAAAAGCACGGCAGTGAGCAGAGCTACAGTACAACATCCCAGTCATGAAAGGTGGCAACCCCAGTACCATCCTACTACTTGCTGCGCTATGCGTCCCTGAAATCGAAGCGAAAGAGGAATTCGTCAAGCTGATTCCGAATGCAGCCCACGTACCTGGCGCGACAGCCATCGGCCATAAAGACAACACCGGCAAGTCGTCGGCCAACAACGACTTTGGCAAGGCGTTCGACGATGCGGGTTTAGTCTGGACACTGGAGCTGTGCCAAGCCGATACTGATGGAGATGGACAAACGAATGGGCAAGAACTTGGAGACCCGTGTTGTGAATGGACGGTAGGGTCAACTGCTCGGTGGCAAACCGGTGTTTCTCACCCCAGTGATGCCACGAAGACGTCCAACGAGAGCCTTTGGGCAAGTATCGACTGCTCCAAAGTGACCAAAATCTCCGCGACGTCTGCTGCCACAACAACGAAAACTACGGCACTGATGTCGATTGCGGCCCTGATCGCTGCCATGCTGAATTTTGCGTGATAACTCACCGTTACCGGTAGGCGGATGAAGAATTCGCGGGATTCAGTGGTTTTGCGAATGATAAAGTAGTTGGCCTCTCGGATCGAAATGCAGTTGTATAAGTTACCTGGGCTTCTTAGCGTTTGTCTTGTTGTGTAATTCGTATTCTGGACTCATCGACTCTACTACTGTACTGGTAATTGGTGCGTGTGCCACCAGACCTATCACATTCGTATTCGCGTGGCTCTTTGGTTGTCACCTTGCCACACGCGTGTCCACTGATAATATTCATACTTTGAGGAATCCTGCGTAGACAAATGATACCGACGTGGGGAGTCTGCTGAGCCGAGCCACAGATAACTTGTCGGTGAAATTCCTGTCCCCAGCGTGATATCACTGTTAATTCGGGTGGTAGCAAACTTGACGCAAGTATGATTCTGGACGCCTTGAAAAGTATCTTCAACTGGCAACAATTATCTCTGCAATGCACCACTAAAGCATTGCCGATCCCACGTTGGTTGCACCACCCGAATCATAGGTTCAAAGGCTCTTTCGATACTCATTTCTCAAAATTCCATCGCCAAGCGACTGCTTTCCTCGCGATACTTCCTTCAACCATGAAGTTCACCACCGTCGGTACTACTCAGCTTGCTACTGCCCTCGCACTAGCTGCTCTGCTGTCTTCTGAAGTAGAAGCATCGAAGAAGTTCGTCAAGATGATCCCCAACGGTGGCAACGTGCCGGACACGCCTGCAATTGGTCACCCCGACGGCACTGGTGACGATCCCTCCACGAACGATTTCGGCGATGCCTTCTCCGAGGTTGGGAACAAGTGGACGAAGGA